>CM020620.1:19275125-19647857 GCA_009829735.1 Pyropia yezoensis
GGGGGGACCGGCACGTCCGGATGTATGTTGTGTGGGGATCCCAGCACTGGGGTGTCTTCCTGCCCACTCATCCCGAGGAGTCTCGGCGGGCAGCGGCGCAACGCAAGGCATCCACCGGGGGGTATCCCCCCCGAGCACCCGGACCCGCACCGGGTAGGCAGCCAGCTCCAGGTGGAGTACTGGCCGTCGAGGGGGCACCTCCTCAGCCGGATGTCCCGGCGGACAGCACCCTACCAAGGGCGGGGAAACGAGTAAGAGGAAGGATGACCGGGGGGCGCTGGGGTCACCCAAGCAAGCCACCCCGGAGTACCGCGGGGAAAAGCCCCCACGGAGAGCGCGGTTGAGCCGACGCCGCATCAACCCCCGGGTACACCTTCCGGCCCCGACGACACGGCGTCAGGGGATTGATGGACCAACCTCCGAGGTTGGGAGGAGAGGACGGGAAGCCCCTTCACGTTGAACCAGACAAGGGCCCTGTTCAGGATGCCCGAGCTACACCGGATATCGGTGTAGGACATGTGTTGTTTACCTTGGAGAACTTCAAGGTATCAGCCACACTGGGGGTTTGACCCCCAGTCGACACGATCGTACTACCCTGTACTGGACACAGGGGCTGGACCCAACCTTATCCGGAAGGATACCCTCCCGGACAAGTGGCTTCCACGAGTCAGAGTGACTCGGGGACCCACCATCAAGGACGCGAATGGTCGACTCATTCGTACGACCGCAGCGATGTCGCTGCAGGTTACCATCGGGGATCTCACCACGGAAGTTGACTTCCTGGTATGTGAAACGCTATCGGTGCCCTGCATACTGGGGTGCACCTTCATCAACGTTCACGTTGATGCAATCCGGCCAGGCCGGAGGACCGTCGAGCTTCAAGAAGCCGACGGGACGAAGCGAGGACACACGGCTATCGTCAGGGACCTGACGCTACAAGGAAGCCACGTTAACGTGGCTGAGGTGTACGCAAGCGTCGAGCCGAAGACACTTCGGTTGGACAAGCGAACTCGCTTTGAGCCGTTGTCAGAGACAGTCCTCCCGGTTAACTGCGACCTCGCAGGCATCTGCAGAGTCCAGTCCAACCTACGGACGTACAAGCGCCATGGGTTGACCATGGCCAACGGTCTCATAGACCTCCCAGCAGGAGGGTCGTCCCTCCTAGTGATGGCGAACTACCGCCGTAAGGCAGTCACCCTCCGAAGGGAACTATCCTCGGGATTGCCGAACTCTACGAAGGAGATATCCTTACCCCTGATAAGGAAGGTCAAGTGGAACCACTTGAAGTACTGGCGGTCGCCGAGACCACCGAGCGACAGCAACCCGATGACGGGAAGCCTAACCCATCGGCGGCTCCGGCGGACCTGCCGCCAAAGGACCAAGAGGCCTTGAAGGCACTGGCCGAGGCTGACCTCGACCACCTTCCCCCTTCGGTAGCCGAAGGGGTACGACGGATGCTAAGAAAGCATGACGTTATGTGGACAGGCGGGGCCTTGGGGACCATTGGGGCAACCCAACATCGTATAGACCTGGTACCAGGCGCACGACCCGCCCGCTCACAACCGCACCGAGCGGGACCTATGCAACGAGAGATCGTTGATGGAGAAGTGAAGAGGATGAGTGAAGCTAAGGTGATCCGACCTTCGATGTCGGAATGGGGTGCCCCAGTCGTTATTGTGCCGAAGAAGGATCAAACCCCTCGGTTTTGCATCGATTATCGACGCCTCAACTTGGTTACCAAGAAGGACTCATACCCTTTACCAAGGATGGATGAATGCATCGACTCCCTGGGGGAGGCTACGGTGTTTACCACCATCGACTGCAATGCCGGATACTGGCAGATCCCGGTGGCGGACGAGGATATCCCCAAGACGGCATTCGTCTGTCACAGTGGAGTGTACGAGTTCCTAAGGATGCCCTTCGGATTGTCCAACGCCCCCGCTACATTCCAGCGGGCTATCGACATCATACTGTCTGGGGTGAAGTGGCGTAACTGCCTAGTGTACCTCGATGACGTCATCGTCTTCTCGCGTAACATGGATGACCATGTACAACATGTTGACGAGGTACTCACCCTCTTGAGGAACGCCGGGGTAACCCTGCGTCTGAAGAAGTGCGCCTTCTTCCAACAGACGGTCGAATATCTGGGCCACCAGATAACCCCTGGTAAACTAGGGGTACTCGAAGCCAATACCCGGGCACTCCGGGATGCCCGGTTCCCTAACACCCAGACGCAGCTCAAGAGCTTCCTGGGAATGTGCAATGTATACCGACGGTTCGTCAAGGACTTCGCTCGGATAGCTAAACCGTTAACGGTTCTTACGAGCAGTACCTTACCCAAGGTACTCCAACCCCCTTCGCCTAGCGAAGAGGAGGCATTCGAGTCGCTGAAGCGAGCCCTACTAGCCCCACCCGTCCTTGCGTTACCGCATAGACGGGGTACCTTCGTCATCGATGTCGATGCGTGTGATACACAAGTGGGATGCACCCTGTTACAGGGAGAGACGTTGATCGGTACCGATAACGTTATCCCGGACCTACGGCCGGTAGGGTACTTCAGCCGGACACTCAACCCGGCTGAGCGGAACTATAGTGCCACCGAGCGTGAATGCCTCGGAGTTATATGGGCAGTGCAACTGCTCCGTCCATACCTGGAGGGCTCCAGGTTCATCGTGAGGTCCGACCACGAACCCCTACAATGGCTCCTCAACCTTGGTGACAAGGATTCCGATAGCCATGGGAGGCTAGCCCGATGGAGGCTGAAGATGGCCGAGCACGACTACCGCACGGTGTATAAGGCTGGGTCAACCCACCACCTCGGAGACGCGTTGTCTCGACTCGACACCCCGAGCGGGGATACCCGCCCGGTGGACGAGGACATCCCGGTGGTACCGGTGTGCATGGTGGGTAATGCTACCCAGGGTATGGTTGACCATACCATGGCACACCTTGCGTGCCCATTGACCCTCGCGGACTTCCGCGAGGCACAGGCCAACGACGATGACTGTAAACGCCATCGTGCTAACCTCCTGGCCGGTACGGCCGGCATCTTCTCCGAGAGCGAAGACGGACTCATATACCGGCGGGCACCCGCCGATGGACGACATCAAGTCGTGGTTCCCGTGTCCTTACGGCAAGCCGTCATGGAACGAGAACATGAGAACCCTACAGCCGGACACCCGGGGGGTTCACGTATGTTCGCAGCAATGCGAAGGTTCTTCTACTGGCCAGCAATGGCCGTCGACGTGGTCGACCACGTAAGGGGATGCCACCCCTGTGCGCGTAACCGCATGAGTCTACATAGGCAGGCGTCTGCCATGAAGCTATTCCCACCCGATGGGCCCAACGAGCAAGTCGCTATCGACATACTCGGGCCACTTCCGGTAACGGAAGAAGGGAACAGGTACATCCTGGTCATGTCTGACCGCTTCACTAAGCTGTCAAGAGCGGCAGCCATCCCGAATGATACGGCATACACGATCATGAACGCAGTGGTTGACCACTGGATCAGTGCATACGGAGTCATGAAGCAACTCCTCTCCGATAACGGAGCAAACCTTACGTCGGCATTCTGCACGAAGGTCCTGGGCATGTTCGGTATCGAACCACGTCGGGCATCCGACTACCACCCGCAGTCCAACGGGCAGGTGGAGCGGTTCAACCGCACCATCGTCAAGATGCTACAGTGCTACGTGGCAGAGCACACGAACACTTGGGACAGGCTTCTGTCCGTACTCACCCTGGCATACAATGCCAGGCCACATCGGAGCACAAACATTGCTCCGCTGGAGTGGGTCATGCCACTAGGCGTCGGTAACCTGACGCTGCCACCCGGCAGGTGCACTCGGTATGATACACCGAAGGGCCGACCCGCCGAACGCATCCACCTAGCTTGGTTGGCCAAGCTATCGTGGATGATTCCTAAGCTCAAGGGTGCCCTTGACAGAACACAACTTCGGTATAAGAAGAACTTCGACGCCCGACTACGGGTGCGCAACGCAACCCTGGTAACAGGTGACTGGGTCTATATCAGACACCAGAAGTTCCGAGGGAACAAGCTTATGCAACCGGTCAAGGGACCGTACCAGATCCTCCACAGAGATGACCACTCTGTTATCTTACACTCCGATACGGAGATCCAACGCATCAGTATGAATGATGTCACACCTGCTCCGAAGCCGGAACAGCCTCAGCCGGTACCGGCTGGGTTGCTACATGAAGCTCTTACAACCCACCGGTCGGATGACCCGGTGGGACCGGATGGGATTCCATACCAAGTAGAGAGCGTGGTCGGACACACCGACCCGGACATACCAGGACCCTGGTACGTCAAGGTTATGTGGGTCGGATACGACTCACCCACCTGGGAACAGGCGGCGAATATACCCCGCCAACTACTCATGCCTTACATGAGGCGACGACGCCTACTGTAACAACCCAACCGACACCGACTTCGGCTGTTGGGGGGTGAGGCTTATACCTACTAAGTAGGGTGTGACATGGTTACGGCAGACTTAGGTTTCTAAGTCAAATCAGACTTAGGTTTCTAAGTCGAACCAAGCTTAGGTAACTAAGTAGAGCTAAGCTTAGGTAACTAAGTAAAAACCTGAACCTTAATAAGTTAACTTAAAGGTAAAGGCTAACTCCGATAATATCGAAGTAACTAGGGAGCTTACACGGGAGGATGACCTCCCCAAGCCAAGACACAAAGTGAGGGAGGATAACCTCCCCAAGCATGAACCAACCGGAAGAAGTTGGGCGGGAGGCAAGGCACCACTGAGCCAGAAGGGGTACTCCCCAGGGCAGCAAACAGAGGCAAGCAATGCCCCCAGCGGGGGATGAGTTTATACTCACTACTACCCGGCTACCATAAGGGTTGCCGGGGCCCTCTCCCGCACAAACAATAGCACTCCTCAGTGGGTAGACCCACTGCTCGAGGGAGGCCACTCACGCGTAAGCGCGTAGACCTCCGTGCTCCACCGGTCGGCAACGTCACGACGGTCGACCACCCGAGTTACCTCGGTGCATAGCTGGACGAGGGTGCTGCGGCCGGCCTCCACGTCCTCCGGAGCTTTCTGGAGGCGGTCCAGCACGCCACCAAAGCAACGCGCTGACCCAACCAGCGCAGCACCTGGGGGGATATCCCCCCAGCTAACAGAGAGATCCCCACGCATTGCGCGGGTAACAAGGGCGTCAACGCCCTCATACCAGAGACGGGGACCCCCGTCATGTAGGACAGGGGCGGGAGGTGACACTGGCGCAGCCAGAGGAGCCACAGGAGCCGACACGGCTACCACCGGAGCCGGTGGCACTTGATATGAGGCCCGGTAGGACCCTACCGAAGGGGCTCCACCGTAACCACGGCGGTACTCCGCCCGACGACGGGACACCTCACGCTCCCCACCCACAGAGCCCCACTCTCGGGGACGACGGCCAACCGCCGCCGGCATCGGGTTACCGAACCACGGAGCAAGGACCTGAAGAGGGTCATGGATAACCATGGGAATACCCAGGTCAGGAACGGCCTCGGTGGACGCCCACCCATGGCAACTAGGCTCACCCGGCTGAGTACGCCGGACACGCAACGAGTGACGAGGCAAGGGGGAAGCCCCAGCCTGCGGGTCCCGGTACGGGGGAAGGTCCAACACCCCAGCCCAGTTCACGGCATCGTGAACAGCCAGCAGGGCTTCGAACTCCCGGGCCAACCCGGTCTTGGCGGCTATCAGATCCACGCCCAACTGCGCGATGTGCCGACGGACACCCGTCAAAAGTTGAAACAGACGACCCTGCCGGCGGACGGACAGCAAGAAGGATGAAGCCTGCCCGAGGGTAACCTCAAGGGTGAAGGTACCCTGCAACGGGTGGACCGGTCGCGAGGCCAACACACTCCCGAAGTAGCGGAGGCAGGAGCCGGTGTCAAACCGGAAAGCAGGGGCGGGTTCCCACCCCTCCTGCCATAGCGGCGGGCGCACGGGAGTGTATACCGGAGCACGACCGTTGCCGGTCTGCAACGCACACGTTATATCCGTGCGGAACGCATCGGCCATGACACCATGGTTACGTCGCCAACTCGACGCCGACTTCAACCCCGCCATGGGCGGGTAGGGAGCCGTCAACGACAGATACGGGGGTTCCCCCGGGTAGTAGTCAAAGTCGGGATACCGACCGGTACGGCTCACCGTCTCCCCAAACGCAACCGGCTCCGCCGCCGCCGCAATCCCCCGAGCACTAGCCGGGTAGTCAATCTCCCGCGGCAACGCGGGGGCAATCAAGTCGCAGACCCCGAAGTTGGGGTCGAGGTAGACCTCACCCCGTCCCACCCGGGTGCGCCAGAGCTGCGCATGCCGGTCGTCCGGCTGACTCAGGATCCAATGGTGTTCCACCCGGACCGCGTTCGGCTGGTTGACCAGCCGCACCAACTCCCGCTCCCAGCACGGGTCCACCTTGACGCGCCGGGAGGATTCTCCACGGGGATGCACCAGGTGGAAGTCCACCCGCATACGCCCATCGGACTCCATCGACTCTTGCACCGTGAGGCCTCGAACCCGAGCCACCAAGTCGGACACCGACATGGCGGGTTGACCCGCCGCCACGGCGACGCCGCCACCCAACGGGGCAACCCGGGCAGGACCAGGAAGAATCGGGGGCGCCGGGGGACGCACCACCGGCAGAGGGGCCGACGTCGGAGATGGACGAGGCCGAGGAGGAAGAAGAAGGGCGGGCGCCCGCCCGGAGTAACTCCCGGTGTCAACCGCCATGGGAGAAGGAGCGTCTTGACCGCTCGACGCCCGCGGCACCGCAGGTACGGCACCGGCGCCGGCACCACCCGTCGGCGTAGCCCCCGCCTCGGAAGGGGAAGGCACTTGGACAGCCTCCGGAGCCGGAGCCCCGGCCTTGCGGACACCCGCACCGTCTTGACCCGCCGCACCGGGTGTCGCACCGCCACCACCACCCGCGTCAACGTCGGGACCGCCTCGAGGAGTCACCGCCCGGACACCCGGACCACCTTGACCAGCCGGAGTCGGCTGCGGGTCGCGACCTCCGCCGCAGGGCGGACCATCTTGAGGTACCTGCGGTGAGCCGGCACCGGCACCAGGCCCCATCCGGGCAGCCGGCAGAAAGGGGGTAGAAGCCGCCACGCGCGGTTGACCGCCGGGTTGACCTCCGGCCGACGGCACCGTCGTGCCGCTGCACACGGACGACAGTCCTCCGGCCGACAGACGGACGGACACCGCAGGCCCGTCGTCGTCAGACGAGCTCACCCCGTAACGCGCGGCGTCGGGACCGACAGGCGCGTCGTCCTCCATCTCCTCCCCGATCAGGAGGTCTTCCTCCTCTTCAAGCACCTGGGGATAGGACATGATAACGGGTGCGGAGTCCCCCGCGCCCACAAGCCGTCGACGGCTACAACCCGGTACGGTGGGATAACCGGGACGAGCCAGGGAAGCGCGGACACCCGCGCTTATGACCACAAACGGCCACGAGAAGCGCCGCAGGCACGCGGGTCGACCCGCGCCCCACGGGGCTACGACCGCGCTCCACCCAGGCACCTGGGCGGGACGGGGCCACACCCACACACGGGGTAAGTAAGGGGGGTCACCCCCAACCGCCCCCACGCAACGCGGGCAGCCCCCGCCCCCCACTCAATCGTCCACACGAGAGGGGCCCCCCTACCACCAGGCACCTGGTGGCGGATCCGCTTGCACCACCCCTCGGAAAGGGGGGGCGTGAACAGCAACCCGCATCGGGAATTTAACGGTCCGGAAAACGGATCGTGTGTGTGTACCACGCAAAGGGGGGCACCCCCCTGAGACAACCTCGAAAAGGGGTGTCTGTCGCGACGGGGCGCAAAGCCCCACCCGACGGGTAAACGGTCACGCGACCCACTTACATTCGGTACCCCGAATGCAACTCGACCCGAGGACGGGCCGAATCTAAGGGGGGGATATGTAGCAATATGGTTGTCCGTATTGTGACCCTAATATCAGGGGGGCTACTTCTAACCCTTAACTTTCAATTTGATAGTTCGTACTGGTCACGGTATCTATAAGTTACGTATGACCAGAGGGACTTGCATCTTGGGGTGGAGGGTAGTTAGTAGTGTCTCCGAGGGTTTATAACGAGGGGGCCGGTGGCGAATCCACCTCCGGCCAAGGTAGAACAACAAACCCCTCCCATTTGGGCTCCCATCTTGGTCCCGTGGCTTGCGCTCCAAGGACAGCAACCTTGGCCTCCCGGTGACGTTGGTGCCGATCCCCCTAGGTGAGTGTTCCCTGAGAGTGGACGCGCGACGGATCCCTATTGTGCTACAACTATCCCGGGTCCCGGCGACTTGCCGACCTTCACGTGGGACGCTGTGGCAACTCGCCCACCGTACCTCCACGAGGCCGATCCGCACACTCATCACTTTGATGTGCGGATGGAGAAAGACTTCCGGCGAGGTCCCTACTTGGTGACCTCGGCTCAACTTGAGTTTCCTCAACAGTCTGCTGCCAGTAAGGAGCAGTACTATCCGAAGAAGCCCGAGTGGTGGCCTCAAGTTGAGGTCCCCTACGGGTTCCCGGCGTTGTTGCCCCGGTTGCTTGACCACTTCGGCTCCGTCATGTTGACGGCTGGCCCTGATCACCTGGTGTGGGCCATGTTGGCCACCCAGTGGCTCCTCGAGGTCATGTCGACCTGGGTGTCCTGTGTTCAGCGGCGGGGGATGCTCTGGCATCTCCCCCTCCGGCTCATCCAGGGTTTGGAACAGCTCACCCCTCAGCTAGTTGCTGAGGGGTGCTCATCAGGACAACTCACTCTACTTGAGGAGATGCTCCGGCTCCATAAGTTTATCGAGTGGGAGAGCATTGAGCACAAGTTGCGCCGCCCCACTCGTGGGCCCAAGGACGATGGCGCACTTCGCCAGTTCGTGTGGGTCGCTCGTGAACTTCACGACGGCCGTGTGGTCCTACGAGAGGGGTTGGGCATCGGAGACTACCCGTATGCCCCGGGGGTGGATCGCCACACTGCGCCACCCCCAGACAAGCCCATAGTTATGGCCGTGCCGTCCTATGATGACCACATGACTCAACCCACTGCGGGAGCCCCAAGTCGGGGTCGCAGTTACACCCGGGCACCGCCACCTCGGCGGGCCCCTCCGCTTCCTCCTGTTCCTTTCCAACCTCACGGGAACATCCCGATCAGCGTGGCCGTGGAGTCTTCCACCCCGGTGTCCCCCAACTTGGGGGCCACCCTCCTGACGGTATACCCCAAGTTGGTGTTGCCGCCCACGCCTCTAACCTCAGAGATGATGATCACCACGTTGGTGCGCACCATTTCCTGGTTGGCCGCGTCGACCGCAACCCTACAGAGTTCCGAGACTCCTCAACTTGAGGAGCGCGTTCGTACTGCAGTGGCGACCGCGAGTTGCGAGTCGGTGGCGGAGTTTATGACAGCCGAGTTGGCTCGTATTGGGGCTATTATGCCCCAGCCAGCCCCACTTGGGCGTGGCAAACGTCGCGCGAGCCGGGCATACTCGCCTCCTCGCCGTCGTCGCCGACACTCTCGGCGCTCTCCCTCCGTGTCGGAAGACGAGTTGTCTTACTCCGTCTCGGAGTCCTCTACCCCGTCGGAGACGGAGTCTGTCCAGCGTCTGCGTCGCAAACTTGCGCGCAAGACCAGGCAGAAGAGTGGCCACGGTCGGCGCCACTTGCGCGACCGTGAGGGGCGCGACGGTTCCGACTTGGAGCCGCCGCCCCCTCCAACGGGTGGAAACCGTTATCGGCGTGGGTCTCGCCGCTCGCCTCCACGTGAGGGCGAGGGCCGTGGAGTGGGAGAGTCTAGCATGCGTGCCTAGTTGGCAGCTGCCTTTGTTGTGAGAGTGTGAGGGTTAGGGCTGTAGTTAAAAGCCACTCTGCGTACCACTTCGACTTGAAGCACTCTCGTGGCACTGTTGCTCGGCCTTCCCTCACGTTGAGGGAGGGCTGTTAGGGTCTATCTCATTCCGGGCACAGTACGCCCGGACCTTCTCAGCGGGAAGGTCCTCCACATACTCCCACGTATCATCCTTGGCTTTGTAGCCAAACCAACGCACCCTCAACATGAGGCGGTCAGTATCTTCATCCCATCCGTGGTCGATGAACTTATCGAACACGTACTCCTGCGGGCCCTGTTTGGCCGCAGGCAGTGAGGGGAGGCGCCACGACTCCAACGCGCGTGCCCAAGCTGGGTCGCCTGCAGGCGGTGGTGCAACTTTGACCACGTCCTGTCCGTTCACTGTGCGGACCCCATCGTCACTTTCGATGGTGAAGCGCCGCCCATCAGTACGAAGGACCTGGTACGGTCCCTTCGTCTGGAATACCAACTTACCCCCAGTTGGGGTGTGTGAGTGAACCAACACCCAGTCACCCTGTTCGGGGACATACTTAGCGTTGCGCACCTTTTTGTCAAAGGTACGCTTGTGGCGCTTTTGTGCTTTGTCCATCTCAGCCCTGACTTTAGGGATGAGGTTTTCAAGCCTAGCAGCGAACTCCGCCTTACTCTCAGTAGGAGTAGGCGTACTGCCGCCATCCTCCCTAGTTGGGAGCGGCCGCCGCACGGCAATAGACCGCACGCGACGGGGGGTCACAAAAGCGAGGGGTACTTCCCCGGTAGATGAGTGAACCTGCGAATTGTAGGCAGTGGTAAGAATAGAAATGTATTGGTCCCACGTTTTCACAAGCTCACTCGCATAGTGGCGCAGCTGCCTAACAATAGTTTTGTTGAAGCGCTCCTTAACGAGGGCCCTTGAACGGGGCCCTCCCCTATACGGTTGTTGGCGTATAGGGGGTACACCGGGTTTCAACTCGATCCGGTGTTGGGTGGCTCTCATGAGTCCCAACTGACCATCCCACAACTTGTGATATTGGTCCAAGAGGCGTTCAACTTGAACCCTCAACCTGGGTGGAACACCCTCCATGTTCACACGGGGACGAGGAGAGGCGGCCGACTTGGCTTGGTGCTTCTCCTTTCCGGACTTCGGGTCGCTACTCGCGCCCGCGTTGAGGGTGACCGCTACTGCCGGTCCCTCATGTTGGTCGATATAGCCGAACTTGGCTCCCGATCAAAGATACTTTCTTTGAGGGTGGCGGGGGTAGCAACTTGCTACGACCCCTGTCACAGGCTCGAGCCCATCACCGACGAGTGAAGGTCCGCCGTCCTCCACCCGCCTAGTTGGCGACGGCTCTATGCCGAAGTTGAATCCAACCCGAGTGGATCTCGCGGGGACAGTCCTCTCACCTTGGGACGTTCCCTTTGAGTGCACCACCCGGTGGCCGAAGTGCGAACCACCGGTCCGAGGAAGACCCTCAGGGTGAACACCCGACTGGGTCGGGGTGGCATACCGCCCGCACCGATACCCACGGCCCTGCTGGCTGGAGTGCCTCCAGCACCTCCGCGACCCCAGGTACACCCTGTGTCTGGCCAGTATTCAAAGGCGCCGGAGTAAAGTCGTCACCGGAGAGTTTCCCGAACGTCGGGAGGTCCGATCCAGCCGTGTTGGCTAACGATCCACACGACACAGTCCAAGACCACCGTTCCTCTGAGACAAAGGGCCCCCTACACCCGGGTGCACCCGGAGGTAAAGTTTACCTCTGTCCCCTGCTGCTCCACCAAATGTGGCAAAAACCACAAGCACACACGGTACCCAAGTTGGGGCGGTGTGCCAGGGCTGCCTCCCGTGTCGGGGGAACCGGAAGAAGTGCAAGTCGCACACACTCTGTCCCTGTTGTGGGGCAAACCCCCCACGGACAAACAAGAAGATGGTGTGTGGTCCAACAGTTTCTTGGTCGGGACGGGGACGCAGGGCCAAGCCCCGCTGTCCCTCCCCTTATCCCCCCAGGGTCCACTCAGAATCTCGCCACTCAGAATCTCCCACCCCAGCACCTGCCCACCGGGCCACACGAAAATTCAAGACGATAAATGCAGAAAACCCTCAAATCCAAGTTGGATTTACTACTAAGCTAACTATCCCAAACTTAGGGAATATGGACCCAAATGCAGGGGGAGGAACGGATCAGGCTAGTGGCCTGCCGCCCCTTGCATGGCACGTGTTGCCCCCCTACCTGGGGGTCAATACTGCCACAGTAAGCTCGCGCGAGAGAGGAAAGCATCAGCGGGAGGTAGCACTGTAGTGGAGTGAAGTGGACGTAAACACTGAGCTGCATTAAAAATGCTACAAGCCACGGTAGCCGCCTGTGCCGCCGCGCACGCCGCGCTGCGACCCCCCATCGGGGTAGTGAAGCCACCCTTCGCGCTAGGGCCGCGCGCAAAGCGCGGCCGCTGCTGCCACCGGGGGGCACCCCCCTCCCGCCTCCACCCCCATTGCCGGCGGCGGCGGCGCAGCTGCCTGAAGATCCCGCCAACGCCCACGGCCAGGCGCCGCCGTCCCCCTCCCTCTCTCCAGGTGGTCAAACACTTGCGCAGCAATGCGACGGGCGTGGAGGAGGAGGGCGGCGGCGGTGGCGGCACGCCGCCATTCAGCCCCGATCCGCCCCCGCACCCAGCCGCCGCCGCCGACGCGGTCGAGCGGGGGCGCGCAAAGCCGGGCGGGGGGGCGATACCCGGCGGGCCGCCCGGGGGCGCGCCCCCCCCTCCCCCCCCCCCGCCATCATCACCCACGGGCAGACGCTGTTTGAGATGCAGGTGACGGGCTTGCGGGCACGCGCGGAGAA
Organism: Pyropia yezoensis; assembly: GCA_009829735.1. Lineage (NCBI taxonomy): Eukaryota > Rhodophyta > Bangiophyceae > Bangiales > Bangiaceae > Pyropia > Pyropia yezoensis. The sequence continues at coordinate 19,287,815 of CM020620.1, forward strand.
AACCAAGACACACCGGATTTCGGACAGCCAACCCATCCTCTGCTGACCAGGCCGACGGGGGCTAATTCAGGCGCAACCCGGCCGGCCAATGGAAGCGCGAGCGATTCGACCAGGATTGGTGTGGCGGTGTCTGTGTGTGTGTGCGGCAGTGGGTTCCCGGCGGCGCGCGCGGGCGCCAGTGGCTCGGCTGCGGCGGGCGCCGGAGCCCGTGGCTTACGGCCGGTCCGGGACACATCTGAGTTCGCGGCAGCGAGTTCGCGGCACTTCGTGGCGCTCTGAGATTGGCTGTTGCTCTCTACGTGTCCTGCGTTGTGTGCCGCGAACTCAAGCTGCCGCAGGATGCGGCAAGAAGTGGCTTTTGCGAAAGCCACTTCTTGCCGCATCCTGCGGCAGTCTGAGTTCGCGGCAGCCCCCTTGCGGCAGCATTGGCGCCATCAAATTCATGGGAAGTTCGGGACTGCGTGCCCCACAACAGCTGCTCCTGTCGATGGATCTCGCTCAGGCAGTTTGAACCCAGCGGCGGCGCAGGCGCGCGGGGTCGAGGCCAGAAGGGTGGCACACTTGCCGCGCCGTGCACAGCGGGTCGGCAGGCGACGACGAGAGGGCACGTCCATCCGCCTCCCGTCTGGCCGTCGCCCGGCTGTTCCTGCCAGCGCAAGCTCTCCCGCCGACCCTTCCGTGCCTGCGGCACTCCTCCCCTCGCCCCGCTCCACCCGACGCCGTGCAGGACCGGGGCGATCGTCCCTGTGGCAAAAACCACTCGCACACACGGCACCCAAGTTGGGGCGGTGCACAAGGGCTGCCTCCCGTGTCGGGGGAACCGGAAGAAGTGCAAGTCGCACACACTCTGTCCCTGTTGTGGGGCAAACCCCCCACTGACAAACAAGAGGATGGTGTGTGGTCCAACAGTTTCTTGGTCGGGACGGGGACGCAGGGCCAAGCCCCGCTGTCCCTCCCCTTATCCCCCCAGGGTCCACTCAGAATCTCGCCACTCAGAATCTCCCACCCCAGCACCTGCCCACCGGGCCACACGAAAAATTCAAGACGATAAATGCAGAAAACCCTCAAATCCAAGTTGGATTTACTACTAAGCTAACTATCCCAAACTTAGGGAATATGGACCCAAATGCAGGGGGAGGAACGGATCAGGCTAGTGGCCTGCCGCCCCTTGCATGGCACGTGTTGCCCCCTTACCTGGGGGTCAATACTGCCACACTCCCCTCTCCTCAGTTCCGACCGACCCGGTCGGCCCTGTGAGGGGGTGCGTAGACGCACGTCTCGGCGTTGGGGGGGGCGCGACTTGCTGTCCCCCCTTGAGTACGTAACGCGGATGTGGGGGCGGTCACGTTGACCGCCCCTCTCGTCAAGCTTGCCCACTCGGCAGCTTGCTCTCCTCGGTTCACACTTCACCATTTCCACCACCTCCCCTTCACCTTTCACGGGGCCGCCCCACACTGGGGAGGCCACCCGTCTACCCACGATCCGAGTCCCCCTCAACTCGAGGCGGGTCTCGTGCCGCTATAGCCAGGGCGTCTCTCCCCAACTTGGGGAGAGCCATGGCGACCCCGGGAGTGGAGACGGACTCTCTGGATGAGCGTATGGAGGACACCTCCTACGGTGCAGCACCCGCCGGGACTTCCGGCGGGGGCTCCGCGATCGCTCCGGGGGATGGGACTCCCGCGTCACCCGGCTTTGGGTTGACGGCGGGATCTCCCCCGGAGGCGGGACAAGTTGTCCCGCGTGAGGCCTTGGGGCGGTGGTTTTACCCCGCTTGGCCTCTATATGAGGAGGGGTTGACTGTTCTTCGCTGTGGCCGACTTGGCGCAGCGATGGGTCGGGTATGGGACCGCCTACAAGAGAAGTATTCCCGTAGGTTCGGGTTCTCTGCCGGCTTCAGGACGGACCATTTTGCCTTCCTGGACGACGACGAGGTCGAGTACGTACAGCGGGCCAAGGCCATGGTGGACCGCGGGGGAACTATCCCGGGTCCCGGCGACTTGCCGACCTTTACTTGGGACGCGGTGGCAACTCGCCCCCCGTACCTTCACGAGGCCGATCCGCACACTCATCACTTTGATGTGCGGATGGAGAAGGACTTCCGACGAGGTCCCTACTTGGTGACCTCGGCTCAACTCGAGTTTCCTCAGCAGCCTGCTGCCAGTAAGGAGCAGTACTATCCGAAGAAGCCCGAGTGGTGGCCTCAAATTGAGGTCCCCTACGGGTTCCCGGCGTTGCTGCCTCGGTTGCTTGACCACTTCGGCTCCGTCATGTTGACGGCTGGCCCTGATCACCTGGTGTGGGCCATGTTGGCCACCCAGTGGCTCCTCGAGGTCATGTCGACCTGGGTCTCTTGTGTTCAGCGGCGGGGGATGCTCTGGCATCTCCCCCTCCGGCTTATCCAAGGTTTGGAACAGCTCACCCCTCAGCTAGTTGCTGAGGGGTGCTCATCAGGACAACTCACTCTACTTGAGGAGATGCTCCGACTTCACAAGTTTATCGAGTGGGAGAGCATTGAGCACAAGTTGCGCCGCCCCACTCGTGGGCCCAAGGACGATGGCGCACTTCGCCAGTTCGTATGGGTCGCTCGTGAACTTCACGACGGCCGTGTGGTCCTACGAGAGGGGTTGGGCATCGGGGACTACCCGTATGCCCCGGGGGTGGATCGCCACACTGCGCCACCCCCGGACAAGCCCATAGTTATGGCCGTGCCCTCATATGATAACCATATGACTCAACCTACTGCGGGGGCCCCAAGTCGGGGTCGCAGTTACACCCGGGTCCCGCCACCTCGGCGTGTCCCCCCGCTTCCTCCTGTCCCCTACCAACCGCACGGGGACATCCCGATTAGCGTGGCCATTGAGTCTTCCACCCCGGTGTCCCCCAACTTGGGGGCCACCCTCCTTACGGTATACCCCAAGTTGGTGTTACCGCCCACGCCTCTAACCTCAGAGATGATGATCACCACGTTGGTGCGCACCATTTCCTGGTTGGCCGCGTCGACCGCAACCCTCCAAACTTCCGAGACTCCCCAACTTGAGGAGCGCGTCCGTACTGCAGTGGCGACCGCGAGTTGCGAGTCGGTGGCGGAGTTTATGACGGCCGAGTTGGCTCGCATTGGGGCTATTATGCCCCAGCCAGCCCCACTTGGGCGTGGCAAACGTCGCGCGAGCCGGGCATACTCGCCTCCTCGCCGTCGTCGCCGGCACTCGCGGCGCTCTTCCTCCGTATCGGAAGACGAGTTGTCTTACTCCGTCTCGGAGTCTTCTACCCCGTCGGAGTCGGAGTCTGTCCGGCGTCTGCGTCGCAAACTTGCGCGCAAGACCAAGCAGAAGAGTAGCCACGGTCGGCGCCACTTGCGCGACCGTGAGGGGCGCGACGGTTCCGACTTGGAGCCGCCGCCCCCTCCAACGAGTGGAGACCGTTATCGGCGTGGGTCTCGCCGCTCGCCTCTACGTGAGGGCGAGGGCCCTGGAGTTGGAGAGTCTAGCATGCATGCCTAGTTGGCAGCTGCCTTTGTTGTGAGAGTGTGAGGGTTAGGGCTGTAGTTAAAAGCCACTCTGCGTACCACTTCGACTTGAAGCACTCTCTTGGCACTGTTGCTCGGCCTTCCCTCACGTTGAGGGAGGGCTGTTAGGGTCTATCTCATTCCGGGCACAGTACGCCCGGACCTTCTCAGCGGGAAGGTCCTCCACATACTCCCACGTATCATCCTTGGCTTTGTAGCCAAACCAACGCACCCTCAACATGAGGCGGTCAGTGTCCTCATCCCATCCGTGGTCGATGAACTTATCGAACACGTACTCCTGCGGGCCCTGTTTGGCCGCAGGCAGCGAGGGGAGGCGCCACGCTTCCAAAGCACGTGCCCAAGCTGGGTCGCCTGCAGGTGGTGGTGCAACTTTGACCACGTCCTGTCCGTTCACTGTGCGGACCCCATCGTCACTTTCGATGGTGAAGCGCCGCCCATCAGTACGAAGGACCTGGTACGGCCCCTTCGTCTGGAACACCAACTTACCCCCAGTTGGGGTGTGTGAGTGGACCAATACCCAGTCACCCTGCTCGGGGACATGCTTGGCGTTGCGCACCTTTTTGTCAAAGGTACGCTTGTAGCGCTTTTGTGCTTTGTCCATCTCAGCCCTGACTTTAGGGATGAGGTTTTCAAGCCTAGCAGCGAACTCCGCCTTACTCTCAGTAGGAGTAGGCGTACTGCCACCATCCTCCCTAGTTGGGAGCGGCCGCCGCACGGCAATAGACCGCACGCGACGGGGGGTCACAAAAGCGAGGGGTACTTCCCCGGTAGATGAGTGAACCTGCGAATTGTAGGCAGTGGTAAGAATAGAAATGTATTGTTCCCACGTTTTCACGTGCTCACTCACATAGTGGCGCAGCTGCCTAACAATAGTTTTGTTGAAGCGCTCCACCTGCCCATTAGTTTGTGGGTGGTAGGGGGTGGCATAGTTTGCCTTAACCCCCAACATATCCAGCACTCCCTGAAACAGTACAGACGCAAATTGCGGTCCATTGTCCGATAGTGTACTATCCGGAAAGCCATACGCGGCAACCCAGTGATCTAGGAAGGCTGACACGACCGACATGGCCGTGATCTCTGCCAGTGGGATCGCTCGCGTAAGTTTCGTGAAGCGGTCACAGATGACCAGGAGGTACTGGTTGCCCTCCTCGGTCACTGGCAGTGGCCCAAGGATGTCCATCGCCAACGCGGCGAAGGGCTCCTTGGCCGGGAACAATAGCATAGCCGTAGTAGGCCGCCGTTCCATCAGACGGTTCTGTGCACAACTTGTGCAAGCAGCCACCCAGTTGTAGATGTCCACCACCATGGACGGCCAGTAGTACCTGGTCCTCAGGGTCTGGTACAGTTTACTAGACCCCAGGTGTCCACCCGTGGGAGCGTTGTGCTCCCTCTCAAGGATACTGTCCTTGAGGGATGCGGGGACGACAAGTTGTTCGGTCCCCTGGAATACCCCCCTCCTCATGAGGAGGCCATCATCTCCCAGAAAGAACCGCGTCTCCGCCACTGTATCCAGTGTATCCCTCTGCGACTTGCAGAAGGGATCCTCGGCCTGGGCCTTCACCACCTCGTCCAGGGACAGGGGCAAGTACTTCTTGTTCCCTGGCGCCTCGGGGTTCAACGCCTGACCAGAGCGCGTGACTACCCCCACGATGGGGATGTCCTCATCGACTGGGTTAGTGTCCAGCCCCTCGGTAGGTACCCGAGAGAGGCCGTCGGCAAGGGCATGTTGCCTGCCAGGTCGGTACTCAATATCAAAGTTGAAGGGTGCAAGTCGCACCCTCCACCGGTTGAGACGAGTGTTCGTACAGTCCGTCTTGAAGATGAACTGCAACGCGCGGTGGTCACAGCGGATGAGGAACTTCTCACCCTCTAGGTAGTGACGAAGTGACGTCACCGCCCACACCACTGCGAGTCCTTCCAACTCGGTGACTCCGTAGTTCTTCTCGGCCGAGTTTAGCCCCTTGCTGAAGTATCCCACCGGCAAGTACTCCTTGTCCGGCTGCTGCTGAAGCAACACACAACCAAGTTGGTCGTAGCTAGCGTCCACCTTCAGGATGTAGTGGCCTCCCAACCTGGGAATAGCCAGGATAGGGGGCTTCAGCAGAAGGTCCCGAAGAGTCTCAAAGGATTCCTGCTCCACCCGACTTGGGGGAGGCAGGTTCTTCGGTAGCGTTGAGCTCACTAACTCATTCAACGGCTTCGCCACCTTGGCGAAGCCCTTGGTGAAACGTCGGTACACGTTACAAATCCCGAGGAAGCTCCTCATCTGGGTCTGGGTCCGGGGGTACTGAGCCTTACGGATGGCCCTCAAGTTTTTCTCGTTGACACTGAGACGCCCCGGACGGACAACATGTCCCAAGTATTCCACCTCTTGAGTGAAGAGGTGGCACTTACTCGCCTTCAGTGACACACCGGCGTCAGCAAGTAGCTTGAACACCTGGCCAAGATGGCCAATGTGTTCCTCCGGACTTCGGGAGAACACAATGATATCGTCTAGGTACACGAGACAGATCTGCCACCGTACTCCGGCCAGAATCATGTCCATAGCGCGCTGGAAAGTTGCCGGCGCGATACACAGGCCAAACGGTAGACGCTTGCACTGGTAGGTACCACAGTGACAGGTAAAGGTAGTTTTATGCCTGTCCTCCGGGGCAATGGGAATTGGCCAGTACCCCGCGTTACAGTCCAGGGTAGAGAACACGTTTGCCTCCCCCAGAGAGTCCAGACAGTCATCCATCCTAGGTAGGGGATAACTGTCCTTCACCGTGCTCTCGTTGAGCTTACGGTAGTCGATACAGAACCGGGGGGTCCCATCAACTTTGGGGACGATAACCACCGGACTCGCCCCGCAAAGGACAACTCGTCCTCTGCCTCCTCCTGATGGGCTTGCGTAAACTCCTCGACTTGAGAAGCCAACGCCGCTTCATCAACCATGGCTCTCAACAACCAGTTGACGAGCTCCAGGTAGGACGTCACCTCTCCAGCGCCTCCACTTGAGGAGCTGGGCATGACGGACATAAGTTCTGTCCGCAGGTCGCCCTTCGTAAACTCCTGTAGCATGTAAAAAGCCATGCCTTCATTTATGGCATTGTCGTCACAGGCTTTTGTGAACCGACGTAGGAACTCAAAGACACGGAGGGGGGGAGTTCCATCCCACTCCGCTTTGTGCCCAAAAGAGTGAAGTGCATTCTTCTTGGCACGGCCCATGGCTCGGGCCTGGTCAGGACCATACGCCACCGACTTGTGGTGGAGGGCGTAGGTCTCACAGTCAAATATCCTCTGGTAGACCGGGTTGGCTACCTGGATCTTGGGCGGCACCTCACGTTGAGGGAACAGCCGCTGTGGCACTGGGGTAAGTTCACCCTCAGTGCCTATAGTCCGGCGCGGCGCGCTGGGTGTAGCCGCCGGCGTTACCGGGGGGAACTCCCCCAGGAAGGGCGTACGCCCCACCGAGTATGGTGTGGCTCCCTCGTTGGGAGTCACAGGTGTCGCCCCCTGTTCGGGGCGACCCGAGATAGGCGTAAGGGGGGATTCCCCCTGCGCCTGAGGGGCTCGAAAGCCCCAATCCGGTCTGGACATTAAGGCCATCTGGCAAACTCGCCACAATCTGATTCAGAATAGTATTCGTCATCGTGACCACCAGGTCCGGCAAAGTCTGCCGCAACACATTGGTCGCCTCCCGACGGACAGTTTCCGCGAGGAGTGGATTGACGACTCCAGTTGAGTCTCGGTCCGCCTCCGGGAGTCCACCTGAGGGGTAACCACGATCCTCAGGGGTCTCAACCGGGGGCATGGGCGCGAGCCCATCGCCGACCAACGGAGGTCCGCCGTCCTCCGAAAGCCTAGTTGGCGACGGCTCCATGCCAAAGTTGGCTCCAACCCGAGTGGAACCCGCGGGGACAGTCCTCACCCCTTGGGACGTTCCCGTTGAGTATACCACACGGTGGCCAGACTTCGGCCCACCCACATCAGAAGTGTCACCCAAGTGAGCTCCCGACTGAGTCGGGGTGGCCTGTTGCCCGCCCGCACTTCCAGTCCTGCTGGCTTGAGGGACCTCTAGTCCCTCTGCGACCCCAGGTAAACCCACCTGTGTCTCACCAGTATTCAAAGGCACTGAAGTACGTGCGTCACCCGTGTACTCCCCGGACGACGGGGGGTCCGAGCTAGCCATGTTGGCTAACGATCCGTATGACACGGTCCAAGTCCACCGTTCCTCTGAGACAGAGGGCCCCCTACACCCGGGTGCACCCGGAGGTAAAGTTTACCTCTGTCCCCTGCTGCTCCACCAAATGTGGCAAAAACCACTCGCACACACGGCACCCAAGTTGGGGCGGTGTACAAGGGCTGCCTCCCGTGTCCGGGGAACCGGAAGAAGTGCAAGTCGCACACACTCTGTCCCTGTTGTGGGGCAAACCCCCCACTGACAAACAAGAGGATGGTGTGTGGTCCAACAGTTTCTTGGTCGGGACGGGGACGCAGGGCCAAGCCCCGCTGTCCCTCCCCTTATCCCCCCAGGGTCCACTCAGAATCTCGCCACTCAGAATCTCCCACCCCAGCACCTGCCCACCGGGCCACACGAAAAATTCAAGACGATAAATGCAGAAAACCCTCAAATCCAAGTTGGATTTACTACTAAGCTAACTATCCCAAACTTAGGGAATATGGACCCAAATGCAGGGGGAGGAACGGATCAGGCTAGTGGCCTGCCGCCCCTTGCATGGCACATGTTGCCCCCCTACCTGGGGGTCAATACTGCCACAGTCCCTGCGCGGCCGTGGGCCGTTTGAGACACCACGCCGGTGCACGGCGGGCGGGCGCTGGGGCAGCGCGCGGGGCGTGTGGTGAGGGCCGCTGCGGTGGGAGATGGCGACGCAAGGACGGCCGTGGTGTGTCTTGGAGTGTGAGATATGGGTGGGACGGGTGCTTGGTGGCGCGCTCATCGTCTGTGTGCCGCTTGAGGGGTCGGTCAGTTCGAATGTCATCTTCTTCCTTCCCTTGTCCTGCCATCCCCCCCCTCCCCCCCCCTCTTTTAAACTGTCGGTCCGTTTGAATCGCTTCTTCTTGCTCCCCTTGTCCCGCCACTCTCCTCCCCCTCCCCCCTGATTTGAGCTTGTGCCAATGCAGGCGCTCCACCTACACTGATATGTTTTGCGTCCCTCCCCCGCCCCTCCCCCACGTTTTCCGCACAGAATCGAGGCGACGTCGGGGTGGAGCTGGTCGTCTCATGCTATCCGTCGAGGATCGCTGAGGGGCGGGGAGGGGCACGTGCGGGCCATGCACGAGACGCGAGGTGGGGCGGGAGGCGGTGGCGAGAGAGTTGAGCAGACAGCTGCCCTCGTTGCGGCATGTGACTCCCGGGTGGTGGTGTGGGGTGCGCAGAGCGAGGCGTTGCCACTTGAGGTGTTGGTTATTTTGAATGCCGTCTCACCCTCTCTGTCTATCATCGCATCATCCCCCCCTCAATACTTTTTGACGTCGCATTGCACACTCCCGCCGCGTTGTTCTTTCGTTGCACACTTTCCGATGTCTATTTTTTTTGTGCGTACGTCTACTCCGTTCATATGCCCCCCCCCCCCTTCCGCTCTCTGTGTACTTCTTCCCACCAATTCGCTCTATGTCTCCGCACTTTCAGATCTTGTTTTTTGTGTGCGCGCCAGCGCACTCTTCCCTTGTTCCCTCGCTCCCACCTCTCTTCCGCACCCTACCACCAGGAACTCGCGCCAAGATGTCCCCGCCCTGCAAGCCCAACACCACCCCATGCCGTGCTAGGTCCCGCCAGGCGCTGGGCGCGGGGTTCTTCAGGCTGAACAAACGGGCAGAGGTACGCGGGGCGGAGCGGAAGAAAACGGCAGTGCATTCAGCGCGCGCACGGGGCAGCGGTCGCGGGAGAGCGGGAAGGGCGGGACGGAGGTGTCGCCTGGTGGCGCGAGGAGCTCAGACTCGGGGGTGAAGCGTGGCGCACTTTTCCTCGGACCGCTGTGGGAAGTGTTTGCTTTTTGGATGGGCTTCGTCTGCCTTGTTGTGCTTCTGCCCCCAACCTCCGCCGCCCCCCACTTGTATGATGTACTGTGGACGTGTCCCCCCCCAACCTCCCGTTGCCCCCCGCACCCCCCCTGCTCTCGTTTTTTATTGTTCGACGGACGCTGTGCGGCTAGTCCGAGACGGCCGCGCGGCCGCCCTGCGCGTGGCACGACGCGAGGATGGGGAGGAAGGGGTCCCCGCAGGGCGCCACCACGGCCGCGGAAAAGGGAAAAAGGCCCCCGGCGGCCACCGCCCGGCTGCGGCAGGGCACTCATGGCGGCAGGCGGGCGAGGGCAAACGGGGGGGCGGGGGAGGGCAGACAAAGAATGGTCGCTGGGGGAGAGGGGGGGGGTGGGGGGGGGGGAGGGAGAGGGAGGCACGTGACAGACAGAGAAGTAGACAGCAGCAGGGTGGGAATGGGGCAAGTGGGGGGGGGTGGAGGGAGGAATCGGGGTGAAGGCCAGGTGGCGTGGCGGGCAGCGCGGCGCGGCGTGGCGCGCGGCGCGGGGGCGCGCGGTGGGAGCTCTGATAGCGTGCCGCGGCCGTGGCGAGCAGGCCGCCCGGCGCGCGTCGGCCGCTAAAAAGCGCCCCGCGGCCGCCGGGGCCCCCCCATGGCGCACCCCCGCGCCCCGCGTCGGGGCCACAGCGGCGGGCCGCGGCGGGTGCACCGCCGCTCCTGGTGCAACCACCCCCACCCCGCGCGCAGACAGGGAGGGCGGCCGTCGTGTCCACCCCGCCCGCCACCCTGAGAAACAGGCCACTGTTCGTCACCTGCACGCCCGATTCGATGATTCAGAACACCAACGCCAGGCGCCGGGAGGGAGGGCGAGGAAGTGGGGAGGGGGAGGGAGGGGGAGGGGGAGGGATGGGGAGAACTCTTGCGCGGCCCGCCACCGCCGCCACTGCCGCCGCTGCGCCAGTGGACGTCAGGAGGAGGGTGGTCGGCAGCGCGGCCAGCGCCGCCGCCGTCAGGCCGGCGCGCCCGAAGGGAGGGGGGGAGGTGGGGGGGAAGAGTGGCGTCGCCGCCGCCTCTTTTGAAGACGTCAATGGATGCCGGCTGCACTGCTGGCTTTCCCGGCAAACACATACAGCGGGCGGCGGGATAAAGGGGAAGGCGACGGCGTCCACCGCCCACTGCGGCTACCAGCATGTGCAACCGTGCTGTCGGTGAATGGCCAGCGCCGCACAAGTGCTGATCTAGTCGGCGCAGCACACGCCACGCTCACCAGTGCTCGGATGGTTTTTTCGCATGCAATCTAGGTTATCCGTACCCTCACAACGACGTTGCTCGGCGTGTGTTTCCCGAGCCAGAGGAACCCAGTTGCTGTTGAGGCAGGAGCGCACACGGCGAGTCCGATCACGCCAGTTGCCGCCGGTGGGGAAACATTTCCCGAGCGGAGCCGGATAGGCCATGAACTCTGGACTTGAGGAGGGGCGCCTTCTGGGCTTGCTGGGATACGAAGATTAAGCCGCCGTCCCCCTAATATACACCCCTAATCCCCCTCTAATGCGAGTGTTTCCCGGGGGGAAGAACTTTGGCCCGATACCCTTGATCAGGCCTGAAAAGGACGTTCTTGGGCCCTTGGGGCCACATTGCAGTGCACGTGCAACGTGTCGCGCACGCCGTTGCATGTCGAATCGGCCGCGTCTGTAAGGGACAGGGTTTAAGACCCGCTGCGATGTGGGCTGCTTTACGAGTGACACCGGCTGAAAAGGGAGTGACTACGACCTGATCGGGCTTGATCGGGCTTGATCGGCGTGATCGCATTGGGCACGTTATAAATACCCAAGCCTAGGCCGCAAGCTCACCTGCTACAGTGCGACCCCTCACTTGCCCTGGGGTAGACCAAGGAGGTGGCCCCCCTTCCAGTGTCCGTCAGTTGTCCTGGGATGTTCGGATTTCAGCGATCTGGACGGTATGAGCCAATCAGCGCCCGTCAATCGCCCGAATATGAGCCGCCCGGCCGGGCCACTTCACGCGTACCCCCCCCTCAGTTGTGCCGATCGGCACAACTGCGGGGCGGCCAAGTGAGGGGTCGCACTGTACCCTTCAATGAGCGTTCCCCCCCCCCCCCCCCCCTTCTGTCTGTGACTTGTCTCTCCTCGCCCGCCCGCCTTCCCCGACGTCCGCCCGCACACACCCCCGCCCGCTCGCTCAGCCCTTTGTGGCCCACCTTTCGTTCTGGTCACCTGCCAGGCAGCGCCCGTTCACCGGGGAGTGAGAGGGATAGGACAGTGGCGGCTTTTCATTGGGGGATGCTGGGGGCGCGGCTCAGGTGGTGAGCGTGGCCCGATTGGTGGCGGCGGTGCGGTCGACGCTGGTGGCGATGGCGACATGGCGACGGCAGCGACAGCTTCGGCGGCGACGGGCTCGGGCGGTGGGCGTGGCCGGGTTGGTGACGGCGGCTCGGTCGACGTCCGTGGAGATGGCGACATGGTGACGGCAGCAACAGATTCGACGCCGGCGCCGGCAACGGTGGTGACGGGGACGATGACGACGACAACCATAGTTGCGGCTGCCACGGTGCTTGGGAGGAGTATGGGCAAGACGGTGGCGGTCGTGGCGGAGGTTTTGGGGGGCGGGGGGCGTGACAGATGCGGCAACGAGACCTCGATGAGGCAGGGTATTGCAACGGCGGGGGTTGCGTTTGGGCGTTGTTAGGAGACGACGGATCCGGCGATTTTTTTGGACGGGGGGGAAGCAGCGGCGGAGACGCTCTTTGCGGTGGTGGCGGCTTTTTTCAATGGGGGGGGCGTTCTTGTCGCTGCTACTGACGGCCACCCCCCTTGGTCCCTACTTTCCTACCGCTTTCCTCCCACTGCCACGGTGCGACAGCCACCCGCGCCCCCTACGGCCGCCACGGTCTTCGCAGCGGGCTCCCTCCCGCCGAATTCTGCCCCCACAGCGTGGCAGGCAGCATTGCCGTCCGCGTGCAGCCCAACGGCGGCGTCGGCGGCGCCATCCGCGGCTGCCGTTCCGGCGGCCGTTCCGGTGGCGGTATCGTTGCGAGCAGGCCGACCGCCTGCCGCCTTCGCTGCGTCTATCCTCGTCTCCATTCATGCACATACTACGGTGACGGCGCGGTGCTTGCAGGCTGCCGCGCCCGAGGTGGTCAGCCTGCGCGCCGTAGCGGCGGCAGCGTAGGCGTCGGCGGCGACGGCGGCGACGGCGGCGACGTGGGACGAATGGGGGGCGGACGCACCGCCGCCGCCGCCGCCACCGCCGCCTCCGCCCCACACGCGGCGTTCTTGAATGCAGCCACTGCGCTGTTGGCCAGCGTACAGGCGCGACTGGAGGCAGAGCCCGACAGTCTTCACGCGTGTGCCCTACCAGTGGCGCGGGTGGCAGTCCTTGAGAAGTTGGGGGGCTGTAAGGCGGGCTGTGGGAATGCTACCAGGCGGCGGCGGCGGCAGCGGCAGCGACAGTCGCGGCGGTCGCCGCAGCGGCCTCGGGAGCAGGCGGCGCCGCAACTGCGGATGCCGCGCCCGGCGCCGGCGCCACCGCCGGCGCTGGTGTTGGTACCGCCCCTCCTCCCCGCGACTCAAGGGCGGAGCCTGCTGCCGTTCGAGCTTGAGCTTGTGACCGTCCTAGGTATGGACAAGCCAGTGAGCGGCCAGCGCCTCTCGCTGGCTGCCCTCCTCCGCTTCCTCTCCGAGCGTGTCACCGCCGTGGTGCACTCATGCTGGGCGACCGCCGCCACGCTGGTTATCCCGCCGCCAACCGTGGTGGGTCCGCCGTAGGCACCTTTCCCTGAGAGGGTTCGACGTCAACAGGCTCCGGGTGGGTCGGGTGTTTTAAGTGCGGCGGTGGCGCCGATGAATAGGGATTCTGCGCGGTGCGAAATGGCGGAGGAGGCTGCTTTTGTGCTGACTGTAGTGTTTCCCCTGGGCGGTGACTATGTATCTACTTTTCTACCTGCGGGGACCGCAGGCTGAAGACAAACCCGGCCAAGCAAAAAAAAAAAAAAAAAACATAAGAAAAGGCGGGTGACAGCCAGAGGTTGGCCTGGGAGCCTTGCGTTGGTGGGAAGGATACGGGCCGCGTGACCCAAGCGGCGAAAGTCATGCTGGCCCGATCAAATAGATAGATAGTTGGCGAAGAGCAGTTCCCAAGGCAAGCGCATTTTCACGAACGTGCTTTCAGTTTCACGTATCCTGACCACCCCTGCTTGCTACTGCCGTCGTCGTCCCGCTGCCGTCGTCGTCCCGCTGCCGTCGTCGTCCCGCTGCCTTCGTCACCCGCTGCCGCCGGTCCCCGCTGCCGTCCAACGGCTCCCGCCAGCTTTCCGCTCCCGCCTTTGTCCCGCTGCTGCCGCCTTCCCACTTTCGCCGTCTTCTCGCTGCTGTTGTTTTCTCGCTGCCCTCTTCATCTTGCTGCCGCAGACCCCCAGCGTCTTTCCCTTGTTCGCCTTTTTATGAGCTCCTCACCGCTGTATTCTTGCTTCTTCTTCTGTCGGGAGCTGGTCATCATCCGTGCTCTACGCGGTTCCTATCATGGCACTCTTTTCCTTTGCTACGCCAAGCGCAGTGTGCGATGGGGTGATGGTGACTCATCCACGTCGCCCATCTATTTGCCTGCGTGTGCGGCCACTGCGTGGGGCTGAGCCGGTGCTGCATACTCGTGCCTTTTTTGGTGGATGCGTCGGTGACGATGTGTCTCCTGGCAGCTGCCTGACTTCGGCGGCCATGATGGCTATCTACCCTGGTGTGGTGCCGAGCTCCGCAACTGCCAGGACGAAAGTGGAGGAGCCGAGCACCCCGCGGTGCTGGGTCCGCTGGTTGCCGGGAGGAAGGACTTTCCATCCGGCGCTGTGCCACGAGGTGAAGGACCAGCTGCATGCCCAGGGGTGGAAGTACGCGACCAAGCTGCCGAAGTCAAAGATGATGTGCCTGCATTGTGCTGCGGTGATTGACGCTGCCCCCAAGACGCTGGACGGTGACCCGCTGGTGGAGTTCATCAAGCGCAAAGGCTTTGCTCGGGACTACTTGACTGCGCCAAGCCCGGATTTGGTACTCGGCTCCTATCCTGAGCGGCTACGGCCAGAACTGCTGGTAGACGTGTCGGAGAACGTCATCGCGGGCTTCGCAATGATGGTCCAGAAGTTTGTGGTCGTTTTGAAGGACGGAGACCGGCAGCCTGGTTACTTCATCCGCAGCGGTGCGGGGTGGGGCAAGACTTTCAACCTGCAGGAGCTTCTGACCTGGATTATTGTGGCATCTGTGGCATTTGAGCACGATTGCTCCACTACCACTGGCGAGGCCGGGCGGAATCTGAAGCGTCAGCAGGACAAGGTGGTCTCGGCGCTCCAGAAGTCTGGCACGCTGGGTATGGCGCGCGCGGTGACCGCCTTTTGTGTCAACTTCAACGGGCAGACACCCTTTTCTGCCGCGGAGGTGGGCTTGGCGGCGACTGCGGGCCCCAGTGTGCTTCTTCAACTGCGCGTGTGCTACTCGGAGCTCGTCGACACCAAACTGAAGTGGGAGGCCTTCCTCGAGGTGCTCATTTTGGCAATTTCTGCAGGAGAGCTCACCATTGGCGACGTGCGCAGAGCAGCGGACGTCATCATGCGGTTTTGCCGTGGCCATCCTGGGAGTATCCCATTCCTGGTCGTGGACGAGCTGGCGAAGGTCAAGCGCTCCTCGATGTTGGAGGGCTTTTCTGTAGTGGACGAAGAGGATGTCGAGAACTTTGGCGAGGACGAGGAGCTGCAGCACAACGGCCTGGACGAGAATGTGCGACATGACGACGTGGGCGACAGGCTGCAGCCCGTCTACAAGGACGCAATGCAGCGTCAAGTCGGCGATGACGCGAGTCTGCTGGGCCGTGTCGGCGCGGGTGCGGGCAACAAGGAGGACTGGGCCGCGGAGGTCTGCAGCTCGGCCTGTGTGATGCTTCAAAACATCGGCGGGACGTTTATGTACTCAACTCTCAAGTACGACGTCATGAAGCGCGAGTCTACCCGGTCGGGCCGAGGTATGTTCCCTGCGATGGAGCTCAAGTTCCTGGAGCCAACGGCGTTCGCGCGTGCCCTTGTCGTGGAGCTTGCTCCTTTGTACGCTGACGGCTTTGTTGCGCTTCTCGGTTTGGATCTCCTGGCGCCTGGCGAACCTGTCAAGGACCAAAGGGCATCTGCCTGGGTTTTACTGCTGTGCGGCCTGCTGGGAGGGCATCCGCGGTTCGTCCGGCAGTTCCTTTTGGAGCTGAAGAAGCGCGTGAAGGCGCTAGTGGGCGAGCTTGGCGAATCCCAGCCGGAGACCATTTTTTCATCCACTGTCCAGCTCGCGTGCTGGCAGGCGTTTGACGAGGCGTTGGGTACGTCTTCCATGAGCATCACCCGCAGTTCTCTCGGTGGCATGGCCGGCATTCACGCCATCTCTTCGGCAGCCCTGCTCGGCCAGCCGGTGGAGCTGGACGCCCCCATCATCCGCCGCGTTTCGGGCGAAGGTGTGCACTACGTTGTGTGGGACGAGCTGAGTGGGGAGGGCATCGTCTTGCTCAAGCATCACGGGCGCCCGGCAGAAGGCATCTCGTCCAGCTTGGACTGGGCCGTTCCAAGCTTGCATCCGTTTGCGGCGCTGCGGATGGCGCTGATGGGCGGCACTGGTGTGCGTGACGTGGCCTTCCGGAACCTGCTCCTTTGTCCCGGGACGCGCTTGACCGGGGAGCGACTGGAGGGCGTCATTGCGAATTGGTGTGTGCTTTCCTCGTACTGTCGGGCGCAGTACCCGCTGTACTACTCCTCCGTGACGCTCAAGAACGTGTGGAAGTGCAGGCCTCATCCTAATCGTACATTTGGCAACAAGATGCTCGATGATGTGTACGTGGACGCATCGGCTACTCGTAAGTCGGGAGTGCGCATGGAGCAGCTCATCGACGTCCTCAAGTTTGTGGCTGTTCACCCGGAGCGAGCTGTCGATGCTGTGTTCCGCCTGAATGTTGGTGCGGCGCGGCGCTCGCAGTACGCTGTCGACATTGTGGAGTTCTTCCGCATCTCCCGGGCATTTGGGCAGTACAAGGTGGGCGACCTGATTGCGGCCTTCTACCAGGGAAAGGACTGCGGCGAGGACGTGGATGGGAGGCCCAAGCTGCAAGATGTGAACAAGTCTTGGGACCTGCTGGAGAGCTCTGTCCTTGCAGAGGATGGGATGTGGGACAAGTGGAAGGACAACATCGTCTTAATCTACGCCAACCGCCACGCCAACAAGTTTGGCACGCGACTTACCAGTCCAAGCAGGACCAAGTTTGACTCGGGACGCGCTTGCTCCCAGACCGTGCTGCTCAGCGGCGATGACTTGAGTGGCTGGCTTCCATACCCCATTCCTACCTTTCTCCGCTCGGCGCAGTATCTGGAGCAGGCGAATGCAGCCGAGGATCTCACTCGTTTTCAGACTCCCAGTTGAGTTGTTCCCTCTTCGCTGCACGAGGAGGCGGCGCTTAGCGGCAGCGGCGAGGGCCGCAACGATGGCGAGTACCATGAGGACGCGGGTGCGGAGACGACGTGTGACGTCCGACACCACTACTAAGAATGCAGCTGCGCCCGCAGTTGTGCCGCTGATGGCAGGCGGCCACGTCGACGCCAGCGCTACGCAACTCGTCCTGCGCACAACTTTTGTTGATTGAGAAGGTAGCGCAGGGCGGAGCCGGCCGCGACGTCGGCGACGCGGGCAAGGTCGGCGATGGATGCGACGACGGCAGCAGTACAGGAGCGGCCGCCGTACTACTGGCGCACGCAAACACGTCCGACGTGGTACCGCGTGGGCGGTGGCGCCGCTATCGATGTTTGGCGAGGTCAGCATCGCTACATTGCGTGAGCCACCTCACTCGAGCGCGACTGCGGAGTGACGCCCGGCGCTGAATGCAAGGAATTCGGCGCCGTCGGGGATGGCGGCGACACGGCTGCGTCCGTTGCACGGCTGCCGCTTGTCACCGCGGCCATCGTGCTTGCCGCCTCGGCGACGGGGCGGAACTGTGCTGCCGGCGGGAACGGCATTGACATTGCGCCGTCTCTGCTAGTTGAGGGGACGAGGCCAGGCGTCAAAGACGTCAGCCGCGGCCTTGGTGCGCCGCCCCCGCTATCGAAGGAACGAGCACCTGTGGTTGTGCCCTCATGGGGGGCGGGGTCCACAGGCCCACGACCGTCGTCAGAACCCGTGGGTGCGGCAGGCGGCGGTGGTGGCATCACCATCGGCACCGCGTGGGCGCGCCCGCACCCAGACGCGCCCCCCCCACACGAGGTCCGCCTCGTGCGTACCACCCCTGGCGCCACGAAAGCGACGGCGCCCGGCGGGGCTGCGCCGCCCATCTCTGTGGCCGACGCTGCTACTGACGCTGCCGCCGCCACGGCCACCGCCACAGCCACTGCCACCGCAACTGCCACCGACACCACCACCACCTACGTGCCGCCCGCCGTGGCCGCGGCGGTCGACCTCCCCACCGGCTGGCTGATCGCCGTCGACGCGGCCGACGCGGCGGCCGCGGGCGCCTGGGCACAATCGCTGGACGTCCATGGGCGGGCGGGGGACCCCCCGGCCGTGGGCGCGGGCTGGCCCCCGACGGCTGGCGATGGGGACGCTCCCGCGGTGCCCACCGGCTGGCGCGTCGTCGCCACTGCCTTCGTGGACGGCGTTGGCGTCGGCGTGTGGCACTTGCTGGCCGAAGGGGGCACCGGGGGGAAGGTGGGGGGGGCGGGGGCACCCCCGCCTACCGCCTACACCCATCCACCCTGCCGATTGCCGTTGGCGGCGGCGGCGGCAGCGGCAGGGGTGGGCGATGGAGCCTCACGGACGTGCGGGTGGAGTTTGTGGTGCCCTCCCCAGCGGCGATGCACGGCAGGGCGGTGGAGTGGGCGCGCCACCCGCGGGTGCCCGCGTGGAGGGTGCGCCTGCGGATGGTAGGTGCCGCCGACCTGGGCGCGGCCGGGCTGGTGGAGGCGTCGGGGGAGGCGACGGGGGGGTGGGGTGTGCCCCTGCCGGGTGGCCCCCTGCTCGCCGCCGGGGGGTGGTGGGGGGATGCCGCCGCTGCCGCCGCCGCCGCCGCTGCCGCCCGCGACTCCGTCGCCCCCCCCCCTGGGGAGTCCCAGCCCCCACGGTGCCGTGGGGCGTCCTCGCCCGGTGCCCCCCCCCGACAGGCGCCGCGGCGGCGGCGCTCCTCCCCCGACGGGGGGTGGCGGGCGCGCAGCCCCCGCGGGGGCAGCGCCGCGGGCGTGCGGCAGGGGGAGGAGACCCTCATGGGGAGTGGGTCCGCCCGACGGGCGGGGGGACCTCCGTCCCCCAACGCGGGGGCGGTCGTGCGGCCCCCCCCGCCGGTGGGGGGGGTCGCCGTCCCCCGAGTCGCCCCCCCGCGAGGAGGAGGAGGAGGCGGCGCGTGTGGCGGGGGCAATGGGATCGCGCCCACGGCGGGCGGGGGGGGGGCGCACCCCCGCGGCGGCGCCCGCGGGGGTGGTTGGCCGGCAGGAGCGGCGGGCGTCGCGGCAGGGGGCGACGCACCGCCCCGCGCGCGTCCGCGTCGGGGTCTGCGTCGGTGCCTGCGTCAGCGTCCCCCACAGACGTCGTCGAGCCCCTCTCCTCCGGCGCGCGTGCGCGTGGAGGGCTGGGGGGCGGAGCGCTCCGCTGCCGCCGCCGCTGCCGCCGCCGCCGCAGCCGCAGCCGCCGCCGCCGCCCCCACCGCTGCTGCTGCTGCAGCGCCTCAATGCCGCGGTCGAGCGCGCGGAGCACCCCCACCTCCTCCCTTCCCCCCCCCCCCCCTGCGCCCGCTCCTCCGCGGCGACCTCGCGGCGGCGGCGGCGGCGGCAGCGCGCGCGGCACCCCGACCTCGCGTCGCCGCGGGGCGGGCGGGGCGGCGCCTCCCCCCCCACCGCGGGTGGCGGAGCCCCCCCCCACCCCCCGGTGCACCGCCCCCCGCCGTGGCCGTCGCTGGTACGACGCCGCGGCGCGGCGGCGGGCGCGCGCACGCCTACCCCGCGGTCGGCGTTGCCACAGGGGGCGCCGCCTGTGGCGGCAGCAGCGACGTGCAAGGCGGGGGTGGTCGTGTCGGTCGCTGCGGACGACGGCCTCGCTCCCGCGGCACCGCCCTCGAGGCCAGGCGATGAGGACGGATCGACGGCGGCGGCGGCGGTTGTGGCGGTGGCGGCGGCGGCGACACCCGCGGCGGCGGGGACGGACCCGTGGGCGGTGCCCTTGCCGGGGGGCGACCTGTTGCCCATCCGGGGGCCCTCACCCCCCGCCCACCCGCCGCCGCCGTCCAGCGGGACGGGGCGGGCGGCGAGTCCCTCGGCCGCCCGCGCGTCCCCGCAACGCTCTTCGCCGACTGCACACGCGCCGCCGCCGCCGCCGCCGCGGCCGCCGCCTGGGTTCCCCGTCGCAACCGGACAGCGGCGGCAGCGGCCACGGCAGCGGTGGCAGGCGTTGGCGTCGCCGCTGCCGCTGGCGGTGGCGTCACGCATGCGCCCGGCGGCGCCGCCGGCGCCGTCACCCCCGCTGCTCACGCCTGTGTCGGACGGCGCCCCGCCGTTGCCCCGCGCCAGCGGCGGCCGCCACGCCTACGACAGTGATAGCAGCGGCAGCGACAGCGACAGTGACAGCGACAGCGACAGCGACAGCGACAGGGACAGTGACAGCGGCGACAGCGGCGGCGGCGGTTGCGGCGGCGGCGGCGGCGGTGGCGACTGTTGCGCCGCCTGCAGCGGCGGCGCTGGGCGCTCGGATTGCGGCGGCTGCCGCCATGGCGGCGGCCGCGGCAGCAGAAGCCCCTCCCCCCCGGCGCGGCGGTCTCCCCACCGCAGGGGTTCTGCATGCGGCGATGTCACCGCCGCCGAGCGCCGCCTCCTCCTCGCCAGCATTCCCCCATCGTCGCCAGTGAGCCGCGCGCAGTGGCCGCCGGGGGTGGCCCCCGCGGGTGGGGGGGACCCCGCCGACGCCGAGCTTCCGTCGCCGCTGCGTGTGCCGCCGCGCGCGACGCCTGCGGCGGCGGCGGCTGCGGCATGCCGACGGCGCCTCGCCGCCGCCCCGGATGCCCCGCCCCCGTGCGCACCCGCGGGTGCACGGCGTGGTGCCCCCACCCGCCGGTGCGCCATCCCTGCCATCGCCACGCCAGCCGCGGGGCCCGTCGCCGGTGCGGGGGCGGACTACCGGCGCCGCCGCCGCCTCCGCCGCCCGCCGATCGCACTGCCGGTCGGCGGCGTTTGGGCACCTTGCGGGGGTATTGTGCACCGCGTGGCGACACGGGCGATGGCGCTAGCGCTGGCGGCGCAGCTGGCCGCGTGGGCGGGAGGGGGGGGGGGTGGTGGCGGTGGCGCCGCCGCCGACGCCGCCGCGGGCTTGCAGCGATGACGAGAAGGCGGGGGGGGAGGAGGGGTTCCGTCCTCTGCCACCGCCGCCGCCGCCGCTGGTGCGGCCACCATCCCCGCTACCGCGGACGCTGCCGTTGCCGCCACCGATGCGGGGGTGGTGGCCCCTCGCATTGCCGTTTGCGGCGGCGGCGGGAAGCCTTCACCCTTTCCCCCTACGGTGGGGCTCCCCCCCTGCGAAGCCGCCTCCGCGGCGGCCGCGGCGGCCGTGGCAGCAGCGGTGGGGGTGGTGCTGCGCGGTGCCACCGCCGGTCGGGGTGCCACGGCCACCGTCCACGCCGCCAGGCAGCGGCGCCTGGCCGCCGCTGAGGTCACCGCCCTCGTTGCAGCCGTGCGCGAAAGGCGAGCGGGGGGAGAGGGCTTGCCACAGGCTCGGCACTTTCGCGTCGACGGGTGCGTTTTCTTTGTGCACGGCATGGTGATGGCTGCAGGCGCTGGTGAGTATCTGGTTGTGGAGCCGCCCGCGCCGCCGGCGAGCACGGCTGCGGTGGTGGGGGCGGTGGCGGGGGCGGTGGTGGCGGCGGCGGTGCCGCCGCCGCCGCGCCCACCGCAGGTGGGAGGCGTGAAAGTTTTGCGTTTCATCGTCCCCAACGTTGACCCGCCGTCCTGGCTGAGTCACGCTCCTCTGTGCTCACTCATGGCGGCAGCTGCCGCCTCGGCCACGGCGGAGCCCCCCCCAGGACGGTGCCCCCCCCACGCCGACAAACGCACCCGGCCTGCGCGCCGTAGCGGTAGTGGGGCTGGGCTTGGCCGCCGCCGCCAGGTAGCCGGTTGGACAGAACGTTGCCGCGGGGGGCAATGGGGCGGGGGACATTTCTGCTGGTGCACGACGCGGAGGGTGGGGGGAGCTGGCCTCCCGCCGCCGCCGCTTATTACCCCTTGTACCCACCATTCGACGATGCTGGAGGTATGCCAGTCAGGCCCGTTCGCAGTTCCGCTTCGTATAAACATAACGTCGCTCTGATTGGTCGAACGCGTTATACGGGCGTTATAACATTTTCTGCGCTACGCTGCCTCGTCTTGGGGCACCGCGTAGTCATTGCAGTGGGCGCCCCCCCATCCACACCGGGGAGGACGTGCAGCTATCGCGGCTTGAACGCCAGGAAGCGGTCAAGGGGGTGCTCGCGCCACCCGCTATGGTATATCTTTGTGCATCTGGGCCTCAAGCGTTTGTCTCTTCCCTGAAGCACTCCGTGTCCGCCCGGCCCCCACAGTGTGGCCGCCCATGGGGGCTCCCTTGCCCCGCAGACAGCGGGAAATAGACCGGTGCAATCCATTCCGTGGTGCGGCTCAGCAATGGCGGGAGCCCGCTCCTATGGAGCCCGCGCTCCCTTTTCGGCTATAAACGGCGCGTGCAAGAGCCCTACTGGCCATATATTGCAGTTCCCCGAATTTTGTCTCATGGAGACAAGAGCAACAGTGTGACAACAAGGCCATGAGCCAACCGCGTGCTGGGAGCTTGCAGTGGACCAATAGCGTGCTGTGGGGCTTTCCTGTTGATCAGGCGATGATTGGCTGCAGACGCGGCTGATCTGATACCGAACGCTGGTTGGTCGGGTAGCTGTTGTTTTCTCTCACGATCTCGGCGGATTTCCCTCTATCTCGGCCCGATCCACTCAAGAACACTGGGAGAGGTCGCGGCTGGTTCCTGCGATGCCTGTTCCCTCTTCGATGTGGGCAGAAATCTCGAGAAAGTCTCAGATCGCACTGTTTCAACACGAACGCGGAGCACTCATTGGCCAGTGGTGCGCCAACTGAGGCATGCCATTGGCCTGTTGTGGGCCTGTTGTTGTTATTGTCGCCATGAGACAAAATTCGGGGTACTGCAATACTTCAACCGTTGGGGGAAAACCGCCCGAGTCCCAGCGCCGGTTTGTCCACAACTCAAGCACAGAAAGGTACCTAAAGGTCTATCTCATATAATAAGGCACACGAGATTTTTTTTTTCCCCGGCCGTACGCATGCGGCTCCTCGCTGGAAACCGGCCCATCGTTTTTCCACTTGTGCTGCGGACATGAGAAAAATAAGAAGAGTCTCTGGAAACCCCCGTGCGAGAGCGAAGAGAGCTCGAAAGAAGCGCACGCTATAGTATTCAAAGTGGCATCTGGCCGACGCTTCACTTTTCGACATCCCAGGTATCAACTGGTGCACGCTTTCGTTGGTCCTTTTTTGTGACCCTACTTGTAAAGCATGCAGAATGCGACCTTCTCGCGCGAAGAAGTCGCAGACGGCTCTCTCCCTGTCTCCGTGAGAGCACAGAGAAGTCTGAGAAGCCCTCAAAAACTGGACCCAATACTTTTGCCTTTTTGCTTGCGTTCGAGGATGACCCTGATGAGCAATGGCTTGAAGCGAAAGGGCAGTCCGTGAGCTGCTCTCTCTAGTGCAGCTGTGCTTTCCCCAGTGGCGTCTGTGGTTTCGAAAGTGCGCGTCAGTGAAGATGGACCTTCGCCACGTGCCTTATTAAATGAGATAGACCTTTAGATACAAAAAAAAAGCAGGAAAGAAATTTGGAGACAATGTCAATGACATCCGCGCCTCATCCATCACGAAACGCTGCGACCGTGAAGGATCAAGGGGGAGATGTGGAAACCACAGCATCGCGGATCTCCGACTTTCTTCGCAAGAGCTCGCGAAGGTAGTGTGCGGATTCGCGAAGGTACATCAGCCAATGGGATGTGTGCTCAAGAGGTGTATATTGAGGGTGTTTGAAAAAAGAGATGTGTCTGTGATTGAACCCCGGTTCTTCAAGGTGGTTGTAACTAGGCTACCTAGCCACCGCCGTCCCCGCCACCTCCACCCCCCCCCCGGCGCACTTCATACCTGGTTTATTTTTGTGGCCCAATTCCAGTCTCCACAGTACCCCGCAAGCCACCCCCGCGCTGCAGCATGCGCTTCCAGCTTTCCTGCGCTGCATATGCACCTCCCCCTTACCCCACATAGTAGCTGCACACTCGCCGCTGTTGTTTCCGTGCTCCGCGCGGCGCCAAGAACGCTGGTCATGGAAGACTGTAGCCAGGCGGGCCGAAAAGGACCCCGAAAGAGACTGTAGCCAGACGGCCTGGATGGGCGCGGCCGCGCCGGAACAGTTTAATAATAAATGAACTGTATGCTGATCACCGGTCCCGCCGTAGCCAGGCGGGCCTAAAGGTCCTGGAAGACCGTAGCCAGGCGGGCCGAAAGGACCTCCAGAAAGACCGTAGCCAGGCGGCCTGGATGGGCGCTGCCGCGCTGGAACAGTTTAATAATAAATGATCTGTATGCTGATCACCGGTCCCGCCGTAGCCAGGCGGGCCTAAAGGTCCTGGAAGACCGCAGCCAGGCGGAAAGAGGGTGACGGGGGCGGAGCAGATGACGGATGGAGAAGTTGGGGCGGGGCTGGTGAGGGGGGCCTGGGGGGGGCAGCAGTACGCGAGCATTGGCGGCGACCTCACCCTGCCGGCCAGCAGACGCGGGCTGACGCCACGATACCAGGAGGTTGTGTCGGATAGGGGCGGGGACAGAGTCCAGGCTCTGGGCTGCCCGTTCGCGGCATCAAGTACATATGTACTGGGCGGAGAAAACCATACATAAGTTCAGATCCACACAATCTGCCTTCGGCCTCGCGAGGCTGCGGTTCCTTCGGCGCTCGCGAAGCTGTGGTTTCCCTGGTTGCAAGGGGCTCGTCGCCCGCCACCGGCCGCGGCCACCGCCCCTCCGCTGTGCTCCTCTGGCGTGTTCCGCGGCGCGCGATCGAGAAGGCCGAGCTACGGCACGCGGCTATCTACCTTCCCCAACCCCCGGCTCCCCCTCCTCACCCCCCTCCCCCCTGGGCCCAGGGCCCCACACCAACGCTTTCCGGGGGGGGCACTGTCCCCGGCCCTGCCACGGCGCACGGGCACCAGACGCCGCGCGGGGACGGCGGGGACGCGCCCCGACGCCGCCTCACCCCCCCCCCCCCCCCCCCCCCCCCCGCCCCGGTGCAGCCGATGCGGGCGGCGGCTCCCGCGTGGCCGCCGCGGGCCGCCCCCGTCGCCGCCGCGGTGACGGCGGCGCCCCGCTCGCGGACCGGCCGACCAGACCCCCCCCCCCCCCCCAGCCACGCGGCCGCTGCGACGCGGCCACGAGGCTCGCCGCGGACGCCCCTTGTCGGCCGCCCCCCCCCCCCCCCCCCCTCGCCGGTGCTCCCCGGCGGGGCGCCGCGCCGCCGCGCCGCCGCTGCCGCCGCTGTTGGCGTCCCCACCGACGCGGTTGGGGACGCCAACCGCCGTTGCCGTCGCCGACGCCGACGCTGACGCGGCTGCGCTCCCCACCGCTGCCGCGGCTGCTACCTACCCACGGGCGGCCGTCGCCCCTCCGCCCTGGCCATTGGCCACCCCCGCCCCCTGCCCGTCGCCACCACCCCCCTGCCCATCGGCGCCCGCCTCCTTGCCCGTCGCCACTCGCCGCCCGCCGCCAAGTCGGTAGCTGACGCCGCCGGCGCACCCGCCACTCCCCGCTAGCCGTGCTGCCCGGCTGACCAGCAGGGGGCCCTGCCCCCCCCTCCCGCCTTCCCGGGTGCATCGTTCCCCATTCCCTCTGCTTTTTCCCTCACCCTTCCGCCGCCCTCCTCCCCATTCCTTCCCTCCCTCTCCTCCCGACTCCCCTTTCCACCGCCCCTCCCTTTTGCTGCCTGCCCGCCGCGGCGATGGGCATGCCGCGGCAACGGCTGGGCGGTCGCCTCCCCAACAGCCGCCGTCGGGGCGATTGCGCCCTCCCCCTGCGGCGCCGCCTCCCGCTGCTGCTGCTGCTCTGGCTACGGCTGCTCGCTGTGGTGGCGGGCGCCACAGTTGGGGTGGTGGCCCCTGCGGCGGCGGCGGCGGCGGCGGCGGCGGCGGCGGTGGCACCTGCGGCGGCGTTGGCGTCGGCGGCGACCGCGACGGGCACGGCGGCGGCGGTGGCCGCAGCGGCGGTGGCGGCGGCAGCGGCGGCATCTGTGGCGGGCCGGCTGCCCCCAACGGCCGGGCGGCAGCTGGTGCCGCCGACCATCACCCGCCCGTGCGTTGGCTCGCCGACGGTGGTCCGCCGCACCTGCCCGTGTCACCTCCGATGGGTGCTGGTGGGGGGCGCCCCCGCCGGGGCCCCCCCCCCCGACGCCTCCTGGTCCATCACCCTCGCCCCGGTGCGCGCCGCCGGCGAGTCGCCGGCGCGCCTCGCGGCGCGGGCCGCCGCGCTGCGCGGCTTGAGCCGGCGGGGGGTGTGCTGGACCAGCGGGTGCCACCCCTTCCGCCGGGCACGGCGCCCCCCTACTTTGTGCCCATCCCGGTGGGGGTGGTCAACTGGACCGCCTCGTCGTCGGGCGCAGGTGGAGCTCCCAATACCTTCGTGTCGACGGCGGGCGAGACGGAAGTGGTCGTTGGCCTGGAGGGGGGGGGCACCTCTGGACCGTCTTCGTGTGGGGCGACCCTGCTTGTGCGCCTCCAGTCCCTTGCACCGGCATGCCCGGTGCGTTGCATTGACGCGTCGGGCGACTGCGGGGGGCGCCAGGGGGGCGGCCTGGTGCAGCCAGTGGCCAGGGTGCCGTCCGCCAAGCCTGCCTCTGCCGCCGTCGCCACCACCGCCGCCCCCTCCCAACAAGCAGGCACCCCCGGGCGGCGACGCGCCGCCGTCTCTGCCCTCACCCGGGCGGCGCCTCAAAGTGATGCGGTGGGGGTGATGGCGCGCCAGCGGTCGACACTGCCGCTCGCCTCCCTCCCCGCTCCAGAGGCACGCGTGGTGGGCGGGCGGCCGTTGGGGCTCCCGGAGCAGCGGCTCCTCGTCTTCATGGTCGACGCAAACGGCTCGGTGTGCAGCGGCTCAGTCATCTCCGCCACCCACGTCCTCACCGCCGCCCACTGCGCGGTGGCCGTCAGCAGCACGGTGTACGTGGGTGGGTCTGGCGCCTCGGCGTCGGCGCGCGGTACTCCCCACACCGTCTCCCGCTTTGTTCCGCACCCGCTCTTTACTCTGGACACGGGCCTCCACGACGTGGCGGTGGTGGAGCTGGCCACCCCGGTCCGCTCTCCCGCTGGTGAAGTGCCCGTGATGGTGCTCCCGAGGCCTGGCACGGGGCCGCTTGTCGGCTCGTACGCCCGTGCTGCGGGTTATGGCAAGGTGGATGAGAACCTTCTCCTAGACCCGGTCGACGCGGCGCTCCTCTCTGTGGACATCCCCGTTCTGGCAAAGCCCGTGTGCCTGGCCGCCCGCCGCCGGGCCGCGGCGGGGGCCCCCCTGACCGACTTGGACGCCCGAATCGGCAACCCGGTCCTGCTGTGCGCCGGCTACCTCGACGGCGGCTGCGACACGTGCGCGGGCGACAGCGGCGGCCCCCTGTACCAGACCGTGACGCGGGTAGTGGCGGGGATGGAGGTCCCGTCGACCGTGCAGGTCGGCGTCACGTCCTGTGGGGACGGCTGTGCCAACGTTGACCAGCCAGGGGTGTACACCCTCGTGGCGCCCCACACAGACTGGATTGAGGGGGTCATGGCGAGCGGCAGCGCGGCTGGCGACGGCGTCAACGGTGGCGGGGGACAAGGGGAAGGGAGCGCAGGTTCCGCGACTGGGGGGAATGGCGGGGGAGCGGGTGGGGTCACCCCCGGCCGCCTCACCGGTTCCGTCCCCGTCGGTGCGCCCGACGGTGGTGGGGCCGACGCTGCCGGCCCGCCTGCCAACGGCTCCTCGCCCGCCCCCGACGGCGGCGTCGCTGGGCGTGCACCACCTGACGCAGGGGCGGGAGGGGGTGACACCAGCGGCGGCGACAGCGGCAGCAGCATCGGCAGCAACGACGGCGGTGGCGCCGCGTGGTGGGTGATTGCCTTATCCGCTGGCTGCGCCATCCTGGGCGTGACGGCGGTGGTTGTGGCCGGTGTGCTCTTGCACAGGCGCCAGCAGGCAAAGGGCAGCAGTCTCCGGCCAAGTGGGGGCGATCCGTAACAGGTCAAGGGTATATCTGTGGCCGCGTCGGTGTACGGAGGAGGTGGGGGTGGGGGTGGGGGGGGGGGGGGGTGGGGACCCCGTCGTCCCCTCACTTTACTTTGAGGGTGGTCGCGTACTGACTAACATGACTCTAGCTTGACGGTGACGAGCACGCCAGCACAGCGGGGGCGGCGTTGAACATATGACTACGTAGGAGTTGGTCTCGTCTGTTACATACCCATCCGTGGCTGCACCTCACCAGACGGCAGCCCTCACAGATGTCAGGGATGAGCTTGCTCAGCCAAACTTGCATTGCCAGCCCCCACCACCACTCCCTCCCCCCCCCCTCCCCCCCCGCCCCGCCCTGCCCGCCCCCCCCCCGGGGCCTCCCCCCCGGCCTCCCCCAGACGTCCCTCTTATTTACTTGCATTGCCCCCCAAAGGGCACGCCCACCTGCCGACAGCACTCGGTGAGGGTAAAAAAGGCGAGCTGCGTGGCCACCACCCAGCACGCCCGCGGGCAGCACACCTCGTTGGCAAAGTTGAAAGCGCCGCTGGAGCACGTCCGCGGCGCCGCCGCGGCCGACACGGCCGCCGCCACCGCCGCGCCACGGCCAGCTGCACCGGCGGCGGGGGGGGCCACGACGGGGCGGCCGCCACCCCCACCCGCCGCCGCCGCCGCCGCCCCCCCTCCGTCCTGGGGCACGCCCCCGCCCCCGGCAATGACCACCACCGCCGTCTTGCCCGCGTCCACGTCTGGCGTCACCACCCCGTGCGGGGGCGACCCCGCGCCGCCGCCACCCCCACCGTCATCGCCGCCGCCCCCGCCGCCGCTGCCGGCACCGCCGCCATCGTCGCTCCCCCTCCCCCCCCCCCCCCCTGGGGGGGCGGCCCCCCCCCCCCCCCCCGACACGCGACCACCACCTGCACCGCCACCGCCACGAGCGACCGCCGCACCCGCGGGGAGGCGCAGCAGCGGGCGCGGCGCACCCGGCAGAGGCGGCGGCGGAAGCGGCGCATCCGCCGCCGCGGGCCGCCGCCGCCGCCACCGCCGCCGCCGCCGCCGGCCGGGGGGCCCCCCGCGCCGGCCGCGCCGCCGGGGCAGCGGAGGGAGGCGAGCGCGTGGAGCGTCGTCTGGCAGTCGGACGGGCGGACGTTGCAGATGAGCGTCTGGGGCGGGGGGCCGTCGTAGACGTACTGGCGGGCGGGGAGGACCATCGAGGGGGGGGGGGGCCGCGGCGGCGGCGGCGGCGGCGGCGGCGGCGGCGGCGGCGGCGGCGGTGGCGGCGGCCACCCCGCCCCCACGGCAGTGGTGGGCGCCGCCACGGCGGCGGTCCCCAGCGCGGACCCCATCACCGCCGCTGCCGCTGCCACCAGCATCGTGACGCCCAGGGGCGCGCCGCGGCACCGGCGGCGGCGGGGGGGGGGCGTGGCGGCCATGGACGCGCGTGGCGTTTGGCCCAGACGCGCCGGCAAGAGTGGGGGGGGGGGGGGGGGGGGGGCGGCAACGGCCGCAGCGGTAGAGCAGCGGCAGAGGGCAACGGCAGCTCCAGCGGCAGCAGCTGGGGTAAACGTCGCGGCAGAGCGGCGGCGGGGGCGCCCGCCTCTTCTACGTACGTATGTACGCACGCTACCCCCCCACCCCCCCAAGGCGCACCGCCCTCTTTGCCCCACCGCAGACCACGGCGGGCGGGCTTGTCGCCCGCCCGCCCCCGCCACGCCGCCCGCCTCCCTGGCGCCCGCCCAGACCGGCCGGCAGGGGGCGGCAGGGGGGAAGGGGGTGGACGGACCACGTGGGGGGAGTGTGGCAGGCGTGGGGGAGGGGAGCGCGCAGCTGACCTGGTGCGCCCTCCCCCCCCCCCCGCGCGGGGGGCGGGCCGTCATGGGACCTTTTTCCACGCGCCCCCCCCCGCCCGCCGCGACCCCGCCTCCAGCCTGCCTGCTGGCCATCCCGCCCAGCCCCCAGGACGGCATCGCTACAACGACCGGTCGGCGGCGCCCAGCAGACGGGAGCCGCAGCCAGGGGGGGGGGTGCGTGGCAGCGTCCTCCCCTGTCACACCCCCCCCCCCCCCCCCCCCCCCTGCATTTTTGCGCACAACGAGGTGTCCCGGGGGCCGTTTGGGACTGAGAGCAATCCGGCGTTGATTGAGTCTGCCTTGGACGAGCGGATTGTGGGGTGCACGGGGCAGGCGGCGCCGGCCGACCACGACCTGCACTGGCTGACGGTGAAGAAGGGCGAGCTCTGCACATGCCCGGTGTGTGGGCAGGTGTTTGCCTTGTCACCGCTATAGCCGATTCCACCCAGTGTGTACGTGGTGCGCTTGGGGCAGGCGATCATGGCGGCACAGGCTTACTTCATCGTGCATGCCTGGCTGTCTGTGTCGACGCCCTTGAGCCCACCGGCATTTCAGGCGCACTCTTTTTTTTGCGGTGTGAGCCCCGTGGATGGAGCGCGCTGTGTGCTTCTTCCTTTTTCTTCTTTGTAGGCTTCTACGCTTGCGTAGATAGTTGTGGTGGTAAGCGGGTCTGTGATGGTTCCGTTGTGGTGGCGCCGCTCTGGGCTCGTGCGGTCTGGGAGCTGAGTTGGTGCCTGTATGTGGGTGCTGCATGTGTCCTGTGTGAATGGTCGCTTGGTGTACTTGTCTTTGCTCTGTGTTTTTCTTTTTTTCCTGTGGCCACTGATCTGTTCAGCGCGCACGCCCAGTCAAGACTGCGAGATAGACGGGTGACTATTCCGCCTGGGCGGTCTTGGCCGCTACCCGCAGTGCGGTGGGAGCGTAGTCTACTATACTTGGCGGGTTGGGATCTGTGTGTGGGCCCCCGTCTTTGGCTGCGCCCACGCCGGCATACGCGTGCGTCTCCCCCTCACCGCCGATGGGGACGGGAAGGGGGGTGTGGCCACACAGCAAGGTCACAAGCACATCCACGAGAAACACGTCAATGCTGGACTGGGCGAGCAAATCCCCTAACGCCCCTGAAGAAAAACCCGTCACCCGACACACACAGAGAATAAGAAGCAGGAACCGAAACGCGCCACACACGCGCGGGACTCTACGCTGACAAAGGAAGGGTAGGGGGTAGCCGATGACCTAGACTACGCCGTCGGTCCATTCCCACACTGCAACACCTCCGGCTCGTTACTCCGTGTTGGATGCGCTGAACAGTTGTGAAAAGAGAGGGCTGCCCCTGAACAGCAGAATTGGTTCCAGTTTGATTGGACATTCAGGCAGTATATCCGTGGACGAGCACTTGCTCGGGAAATACAGGCGATGTCCACACTGACAGAGGCTAAGTGTATCTGCTATTCACGGGGAAACCGAGGCGTGAGAGAGAGGGATGAGCGCACGCTCTCGCTGCTCCCCTCACCAGTTTGTTGCGCTGGCGTGGTTTTCTCTCGTGCTGTCTTGAGGGGCACAGATACGTAGGCAAGCAAGCTATGTACAGTACTGCACAGTACGTACGAGAGAAAAAATCCCTGCTGGCGCTCCCCTCCATCCCGCGCGCCTCCGCAATCGCTCTGATCCCGCCTCCTCTATGCCTCTGCCCGCCGTCGCCCGCCTCCCCCCCCCTCCCCCCCCCCCGCCCTGCCGCCGGCCTGGCCGCCTCCGGCCTTGCCCGCCGTCGGTGGGGACGGCGCCTGGCGGAAGGCGCCTCGTCCGTTCTTTGCCTATGGCGGTGTGTGGCCTCCATCGAGCACTGTCCGCCCCACCATGGAGCCAAGGATGGGGCGGGGGCGTTGAGCGTCCTTGATGATGGGCGGAGGGGGGGGGTGGGGGGGGTGGGGGGGGTGGATGGTCACCATGCTAGCTCGCCCGCCCCCTTCCCCCGAAGGATCCCCCCCGTGTGACGCGGCATCTGTTGTGTGGAAAGGCCGCAGGGTGGCTGCGGCAGGGGAGCCGGGGGCGGCCGCTGCCGCCGCGGCCGCGACGCCCCCCTGGTCGCGGCGTGGGGAGGGGGGGCGCGGGGGATTGGCGGCGAACACCCAGCGGGCCGCCGCTGCCTGCGTGCCGCCGGCCTCTACCCCCGCGTGCCGGTGTGCCGCGGGCGCGGGCGCGGGCGCGGGCGCTGCCGCGGCCGCCCGCTGCGGCCGCCCCGGTGCCACGGGCCTACGTAGGCCCTACGCGTAGGGCCATGAGCGCCGCGGCGGGGCGAGCCGACGCACTGCGCCCCGCCTCCCCCGCCCCGCCCCCGCCGGCGGCGGCTACTTGACCACCGCCTCCCCCGCCCCTGTTCTCCTCTGCCAGTGGAGGCAGCGGCAAGGGCGGCACCAGCACCAGCGGGGCAGCGCCAAAGAAGTGTCCCGCCTGACAGACTGCTTTCTGTGGCCGCCGTCCCTCCCAGCCTACCCCCACCGGTAACGTCTTGTTGCGGCTCGCCCCACCGTCCACCCCTCCCCCCCCTCCCCTCCCCTCCCCCAGCTTCTCCCCACCATCGTCGCTTCCTGGCATATTCCCCCGGTGACGCGCCATGGCCGCCCGTCTCGCACTACCAGTGACCGCAGCGGCGGTCGTTGCCGCCGCTGTCGCCGCGGCCACCGCCGCGGCCACTGTGGCGGGCGCAATGGCGCCGGCCGCGACGGCGGTGGTGGCGGCCACGGCAGCAGCGGTGCCCACCGAGGCGCCCACCGCTGGCTGCACGGCCGCTCTGGCCGCCTGCCTCGACGGCCTGGTCCCCGGCGGCACCTGCGCCACGCCCCTGCCCGTGCCGCCCGCGTCGGCGCCCCCGCCGCTGCGGTCCCCCCAAGGGTACAACCTGACCCCACTCCGACCCGGGGTCTACTCCTACTATGACGGCGCCTACTTCTCCCTCCTCCTCCGCGACGGCCCCGCGCTGGCGCTGGTGGACTTCCCCGACTCGGCGGGCTCCAACGTCCCCGACGGCAGCGGCACCCGCCTCACCGGCGCCATCACCGAGGTTCTTGGCGGCGACGTCCCCGCGCACGTTGCCTTTGTGTACAGCCACCCCCATTTCGACCACATTGGGGCTGCCTCCCGCGTTGCCGCGTGGCTCAACACGACCTACCCACACACACCCGTGACCATCTATGGCACTGCCGAAGTGACCGACCTGGTCGTGCAGTCTGCCTCCCGCCGGGCAGTGGCGCCGACGCTGGTGGTCGCGGCCCCGCGGACGGTGCTGGCGGTGGGCGCCCTGGAGGTGCAGCTGCTCATGGCGGGCGGTCACTCGGCGTCGGACCTGGCCGTCTACATCCCCCCGTCGTGCGGCGGGGGGGGGCGGGGCAACGGCACCTACAGCGGCGACGACGACAGCGACGGGCGTGCGCCGGGCATTCTCCACCACGTGGACGTGGTTTTCCCCGGCTGGTCGCCGTTTGCCAACCTGGCCATCACCACCGACGTTGCCGAGTTTGTAACTGTCCACGACACCCTCCTGGCGCTGGACTGGTCCATCTTTAGCGGCGGCCACCTGACCAAGCTGGGCACCCGGGGGGACGTGGCGGTGAGCAAGGCGTTTGTGACAGACCTCCTCGCCGCGGGGGCGGCGGGCGTGACGGGTGTCGGCCCGGACGCGTTCGGCGCGGCAGGCCTTGGGCAGGTGGCCAACGCGTCGTCGCCGGTAGCGGGCAACCTGTGGTACGCCTTCCTTGGCGTCGTCCGCCCGCTGCAGGTGGACGTGTGTGTCCGGCAGATGCTCGAGCGGTGGGGGTGCGCGCTGGGCGGCCTCGACCTGACCGTTCGCTCCGCGTGCTTCACCACCGCCACCCACGCGGTGCTGGCAGGGTAGGGGGGGGGGGGGGAAGGCGCGCAGTGAGACGGACGGATGCGAGTAGGTAGGTGGCCAACAGGGGTTGGCACAGACGCGCCTGACGCACACCTGGTGGCGGCTGGCGCACCAGGGGGGGTGGAGCGGGGAGCCTCCCACCCGCCGCTGGTAGCTTGAGAAAGCGGCGAGTATGTACAGTACGCTTACATCATCCCATCTAGGTCACAGCCCACCGCCCGTCTCCCGTCCCCGCACTGGACTGGCGTCGGGTGGGGCGACCGCAACGGTAGGGGGACACCCCATCAGACGACGGCCACAGCCCACGGGCAGGGCGGCGACAACGTGCGGCGCTGCCGCAGTGGCACACGGCGTTACCGCGGGGCCGGCCGCCATCACGCGACCGGCCCGCCAGGCAGCGCAGAGGGCCAGCGAGTGCGGCCGGTGCGACGCCCGCGTCCACCAGCGACCGCCGCAGCGTGGCAGCCGCGCCACGGCGACCGCCGCCGCTAGCGAGGGCCGCCGCCTTTCACGGCCGTGGGCGGCCGACCGTCCCGTCTCCCGGCTTCACCGCACACAGGTTGGCAGCCGCAGTAACGCCGCCCGCAGTGCCGTGCGCGGGCGGCGGAGCGGCACAGCTCGCCATCACAGCCGCCCCCCCTCGGCTGCCGGCGGTGTCCTGCCCATCGTGTGGGCAGGTGGGGGGGGACGTCGCCGCCACGCCCCGCAGCAGCCGCCGCCCGGCCACAGCTCGCGGCAGCACGCAACCACCGTCGCGGTGGCCGCAGCCACGCCCGCACCGCCAAACAGCCACACTCACCACGGCTGCCGGCAAACGGCGCCGCCCGCGTGAGCGGTGCGGGGGCGCGTCGCGACCGGGCCGCTACGCCATCACCGCCGCCGCCCCACCGGAGGGAGACAGGGTGGCGGCCTCGGCCGCTGCCGCCACCGCCGCCGCCGCTGCCGTCGCCGCGGCCGCCGCCGACGTCTCCACCACCACCAGCACCTCGGCGTCGCCACCAGCCCCCAGCCGCACCTCTGTGCGCGGACTGAACCCGTCCCGCGGGTGGGACACAGGCACGCACTCTATCCCTCGTCGTGCAGGGGCCACCTGGCGCGGGCCCTGCTCAGCTCCCGCTGAGCATCGACAAAGGGGGTGAGGGGTGGACGACGAAGAAGAGAAATGCATAGCCCGGAAACCCAATGATGACAGAGCGCGACGTGCCATCCAGACGCGGCGGTCCTCTCCTCCCCGTTCCTTCCCGTCCCCCCCTGACCCCCCCCGCCCCTCCTCTCCGTCGCGGCCGCTTCACACGGGCGTCCCTTCCCCAAACGCCTCTTCCGCGGCCGCCGCCCATGTGTCGTAGAGAGCTGGGCTATAGAGATTGTACCACACCTCGTCCAGCCCCCCGCCCGCCCCGCCCCCCGCCAGACACCCTCCCTCCGCAGCCTCCTCTGCTAGCACCTGCATGTTGATGCTCGCCGCCGCGGGCGGCGGGTAGCGGTACACCCCGCAGCTGAGCGCCGGGAAGGCGACGGAGCGGATGGACGGCTCCGCCGCCGCCAGCTGCAGCGACCGCCGCACCGCCGACGCCAGCAGCGACGCCGACGCGGCGGCGCCCGCATAAATGGGCCCGACGGCGCCAATCACGTACGCCGCCCCGAGGCGGCCTGTACCCCCCGGCAGCAGCACCGCGTCACCCGTGCGGACGCGGACACCGGGTGCGAGCAGCGGCAACGCCCGGCAGGCGGCGAGCAACGCCGGCCCCGCCGCCGCGTGGATGGCACCGTCGACACCCCTGCCGCCCAGCATGTGCTCATTCGCCGCGTTGACCACCGCGTCGGTGGGGGCGGTGGTGAGGTCGCCCAGCGCCAGGCGGAGGGTGGTGGTGGCCGCACCGGGCAGCGCGTACCGCCGGCCCGGACGGTCGCCGGGGGAAGGCGGGGGGGGGTCCCGCCGCCACATGGCGGCGGAGGAGGTGACGGTCGTGGCTTCACGGCTGTCCGGGGGGGGCTGCCGACGCCACCCGCCCGGTGCGACGCGGGAGTGGGGGCGGGGGCGAGAGGGAGCGGCGAGGGGCCGGCCACAGCACCGGCGAACGCCCGAGACCAAGAGGCAAGCCCTGCGAACGAGGCACGTGGAGTAGGAGCCGCCGACAAACAAGAGCGACGGGGGAGGACGGGGCATGGTCGATTGGGCGAGGGGGGGGGAGGGGCGAGGGGGGGGGGAGGGGCGAGGGCGGGGCAGGAGGGCCGACAGGAAGGGCGAGACGGGTACGGCGTGGGCACGCGAAGGGATCGAGTCCAGCGTGCTGGTTGCCCAGCCAACTGTGGGATCACGAGGAATACAGTACGACAGGGGCGCGGGTACGAGCTTACAGTCGCCCGTCATTCTGACAGTCTTGTCCGAACGTCCGCTCGTCTTCGGGACCCCGTGGCTGGCTGGGCAAACGTTCATGGGCAAGGTCTGCATCCAGGCTGGCGGTGGCGTGGACCGGGTGTCGACTGAGTACAGCTGCGTTGAGTCGACGGTCAATGGCGCTGCGCTGGTCGCCGACAAGGAGACGGCGACGCCGTCGGGCGCGCGGCTGCTGCTGACGCGCGGGGAGAACGCGGCGGTCGAGTTTGAGGATGCGACGTACCGGCTCAAGGTGTTGTCGCCGATGGCCGACACGTTGTGGAAGGGGGGTGCGGAGGACACTTTCCACCTGGACATTGCTGCTGAGCTGCTTGGCTGCCCGACCGACCCCCACGGGGTGCTGGGCCAGTCTGCCCGCCACCTCACGTCGGCCGCCGTCTCGCGGTCGGCGGCGGACGAGGACGCGGCGGTGTCGGCCAGCGACTTTGCCATTGAGGGCGTCGACGCCGACTAGCGGGTGTCAGGGCTGTTTGAGGCGGACTGTGCGTCGAGCGGCTTTGTCGCCCGCTCAGCGCGGGAGATTGCGGCCCTCCGCATGGCGGCGGCGCGCGGCGGCCGCAAGCTGCTGTCGGTGGTGGAACACGGCCGCATGGCGATTGCCACCGCCGGGGTACACATGTAGAGCGTCAACGGTGTGTGCGGGGCGAGAGGGATGGGGGGGGGGGGGGGAAGAGACTGGCCCGGCTGATGGCCACCAGCAAAGAATCCTCGTCGAAGAGGGGGGGGGGGATTGGGGCGGGGGGGCGCCCGCCTGTGGTGCCCACCCGGGCCTGGCGAGCCTGTGCGTCACCCGCAACAGTGCGCACCGGGGGAACATCCCGCACGACCTCAAGCAGCAGATCAAGAACACGCTGCAGTACAAGCTGCATCGCTGTGCGAGGCCAGAGGACATGGTCACCTGCGAGCGGCTGCTGGAGCAGGTGACCGCGCCGGGGACTGCTACATCGGCTCGTTTGTGGCCCAGCTCCGCACCTTTCGAGACGAGCTCCGCGAGTTTTTCAACGCCACCGCCCTCGACCACCGCGTACAGGCGCTGGCCAACCGGGGCAGCGCCACTCCCGGGCGCCTGATGGGGCTCACGCACGGGTGGGCGCCCGCGGGGGAGCAGCTCGCCACCCTCAGCACCCTCCGCGCCGAACTGCACGCCGCGCCCGCCGCTGCAGTTGCTGCCGACGCGCAGGCCGCGCACCTGACTGACGTGGATCTGGAAAAGTTCACGGTGACGCTGCTGGCCGCGGTCACCGGCGACATGGAGGGCGCCCTGGACTGGGCGGCCGCGCTGGGCGCGATTGCCGCCGTGGCCACCTGTCTCGCGCTGTCTCGCGTCACATCGCCTGTGGCCGAGGCGACGGCGGTTGCGGCGGAGCTTGGTGCCCTGGCGGAGCTCGCCCGCGGTAGCGGCGGCCGTGGCGGCGGAACCCCCCCGCCGTTGCTGCGCGTGCGGGCGGCGGTGGAGCGGGCGGTGCGGCTCGTCGAAGCCCTCTGTGGCGGCGTTGCCGCCGTCTATGCCGACTGCGTCAGCCCGCTGGCGGCGG
Organism: Pyropia yezoensis; assembly: GCA_009829735.1. Classification (NCBI taxonomy): domain Eukaryota; phylum Rhodophyta; class Bangiophyceae; order Bangiales; family Bangiaceae; genus Pyropia; species Pyropia yezoensis. The sequence continues at coordinate 19,325,291 of CM020620.1, forward strand.
CGCTTGGCGTGTCGGGCCCCACCGCGACAGATTTTGCGAAGGCAGAGGTCCGCACGGACGCGGCGTTCCACATGGCCCGCGTCGCGTCGGTAGTGGGGCGGTCCGTCCGTGCCGCACTGGGCCCCCCCCCGTGGGACGCTATCTGCCCGGTCACCGCCACGGGGGTGCTGGTTGCGGCCGACACGATTGGACAAGTGGTCCGCCCCGCTGGCGAAGCGCCCGTTGTGGCGGTGGTCGTCCGCTCGTCGGGGGAGGAGGACGTGCCTGGGTGGATGCTGGGCGTCGTCCTCGGCCATGACCTGCCCCACCTCAGCCACCTGGGCGTGCGTGCGCGGCAGGCGGGCGTTGTGTTTGTGTGCGCCCACGAACCGGCCGCGTGTGGCGCGTTTGTTGTGGGGGACGGACCCGTGGTGGGGCTCGCCGGCACCCACGTGTTGCTCGCCGTCGACACGGGGGCAGGGCGGGTGGAGCTGGCGCCCGTCCCAGCGGGGGCGGCCGGCCCAGACGGCACTGACGTGCTGTCGGCCGCTGCCGCCGCTGCGGCGGCGGTGCTGGTGGAGATTGGGGTGGTGGGCGCGTCGGTGAAGACGGTGATGGCAATCGTGGACGTGAAGCCCGCGATAGGGGGCGCCAAGGCCGCCGCGGCTGGGACGCTGGAGCGCCTTGCCGCCGACGGCGGCGGCTTTACCACCCCCATGTCGGTGATGGTGCCGTATGGGGTCTACCTCGTGGCCGTCGATTCGGCCGCGTCGGCGGCGGCGTCGTCGTCGTCGCCATCGCTGCGCAAGCTGGCCGCCGCGTACGATGCGGCAGAGGCTGGCGCGGACGCCGCTGCCGCCAGTGCGGCCACCCGGTCCTGGATTGAAACGCCGACGACCGTGCCGCCGGCGGTGGTGGTGGCGCTCATCGCGGCCTTCCTCGCCGGCACCCCGCTGATGGTGCGGTCGAGTGCCAAGTGCGAGGACCTGACGGCCATGAGCGGCGCCGGCCTGAACGACTATCTCGCGGCGGTCCCCGCCGGCTCGGCCGATGCGGTTGCGATCGCCGTGCGGCGGGTGTGGGGCAGCCTGTGGTGCGACCGTGCCTTGTCGTTGCGGGCGACGACGGGGGTGGCGCACGGCGCGGCGGCCATGGCGGTTCTGGTGCAGGCCTTGGTGCCCGCGGACGTGTCGGTTTTCGCCCCTTTCTGCAACCCGCTCGCGGCGGCTGGCGTCGGCAGGTGCGGACGCGCCCGCCGAGGCGTACCTCGAGCTGGCCGTTGCATAGACGAGACACTCGCGTCGGCCGCCTCCCGAGGTACCCCCTACCGGGCGGCCGTTGCGCGCGACGGCACCGTCACCGAGGCGGCGGCGGCGAGCTACTCGGTTGCCCTCCGGCCATCGTCGTCGTCGTCAGAGACTGCTTCCGAGGGTGGCGACGACAGCGGCGGCGGCGACGGCCTCGTGCCGACCGTGATCGACCACTCAACGGTGCCCCTGACGACCGACGCGGCGTACCGGGTGGGCGGGTTCGGGCGGGTGGCGCGGGTGGTGGCGGGCCTCGAGGCAGGGCTCGGGGGACCGTAGGACACAGAGGGCGTCCTTGATGCCAACGGCAAGCTGCACGTGGTGCAGACGCGGCCCGTGGTGGCCGCGGTGAGGGCCACCGCCCCTGCCCTGCTCGGCTGGGCAGGAAACGGCGGCGTCCTGGCCCACTGCCGGCGGCACCACCGCCGCCCCCCCCACCGTCGCGCCGCCGCGGCTGTCGCCAATGGCAGCGGCCGACGCGGCGGCGGCGGCGGCGGCGGCGGCGGCAGCGGCGGCGGGCCCGGCGGTCGACGCGTGACGGGCAATCGTCCTTGGGTGGCTCACGTCCCCCCTCGCCCCTGCCTTCCGGCCGCCGCCGCCGCCGCCGCCCTTCCGCGCGATGGCCCTACGCGCCACGGCAGCGGTAGCGGCGGCGCCATCGCCGCGGCCGTCGCCGCTGCTGCCGCTGCTACTATGGTTAAAGCTGTCGCCCGCCGCGGCGGCGACGTGTTGCAAATTCTAGGTGGTAAGCCGCGCCGCAGTCCTTGCGTGTGCTGTCTCCCGTCACTCCCTCGCAGTGCTAGTGTGGAAGGTGTCGCTCCAAAAGTACCCGCCTCCTTCTCCCTCTCGCCCCCGAGGCTAGGTCCCCGCGGTGGGCCTGCATAAATACTGCACTCCTCCCCCTCAGGCGGCGCCCGCCATCCGGCAGGCGTGGCCTCACTGCCTCTGCGCTTCCCCACGCTTCCCACCACGCTGGGGGGGAGCCTTGAGGGGCACGCCGTCGGCGCGTGCAACCCCTCGACGGCTGCAGCCATACCCCCGCTGTGCTGCCAGACTTCCCATCCTCTCATCCTGCGTCTTTCCGCGCGGAACTGTGGTCCTGGGGGGTGCAGGTATAGGCGCTGTCCCCAGACGTCCTCGCTGCGTTATCCCCGGCACCCAGCCGTGTTGACCGAGACAGTGAAAGAGTGAAAAAGCTGAGCATGGGGAACGAAAGCATATGTGTTTGAAGACAACAGAACAAAACAAAGCAGTGAGATGAAGTATTTAGAAAAACGAAACAAACAACAATACCCAGAAAAGGCTATGAGGAAAACTGCTGTGCGTCCTTGATGAAGCCGCGCACAGACTCTCTCATCCCCTCCTTGCTGCTTCAGTTGCCAAGCAAGAGGTCAGCCATCAGCTTGGGGCGCTCGCACCTCAAGACGACACGACCATCGATCACGTGCTTCGTGGCGCCATCGTGCACGACGGCAGCGAAGTCATTGCGCGTGGCAAGTGGGTGGGCACCCACCGCGTAATCTACCAACTTGTCCTTCAGCGCGTCACAGTCCCAGTCAAGAATCCCAGCAAAAAAATCCCGCCCGTAACGCGGGCTGGTCGTCACCGACAGCGCCTGCGACGCGGTCACAAGCCGACCTGGAGGGATATGGTGGGAAGGGGCCGTCGGGCGCTCCGCTGGGTGCACCGGTTGGTCCGCGGGCTCTACGGTGGATCCGTCGGAGGAAAGGCCGGGTACGACTGCAGCACCACAGCGCCCCGCACTCGACCATCCGACCTCAGCCTGGACCGGGCGCGCACCAGGGCGCTGTGCAGGCTGCTTGCGCAACCGCTCAGACACCACAGCGCCGCCGTGGTCTATCGAGGCGTCGACAAGCACATCTGTGGGCTTGGTCCACTTGTCGTCCCCCGCATCATGCTCTTCGTCCACGCCCCAGAGGACCATTCACAGTCGAATCGACTCAGCACTCGACTTAAATGGACTTTCATATGAAGCGACTCAACGGAGCCACAAAGCGACTCAAACCTGGTTTGAGTCTGAGACACCCCCATGGCGGCTTCTCAGATCCTGAGCCTGAGTCACTTCCCTGAGACGGCCGTTCACTGTTCATTCCATTTCAAGTCGCGGTTCCATTGCTCCTCGCAACGACGCACGCCGCCTCATGACGGCGGCGCCACCGGTTGCCCGCCGCGGACGCGCTACGCCGCGCGTCTGCCCCCCCGCCCCACCCCCTCCTTCGCCCATTTCTGCCTCTCCCTCCCCCCCCTCCCCCTCGCTCTGGTCTACTCTTCTGCTCCTTCCACCGTAACCCCCGCCTGATTTCCCACTCCGATCCCCACCCCTGCTCCCCCACGCCGCTCATCCTCCTGCTCTCTCACTTCCCTCTCCCCCCCCCCCCCCCCCCCCCCCTCCCCCCCCCCCCCCTCTCCAGCGGTTTGATCTGCACACTGCTGCCTCCGCGGCGTACCGGCGCGCCCTCCCTGGGGGATCCGGCCGGGCAACATGGACGCTCTACCTCGTGGTGTTGTGGACTTCCTACGTGCGGCAGCGGACGTGGACCCAGACCTCAAGGAGCCTTCGTACGTGCTGGGGGTATATGACGCTGCCATCAAGCTGTGCGGCCTCGGGGAGGGTGCTCCTCTGATGGATTGGGCGCAAGCGGTAGTGGCCATGCTCACCGCGCTGGAGCCAGACGACAAGGATTGTGGGGAGTTGCTGGCTGCTCTGCGTACCATTTCTGCTGTCGTGGTGGGGGAGGGTGAGGGTCGGTGGAGTGCGCGTGAGCTGATGGAGCTTGCGGAGCTGGCTGACTTAGCCGATATATGTGGTCAGAGCAATAGGTGTGCGCCCCATGCGAGGGATCTTGTGGGTCGTTTCTTTAAGAAGAGTGTTGAACAGAGAGCTTTCTTTCGAGATGTGCGAATGAATCCGGCACACTTCGACGACCTTGTGGCTCGTGCGATGCCCCACTTTCCTGCTTCTTCCCGTGGGCCGGCGACCCTTCCCCCGCAATGGCGATGCTTTGCTGTTTTATTTTGGCTGGCGCAGGGTGGGCGGCAGCGTGTCGTAGCACGGGCTGTAGACGTGGCAGAGTCGACTTTTGCCAAATTTTGCGCCCCTGTGGTGCAGGCCATGCTGCGTGGCCTGCCCCCTCCCACCTGGCCGCACAAGATGGAGCGCAAGAGGATCGGTATCGACTTTTCTCGCCTCACCGGCGGGAACCTTGCCGGGTGGCGTGGCATGTACGTATACTGCTCCTCCCTTTTTTTTCCATCCCGATATCTCCACCGATGTACCCCGTTTGGTGTGGACACACCCCCATCCGGTACTGACCTGGCTGGCGCATCGCCCCTCTGTCCGCGCGCTTTTCCTGGTGTAGCTGCGGAGCTGTAGATGGTTGTCACACCCCTCTGCTTACCCCATTTGGGGGGCATAAAGAGGACTTTACCGACAGACACCAGCGCTGCTCTCTTCTGTTGATTGCCATCACAGACACTCGGCAGGTGCGCTTCTTCGTTGGTGGTTTCCCTGGATCGCGTGGGGACTCTATGGCCTTCAAGGGACGGTCGTGGTATCGAGCGATGCTCAATCCCGACAGCTCCCTGTCCCCATTGGAGGACGGAGAGTTTATTCTTGGCGATGCCGGCTTTGCGCTGGCGCCATTTCTGGTGAGGTTCTGCTCAGAAACGGGCGGGGGAAGGGTGCTATGTGCGGTTGGGAGAGGAGAACTCGTGGCTTGGGAGGTCTGCTGGCAAGGCGGGCTGGGTCTGCGAGGGAGGGGTAGACCAAGGGCCGGGGGGGAGGGCGGGGGAATCAGCGACAGGTGGCGGACACTGGAGGGCGCTTCAGCTCTCGTTGTGTTTGGCTCTATCTCTGTGAGGGAAAAGGGGCAATTGCCGTGGGCGACGTTCGCAGACGTCTTTCGCTCATCGGTGACCAACCTGTGCGCTTCGGTAACCACGGACACTGACCGCTATGTCTGTACATTATTTTTCTGGCTGCTCCTTCCCGTCCACCCCCCGCCCCCCCCCCTTGCCAATGTGCGTTCTGGTCTACCTGCTGTGCACCCGCACCCCCCCACGTCCCGCGGTAGATCACCCCATTCCGAGAAGCAGACATGCACGGCCCGAATGTCGCGTCCATGCGACGGTTTAATCACCAGCACGCGAAAATGCGTGTGGTGGTCGAGAACGCGTTCGGGAGACTTAAGGGACGATGGCACGTCCTACGTATGATATACGCGCACCCAACTCTGTCGGCCAGTATGCAGGAGCTCTGTGTCACTCTCCACAATTTTTTGGAGGAGCGGCACGGTGCTTACGATGAGGAGGCCGGAGCAGACACCGAGGAGGAGGACACCGCCTACCCTGCGCCTGACTGCGACGACTCGGTCACCTCGGAGGGTGCTCAGCGCCGAATCGAGTTGGTGAAGGCCCTCGGGTTGCCGTGGGTGGACACTACCGAGTAGTGCCTGTTTGTAGTCGGGGCAGGGTGATGGGCGGCGGGGCTGTAGGGGTGGGAAGTGGGCGGAAGTCACCAGAGCAGGCGGCCCACCTCGCACGGCGAAGAGGGCGGAGGGCGCGTGCAGGGGCGTAGGTGGGTACTGATGCGGCGGAGCGCCCGGCGCACCTATGGGGACGCCTTTGTCAATGAGCAATGACGAGGGGCGGGGGTGGCGGCCCACGCGGAGTGGGCGCGGCCGGGCGGTGGATTAGAACCAATGTGGTGGTCACTGGCGACGGAGACCGCCAGTCAAGGTGGTGATTGGACCGACTGCATTGGGTCAACCGGAGTCCGCGCGTGGTGTCCTTTTACTGTTTCAAGAGTCAAGAGGAGAACACGTACGTCGTAAAATCTTGATGCGAGACCTGTGTCTACCCCCGACGCGCCTTGTCCGCGTATGCATTGATCATATTGACCAGCGCTTGACGCACATCACTGTCAGTCGTGCCCCCCGCCTCCCCGACAGCCGCGGGGCGCATTTTCTCCGTGATGTACTCGCGGAAGAGCCCGACCGCAGTGTCGCGCTTGGCTCTCTTGACCGGTGATGCGGCCGCAGCAATCTCACCAGCGCTGGCGGTGCGCTGGGCGCCACCATGACGGGGAGCCGTCTCGGGCGCTCTCTCCGTGCCGCTCTCCACGTCCTCGTCGCCATCGCTTCCTGCACTGCCCCCATCGCTTCCAGGCCCATCCTCCTCCTCCACGTCCTCAACGCTGTCCCCACCAGTGTTCCCGGAACCAGCTGGGCGTACCTCACGCCCGCCAGCGGTAGGCGGCGGCACAACAGTGGTGGAGCCGGTCTCGCCGGTGGCGGTGGGCGCCGCGGCAGTGAGGTCCACCGGCTCTCGGACCGTAAGCTGCGTCGACACGTGGGATGTCTTGAATGCCTCCCGAGCGAGGTCATACAGCTCAGCGCCCCCAAACTTGATCAAGAGGTCCTCCCGTTGGGCCGTGCTCATACCGGTCGACTTCAGTGCCTGACACGTGTCCATGTAGCGCGACCGCATATTCTTGATCTTCTTGTTGATGCTGTCTGCCGTGCGCGTCTGCGCCAGGTGGCGGTCCTTAGCCGGCGTTGCGCGGACAAAGGCCTCCAGCAAAGCCGCAGCAGACCGGCGCTTCTTGTCGCCCGTACGGCTACCCCGGTACGCCGCCCAGTGGGTTTCAGCCGCCGTCAGCACACCGATACACTCCCCGGGAGTGAAGTTCTTCGACCGAGAGGTCGAGGCCGCGCCACCAGTCCCAGTCTTCCTGCCCGCCATGCCACCTCCCATACGCAGACGGACTTCTCGAGATGAGAAAGGGGGAAAGATGCTCGGAGGGGGGAAAATGGGGAAGGAGGACAGGTGGGGGGCGGGAGGGGCAGAGGCGAGGGGGGGGGGAGACGGGGAGAAGAGGAGGGGGGGCGTGGGCAGATAGAACAGAGCGGCACATGAACGGGACGAGACAAGAAGGTCCTCAGCTAGGAGTCCACAGGGGGCGCAAGCGTCTCTTTACATAAGGCACTGCCACCTGCCCTGTGGACGACTGGCCACGCCGCCGCTCCATAGCGCAAAACTGGCGCGCGCGCGCTGAAGAAAATGTAAAAGGCGCGACCCTCCCACGCAGAAAGTGGCGCGCTCACCCTCGGCTGACACAAACGTCGGACAAGCCGCGGACGCGGGCGACTCGGAGACCCGTCTTCCAGCGAGTTAAAAGGTCGAGCACACCTCGCATGCGTCTGGGTGCCAGCAAAACCGTAGGACTGCAGTAGGTTGAACTCCAGACAAGGCCTCCATATAAATGTATCTAAGTAGGAGTTGGAATCTGGGACGCGCCCTGAGCCTTGGCTTAAGCCACCAATAACCGTGAATCGTCCTCAGGCAATCAAAGTCGAGACAATTGCAGCACCGTCAGGCAAGTACGCAGCACGCGCTATGGCCGATTTCTGAAGAATGATGAGATTCATAAGGGGGTTCACAGCATGCACAGCAGCATTCCACCGAAGTACCGGTGTTTCCCCCCTTCCCATTGGCTGCCGCTAAATCGCGGCAGCAGGTATCGCATACGTCTCATCCGATTCGGCGCTCCTCGTCTGACCCCTTTCGGATCGACTTTCCAGGGCTGTGCTCGAGTGACGGATCCCCCCCACAACGGGAAGTTATCCGTCTGGGGGGTAAATCTGACCATCGCCCCTGTCTGCCCCCATAGATACGGCTGTGATGCTTCTTTTTTGAAGCGCAAAATATGTCTTTGCTCGTGAGAGTCTCGCGCACACCCTCATTTTTTCCGCTTCACGAACAGACGTGTCCTTCTATTTCTTCTTTATATCGGGCCGGTAAAGACCGGCGGGTAAATCTGACCGCAGCTGTTGTCTGCGAACGCAAGCAATGGAGCCACACAAGCGGGCAAATTGACCCGGATATTTGACGGAAAAAGACACGACAGCTGTGGATCGTTGTCGCGTCCGGGCCTCTCGTGTTCCTATCGCTGGTGCAGAACCGTCTGGCCCACTTCCTGCCGAGAGCAGAGCCTGCCCACCTCGGGCCCGCCCACGCCCCCCGCAACCCACGCACCCCCCCCCCCCCCCCCCCCCCCCCCCGCCGGTTTGCCGTTCTCGACCGCGGCCACTGCAGTTGTGCCGCCATCGCAGGTACAAAACTGTCTGACCCGCTTCCCCCCCGCCGCCACAGGCTGCCAGACGACGGACCGCCTGCCCTCAACCCCCTTCGAGGCCCGCCTCCACCTCGGCCCCCCCCCCCCGCCCATTTCCTCTACGCAGCCACTGTGGCCGCTGGTCTCGCTGGCACAGAACTGTCCGACCCGCTCCCCTCCTGGCACACTCTGTCCTCCCTCAGGCATCAACCGCCCGCCCCCGCCCGTGACACGTCCACTGCATTGCAGTCGCCATGTCAAGCTCTTGTGTTCCAATCGTTGTTCCATAGCACGACACTCCGTCTCCTGCTTCCCCCCCCTGTTATCACCAGCCCTCTGGAACCAATCGACATCCTCTACCCTCAACGGCACCGTCATTCGCCCCCTACCGCAAGCCCCCCTACTCAACCAAACATGTCCCACCCTTGTTGCCGCACCCCCTCGCTCCCCATCTCCACTCCCGGACGCGTGTCAATCCTTGGAGGCGGGTCCGAGGCGGGGGGGGGGAGAGTGCGCAGTCACAGGGTCCAGCGATGCGCGGGCCGCCATCCTCTGCTTCTGGCGCTGCGCCTGCTGTCGGCGTCGCGTTTTCGCAACGCCCGGCTGCAGGCGCCTCAACATGTGCCGCGCTTCGTCCACAGTGGCCGCCGCCACAACCGCCCACTTCCGGGCAATGTCCTTGACACGCGCCTCCACCCTCGCCGTCTCACGCCGCTTCGCGGCGGCCGCCTTGCGGGCGGCCACGGCTGTCCGCTCCTGCTCCTTCTCGACGGCCCGCTCTGCTGCCCGTTTTTCCCGCTCCTCCTTGGCCTTCTCAGCCTCCTTGGCCTTGGCCACCCGTTCCGCCTCCAGGGTCTCGAGTGTCTCGAGCACTTGAGGCGCGTTCGCCAGCGTCGCGCGACCCGCCGTTGACAGCGTCCCGTTTACAACGGTCGCAACCTTAATATCCTTGCTAACGGCCGGGATGCACAGACGCATCAACCTTGGCACATCCGTGTCGGCTGGTACAGGGGAATCCGCTCCCTTACTCAGCTCTTCAATTCGGACCCGAGTACAGTCCAACGGCCACATACCAACCCGCCGAAAAGCATCCTTGAGTGACCCACGGGTAAACGCCGAGTCGGAGGCGCTCCCGACACATTCGACGAGGTCGACGACTGAAAACGCGCGCCGCTCCCGCACACACTTGCCCGCCCGGCGCACGACCGCTGCGCGCAGCGCCGGTTGGAACCTCCCATTGGCGCTGGGCGAGTCCAAGGCCTGCAGCAGGTGGGACATCTTGGATGGTTCAATGATGACGTGTACGCCCGCCTCCAACAACAGGCGCAGACCCAGAGGAGAGAGGTGGACCTTGGCGCCGTCCAGGGCCAGCACCTTGCTTTCGCCCGCAAAAAACCTCATAGCAAAGCTCGCCATGTGGCGCGCGTAGTTGTCGAAGACCTCTTTCGTGAACCCCGACGGGCTGCGCCGCATGACGACGGCACCGTCCTGCAAGAGGGACGCCAAAGGGATAGTCTCCTTGACGGTGCCGTCGGCGCGCTGGATGCGCACGTAGGCGTGCCCCTCGGTCGCCCCCTCCACCACTAAAAAAGGCGGGCATACGTCCCCCGACGCCGCCACGGTGAAGGCCGCGGTGCACGACGCCGCCGCGGACCCCACGTCGGGAACAATGAGCTCTGGCTTGTGGAGCCCGCACGGCCCCAGCACCGTCGACCGCGAGTTGAGGATGATTTCCCTCGCCTTCACGGCCGTCTCGTCCATGTTCCATATCTGTCGGCCCATGGTAATATGCTCGTGCCGAAAAAGAAGCGTCAACGCCGCGTACCAACGAGCCACGATCTCTGGGCGTGAGTTTCGGGCACGACCCATCTCCAATGTCCCAACTCGGTATTGACGCAGATCCGGCCACCGACCCAGAAAAGAGTGCACAAAACTCGTACCTGGAGTTGTGGTCCCGCCAAAGTAGGACGCAGCAGATGCCCGGCGGGCGGGTGACAGAGTGCTGATATACTCAGCACACTTCTCCCGAAAGGCCATCGGAGAGAGGCCCGACCCGATGATGGCCTGGAGGCGGAGGTACTTCGCCAACACCGCTTCCTCAGCGGCCGAGAAGAACGGTGGGCGCCCCATACGCTTCACCTGCCCTTGGTTCCGAAGCATTGTCCGGACGCGACCACGAGACACGCCCGATTCGCACACGAGGCGTTGGACCGTCCATCCCTCAGCCTTGAACCGCGGCAGGAGCTCAGCGACGCGGGCCTGCTGCTCAGCGGTCGATCGTGGCAGCTTCTTGTTCGAGGGGGGGGGGGGGGGGGGGGGGGGGGGGTGCTTGGGCGCCCGGCCTCCCGCCATTGGTGCAACCCGGGCTGCAGGCGCACGACTGCCGACGTCTACTGGTCGGTTCAGTTTGGGCGTGGGCGTCGTGGAGCACGACGCTTGGCACGCCCGGCGGCATGTGCGTCTGTGGGCCGCACACGGCGTCTCTGGGCCCCAAAGGGCGCCAATTGATGCAATTGGAATCATCCGGGAGACGCACCCCCCTCGGACTCTTCTGCCCTGTAGCACGACGAGGACATGTCTGTGCGGAGAAAAAAAAACACCATAGAAAAGTAGAGCCTGCGACGAGTCTGTCCATGTGTGTCTCGTCAGGGGGCATGCTTGTTGTACTCAGAGAGAATAAAAACCAGCCTGAGAAAGTGGCTCGGAAATGTCGTCGAGTACGGAGTTCGTATGTAAACACTGGCATTCTTTCCATTGCGGAGATGGTCAGATTTACCCGCCGTGGTCAGATTTACCAACCAGATGGATAACTGGCACAGTACTCTGTGGTGGCCTCCTGTGAGCACGTCACAACAGCCCGTACCTGCTGCGAACCCGTCCGTGCAACTGCAGGCTACTTTGTACTGGCCAATCAGTGCCCTAGAATCGGCCTCATTTCGCGGCACCTGGCCTCGAACCGATGCTGTGAGCCCCTGACAGCAGTCCTCTGCAAGACTGGGCCGGTCTGTGCAGACGGGAGATTATTCGGCTGGTCTCATATCAAGGCATCACACGGATGCGACACGGATTTGCGGTGTTGGATGTGGTTCGGCCAAGGCCGCGGGCACCGCCGGAGAATTCTTGTGGCCCAGAATGCGTGCGCACTTGGCGACTGTTCTGGGAGATCCTGCTGTGAACCCCCTACGGAACTGATCATTCTTTGGAAATCGGCCGTAAGAGACTCTGTCCGCTGGCGCCGTCAACCGAGGCACCAGCCTTGAGCAACAATTCCACCACGTCTGCGCGCTGAAAGCCAACAGCATCGTGCAGCGGCGTCTCGCCGCTCTTGTTGGTCGCCGCAACGTCCGCCCCCTTGTCCACAAGCACTTCGATCACGACTGCGTGACCGCCCGTGACCGCAGCGTGCAGCGGGGGCTCGCCATCCCTGTCGCACGCCGCCACATCCGCCCCCATGCCCACAAGAACTCCGATCGCGTCTGCGTGACCACCAGACGCCGCAGCGTGCAGCGGCATCACGCCATCCTCGTCCCTCGCCGCCACATCCGCCCCACTGTCCACCAGCACTCCGACCACGTCTGCGTGACCGCCAAACGCCGCAGCGTGCAGCGGCGTGTTGCCATGCTTGTCGCTCGCCGCCACATCCGCCCCACTGTCCACCAGCACTCCGACCACGTCTGCGTGACTACCAAACGACGCATAATGCAGCGGCATCACGCCATCCTCGTCGCTCGCCGCCACATCCGCCCCACTGTCCACCAGCGCTCCGACCACGTCTGCGTGACCGCCAAACGACGCATAGTGCAGCGGCGTCATTCCATTCTCGTCCCTCGCCGCCACATCCGCCCCCCTGTGCACCTGCACTCCGACCACGTCTGCGTGACCACCAGACGCCGCAGCGTGCAGCGGCATCACGCCATCCTCGTCCCTCGCCGCCACATCCGCCCCCCTGTGCACCAGCACTCCGACCACGTCTGCGTGACCGCCAAACGCCGCAGCGTGCAGCGGCGTGTTGCCATGCTTGTCGCTCGCCGCCACATCCGCCCCACTGTCCACCAGCACTCCGACCACGTCTGCGTGACTGCCAAACGACGCATAACGCAGCGGCATCACGCCATCCTCGTCGCTCGCCGCCACATCCGCCCCACTGTCCACCAGCACTCCGACCACGTCTGCGTGACCGCCAAACGACGCATAGTGCAGCGGCGTCATTCCATTCTCGTCCCTCGCCGCCACATCCGCCCCCCTGTGCACCTGCACTCCGACCACGTCTGCGTGACCACCAGACGCCGCAGCGTGCAGCGGCATCACGCCATCCTCGTCCCTCGCCGCCACATCCGCCCCCCTGTGCACCAGCACTCCGACCACGTCTGCGTGACCGCCAAACGCCGCAGCGTGCAGCGGCGTGTTGCCATGCTTGTCGCTCGCCGCCACATCCGCCCCACTGTCCATCAGCACTCCGACCACGTCTGCGTGACTACCAAACGACGCATAATGCAGCGGCATCACGCCATCCTCGTCGCTCGCCGCCACATCCGCCCCACTGTCCACCAGCGCTCCGACCACGTCTGCGTGACCGCCAAACGACGCATAGTGCAGCGGCGTCATTCCATTCTCGTCCCTCGCCGCCACATCCGCCCCCCTGTGCACCTGCACTCCGACCACGTCTGCGTGACCACCAGACGCCGCAGCGTGCAGCGGCATCACGCCATCCTCGTCCCTCGCCGCCACATCCGCCCTCCTGTGCACCAGCACTCCGACCACGTCTGCGTGACCGCCAAACGCCGCAGCGTGCAGCGGCGTGTTGCCATGCTTGTCGCTCGCCGCCACATCCGCCCCACTGTCCACCAGCACTCCGACCACGTCTGCGTGACTGCCAAACGACGCATAACGCAGCGGCATCACGCCATCCTCGTCGCTCGCCGCCACATCCGCCCCACTGTCCACCAGCACTCCGACCACGTCTGCGTGACCGCCAAACGACGCATAGTGCAGCGGCGTCATTCCATTCTCGTCCCTCGCCGCCACATCCGCCCCCCTGTGCACCTGCACTCCGACCACGTCTGCGTGACCACCAGACGCCGCAGCGTGCAGCGGCATCACGCCATCCTCGTCCCTCGCCGCCACATCCGCCCCCCTGTGCACCAGCACTCCGACCACGTCTGCGTGACCGCCAAACGCCGCAGCGTGCAGCGGCGTGTTGCCATGCTTGTCGCTCGCCGCCACATCCGCCCCACTGTCCACCAGCACTCCGACCACGTCTGCGTGACTTCCAAACGACGCATAATGCAGCGGCGTCACGCCCTTCTCGTCGCTCGCCGCCACATCCGCCCCACTGTCCACCAGCACTCCGATCACGTCGGCGTGGCCGCCCCAGGCCGTAGCGTGAAGCGGCGTCTTTCCATCCTCATCGCTCGCCGCCACACCCACACCACGATCGAGAAGCAGCGTTACTGCTGGCGCGTGCCCTCCAAGAACCGCAACATGCAGGGGAGTCCAGCCCAGGTGACCGACAGCCCCCAGGTTAGCGCCAGAGGGCGCCAGCGCCCTCAAATCCTTCTCGTCCCCCTCCCATGCAGCCACGTGGAGTGGCGTCCACCCTAGATCGTCCATGTGTGCCTGCACGTCCGCCCCAAGTTGCAACATCATGGCCGACGCCAGCACCTTGCGAGCCCGCAGCGCCACTTGCAAGGGCGTCAATCCCACCGCAGTGAGGGCGTCCACTGTGGCCCCGGCATCGGCCAGCGTCCGGAGGATGCTCCAACCGCCCTCTTCTTCGGCCACCACGTGCATTGGCGTGCTGCCGTCTGCTCGCAGCGGCCGTTGCGCGGCCGCAGGGTCCGCCTCACACACCCTGCGCACGGATACAGCGCCCCACCTCAGGGCTGCGTCCATTCTGCCACCTGCGGGCCGCGAAGCGCCGGCTCCGCCGGCGAGCCACCGCCCGTGCTGATTGCAGATCCCCTGGCTCAGCCCCCACCTCACACCCCGCCGCCGTCTTCACTGCCACCGCCTGACACCCTGACCAACAGCCACTGCCAAAAGCAAAGGGAACCAACGCCCGCCGGTCAGCCACCCGCTGCAGCCGCCGCCGCCGCCTCCCCGCAGCAGCCGGGTCTGCCTGGCTTTCGTGTGCCCACGATCGGGCACTAGACGTCCGTGCCTCGCGAGCGCGGCCACACACAAGGACCACCGGGGGGGGGGCGCGGCGGAACGGTGCGTTGCGGCCGCAGAGAGTGGCCCTGATATGCACGAAGCAAGGCAAGGGGCTCCGCCCGAGCAGCGGCCGATTGCGGTGATGGCGCGTACGCACCCGGCAGCCCGCGCAGCTGCGCAGGCTCTCTCGTCTCGCGCGGCGGGTGAGCACCTCCCCCCCCGCAGCAGCAGAAGTGGGTTGCCACGCGCAGCCGAAACTTGCGAGGTACAGCACAGTGTAGCATATCCGCCCACCGTACCGATGTCCGGTATTCATGAGCAAGTAGCCCTCTTGACTGGTGGCTCCAGCCTTGTTGGTATGGGTCCGCTTGTGGCTCGCCCTTTGGGGGACTACTTTTGTTTTGTATTGTTTATCTGTCCTTGCTTTGGAGGGATCTTTTATATTGTTTGCTATGCTCGTAGCGATCGGCCGTCCGGCCTTCGCTCGGTCGCTCGACCAGCATATTGTTTCGCCCGGTATAGGCGACGTGGGGGCTCGCCGCTGCCGTTCGGCCGGCTTGCTCCCCATCGAACGTCCTGGAGCTAAAGGTCTGTCTTCTTTGCCTTTACGGTAATAGCTTCCTCTTTTCCTTCCGGGCGCCGGTCGGTCCCATATCCTTTTATTGGGTAACACATATTCCACATTGGTGGAGCAGCAGGGGATACTGCTCGTGTGCGGTGCTGCCGTACACTCGTACGTGTTCCTTGGTGCCTTGTGGCAGTTGTGTTGACGATCGCTTGATCGGGTGTTGCCGGGCGACATCACCGATCGGTGAAGGCTGGGCGACGCTGGGCGTCGTGCCACGAGGACCTTTTGGTTGGCGACGCAGGGCGAGCCGACGCACGTTACGCCGGGTTGCGATATGGCCTCGGGAGCCCCTGATGGCGCTCGGCGCTCGAAGGGTAAGGGAATTGCCCTGCCTTCGGGTTACACGCCACCAGGCGGAGGGAGCGGAACAAGCCGCCGTCCGGCACCCGATGCTACCCCCCCCAACCCCGACTCGGAGAGTGTTACTACCTCCAAGTTGGAGAGCTTGAAGGCGGTGGTGGAGGCACTTCATGCCCGTCTTGAGGCCCAAGAGGCCGCCAACAAGGAGTTGGAGAAGTCCAACACCAAGCTGGTGACCACTCTTGAGGAGCTGAGAAAGCCAACCTCAAATGAGGCGTTTCGTCATCGGACGACGTCGAACCGACAGTCGGTGGGCAAGATGGCCCGGGGACCAGCTCAAGGGGCGTCCCATGCCAGTCTGCCTATTGGCAATCTTCAGCTGAAGAACCGTCGGATCCGCGCGTTGGAGCGCCACGTCGAGAACCTTAAGGTCAAGGCCTCGACTAAGCGTTCGAACGCACGGGAGGGAGGCGCATCATCCGCTGAGGACGGGATGTCATCGGACAACTCGTCGTCCTCGTCTTCCTCGTCTTCGGACGAAACTGATGACGGCCGTTGGGACCCCTCCCCGCCGTCAAGCCCAAGCTCATCGAGCAGTGAGCTCGTTACAGACAGCTCGGACGCACACCGTCGACGTGCGCGTCGTCACCGGCGCCGAACGGCGCCCGCCGCTGGACTCACGGAGTTGGGTGACCGCAAGTTGGTCATCCGACCCGGCAACAGCCGCTTCAAGTCACTCCTGGACTACCGGACTTACTTCCTGCTCCGACGGAGCACCAAGTACACACCGTCCATGGTCAAAGACGCGAGTAAGATGAACAAGCGCCTTGATGGCGCGTTCCAAGGTCAAGAGACCTTCAACGGTGGCGACCCCCTCGGGGTATTCACCTTCCTCACCACCTTTCGCAGAGCTTGCGACGCGGCAGGGCTGACTCACGGCCGGGCGTTCCCTCTGATCGCCTTCCGGCTATCTGGAGCCGCCAAGCGCGCATTTGCAAGCGCGGCCAACACGATTGTGAGTGGCAAACACTACGAGCTCACCACCTATGGTGAAGGAGTCAACTGGCTTCTCAAGAAGTACGCAACTCATGCCGGCCTGGGAACTGCCTACCACGACATCATTACGATGACTCAAGCGGACACGGAGGTCCCGCGCGTGTTTGCCTCCCGCGTGGAGTCGGCGTGCGACCGCCTCTGTGGCCTGTTCTCTACCCAAGACGTAAAGGACGTCTTCATTAACGGTCTTTCGGACCTCATCAAGCCAAACGTCCGTGTCCTGGACAGTCAGTTTCCCGATCGCCCGATGGCGGACACAGTGGCAGCTGCCCAAATATTTTGGGAAGGCGCCACCCGCCTGCGGCAGTCCATCAAGGCCAGCCGGCCAGCCATGATCAAGGTTAATCAAGTTGACTCTACCCCGGGGCCCTCAGCGCGCACGGTCGATCGACCATTTGAGCCCGTTAAGGCTGTCCGTACGGACACGCCCAACCCGCGAGCTAACGACATCTGTTACAACTGTAACGAGCGCGGGCACTTTGCATCTCAATGCTCTAAGCCCCGTCGCGAACGACGTCAGGCACGAGTGATGGCACTCATTGACGACTCGGTCCGCAAGCAAATCAACGCGATCGTCGAGAACGAAGTCCTGCCGGACTCAAACGACGACGACGTCGGACACGACGACGCCGGCGACGACAAGGCCGACTCGAAAAACGAGTAAGTCGAGGACCGGCGGGCAGACTCCCCGACGCATCCTCGAATGCCCGACAAGTTAGACCTAAGGTCACCAAGATATTAAGCAAGGCTCACCGACACTATGAGATCGCTGCCTGTCTAGGCACGGAGCTCGCAAATACGCGAAGTATGAGACCCATCCTCGACACCGGAGCGGGCGTCAACCTCATCCGGCCGGATGTCCTGCCGCCTCATTGGCGCGACTACGCCGACACGCTGACTAGTGCACCGCACATTGTGGATGCCAACGGGCAAACGATCAAGGCCCTCCAAGCCATCCACTTGTTCATCGACACCGGGGGGGTTCAAGCCTTTGAACGTTTTTACGTTACCCCCAACCTGTCGGTCAAGTGCATACTCGGGACCGAGTTTATCAACAAGCACATCGAGGCAATAATGCCCAAACGCAAACGTATCGTTTGGCAAGGTTCTGAGAACCACTCGATTGGCCACTCCCCAATCCTGGGCATCCGTCATAACGACGTCATGGAGCCTCAATGGACCGGGGAATCAACTAAGGTCCGTGCTTGTAAGCAGACACGTCTCAAGGGCAAGACCGAGGAATGGATCATGGTCACTTGTGACACCCCGGGACTGGTTACTCTTCAACCAAACGCACGATTGTGCAGAAACAGGACCATGGCAGTCGCACGTGGACTGGCCACCGTCAAGCCTGACGAACCATTTCTGGTTAAGGTGTGCAACTTCGGACCCGACACTGCCATTCTGCGCAAGGGGTGCATCCTCGCGTTTGCCGAGCCCCACCTCGGGCAAGTCCTCGCCGCCCCGACGGAGAATAAGGGGTCAACCGACCCGGAGACCGAGCAACCCAAACCGTCATTGGACGACATCAACCTCGATGGGGCACCCCAACATTTGCATGCGCAAATCAAGTCGATGTTGGCCAAGCATGGAAAAATGTGGGACGGGACCCTCGGGGTCATCCACGCTACGGAACACGCCATCGTCACCCCACCAGGGGTTGCCCCTATTAGGGCCCAGCCTTACCGAACCGGCGCGTTCAAACGTGCGATCATTGTCGATCAAATCAACAAGATGTTGAAGCTGAAGGTTATTAAACCAAGCCACAGCGACTGGGCCAGTCCCGTCGTCATCGTCCCCAAGAAAAATGGGAAGGCCCGATTCTGCGTCGACTACCGACGGTTGAACAGCATCACCAAGAAGGACGCGTACCCACTCCCGCGAATGGAGGACTGTCTCGACTCCCTTGGAGACGCCAATGTGTTCACGTCTCTCGACTGTACCGCTGGGTACTGGCAAGTGCCATTGCGGCAAGAGGACCAAGAAAAGACGGCGTTCACAACGCACTACGGCATCTTCGACTGGACCACTATGCCATTTGGCTTGACCAACGCCCCGGCGACGTTCCAACGTGCTTTGGATATTATCCTCTCCGGACTCAAGTGGCAAATCTGCCTCGTCTACTTAGACGACGTTATCATATTCTCGGCAAACGCCAAACAACACATCCATGATGTAGACAAGGTCCTTACCCGACTACGGGAAGCTGGCGTGACTCTCAATCTTGAGAAGTGCAAGTGGTTTTCCAACGAGGTGGAGTACCTCGGCCACATTATAACGCCCGGAAAGCTCCACGTTCTAAATAAGAACACCGACGCGTTGAGTCAAGCGACGTTTCCCAAGACCAAGACTCAGCTCAAGAGTTTTCTCGGCATGTGCAACGTCTATCGACGATTCGTGGTAGACTTTACCAAGAGGGCAAGACCGCTCAACGCGTTGACAAAGAAGGACGTCCCTCCGGACCTGCCACCACCTTCGACAGAGGAGTTGGCAGCCTTTGAAGACTTGCGCAACGCCTTGGTGCACCCACCCATCTTAGCCTTACCTAAGGCAGGGCGGGAGCTGACGCTCGACGTCGACGCAAGTGCGTACCAACTCGGCTGCACATTGCTCCAAGCGGACGATGATGGCAAGGCACAGCCGCTAGGCTACTGGAGCCGAGCCCTTAACACGGCAGAACTCAACTACACCACAACGGAGAAAGAATGCCTTGGCATCGTGTGGGCCGTCCTCAAGTTGAGGCACTTCCTCGAAGGACAACGCTTCATCATCCGATCGGATCATCAAAGCCTCAGCTGGATATACAGCACCGCTGACTCTAGCGGTCGCTTGATGAGATGGCGTATGCGCCTCGCCGAGTTCGACTTCGAACTTAAGTACAAGCCCGGTGCCAGTCACCACCTCCCCGACTTCCTGTCCCGCGCGGACAACAACGCGATGAGCGACACAATCAATGATGACATACTATGTCTAGCGGTGGCCCAGACAGCACACGGCGTCCAAACGGACAGGTACACCGGCACAACGGACCCCGAGCCCCTCTACTTCTACGAAGTCATCGACAAGCAACAATCAGATGATTTTTGCAAGTCGATCATCGACAGTGTCGCCAACGGAGGCCACAAATCATTCTACCTCGATGACAACAACGCGCTACGTCGCAAGACTGCGTATGGAGACCAACTGGTCATCCCCAAGTCGCAACAAGATGTCATCTTGAAGCTCCACCACATGGCCACCACGGCCGCCCACCCGGGCATGAACAAGATGTACTTCACAATGAGAACAAAGTTCTACTGGCCGTCCATGATATCGGACATCCACAACACTATTACCAACTGCACCACTTGTGCACAGAACCGTCTGGCGTTGCGTAAACACACGACGCCACTGACCCTGTTCCCGGCATCGGAACCGCTGACGGAATTGTCAATTGACATCCTCGGCCCCTTGCCGGCAAGCAAGAGCGGCAACCGGTTCATCCTGGTCATTACCGACCGCTTTGCAAAACTGACTAAGTGCATTGCACTCAAGACCATCACGGCCATCTCCGTCTCATCCGCTGTTATTGAACATTGGATAGCCTGCTATGGCCCACCGGACAAGATCTTGTCCGACCAAGGACCCCAGTTCATGTCGAACTTTTTCATTGCCGTAATGAAGGTGCTCGGAGTCGAGACGGTACGCACCACCGCGTACCATCCTCAGACCAACGGTCAGGTCGAGCGGTACAATCGTACCATCGCGACGCAACTCCGTCACTACGTGACCGAGGACCCCAAACGTTGGGACGAGCTGCTGCCCGTCCTCACGATGGCCTACAATAGCCAACCACACCGGTCCACCGGACTAGCACCCTTCGAGCTCGTCATCCCACGACGTATCCCGAACCTATCGGTCCGTAACCTGCCACCCGGCACGTCGATATCCCAACGAGGAACCCTCAACGACGGCTCGCCGCTTGCGAAGAAGCGCGAGTTCATGGCCCGACTGCGGGTGCAGATCCCGGCCGTCGTCAAGGCCCTCGCCAAGACGCAACAGCGTTACAAGCGTAACTTCGATGCCCACATTGGGGAACGCAATCGCAAGATTAAGATCGGCGACTATGTCTATACGACAAACCACCAACGAGCTAACAAGCTGCAGAGCAAGGCCGTCGGGCCATTCATCGTCGTCGACGCCGACGAGTCCACCTTCGTCATCGACGTCGATGGCATCGAGAAGCGCATCAACAGCGACCATGCCACGGCGGCACCGCGCCCGAACGACTCTGACAAGTCCACTCCACACCCACTTCTCGATGGGTTTGACAAACCACGGCCGGAGCGCATCATCCACGACGAATACGTCATCGACAAACTCATGTCACATCGACGGTCAGGGGATTCTTACGAATTCAAGGTCCGATGGTATGATTATACCCCCCCGGATGACACCTGGGAACCGGTGGAAAACTTGCCACGTAACTTGGTAATAAGACACCTCCGTTCCAAGAAGGTAGAAATACCAGGATACACGTGGCGAAAAACCACAAAGACATCGGCTCGAGTAACTCTCGCAACAAGTGTTCCAGCCAACAAGACTGTGACTCCTAAGTCATGGGACCCCACCATCATCGCGGTCTACGTCGACCCATGGGGGGTGATACAGGCTAATGTCCAATGGGACAACGCAGACCGCTCCATCTTGGAGAACGTCCCTGTGTACTACATGAAGGCAACATTGCCTATGGCATGTCGCAACTTCACCTTCCCCACTTGGGGCTCTCCCAAGGAGTTCCCAGAACTCACTCGGCGCTATGGCCACCTGATATACCAGCCAGGTATCCGCGTCACCCCCACTGAGCAACCTCACTCTCAAGGCATATGCCTAAGAATACCCCCCGTACACACCCTCGACCGAGTGGTCGCAGACCTTCAAGCTAGTCCGACGGATACACTTCTGGTCACTCCCCGCTGGGAACATGCCGCATGGTTCTCGAGAGCCAAACGGCTTTGTTGCGAGCATATACTTCTCAAGCCAGTTCCACATCACGCCTTAGCGTCAACTGAATGGGCAAAGACTGCCTTCCGGTTCCAGTGCAAGCGCACAACCAAGCGCAAGCAAGACTGACTCGCGAGCCAAGTGGCACCCGTCTCAAGGTGTCATGGCCGACGTCAAGAAAGACAATCATCAATTTTTGATTAGCCATTTCAGTCAACTTTGACGCTGTTGCCGAGTTGGCATAGCGCACGAGTTTTGATCGGAAGATTCCGGGTTCAAGCCCGCCGACGCCAGCGTCTTCTTCCTCGACCGGACTGCCGTCCAAGGCGTGACGTCGGAGCCCTGGGATGATGCGCCAAGCTTGGCGTCTTCTTCCCGGCGTCCGACGCCGTCGCATCTTTTGCGGATCGTCCTCTTTGAGGGTTGCGAACAGGGTCGTACGACCACCATGGTCCGCAGAGGACGCTTACACTGGCGCCGCGTAGCGAGTATCGCTTTGGCCGTTTCACGACGGTCGTGACCACGTCCATCGTTACCGTAGCAACGTCACAATCAGTGACGTGGCACCTCGGCCGGCAGCGGTCACCCATCGACTATGATGACGCCCGTAGAGCAGAACGCTGTCACCGCCGTCTTGGTCGACAGATCCTCAACCATCAGCCCCAACAACGGCTCATCCGCCACGAAGCCGACACCATTGACCATGTAGGTCGCCTGCGGGCTACGGTAAAAGCCGCGCACAGGCAGCTCGGCCTCCGAGCAATCCACCTCCGGGGTAGCCGCCGGCACGGCGGGAGCCACCTCGTCAGCCATAACGGCACCACCACAAAGACCGACTATGCCTTACAGGCACCGCCCCGCGCCCGCGCCGCCTTGGCCGCCCTTGCCGCCTTGGCCGCCCTTGTCGCCTTGGCCGCCCTTGTCACCTTGGCCGCCCTTGTCGCCTTGGCCGCCCTTGTCACCTTGGCCGCCCTTGCCGGCTTGGCCGCCCTTGCCGCCTTGGCCGCCAACGGCCACTAGGCCAAGTGTGCCCACCGGCAACAAGCGCAACGGGCCGACGGGCCGAGAATGACACGTCCGGTAACCCGCGCGTCGACCGACGCGCGGGAAGGCCAACTGGCCACCGGGCGACTCAACTCAAACGCGATGCCAAACGGCCCAAGGTGCCAACTGGCGGTTGCGTAGGACAGGGGCCGGCCGGCCGTCGACCTCGCGCCCACGTACCCGCGCGTCGGCCGACGCGCGGTGGGCCAACTGGCCGGGGCAAAGGCAACTGCACCCGGGTGGGGGTGCCGACCGGCAACCCCACCCGCCAAGGGCCAACTGGCCGGTAAGCTCACGAGCACCTGCGCGTCGCCCGACGCGCAGGGAGGTGCGGCACTGCAAACGACCCTCACGGTCAAGGGACACCTGGCCAGCGACCGCGTCACCACGCACCCGCGCGTCGACCGACGCGCGGGAGGCCGACCCGGCCGAGGCAACGACAACTAGTCGACGCCCCGCCGACCGGCACCAACGACCACCAAGCCACGCGGCTGCCCACTTCACGCACCCCCACGCGTCGGCCGACGCGCGGAGTTAGCGGGAGACCCCGACGCGACGACCACCACGGTCAACGGCAACATCGCCGACCCAAACACCAACCCGGACGCCACGCGCAAGAGGCCGGCCGGCCGCGGCACAAGTACTGGCTGGCGTAGCCCAGCCACGGGTCTGTCCACGCGGCCCCGCGGAGCCGCCCCGGCCACACGGCCCCGCCGCACACCCGAGAGAGTACCACACCGCGCGCGCGGCGGACCGAATTCACGAGCTGCACCGACCGGTGCTGGCGCGACCCCCCGCAAGATTGCAGGCGGCCGCGTCACGACCTCGCCTACCTGGGCGCGACCGGCCCCTACGTTGCACCCAACCGGACCTCGCCGGGACGGCTCGAAGCTGGGAACGGGGGTATGTAGCATATCCGCCCACCGTACCGATGTCCGGTATTCATGAGCAAGTAGCCCTCTTGACTGGTGGCTCCAGCCTTGTTGGTATGGGTCCGCTTGTGGCTCGCCCTGTGGGGGACTACTTTTGTTTTGTATTGTTCATCTGTCCTTGCTTTGGAGGGATCTTTTATATTGTTTGCTATGCTCGTAGCGATCGGCCGTCCGGCCTTCGCTCGGTCGCTCGACCAGCATATTGTTTCGCCCGGTATAGGCGACGTGGGGGCTCGCCGCTGCCGTTCGGCCGGCTTGCTCCCCATCGAACGTCCTGGAGCTAAAGGTCTGTCTTCTTTGCCTTTACGGTAATAGCTTCCTCTTTTCCTTCCGGGCGCCGGTCGGTCCCATATCCTTTTATTGGGTAACACATATTCCACACACAGCGCAACCAGTCCTTCTCTGGCCACGCCTACGTAGTGTGCGTCAGCGGCCCAGGCACATGCGCCCAAAAACTTGTGGGCGATGCTGGCGGTGGATCCAGCATAGTTGGCGACCAAATCTACGTGGCTATCAACGATTGTACCCAGAATCTACGCGGGAATGAATTTTCTGGGGAGCGAGAAGCAAAGCAATGGGATGGGAGCGCACCCACTCCTTCGATTCCACTCGGTGGCTGAGAAGCACTCCGGGCTCCGATCGTCCTTTGACGACCGATTCACCATCGTTGGGTAGGTGTGCAACCGAACGTTTTGCCGCCTGGAATGGGCACCACACGCGTTTACTTCGAGAGGATTTCTCGCAATATAATGTATTCATTGTATGTCGCCGATGTCAAACAAACACGCGCACTTTATCCCTTGGGGTTCACTCGGCGCTCGCTCCCCGCCCTCTTACTCTCGTGGAGCCCCTCGGTCCCACCCCGCCGTGCCGGTCACGCCTACTCGCGCCTACCTGCGGTGCCCGGCCAGGGATGCTCCCGCGGGCACCGCCCCACACGCAGGTGGAACAACACAATACAACGCATTAAAACTCATTCCTTACACCATCGGGCCGTGACACAACTATCAGGCCGTGGCACTGAAAGCCCGATTTGCCCCAGCAATGCGGCTGACACGTGTTGGGCTTGCGGCCGCCACCTGGCGCCAACAGCCGACCCCCGCGCTGCGTCCGCCGTGGCCCATCATCTCCCCTGCCCCAGCTCCATTCTTGCATAGCATCACTTGCTGGCTCACCTTGCTCTCGTAGCAGTGTGTGGGGTGTCGCCACCCTACGCCTGTTTGCAATGGGGCGGCGAAAGACCCCCCCCACGGCTGTTGTCAACGGCGTCACCGAGGACGTAGCGGCAGCAGCCGTCGCTGAGGCCGAGGGGAAAGCTGCCGCGGTGGCGGCCGTCGCCGCCGCCGCCGCCGAGCGGCGGCGCCTCTGGTTTGCCGCCGCCAAGCCGCCCATGTACACAGTCGCGGTGACGCCCATGCTCGTTGGCACCGCCGCCGCTTAAGCGGCGACGGGCCTCTACTCGGCCTCGCGGCTGGGCACCCTCCTCGCCGCGGCGGTGGCGATCATTGGGTGGCTCAACATCACCAACGACGTGTTTGATGCCGCCACGGGGATTGACGCGCACAAGGCCGAGTCGCTGGTCAACCTGCTGGGCGGCACGCCCGGCGTCCGGCTGCGACTGTTGGTCGCGGCGACCGCCCTGCTGGCCGCCGCCGCCGCGGGCCTGGCGAGCCTGTGCGTCACCCCCGGCGGCGCGGCCTTTGACCCGACCCTCCTGGTGGTGATGGGCATCGCGGTGGCCCTCGGCTACGCCTACCAGGGGCCCCCCTTCCGCCTCGGCTACTATGGCCTGGGCGAGCCCATCACCCTCGCCGCGTGGACGCTGGCGGTGGGCGCCGCCTACTACACCCAGCTGCCGCCACCGGCGGCCCCCGCCACTGCGGTGGGCGGGTGGGTCCTTCCGCCTGCCGCCGTCGCGGCACGCCTCTCTGCCCTGGCGACGGCGTACGTGACGCCGTCGGCGGGCCTGGGCGTGCCGGCGGTGCTGGTGGTGCTCCCCACCGCCCTCATCTTGCTGTGCTCCCACCTGCACCAGGGCGCCGACGACGCGGCGGCGGGGAAGCGCTCCCCGGTGGTGCGGTTTGGCACGCGCGGGGTGGCGGCGGGCGTCATTGCCGGCGTGGCGGGCATGTACGCGTTGCAGGTGGGCGCGGCAGCGACGGCGCTGTGGGGAAAGGGGGGGGGGGGGTGGCTGCCGCCGACCGCCGCCGCCAGCGCGGTGGTGAGCGTGCCGCTGGCGGTGCGGCTGGTGGTGTTTGTCGGCCGCTGGCACGCCGTGCCGGCGGTGATCCGGCTGGCAAAGTACGTGGCGGTGCGGCTCCACGCGGTGCACGGGCTGGCGCTCGCGGAGGGGCTGGCCGCGTCGAGGTCGCCCTACTGGACGCCGCAGTATTGAGAGTCAACCGGAGCGACGGGGGAGAGGGGCGGGTGGGGGTGGGGGGCAGGGCGGCAGAGGGCGGGGATGCGTAGACAGTCGCCCTAGGGATGCGCGAGGGGGGGAAGGGCTGGGGGGGTGGCCGGGTGGGCCTCACCAACGAGAATAGCCGTGTGGGAAGCAGCGCACCCCCGGCGTGAATGTGCCACCGTCGCCCAGTGGTGGGTGTACCCCCCAGGGGCCAAGAGAGCTCATACCTCTCAGCGGCTCCTCTCCCTCAAAAAAAACAAACAAAAAAACGGCCTTCACTCCCCACCCCCCCTCACCTCCACCGCACGCTACGCCCCCCCCCCTCCTCCTCACCCCCCCCCCTGCGCCGGCAGCGCGGCAAGCAGTCGCCCCACCTCCCCACTCAATGCGTCCACAGCGGCGGCCTCGGCGGGAGTCATCTCCCCCGCCCCCAGTGCCCGCACGGTGTGGACGGGCACGCAGCCGACGGTGGCGGCGGCGGCCCAGGCGGCGCCCATCCCCGACCGCAACGCGCGTGACGCGGCAGCGTCCACGTCGGCGGCGTCGGCGGCGGCGGCATCGTCGTCGCCGCCGCCCACCAGCACGGCGGCCGCCGCGAGGCCCCCCACCGCCAGATACCGCCGCACATTGCGGTCGGCGGTGGCCAGGGCGGCCGCAACGGGCGCCGCGGCAGCGGCAAGGTCCACCCGCGCGGTGGCAGCAGCGGCAGCGGCAGGGGCAGCGGCGGCGGCGGCGGCTGCGGCGCCACCGCCGCCACCACCGCCGCCGTCGCCACCGCGGCGGGCGGCGAGCGCCTTGGCCACCAACGCGTCAGCGGTCCACGCGGCGAGGCCCGCCGCGTCGAGGGGCGTCCGCGGGTAGGCGCCGCCCCCCCCAGGCACCCCCCCCGGCACGGCGAGCGCGGCGGCGGCGGCAGCCACCGCCCCCCCGGCAACGGCCGCGTCGAGCGCAATTCGCGTCCGGGAACGGGCAGAAGCGCTTGATGTGATGCACACGTCAGCGGCTGAGAGCACCGCGCCCGTAACGGGGCGGGCCGCACCACGCAAGGGTAGGCAACCCACACGCCACCACCGATGCACGTCGCAGAAGAGTGCGCCCTCACTCCTGCTGATGAAGCTGCCGCTCGTTTCGCACCAGGTAGCTGGGCCCGCTTGCCAACCGCATACCGGACCGTTTCCCTCGATGGCGGCACCTGCCTGCTCGCGTAGTCAACGCGCCCCACCCGAAGCCCTCTGCCCCGGCCCCCCGCCCCCCCAGACCGGTCTGTCCGCCGACAGAACGTGCCGTCCCCCCCCGGGGAGCAGACACACTTCAATCGTCGTGGATAAGCGCGTCCGTCATTACGCGGAGCTCTTCGTCCAGCTGCTTCATCTTCTGGCCAGTGGAGCGGCGGAGCTCGGCGGCGGTTTCCAGTTGGGAAGCGACCGACGCGAGGAGGTTGTTCCATGCCTCGGCAGCATGAGCGACGGCATCTTGAGCGTCTTTGAAGTCCTCCTCTGTAGGGAATGGGAAAGCAAGTGGAGGTATGCACGCAGCACCAGCAGTATTGACGCGAGAATGCCACAGTCGGATGGTGCATTTCGAGTGGCCGGGCGTTATGCGGTAAGAGCACAGGCCAGGAGCACCCAACATGCTACCAGAAAAGAAACCCCAACGGGCAGCGCGTGTTCAGTCATGTCACTCAGACACGGCAGGGGATTGGACAGCAGCTCGCACGATACCTAGGCCGCGCCAGCCCTCAGGTGAGCCGCCACAGCAGAACCTCGTCTCAGGGGCATCAGCCTCCACCAAGCACAAACCCTCCCCCACCCTAAAAGACCGTCACAGCTTACCAAAGTAGACGCTGCCAAGGGCGTCGCGCGCCTCACCCAGCAGCAAGCGGGCCTCCCCGAACCGCTCGTTGACCTCGTCCAGCGCAGCGTTAATCTGCGTCGCCGACGGCACTCCCGGACCCACACCACCGTCGTCTCCGCCGCCACCACCCACGGCAGATGCGGAAAACCACCGCGCGGCGGCAGATGTCGTCTGCACTCCACCGGCGGGCCGACGGGCCGTGTCAACAGTCCCCCCATCCCCGGTGGCTGTGCCGCGCGCCACAATCGTCGTGGCTGCGGCACTCCAAAAGTGATAGGCAGCAGGAACGGGGAGGGACAGCGTGGCGGCAGGCCACGAGTGGCTCGTGGCAACAGCAGCGGAGCGGGGGGGAGGTGCAATAGCCGGCAGCCGAACACGATTGGTCGACGCCGAGGCTTGCCTGACAACACGAGCTGCCAAGGAGGCGGACGAAAGGACAAGAGTCATTGTAAAAAAAATTAAGGCAGTGAAGAGTGAGCCAGAAAAGAGCACGAAGTCTGATGCAGAGAGCAGGACAGACGGGAGGACGCCGGCAGCGCAGTAAAAGTAAGCATACAGCACCGCGCTACACTGCTGATCTTCTGCCAAAACCTACCGAAGGCCACGGGGCTTTTGATTGGACTCCTTGGATTGTGCCGTTCCCCGTACTGGACTTCTCAGTCGAACGCGGGTGTGTAACTTTGCCAGAAAGACCAGATCGATTTCGACAATAA
Source organism: Pyropia yezoensis (assembly GCA_009829735.1). Classification (NCBI taxonomy): domain Eukaryota; phylum Rhodophyta; class Bangiophyceae; order Bangiales; family Bangiaceae; genus Pyropia; species Pyropia yezoensis. Next base: position 19,353,779 of record CM020620.1, read on the forward strand.
TATTGTGACATATTATGTTCGGCAATTTACTCACTATAGATACTAAAATATTGCTCCTCGCTGAATTTTGTCCTGGTGGCCGGAGACTGAGACATAGAGAAAGTCTCCGCAAAATACGAGCACCGCATTGGCTGAACAGCGCTATCCGCTGCTCGACAACCTAACCATGTGGTCGTACGCCGGGCCAGAAAGGGCCTCAACTGTTTCTCACTATATCTTCTTGGAAGCTGGTTGTTTTTTACAGTCAGGAGCACTTTTCTGGGAGATCTTGGCAGAACCACTTGTTTCCCCGCAGATCTGAAGAAAAGATGAGGCGATTCCACCCTGTGGAGGCACATCAGCCCGGGAGTCGGTCGGTGCCCGTGGCGTACCTGATTGGCTGAGAGCCCGTCTGAGAGAGTCAATCTGGGTCCCCCAGGGCAGAATTCATTAATCACCAATACTGTACACAAGGAGGACGAATTTTCTTCTCTCGGTTGGTTTGCGTCGTCAGAGCACGTCTAGCGACGTCGCCCCAGAGCTCTGAAATGGCCATTTTAGGATGCCACGTAAGACAACGTGGCCGCCTGCGGTTGGCGGACGGGGTCGAGCCATCCGTGAGCCATACGCAAAGACAGCGACGATTGTACTTGATGCGGGGACAGGGGCTACATGCTTAAAACAGGTCCATCTGAACATATTGGGAGTCGGTATTGGCGGTCGCGTGTGTTCTCGCGGCCGCGACGGCCGCTGCCGCTCGTCGTCCACAGCCCCACCGTTGAACCACGGACAGCGCCGAAGTACCCCAAACTGTGCCCAAAGGTACGTGGCTTCGTCTAGAATGCTGCGATACTATTCACATCCGTTAAATGTTTTGCATATTGTGCAGACACGTTGCAAGATTACGATGGGCTAAGCAGTGAACCATGGATTCAGGGTGCCACGTGCAGAAACGTGGCGGGCAATCACGCGCGGTACACTTGGCGACAGGATAAGCTCGTCCCTGGAGAGGGATGCGCGGAAGCTTGTGCGGTGGTCCGCGACCGAGGCGGACGGGCGCTCTCTGGCGTGGGAGCACACGTCACCGCCATGCACGGCTCTGCCGGAGGAGTCCAGCAGCTCCGGAGGATCGCCAAATGTGATTTCTAGTCTTTCAATGACAACGTTTCTGTTTCGGTGCGACCAGCGGCGGCTGGAGGGCCTCTGTGCCGGTTGAGAGATCATCCGCCGCACATATTATTTTGGACTGAACTTCACGCTGAAGTTTGCGGTGTAGCGCCAGACGAGCCGCCCTCGCTGACCCCAAAATTTTACATCTCTTGCCTGTGCGGCCTCGACACGGATTCCCGTGGAAGGAACGCGTGGTCTACAGCGCGTCGCCTTGCGCAACCACCGCTTGCCATCTGCCACCTGCGTTTTGCATGTGAGCCCCTCAGCCGTCCGGAGAGACACCTTCGTGGACTGGCGCGAGAGTTTGGCAAACACAGACTCGCGGCACGAGCAATCAGCGGCAGCGTCAACGCAGGCGGTGATGTCCACTCCCACAGCGCCCACGTACGGTTCGTTGCACCTCCCTGCGCATGACGATGCATAGAAATAAGGCCCCCATGCTATCCCGACTGAGAAAGGTGAAGATAGGGGGTACCTGTCCAATCACAGAGGAGCACCATTTGCAACGACTGCGACGTGTGGCGCATCGGGTGGCAGATCCTCCCTTCCTCGCCGGGAGATTCTTTGCGGGGCAAAAAGCAGGACCGATCCCTCAGGGGGGTCCTCTGATCAGTGTCGGTGAGCTCGACGGGTTTTCTGCTGTAGAGTGGGGGGCAGTCCACTGGCCCACTGTGGGGGAAAGGGGGCGGGGGGCACCGGGCGCGCCGGCTGTCTCAGGCCAGGCGCTTCCCAGGCACCCCAAATAGCGCATGCGCAGAGTGCTGCGCCTCAGGCGCCCCAAAACAACGCACGCGCAGAGCGCTTGCGAGGCGCTGACAAGTGGGTGCCCTACGACGTCCGCGGTCGTGATGGGGGTGTGTGCGGGGCAGGCGGGGGGGCACTACCCAGGATCCAGGGGCGAGGCGGTGGGGGCGGGAGCGACTGTGGCCAGCGGGGCGGTGGGTGGGGGGCACCCTCCACCAACGTCTTCAAGTGTAAATTGGAGCTGGGCCTCGCGCGGGGAGCTGAGCAGCGGCGAGGGCGCGGTCAGCAAGGTGGCCAAAACCGGTCACCGTCGCGGGCGAGTAGAGAAGGGTGGTGATGCGGGGGAGCGACGTTCTCGCGCCGCGCGCCGTGGGGCCGCCGCCACGTGGGCGCCCAGGCCTATCCATCAGTTTTGAACGTGAGTGGGCGGGGGAGAAGTCGAGGACGGGGGAGCAGAGAAGGGTGGTGAGGCAAGGGAGTGACTTTCTCGCGCCGCGTGCCGTGGGGCCGCCGCCACGTGGGCGCCCCGGCCTATCCATTAGTTTTGAACGTGAGTGGGCGGGGGAGGAGTCGAGGACGGGGGGGTACGAGCGTTTGCGCAGCCAGCGCAGGAAAGCGCGGCGCGATGTCTCTGGCGCTCGAGCCGCCACAAGATGGTCGGCTCGTGCTGTCCACCAACGTCGCGGGGGTGTGAGCTATCGGAGGGTACATTTTGCACCCTGCAGCCGCTGCTACAGTAGCGTGACCCCTTTTCTAGGTGCCAACCACTGGGGTGCGGGAGGCCCAACCCTCGCCCTCTTCCCCACGATCCCCTCCGCCGTCATTCTCGTGGTTCCCCCCCCCCCGCCCCCCGCCCACCCCGCTCCAAGCGCCTCCAAGCCACCCGCTGCCGATTCCTTTCACCCACAACGAGCGCGCTGCCGCCACCCCTGGCCCTGTGTGTGTGGTTTGCGCTGTGGGACCCCCCGCTCTCCCCCACGCGGGTCCATGCACCGTGCTACACCTTCCTCACCGCTCCCCAGAACGTGCACGTGCCGTGGGACCCCCAATCGGACCTGTTGGGGCAGTTGTACCCTGGTGCCTACGCTATCGTCACGGCGGCTGCGGCGTCGACGCAGCCTTCCGCAACCCCCCCCCCCCGCACGACTATTTCAGGGGGTGAAATGGGGCGGCGACGCCGGCGCTCCACTCCTTCATCCTCATCGGCACCCACCACCCCCCCCCCTCCCTCACCCTGCTACTCAGAAGTGGAGGACGACGGTCGACCGCGTCGCCGGCGGCGCCGTCGCTCCCCGACGCGGCACAGGCAGGGTGCGCTCGTTCCACGCCGGACGCGTGTCCCCCCCCCCGCAAACCTGCAGGGCGACGGCGGCGGCCGTGCTCGTCCGCGCCTGTTGTCGCCGGCACGACAAGAGTTTGGACGTCGGCTGGGGCTCGGAAGCCGTCCGGGCCCACCGTTGACCCCTCCGCGCGGCCCACGACGGATTTCCACGCCCCCTCCCCCGACCATAAGCCGTGGTCGGGGTTCGAACAAGTCCCCGGGGCCACGGGCGCCACCGGGGTATCCATCGCCCCCTCACCGCCCACGAGAGCCGTTTGTGGGGGGACGGAACTGGAATCAGGACCGGGAGGGGGGCGGCCTGGGCAGCCGACCCGGCCCGCCCCCGGGGTTGCCATCGCCCCCTCACCGCCCGCGAGAGCCGCTTGTGGGGGGACGGAACTGGAATCAGGACCGGGAGAGGGGCGGCCTGCGCAGCCGACCCGGCCCGCCACCGGGGTTGCCATCGCCCCCTCACCGCCCGCGAGAGCCGTTTGTGGGGGGACGGGACTGGGACCGGGACCGGGAGAGGGGCGGCGTGGGCAGCCGACCCGGCCCGCCGCCGCAGGGGCAGCGGCCGTGGGATCAGCGTGCGCCACCGCCTCTGGAGAGGCCACCGCCCCACTTACATCGGGAAGGGGGTTGGCGGCAGGAGACCGGGGAATCTTTGGAGCAGGAGTGGCAGGTGGGGGAGGGCTGGCTGAGGCACGGCGCCGGACCGGCAGGCTGGGGTTCGCGGCCGCGGTCGCCCCCGCGCTGGACGGGACTCCCGCCGGGGCGTCTTGGGGGCACGCGGGACCTGTTAGCGCCGCGCGACCCTGCCCGCCAGGGGTACCCCCCCGAGTTTGGCGCGTGGCGGAGCGGACCCGACGGTACGGCGTACGCGCCGCCGAGGCCGCCGCCGCCGCCGCCGCACGAGAACGGGCGCGAGTGGTGGCCGCCGAGCGAGCCGAGGTCGCTGTGGCAGCGTCGTGCGACGCCGCCGACGCCGACTCGGCGGGCGAGTCGTGGGCAGCTGACGCTGAGGAGGACGCCTTCACCGGACGCTGGCCGCTCGACGGGGCAGCCTCCAGAGCCGCCCGCGTCGCCGACGCCCCAACCGACAGCACCGACACAACCCCAGGCGACAGCGACGGCCCAGGTGGTACCTGGTGGGCACGCCTCGGCTCCTCCACGTGCCGAGACACTAACCGCACCGCTTACGACGACGACGCCGCGGCCGCCCTACCCGCCCTCCCTAGCGGTGGGCCCGGCGCCTCCAACGCACCACCTGTACCGGTGGGCGCTGCTGTCGACCCCGCAACCCCAAGGAGCAGCGGCAGCTGCACCGCCGACCACAGGCTTCCCGTCCCCGCAGGCGGCAGCTACGCAAGCAGCGGGGCAGTACCCGCTGTTCAACTACCCGCCGGCGACGGTGACGCACGCCGTCGTGCCGCCACACCCGTTGCAGACCACCCACGCGGAAGCAACGCTGGCTGTCGCGCAGCCTCCTCTCTTCCAGCCGCCGCCCCAGACGGCGGTGGCGCAGCCGCAGTTTCAAGTACCGCAGGCGGCGGCGCCTCAGGCGGCCGCGCCGCCCACACCTGTGGCCGCGCAGGTCTTGCGCGGGGCGGCAGGAGTGCCAACATGGTCTCTCGCGCCGCCGCCCTGGTGGCAGCAGCCGCACGTGCAGCAGCAGCCGCAGATGCAGCTCCCGCTGCAGGCGCCGCCGGCGCCGCCGATCTTTGTCCAGCTGCCGCCGCCGCCCCCGCCGCCCCCGCCGCCTCCGCCGCCGCCGCCTCCAACCCCGCCGCCGCCGCCACCCCCGCCCCCGCCCCCGCCCCCCGACTAGTACTGAGCGGCGCAGCCGTCTCTGGGGGGGCCTGCGTGGTCGGCAACACGGTGGCGGCGCGGAGCACACAGGACGGCGCTGACTCCGTGTCGAACGTGCTGGCGGGGATGGCGGCGCGTCACAAGCAGCGTATTGCGGCGGCGCGGGCTGCCGGCCGAGAGGCAGCCAGTCGGGCGCGCTACACTCGTGCTGGCCAAGGTTTAGGGCCTCCTCCTTCTGAGCGGGCCCCTGCTGTGGGCTCTGTGGCTCCCTCCCCAGCAGGCCCATCCCCGGGGGGCGGCGGCTCATATGCGCGACGAGGGACTGCACTGGTGATCGAGCGCAAAAAGCGGGGCAGCAGCGGAGGGCGGGGAAAGGCGTGGACCCGCGGCGAACGGGTGGCCCTCTGTCGCGCTGTACGCGAGGCAACTCTGAACGGCTTGCTCGCTGCTGATCAGCAGAAGGAGGACTACTGGGGCAAGATGCTCGTCGCCATGGCCGAGCAGACGCCCGAGAATCTAACGGGCAACCAGCTGGCCGAGCGCTGGGGTCAGCGCACCTGGAGCGCACTCTTAGTTGAGTTCACCCGCAACATCAGCCCCTGCTGCCAGCGGTTTGCCCACTTCTACCACGTGGCGTCGACGACGGCAACGGGCAATATGGACGAGGACGGTATCCTGAGCTCGGCGCGGTCGCTTTACTCGGCGGCCGCCATGTACGCCGCGGAGCATGCGGACGCTGTCAAGGACGCCAATCGCAAGAAGCAAGGCAGGGCGGTGCCTGTGCGGCGGTCCCGCCTCGTGCCCCAAAGCTGGGAGCCGTGCTGGCAGGAGCTCGAAGCGCTTGACAAGTACAGCGGCGCCGCTGCCAACCCTGATATCGAGCGCTCCTTCCTGGACGGTCTTCTGAGCGACGACGGCTCGGATGCGACGGAGGAGGACGAGGGCGGAGACACTGCGGACGCGGGAGGGGGAGTTGCGGCGGGAGCTGAGGAGCCGCGGGCCCGACCTGTGCGAGGACCTGCGCTGATGGACCGCCCCGCAATGGGTCGCAAGGCTCTCAAGCGCCGCCTGGTCGACGACAACGCGGAAGCGGCGTCCCTCGCCGCCTGTGACAAGTCGATGCGAGTGGTGGCGCAGTCGCTCGCTCGTCGTAACGAGCTAGGGGAGGAGGCGCAGAAGCTGGAGAAGCAGCGGATGGCGCTCGACTTTTTTAACCGGGCGGAGAACAAGCACACCCCCGAGGGGTTGGCGTTCCAAGCGCGCATGCTGGCGACAATGGCTGCGTTTGGCGCCGAGCCCACGGTCGCTTCCAGCGCGTGCGTTGCTGGCGCTGATGCCGGCGCGACTGCTAGTGAGGCGGCTCTCGTGGGCGACTGCGAGGACGAGGATGAGGACGGCGGCATTGTCGTGGCTGGGGCGCCTGAGCCGATCGCCGCCAGCTCGACCCCGGCCAACAAAGCACGCGGCGCCAAGTCAATGGCGACTAAGGCGGCGCTGGCAGATGCGGCGTTACGCGCCGCCGCAACGATTGACCTGACCTTCCCGCCCACCATGGGCGGGCACGCAAGCGGCGCAGGTGCAGGGGTCGCTGATGACGACTGGGAAAGCGGCAGCACTGCTGAACGTGGAAACGAAAAGGAAAAGCTGTGAGGACCGGCACAGAGAGAACGAGAAGAAGTGGCGGCGCATGCGCGCCGGCGCGCCGCCCGCTGAACTGCCCGACGGGGCCACGACCATCACCCACGCGTATGCCTGCTTGTATGTTTTGCCTTTCTTGTTTGATTGTTTGTACTTGCTGTTGTAGATGGACCCGCGTACGCATGTGCACCTGCTGTTGCTGTACCAGCGGCACGCCTGTGCCCCTGCTGTATATGAAGCCGCACACACCTGTGAACCTGCATGCTTTTTTTTTTTTACCCGAGTTGGTCGCGGGTTTTTTTTTTTTTTCCTACTGGACAACTTTGCCTTCTTGCGCGGCCCACCCAACTCATCATCCCCCCCTTCCTTCCCCCTCTTCCTTCCTATAGTCCCTGTCGCCAAGTCGTTTGTAGCTCTCCTGGCCAACAGCGCTTTCCACAACCACTCTGTAGCCAGCATTACGCGGCCAGACCGTCTCTGACAGAAACGTTGTCCCTTTTGCCGCGCACAAACGTCAGGAGTGCGGCCAGCAGGGAGTGGGCGCCAACCCGGGGCGCCGGCCGTGCGCAGGCCGTGCGGCGGGCAGGCAGCGGGGAGTGGGCGCCACCCCCGGGTGCCGGCCGTGGGAAGGCCGTGCGGTGGCCGGCAGCCGCCGGCCAGGGGGAAGAGGGGCCACGCCGGTGCGCTGGGCGTGGCTTGGATGTCGGCGGGCAGGCAGCGGCCGGCCAGGGAGGAGAGGAGCCACGCCGGTGCGGCGGCGGCTGCTTCGCTGGCGGGGGGCAGGCAGCTCGGGGTAGGCGCCACGCCGGGGTGCGGGCCGTTGGGAGACCGTGCGGCGGCCGGCACCGGCCGGCCAGGGGGAGAGGCGCCACGCCGGTGCGGCGGCCGTGGCACTGACGGAGGTGGGCAGGCAGTGGCCTGCCCGGGAGGAGGGGCGCCAGGACGGCTCCGCAGGTAGCGGCGCAGAGCGACGGTTGGTGGTGGGAGCGTCGAGACGAGAGGGAAAGAAATAGAATGAGGCAAAGTGTACATTGTTTAATCCGACTCCTCCCCCAGCGTATGGCGCTGCGCCCACACATGTGCCGTCAGAGCCTCACGCAAACGTGCGTGCCCCACGGGGTTCGTGACACGCGCCCAGGCCACTATGGCCCTCATCATGCCCGCGTGGACGGCGTTCGGGGGCACAGGAAGAGCCACGCCGCCACCAAAAGCGAGCCCACCCGCGCCAACCCCGGCACCAGCTCCTCCTGCAACTACGGGGTTGCCCCCACTCCAATTCACTACACCATCACCCCCGTCCTCACCGCCGACATCCTCCCCCACATCGTCGCCACTATCACCCCCCCCTCCACCATCACCGCCGTCTGCATCATCGACACCAACAGCACCAGCTCCACCTTGTCCAGCGACTCCACCGTCACCAGCGCCGCCGACCGCGGCACTGCCGCCGCTTCCGCCGCCGCCGCCACCGCCGCAGCCAATGCCAACACCGGCACCATCCCCGCCGTCGGCGCCACCGCCATCACCATTCCCGCCGTCGCCAGCGACCCCAGCGTGGACACCCGCACCGAGACCTGCACCGTCACTGCCACCACCGGGTCCACCGCCTCCGCCGTCTCCGCCACCGCCACCGCCACCGCCACCACCACCGCCACCGCCACCGCCATCGCCACCGCCACCGACACCGCCGCATCCACTCCCGTGTGGCGCACCCATTCCCCCTCCCTCACCAAGTTCAGGAAAAGCGCGAGAGACGTACCCTTCTCGACGCAGCTCGGTCACCATGTTGTGCAAAATGGTTACGGCTTTGGCGGTACATATGAGGGTAGAGACAGAGTAGGCTCGAGCAGGGTGCAAAAGAACGTGGAAGCGGGCGGTCAGTACAGCAAAGAGACGCTCCACGTCCTTCCGCATGGCCTCTTGCAGACTGTTGAAAGCTTTCTCCTGGGGCGTTTGCGGCATGGCGTGAGGGGCCACAAAGATGGAGTAGCGAGGGTAGATGCCATCAACAAGATAATACGGCAGGTTCATCACCTCCCCGTTGACCGTGTAGGTTAATCCCGGCGGGGGCCACTCCCCCTTGGTGATCTGCACCATGAGGGGGCTGTGCGACAACACGTTCACGTCATTGTTGCTGCCAGGACAGCCGGCAAACAGGTGCCACACCCACAGGTCCTCATCGCAGATGGTCTCCAATACAATGTTGGGATGCTTGTGGCGGCCCTTGTACATCCCTGCGTGCGCTGAGGGGCAGTTGGTCCATGCCCAATGGCTGCAGTCCAGGCTCCCAATGCAGCCAGGCAGGCCGCGCTCGGCATTGCGCGCCAGAATTCGGTTGAGGTCCTCGATCGTAGGGGCGCGCAGGTACACGGCCTGGTACTTGTGGAGAATGAACGCCACCAGCCGCCGGACAGCCTCGTGGACAGTTGACTTGGAGAGCCGCACATACTCGTCCACTCGATCGGCCGTCTCGCCATAGGCGATGACGCGGAAGGCCGCCACAAGCTTCTGGAGGGGGTGGGCCTGTGGGAGGCCCGTGGCGTTGGGGCGCTGCGCCCACCAGTTCAGGTCCTTGATGTCTTCGTAAATGCGCATGAACAGGGTGCGCGGTACACGGAAGCGGCGCTCAAAATCAATCTCATCATAGACAGGCGGAGCGCCGCCCAGCCCAAAGTAGTCACGCCGGATGGTGGCGAGGCCGAGAGCAAAGTCGCGTTTCTTGTTTGGCTTGCGGCCGGGCACAGAACCACGACGCCGCGCCGGGCCCCTTCGGCCACGGCGGCGGCGCCACAGGCGTAGCACCGTGAGGTGGTGCTGGAGCAGAAGCACCAAGGCCGCGTCGTCATCGAATGCAGCGTCCCCGTGAAGACTGTGCAGCGCTCCCGTATGCTCCATGCCTGCGACTTCACGCAGGCGGGGGGAGCGGGAACGGGCAGGGGTAGCGCACCACAAACACGACCACACACCAGAACAATAAAGCACAGCGTGAGATGTGGGTGATGCGTCAGTCCACCGCGGCCACAGTGCCCAACTCCTCGCGCAGCAAGACCGCTACCTCCCCGCCCTCCGTCCCCACACACCCGTCGTCCCCACCATACACATACGCCAACACGTACCAGCTGTTGCGTGCGGTCGTGAGACAATGCACACCCCTCGGGTGGCGCAAAGAACCCTCGGGTGGCGCAAAGAGTGCAATGCCACGGCGCTTGTCAGCGCACCGCGGACGTCGACGTAGCGAAACTGGCAGTTGTGGAGCAACTCGGGCAACGGACAACCTTACTGGATAGGGGGGGAAGGAGATTGGAGGCGGTGGGGGGGCAGGGTCAAACACACACAAAAATACATATCGTAAAGCAGAGCGTCCACAGGCAAGAGAGTGACGCGTCAGAGGCCACACCGTCTCAAGAAAAATAACGCACTCACAGATGCCCGTGTTGGCGCGCGCAGTATCGCGGGCATCGCGCACACATGGAGCGGGGCCGGATCGCGGGGACGGTGACGAACGCGGCGACGGTGGTGATGGCGGCGACGGCGGTGGCGACGACGGTTGCGCCGTGCAGTGCAACGACGCCCTCCCCTGGGCCCACCCCTCCACACTAGCGTACAGGAAGGGGGTGTCGCCGGCCCTTGCCGCTGACGGCTGTGGTGGCTGGCCTGACCCGTCGGCGACACGATTGAGCTACGCCCAAATGCAGGGATCCTGGCCGCCATCACCCCACCCCCGTGCAGGCCCCGTCGGCTCTCCCCCAATAGGAGGCCTTCCACGGCACCCTGCCCCCTTCAGATCTGGAGCGCATGGAGCCTCGCGCGCACCCCCCCCCCCGGACTGCTACTCCCCGCCCCCTAGCCAGTCAAAATTGGAGGCCACCACCCGTGCGCTGGACGCGTGCTGGGTGTCTTGGTGGCTCGCGAATGCCCCCCCTCGTCTCCAGAGCTGGCTGCCCAAAAGCACCCCCCCAGCACAGTTTCCGACGGAAGTGTGGCTTCCTCGCGCCCTCGTGACAAACCGCGGAGCGTAGAAGGCGTGAGCCCCTCCCCCGCCTCCCCTCCACCCCCCGATCCCAAATCACAACCCTCCATCGAAAATCGAGCATCACACACCGCCCCCGCGTGCAAGGGAGGGTGCTCCACAGAGAGAGAACACCCCGGATCGTGGCACCATATTGCCCCGTCCCCAGCGGCGCCACGTGCCACCTGTTCCATCCGTTGCTCTCCTCGTCGCGTGAGGCAGCATAGTTGGATCGGTCAAGATGTTTTGCCGCACATCTGCCAAAACGCGACCGCACGTTAGGAAGACTATCCAAGCAAGCACATACTTTGCGACCGAAGATCTTGTGAGTTGGGAGCGAAAACTGCGTGCCACGTTGGCGTGCAACGTGGGACGCGCACAGCCAATCATTTTCGAGGTCTTCGGCATTCTGGTATGGCTCGAGCCATACGGTGAGCCAAACACGTCGAGTTTGGCTCACGGTATGGCTCGAGCCATTGCAAAGGCCCCTTTATCCGCCAATATTCGTCTTTATCCGTTTTTTATCCGCCGTATTGATTCGTAACTCCATTGCCTAAATCAGAGACGATGAAGCCCGTTTTAGCCCGTATGGTTCCCGTGACGTTGCTGCTGTGACCCTTCTGCGGCCATCCGGCCCCCGATCTGCAACGTGGCACGAATATGGGCGAATACTCACGTCGGAGGACGTGCTCTCAAAGCTACCTACGAGCGAAAGAAGGTCAACGGACTTTTTGTTTCGTGTTCGTACTGTTGACCAGCCTCTGGTAAACCAATTGAAGCACCCGACCTAGTCAAGATGCGGACTGGATGTGCTCCGAGTGCCAATAAAATTTGCTGACCGAGCCCTGACCCCGCCGGCAGCGGTGCCAGGCTGCCCCTCATCTCCAAGACACGCGCACTTGTAGCACAGAAAAAATGATATTGCTTCGAGCATCAACGCCCAGCTCTTGACATTTGGCAAGACAAGCAACAACGTATATGGGCACCCATCGGTGAAAGGTCCGATGCTCGCGTCATGTGTGCTGCTCTTGTTCTCGAGTTGTTCTCAAGTAGCAAAAGAAGAAACACATGCGAAGTTCAGTAGTCGGCCTCCGCAGGCCTTGAGCGGCCCCTGGTCTGGTCGACAGCTTTGAGAGCAAAACAATTGCCTTCGTGGCGAACGACGATAACATTCTTTGTTATGCATGGCGTTTTACTTCTGAAATAGACACACCTCTGGTTTTGCTGTGATGAGACGAGGCTGTTGCACTCATTTCTTTTTTGTTCAATATCTAGATATACAGAATATTGATGAATTTGTATAGCCAATTGTTTGTGCTTCCACGAAAGACCTTGGGTGGTGCCTATCTCACTCTTTGAAGCTTGCGGAACCTATTGCAAGCCCCAGAGAAGTCGTTGGTATGCATGCCTACGGGCTCAACAAGTCGCGATACCGTCGACGTAACGGGAGAGCGAACCCGGGCCAATATAGAGTGCACGATCGTTCATGCGGGCTATCTCGGTTCATGAGAGCTTGAAACAAATGAGGTTTCATTGTATTGCTCTATGCCACATTCTGTCAAAGGCACACAGACACAGACATTGTCGACTCTCCCGCGCCTCTGTTGGCTGCAACGTTCTCAGATCCTCTAGCAGCCAATCATATTTCCGAGATTGCTGCCAGTGAGAGGTCGCATTGGGTTTCCTTGAGAGACCCGTGCTTCTTCTGATGGCCCAAGTCTGCCCGACTCCGGGGTGCCGCATCTTCCTTAATCTGTCGAGATCCTGAAAAAACCTGAGATTTTCATGTGCGATTGCAGCCTTTGGGGGGCACATGTGGTGCTTTTTTTTATTTAGACTTCTCATTATTTGAGACACTTGAAGTTTGTCGTTTGAGGGCAGTACTCGATGCAGATCGTCAAGCTGTCTCTTCTCGTGCTTTTCGTTTTCTCCCTGCTTTCTTTGTCTCCATGCTATACGCGCCTTTCTCCCTCTCAGAATGTCAGGTATCTTCCAACGGAAGGTCGGAGAGTGTCCAGTTCTTTCGGAACCAGAGGTCTACCTCATTTAGAAAGGCCCGTGACCGAGGTCCATCTCAACTGACGCACAATTTCGAAACCACGGAAGCCACTGAAGAAAAAGCAGCTTCATTGGAAAGAGCAGCTGACGGACTGCCCTTTGGCGACCAGACATTGCTCATCTAGGTCTTCCTCGACCCCGTCATGGCAGTAGACAAAAGTATTACGTGCTGTTCTTGAAGGCTTCTCAGGCTTCTCCGAGTTCTCACGGAGACGGGGAGAGAGCCGTCTGCGGCTGCCCGCGGCATCGGCCCGACCCCCCGTGTCGTGGCCTACCCCACCGCGTGTACACCCCTCCCGTGTCCCACTTGATGAGCACGCTGGCAGGGTTTCCCGAAAGGGACCCACCACCGCTCATATGAGGCCGATTACACCGGGACATACCGTCAAGGCACCTGATTGGCTCAGGCCTGTGGCCCGAAGGTTCTCGGAGGAATGAGAAAAGAACGCTCCGTGTATCTTTTTTCTGCAACGTACCATATGTACGCTATTGCGGCTTCCCGAAATTGGTCCTGGCGGACCGAGTCGCCACCAGACGGTGCTGTGGCGAAGAGCAGTCAGTGCCGCTATCTCTGTTCATGAGAGAATTCAAAAACCTGAAACGTCCGTCTCCACGCTGTCACGGGTGCAGTCGCTCTTGAAGCAGCAGCTGCGGGAGGGGAAAGTTTCCTTATGCTGCGACCCCTTTGAACGGTGGCTGCCACCTCCCCCGCCGTCGCCCCGATGCTCACTGCCTCCACCTCCTCAACTCCCACCTCCACCGCCGCCCCTACCCCACAGCCGTAACTGCCGCCGGGACAGCCTCTTAGGTGGCCGCTACAGTTGAGGAACGACGACTGCCAGTTCCATCACCCCAGTTCTAGAGGTACATTCCGTATAGCTAGTCACCTGAGAAGACCCATCTTCATGTGCCCCACATGACACCGCGCATGGCGGGAGCGACCAGAATCCTTTTTCCCGCGAACAGTTCTCATACACATCACTTAGAACAGCAATTCTGCCTTTGAGGGATGATGCCGTAGGCTCAAAAAGATGATACTCTCTTTGTAGGCAGGACTGCTGTGTGTCTCGGTCGCAAAAACCAAAACCTCATCTGTTCCTTCGAATTTTTAGTTCCACTTGTAGGGGGCACAGTGCCTTAGTCGTCTGGAGGTCACGGAAGTGCACTATCCTTTTCCCAGCAACGTCACTCTGCTTCTCTGTCGAGGCAGAGAAGAACACAAGGCTTGTTGTTTTCTCCCCTCGAATCAAACGGAAAGTCCGATACGGGGCTACATAAAGTACATTGACACAAGAAAAAAATACTATGGAGTGAGAATTATGGATGTGAAGATCCGTCAGACACGCCTCTGTCGATCATCCATCGCCGAATCGTGCACCTCGTTGCGCGGTTGCACGGAACCTCCTCACTCCTGCTTCCACCCCCTGCGCCCGCAAGCAGGGCTCGCCACCAAAAAGGGGAAGAGGACTTGGACGACGATGATGGGTGTGGTGAGGATGAGGAGGATGACAGCGAGGCGGGTGGGGGGAATAACCTCAGTGGCATGGACATCTTGTCATGATGAGACTTCCGTACAAGAGCTTCCGCAGCTGTTACCGGTCTCTTTTACGCTGATAGAGGTTCAGTTGATCGCAAGTGCTCCCTCCTGTTAACAGCTCGTCGCTACTATCCCACGCGAGCCATGCTGACAGCAGGTCGATACTCTCGACACGAGGCATTGTGAGCTGCTGCCGCGCAGTAGCAAGAGAGACGGCGAGGAGCATACGAACGGCCCAGCCCGACACCGAATGGGTCATGATGTAACCCCTGTTCGGGTGAGATCAGAAGCCGCCAATTTGATGTCGAACGGCATTCGGTACCGATAGGCGCGTCCAGATCACACCGGAGAGGCCAGAGGACCCCGTGTTACCCTTCGGACACGCACTCCGGCCCAAAAACACAGTCTTGGGTCCTGGTATTTTCACAACAAACCCGGAGAATGCTGCGGATCAGCGAATCCAGATGTAAACATTAGGTACCTAAAATTATGTACTGAAAGTGCAATACGTACCATTGCACGCACTGCTGTTGGTCATGTCTGCATATCACTTATTTTCCTCGTCGGCGACAGGTGTCTTTAATTGGATCCCAGTACATTGATTCTACCGTCGATTTCTTTGAGCTTCTCATCTAATTTCTTGTTGAAGCAATCGAAACGCTCGACCCAACGAGTTTCGGCCGTCCGTCGAGGGCCTGTGCGCCCGGGGTCATCCGTGTCGTCGACGTCCCGCCGCCGCGCAGCTATCCCCTTCGCAATCGCCATCCCCGTGCCGCTCGCAGCCGGAGTCTTGTTGGCCGTGCGCGCACTGCGCGGGCACCCTCAATATGGGTCACGACTACCGCAAGTGTACGTTGCTATATATGCTTCTATCTACCATATTGCCTCCTTTGCTGTTGAGCCTGGCAAGGTCTACTGGCTGTGTTCATTTCACGTGACTGGGGGCCGGCTGGCTCTTTAGGCCTGATTGTCGCCGTCGAGCGTGTGGTGGGGTATGGGCACGGCTCAATGTGGCGCAAGAGCTGGAGGACCCCTATCTTTTGCTGTGGGTGCTCGACGGCGGGTCCTGACCCCCTGTGCCGCCCCGTGCTGTCCTTGTTGTTTGTCCACGTTTGTCCTTGTTACTTGGACGTTCGCGTTGCTGTTCTTGCTGTTCCACGTGCAGACTCGAAGACGTCGCGGACGCCGCGGCGCCCCTTCGAGAAGGAGCGGCTTGACTCGGAGCTGGAGACCGTTGGCCAGTATGGCCTCCGGAACAAGCGCGAGGTGTGGCGTGTGCAGCTGGTTCTGTCGAAGATGCGCACCACTGCTCGTACGCTGCTGACGCTGGACGAGAAGGACCCGCGGCGGATGTTTGAGGGTGCTGCCCTCCTCCGCCGTCTTACCCGCCTGGGTGTGCTGGACGAGAAGAAGCAGGCCTTGGATTACGTGCTGTCGCTTAACGTCAAGGAGTTCCTGGAGCGTCGCCTGCAGACGCAGGTCTTCCGCCTGGGACTGGCGAAGAGCATGCACCACGCGCGCGTTATCATTCACCAGCGCCACATCCGCGTGGGCAAGCAGCTGGTCAACGTGCCTAGCTATCTCGTCCGCATGGACAGCCAGAAGCACATTGACTTCTCCCTGCACTCCCCGTACGGTGGCGGTCGCCCCGGTCGGGTTCGCCGCCGTGCGCTGCGCAACAAGGCGAAGAAAAAGGAGTCTGGCGGCGACGACGAAGACGAGGACTAGACTGCGATCGGCTGGTAGGTGGTGTCACAGCGCACCCCGCGGCCGAGTTCGATCTTGGTGTGTGTGGGTGGGCGCGCCAAGCGTTGCGCGGGTCCTCTGGGCGAGTGCGGGTCGTCTCTAGACATGCAAAATATACGCTTTTTTTACGTTCATGCTCTCGGTCAGGCTGAGCTATGGCCTGAAAAGAACCCGTCGTGACCAGGGTTCCAGCGCTTGGCAAAAATTCTAGACGTCGACTGAGGCTACACACGGCCTGGTAGGGAAACGAGAGGGAGAGTGGTACTGATCTAGTTTGCTCGGTCTCAACAGCTCTCACCAGTAGTGCATGACGCTCGTCCCGTCTCGGGTCTTATTCACCGCACGAAGCCACAGTTGAGCGTATGTCACCGCCACACGCTCTATCTGGTCGCGCATGACCAATCCCTTCCGAGTCGCCTGACCATGCCACCAGCCTAAAGGTGGCCTGCTAGCGCGTCTCGCGGACGGGATGCTATGTAGCGAGGAACAACCCCGCAGGATTCGTGTGTTCCCACGATGACTACAACAGGCAAAGAAGCACATGCATGCACAAGAGCCCCACGACGAGCCCCGAAGGGCAGGCCTCGCTGGCCTCAGTGACCAATGCAGCAGACGTTGGCGGCCCAGAGCTGCAGGATTGGCACAATGCCGTCAGGGCCTGCCGGAGCGCTGCCCTAGATGACGTCAACGTGCGCGCAGCGACAGCAGTGGGGGAGACACAGCGCAGTGGATGAGCTCCGCCAGGTAGGTCCATGAAGAAAGGTGCAAAAAAGGCAACTCCGCGCGCGCCGACGCCTCCCGCTACAGGTCATCGTCAAAGAGTGTTGAGACCGACTGCTCACGGTGCACACGGCGGATGGTTTCTGCAAACAGCTTTGCCACGGACAAAACCCGAATGTTCTTCAGCTGCTTCTCGGGTGACAACACCAGCGAATTGGTTACCGACAGCTCCTCAATGCAGCTGTTGCGGATGCGATCCACCGCTGGCGGCGACAACAGCGCGTGCACGCAGCAAGCCATGATGCGGCGGGCACCGTGGTCCTTGAGCGCTGCTGCCGCCTGTGTCAGCGTCCCCGCCGTGTCGACCATGTCGTCCACAATCACGCAGTCGCGGTCGCGAACGTCCCCAATGACATGCATGACGTGCGCCACATTCGGCGCGCTCCGGCGCTTGTCGATGATGGCAAGCGCAGCGTTGAGACGCTTGGCCAGAGCACGCGCCCGCTCCATACCCCCCGCATCAGGCGACACCACCACAACATCCTTGTTCAGCCCCATCTTAATGAGATGGTCGGCAAAGACCGGGATGGCGAACAGGTGGTCAACCGGGATGTTGAAGAATCCCTGAATCTGACCAGCATGTAGCTCAAAAGCAAGCACGCGGTGGGCGCCGGCGGTAGAGATAAGGTCAGCGACCAGACGTGCAGAGATGGGCACACGCGGCGCGTTTTTCCGGTCTTGCCGGGAGTAGCCATAGTAAGGGATGACCGCCGTGATGCGCTTGGCAGACGCCCGTTTCAGCGTGTCAATGATCAGCAGAAGCTCCATCAGGTGGTCGTTCACCGGCGGGGATGTTGGTTGAACAATAAATACGTCCTTGCCGCGCACGTTCTCCTTGAGGGACACGTAGCACTCGCCGTCGGCAAAGCGTTTGATTTCCGCCTGAGTAATCTTCACCTTGAGGTCCCGCGCAATCTCTTCTGCCAGCGGGTGGTTGGCGTTACCGGCAACGACACGGATTTCATAGTTGAGCGCCTGGGAGCAGAACAAGCGCGGGAAAGGGCAGCACCATGAGAAGAAGCACGCCCCCCAGGATGCGGCAATCGCCAGTCAGAGACACACGCAGTACAAGGAAATACCCCAGTGACCGTCAGTATGGCACAAGGCACGTCGAGGGCCATGGCGAGCCTGCTTCACGCCACAACAGCACGCAGGCCAGGCCGCCAGTCTATCGACACACCCCAAGCATCAGGTGTCCCACGCCAGCAAGCCCACGCCCATTCCTACTTGACTGTCAATGCACACACGCAACGCCCCCCCCACTCACGCACCTTGTCCAGGTGGTCTGTCAGCGCCTGGTCCGGCGTCCCAACGCGCATTTCCCGATCACTGGCGTTGCCCCCCGACCCCCGCCCATTCTCAATCCTTAGCCAGCTGGTGTTGTGGTGCCCATCGGGCGCAGGGACAGCGCGGCGGCCGGGCATCTCTATCGGCGCAGACGATGCCGGGCGGCCGGGCGGCGCCGTGTCGCCCCCATTGTCCTCGGGGTGGCTGCTGCTCGACATCCTGCCAGGGGAACGAGCGTGAGGGAGAGAGGGTGGGGGATGCAGCAGCGCGGGCGACTATCCAGGGGACAGTGACCAAGGAGTCAATGGGCGACACACGCACAGGTGCCGCTACTGGTAGCGTCAGGGGATGTTGGCGTAAGAGGGATACCGGCAGGTTGGTCCAGGTCAGCGCCCAGCGTTTTGTGGTACGCAACTCTGCTCCTGTGTCGAACGGCCTCAAAGGACCGCTGCCGTGTCTGCGGCTGCGCCGCCGGCGCTCGCTGGCTGGCCCGCGGAGATGGCGCCGGCCGGGACGCCAAAACCCTGTGTTTCTGCAGACTCCGTTGTGGCCCCTCCCCGAGGCGTGATCCGACGGCCATCCCGGCGGCCGCTGATTCGCTGTCCTCACCCGCCAGTCCCAATTGAAATTGGATGGAAGCCGGCAGGTGGCGGATGTTGTGCGCCGTCAAAGCTGGTCACAGACCCGTACATACACCGGCAACATGATTGGCTTGCTGTCAGGGCTGGCGAGAGGGCATCTAGCAAGGGGTCCTGCTGCTGCGCACGCATCGACGGCAACATGTATCGAATATCGGATAAGGATAAGTGGATATACAAGGATAGCGAGTGGAACAGGACTCGCTGGTGGAACCAAAAGGACAGCACAGAGGAGGTTTCATCCTCCCACATAAGCTGCCCTCTACCAGCCGGCGGAACGCTCAGCATTGCCAAGGATCAGCTGCATGCTGCATCATCGGCGGCAGTAAAACGATGGCCTCGCTCTGCCGACGCCATCCAAACTCATTGCGGCCCAGACAGCCACTCTAGACACTCGGTCGACTCTCCCACGAGGTGCCACCCCCTCCCCACGCTGAACCCGTCCCTCCCCCCCAGCGCTTGCACCAGCCCAGTCGACGCCGCCGTCACTGCTATGACTGCCACTACCGCCCACGCCACGCCCACAAGCCACCAGGGCATCATCGCCGTCGAGCCCGACGCCCGGGTGCCGGTGGCCGCCCCCGCCACTACCGCCACCGCCATCGTCGCCGCCACCAGCTGTAGCTCTTTTTGCTCTGCGAGTACGGCGGCCGCCACCTCGGCCGCCACCACCGCCTCTCCACACGGCGTCGTGGCAGCAAAGGCGGCGGTCGCCGCGGCCGACGGGAGTGGTCCACCCGTGGGGGCCGTAACTACTAGCGCAATCACGCCGGCGGCCAGCGTCATGGGCAGGTCGTGCTCTAGCGCTACCACTAGAAGCCACCGCCCTCGGGCTACCTCCGGGCCGGTCTCAGCAGTCGGCGGGGTGCGAGGGGGGGGAGGCGCTCCGCGGGGGAACGCCCCGCAGCCGCCGCAGCCGCAGTTCCCCCATTGCGCTTCCGCCGGGCCAGATGGGGGGGCGGCGGGGGCAGCCGCCACTGCCGCTGCCGCCGCCACTGCTCTCGCCCTCTCGGGGTGGGGGGGTGGCCGGCGGTGCCCCACGGGCACGTCCGCGACAACCACCGAGACGGAGGGCAGTGGCCCGCCACCGTTGCCCCCGACCCCGGCCGTCATGGCGCCCCCTCCTCGGCGCCTACCCAGAGCCCCTGCCCATGCCTCCGACCGACCCTTGCAAGGGCTGGCTGGCTGCGGCATATCGGTTTGCCAGGGCACGCCGCACAGGTGCGGTACAGTCGGCGCGGCTTCGCATATGTCATGGCTAGGCGATGGGCGGGTACACCCCAGCCCCGGCTGCCACGAGCGGGGAAGGAAAGGCACGTCGTCCGCGTCACCGCCGCCACCAGTGCCCTGGCAGCTCATGTCCGTGACGGAGGGGGACAGGGGTAGGACACTCGCGGGAGCCGTGTGGGACCTTGCCGTCGATAAGGAGCCACAGGCACCTTGTGCCTGGCTGGTCGACGACGGCTGACAGTCGCCAACACGGCTGCTGAAGTGCATGTCACGTTCGTATTCCGGTGCGGCCGATATCGCGGTAGCCGCTGTCGTGGCCTTCTCGGACACAGCTCCCATCGGGATCTCTCCCCTCACACTCCCAGCCGACACATTGGACTGCCCCTTCCGGTCAGAGGCGTTAGGCTGCTGCTGGTGCCAAGGCCCTCCGACCAGGGCACGGTCTTCTGCTACAGAAGGGGTCGACGAGCCGTCGCTGTCTGCAACGTGGGCGCCGCCATCAGAGGGTCCCTCCCCACCGCTCTCAACGCTTGTACCGTACGAGGGGGAATCGGCTGACCGAATGTCAGCAAAGCGGCCAGGGTGTCCATGGCCGGCCGCATCCTCTGGGAGGTTCCTCGACGAGAAGTGGGGGCAGTTGTCATCCCCTTCGGCACCATCCACACCGGCGGCGTCGTCACCACGACGAATGTAGGCCGCAGGGGGACCCCGATGGTGCCGCCGCGACGCCGAAGCGTCCGCGACCGTCGTCGCCGTCAGCTGCTCTGACCACCCAGCTGCCTCAGCCGAAAGCTGTGTGGCGCAACCGCGGCCAGGCGGGGCCAGCACCCCGTCCGCACGTCGCGCAGCGGCACGCACCACCGCCCGCTGACCCCGCCGGCCGTCACTATCGCCCTCGTCAAAGGGAGAGGGACTAACAGGGTCCCCCATCGACGACGCTTCGGACGACCCCGTCACATCCCCGAACGCGGCCGCAGCCACATCTGTGGCTCTTGTAGGGGTGGCCGACGTGCCAGAAACGCTACGCAACGGCTCCTCAGCAGGGGGGTGGCCACGGCTGTTGCGGTCGTTGCCGCCGGCGCTGCTGCTGCACAAGTCGCGGGGCAGTCGGCTGTGGCTGCGACTGCGGCCTCTGCGGGTCCCACATGCAGAGCTGTTGCCAGGACGGTCGCTGCTCCGACGACTGCTGTTACGGATACCAATGCTGCTGCTATGGCTGTAACGACTGCCATTGCGAAGGTTGCTGCTGCCGCTGCTGCTGCTACTGCTGCTGCCGCCGCCGACGAGGCGGCGGGTTTTGCCCCCTCCACTCGTGTCGGCCGCACCCGGAGACGAGGCGGCGGACGCGGCCTCTTCCGCCCTACGCCGCCGGGTGTCCACCATGAGGAAAGCCACCAAGCGACGGGGCCTCCACAGCAGCAGCACAGAAATGAGTGCGGGCCGCTGCTCGGAGGGTGCGCGTCGTCGCGTTGTAGCTGCCAGAAATACGTGCCGCAGCCGTAAAGCGGAGAGAGTGAGGAGGGCGGCTGGAGGGAAGGAACGATGGGGGAAAGCGTGCCTTACCCGCAGACGCCCGTACTGCTCGGCTTTAAAAGGCATGTGGAAGAAGGGGGGAGCGGGGAGGGGGCGTTGAACGGTCATGACCCCTCACCATGGCTTGAGTGCACCGGCGGCATGCCTCCCGCCCCCAACTCCTCCGGGGCTTGCCAG
The DNA here is from genome assembly GCA_009829735.1 of Pyropia yezoensis. Classification (NCBI taxonomy): domain Eukaryota; phylum Rhodophyta; class Bangiophyceae; order Bangiales; family Bangiaceae; genus Pyropia; species Pyropia yezoensis. Next base: position 19,375,435 of record CM020620.1, read on the forward strand.
CGGACGCTGGCGGTAGGGGGGCATCCCTGGTGCCCCGCCATCCCCTACAGTTGGCGCTTGTCGGGCGCGAGGGGGGTGGCAGCTACGAAAGTATGGCTGCCGGGCTGCCACGCACGCGAACGCCTCCTCCCTGCGCAGCACTGCTTATCACCTGTCAAACTTTTCTTGCTTTTTTGGGAGATTCTCGAGCAAAAACCTACAGAAAACCTGCATCGACCCCCCCTCAAGGCATCATAGACACCGCTTTTACCCCCGTTTCTTGCTTTCTGCCCATAACAGCTCGGGCGATTGGTGGTCGCCACCTCCCTTGGTATGATCGGAAGCGCTCGGGGCAGGAGAGCACTCTCGTGAAGCGCAAAGACGCGACCGACCATCGCTACGCTTGGGAGCAATGTTTAAACAAACGCGTTTAAAAAGCGCGCAATCTCTCGCACTGGTTAAGCAAAAACCTGCGCGACGACAGCTTTCGAGGGTCTGCACGGAAAAATCTCTCCGCCTTGCTCGACATCTACAACGTGAATTCTGACCAATGGAACGCTCCGTCCAGCAAACAGCAGCGCCACCGCTGTTGTCATTGCTTGATAGAACACCGACAGCGGCCATCGTGTCGGTCATCCTGGGGGAGATTCTTTGGCCTCAGCCCATCCCCTCGATCAGACAAGCAAAGTTCTGCTCGAGCCGTTCATTTTCGTACTCGAGGAGAGCAAGAATTTGCACAACGAAGCAAGAGATCTGGCCAAAATCGGGCTTGTATCTTGACAGGGGACAAGCACTGCTGCGCTGTGGTCGACTCCGGCGACGCGTGCCATGCCCGTCGACAGTACAGTAGACTATGTAGTAAATACGCCGAGACAAGTAATTTCTACAATTTGTAATTCTCACTCTCCTGGTGTATGCACAACTACAACGCCATCCACAAGACGGAAGGACGTACGAGTGGTTCGCGCGCGCGCCACCGTGGCAACACAAACCACCACGTCGCACGAGGTCTGATGGCTGCCCACGTCGCACGCCGACGTTGCGCGCCCACGTCGCACGCCACCTGCATGCGTGGCGCCGTCCCCGACACGTACGCCAACAGGTTGCGGCTCCACCTTTTCCCGCGGCGAGCCACGCACCAACTGCAGACGGGAAGTAGGCCGCTGCGTCTGCCGGCCCGCCCGGCCCGGCGTCGCCTCGGCGGCGCGGCCGTCGCCCGGCCGGCCGGCCGCCTCTCACGGGCGCCGTCTTCGTCGTGGCGCCCCCCCGCGCGGGGTCGGGCGCTTCCACATCGCGTGGTCCCGCCTTAGCAGCCGGCCGGCCGGCCGGCCCTTCTAGCCCCGCCCCTCCTTGCTGCGGTTAGGCGGGCGGCAGCGGCCGCCGCCTGCCTCGCAGCCTGCTGCGCCAACGTCAGCGGCGGTTGCTCCTGCTGCAGCCGTCTCTCTGCTGGTTGTTTGTTCGGCCGCCTGCCTCTCCCTCTTGCTCTCCCGCCCCCCCCCCCTCCCACCCTCCCCATTTGCCATGGCAGCGTACGTCCCCCCCGTCGCCGGCTATGACAACTCGGCCTGCGCCGCCAACGCGCGTGCCGTGGCGGCGGCCGCGTCGGCGGCGGCGGCGGCGGCAGCGGCGGCAGCTGCGGCCGTCTCGGACGCTGACGCGGAAGACTGCATTTCGCCCGCCTCGGCAGGGGCGGCGGCTGCGGCCGCCGCGGCCGCGGCGGCGACGGCAGCGGCAGAGGACAACCCGCCGCCTGACGTGCCCGGCATCCCCCCCGTGGCCGAGGACGACGAGGAGCCTCTGATGGAGGTGGCGGCCGCGCAGGAGCAGGCGCTGCTGGTGTTTCACCAGGTCAAGACGGAGAAGATGGCGGGCGCAGATGGCAGCCCGGCAAAAGACGGGCACGTTGGCGGTGGCGGTGGCGGCGGTGGCCGCGGCGGTGGGCCGTCTACGCCGGGGCCAGCGTTGGCGGCGGGGATGTCGGGAGCCGCGGCTGGCACCCCCGCCAGCGCCACTGGCGGCGGCACCTCCGCCGCGGACGTCGCTGCTGCTGCCGCTGCCGCCACCGCTGCGGCCGCTGCCGCGGCGGCTGCCGGCGGCTCCCCCGACGGCGGCGGCGGTGCCCCCCCCGGCGGCGGCGACGACGAGCAGCCGGCGGACCTGCTGGACAAGGCAGCCAAGCAAAAGCAGCGGGAGCGAGCCAACCGGGCGTCTGCGTCAGCGTCGCGTGCCCGGGTGCAGCGGTACCAGACGGAGCTGGAGCGCCGCCTGTCGGCGACAGAAGCGGAGCGCAACCGCCTGCGCCTCGCCGCCACCCGGACGATTGACAAGGCGACGGCGTTGGAGGCGGCTAACGCGACGCTGCGGGGGGTGGTGCGGCGGCTGTGGGAGGGGCGGGACCCGACACTGCGGCAGCTGCTCGCCGAGGAGGGAGCGGCGCAGCTGGCATTGGATGGGGGGGCGGAGGGGGCTGGGGGGGGTGCGACCGCGACACCACCGCCGCCGCCGCAGCCGTAGGGGCGTGTTCGTGGCGGGGGGTGTGGCGGCTTGTCTTGTTTTTTTTTTGTTTTTGCCTTGTGTTGTACGTACTTTGTGTCTGCTTTTTTTTTTTTTTTTCCTTGACATGACAACAGTTGCGCATGGTGCCATTTGGCATCGTCGGCGACAGAGGACAAACGGCAAGTAGCGAGGCGGGGCTGGAACAAGTGCACCACTTGTCGCACGGCTGGGGGGCGGTCGCCACCGCGACGGCAGTGCGACGGGGGGAGAGGTGCCAGCAGGGCTGCCTGCCCGCCCACCCGCGCGCCCGTTGTCCTCAAAACGGGGCAACGACAGTACCGTCGGCGTAGACCTCTCTTTGACAGGCCTCGGCGGCCGCCGCTGCAAAAGGAGGCCGCCAACGCCACGCCGTCACCATGCCGTCGCGCGACAGTGGAGGGTGGGGGGGTTCCGCACCCAGCCGGGCGGCGAGAAGAGGTGAAAGCAAGTCACAACGATAGAGCAAACGCCGCGCGCGCGGCGCGCGCACGGTCCTCTTGACCAGCGGGTCAGCGGGAATGCCAGCTGGGGAGCACGGCGCTGGTGGTGCCCGCGCACCACCCCATCCCCTCCCCTCCCCCCCGCCTTTCGCCCCGTCCTTCCCCCCTCACAATAACCTCACACTGGCGGCTCTGCGTAGGACGGAGCATCTGAGTGGCGCCATCGCCGCCAGCGGGTGGCTTCCCCCCCCCCACCCCCACCCCACCCACCCGTCCGTGCCTCCATTCGCCCTTCCGTCCGCCGTCGGCCGCGCAGGCGGGAGGTCCGCAGCGCCACGCTCCCTCCGGCAGGACCGACTGCCGCAGTCGCTGCAGCGGCTGCGGCGGCCGCTGCCGCCACCGATGATGTCCCCGCGTCCGACGCTGCCATGCGAGAAAGGCGGTGGGAGGGGGTTGCTCCCCGGGTGGCTGCGGCGGCCGCCGCCGCCGCTGCCACCGACGACGACCCCGCGTCCGACGCTGCCATGCGGGAAAGGCGGTGGGAAGGGGCTGTTCCCCGGGTGGCGGCGGCGGCGGCAGCCGCCGCTGCCACCGATACCGTCCCCGCGTCCGACGCTGCCAAGCGGCGGAGGCGATGGGGGGGTGTTGCTTCCCTGTAGTCTGGGTGCACGAGGCTAATCTCCTCCGGAGTGGGTGCCCAGCAGCCGCCGGCAGCAGCGGCGGCAGCACTGTCGCCAGCATGTTGTGGTGGCGGCGGCGGCGGCGGCCTCCTCGTGGCATCCGCCGAGACAGTCGACTCCCACGCGGCTGACGACAGTGCGCCGCCGTCACGATCGTCACGGGTGACATCGCTCGACGCGGTGTGCGCCGCACTCGACGTTGTCCGAGTCACATTCGACGCCGTTCGCGTTATATTGGACAGGAGGCTAGCGCTGCTGCTGCCGATACGGTCCCCGGCGGCGGCGCGATCCCCTCCCCCGCCCCCCCCCCTTGCGGGCGCAGCCTCGACGGCCGGCGGCATCCCCCGCGACACCCCCACCGGACCGGGTGCCGGCGCGGTGTCCTCCCAAGGCGGCACTGCAATGGCCAGTTGCCGCGCGGGCGCGACGCGGTCAATCAGCTCAAAGCGGCGGGCAACCGACGCTTTGCGGCGGGCGGCCTCGGCGGCCGCGGGGCCTACGCCGCCGCCGCCGCCGCCGCCCATGCCAACGCCGCCGCCCACGGCACGGGCGCGCAATGCCACGGGGGGGGCGGCGACCCAGGCGGGGGCGCGACCGCCAACGACCCCAACCGCCGGGGTGCGGCCAACGGCCGGCGCCGCAGACGCCTGTCGCCGCAGGCCACCGCCAGTGGCGGCAACGGCAACAGCGCCACGACCGCTGTGGCGGCGGTCGGACCGTTGCGGCACGCCGCCCGTAAAGGTGGCCGCACCTTGCAGCTGGCCGCGGCCAGTGCCGGCGCAACCCGAGTCGCCGATGCCGTCGGCGGCAGGTGGCCGCCGCTGCTCGTAGTCGCCATTGCCGCCCTCGTCCCTGGACAATGGGCGTGTCGGCCGCGACCGCCGCGCCGGGTTACTCCCTGGCCGCGTCCGAGCGTCGGGCGCCGACGGCCGGGTGTCGCCAACGTCGGGTGGACGGGTGACGGCCGGCCGCTCCCGCGCTGCCAATGCTGGCGCCACACCAGCCGCCTCGTCTGGCGCTGTCGTCGCCGGCACGTCTTGGCGGGGTGCAAACCAAGGCGCCCGTAGCGCCACGTCGGCCGCGGGCCGCCGGCTCGGTGCTGCCGCGAGTAGTGACGATACCAGTGACCGCCCCGCCTCAGACACCCCCCGCCACGAGGCTTCCACCAACGCATCAGAGGAGGGGCCCCGGGGCGGCCCGGCCGGTGCGTTGGCCGTCATGCACCCGCACACGCCAGCACTGCCTCTCGCCGGCCCGCTGCCGCGGCGATCCGCGGTGGTTGAGCCGATTGCTGTCGACGCAAACGAGACGGACAGGACGGACCACGCCGACGGCGGCGGCGGCGCGGTGGCGGTGCCACTCCTGCAGTGGCAACCGCAGCAGGTAGGCGTCGGTACGGGGTGGTGTGCCGGGTAACCCCCCGTCAGGAGGTAGTAGAGTGTGACGCCAGCCGCATACACGTCACTGGGCGGGCCGTAGGTGGTACCCGGAGCGCCCAGTTCGGGGGGGATGAAGTGCGCCGCAGTCGGGTCCACGTCCCCTTCTGCGGCCATGGCTTGCAGCGCCGACGCTGTCGCGGCGGCGGCCGCCGCCAATTCCTCGGGGGTCGGCGCGGCAGCGGCGACGCAGCAGGGTGCCCCCCCCGCCAGCTGTGGCCGTGATGCATATCTGGCGGAGGTGGAGCCACACCACAAGGAACCCCTCCAGCCGCCGCCCCCGACGCCCACCGACGGGCGGCTGTAGGAAAAGCCCGACAGGTTCGAGACGCTCCCCAGCGGTGGGGCAGAGCCCGGAGAACCTCCATACACCCCCGCCGCGGCGGCGGCGCCCACCACCTCCACCCGCGGCGGGGCGATGCCGCCCATGGCAAGCGGATGGGTGGCGCCGATACGGCCGCCGCCGGTGCCGCCCACCCTCCCAAGCCCCGCAGCACCGTCGACGACAAGGTCTCCCGCCAATCGCTGGTAATTGTACCACGCGGCGCGCCCCCACGACACGAGCCGCACCTGGCTGGTCGTCGGCACGACCCCCACCCGCGCCGCAGACAGCAGCGTCGCTGGCCGCACCCGCCGGTGGACCACCCCCTGCGCGTGGAGGGCGGCGAGGGTGGTTAGCATCGCACGCGCAAAGACGATGACGAGCGCCTCAGGAAGCCCCCCCTCGCCGCCACGGGCGGCCACCATCTCCGCCGCTGACCCGCCCGGCAGGAGCTCAGTGACCAGCTCCAGCGCCGCCGCCGAGTCAAACGCGTCAATGAGGCGGAGCGCGCCGGGAACGGCGGCGGCGGCGGTAAACTGCAGGACCCGGACGCTGTGGTAGCCCCGTGCAATGGCCGCCTCGGACGCGGCTGACGCGACCTTGGTCACCCGCTTAACCGCCACCAGCCGCAGCGCGCGGCGGCGATCATAGCCCATGACCACCACCGCCGGTGAGAGGGCACCCGCCGACGGAGCCACCGCCGCCGACAGGCGGGTGGTGGTCAACTCGTAGTGAGACCGCAGCCGTCGGCGGATGGACGTGACTGCCCGTACCCACCGCACCATGTCCGCTTCGGACGCGAGCGTCAGGATGAGGCGCTTGGCCGACCCGCCGCCGCCCGCCCCCCCCCGGTTGCGGTCCTTGGCCCACCAGCCGCCGCCGCCGCCACCGCCGCCACCACCCCCTCCATCGCCGGCGCCGCCACGGCTGCTGCGGGCGCCGCCGCCCCCCCCCGCAGCGGGCGTACCGGTCGGCGGCGACGGCAGCGGTGGCGGGAGTGTGTAGCGGATCTCCACGTCAAAGGACTCGGCCACAAACTCCACATCGTCAATCGCATGTCCGGGGATGGTCAACGTCTTGCCGGGGCCCGCCTTGGTCACTTGCAGCGCAAAGTCCCGCACCGTCACATGGGCCTTGCACAGGGGCGTCAGCCGGCTGCCGCGGCGGAGCAGCACCCAGCCGTCCAGGCCGGTGGCCCGGCGGGACATGGGGATGGGCACGCAGGTGGGAGTGGGGGAGCGGAGAGGAAAAGGGGGGGAGTGGCGAGGGGGGGCTTCCGGAACAAGATGGGGCCCAGTGGCTGAGCAGGTAGGAGGGAAGGGGAGGGGAAGAGGGGCACGGGGGGGTTGGAAAATGCGCACCCTCGCGCAGCAGCGACCGCGACGGCGGCGGCGGCGGCAGCGGCCGAGGCCCCCGACGCGGCGGCCGGCCAGCGGCCCGCAGCGGCACCAGCCGACGGGCGCGGCCACCGGCGGCCGTGGAGGCGACGCCCCCGACGGGGGCCCTGCCAAGACCCCTTGGCACCAGCCCGGCTCCCAACGCACCGGGCGCGCCGGGCGCGGCTCCCACCCCGTGGACGACAGCGACCGGGCGCGGGGACGCCACGGCGGCGGCGGGGTCGCGGTGGAGCCGGCGGGGCCGAGGCACCGCCAGGGCGTGGCCGGGCGTGGCCGGAGCGTGGCCGGAGCGTGGTCGGCGGGCCACGTGACGGCGCAGGTCGCGGGGCGGGGGGGTGGGGGGAGGGGGGCGAGGAGGGCAGCAAGACGCTCGGCACCGGTGCCCGCCCCCCCCACAGCTTCCTCCCCCAGACCCGCCCCCCCCGGCGCCGGTCCCCTCCCCCCCTCTCAAGCGTCTACGCGCGTGCGGCGCGGCCGACACCCCCCCCCGCCCACGCGCGGCCGACACGGTCCCACGTGGCGTGCGCGGGCGTGCCGGCGCTCACCCCCACGGCGGCGGATGGGCAAGACGGGCGTGCCTCCCAAAATAAGAGGGCGGCGGCCAGGCCGAGTAACAACCACGATGGACGCGCGGGAGGGTGGGGGTGGCGGCGGCGGCAGCGGCAACGGCGGCGCCTCCGCGCCGGCGTGGCGCGCGTCGGCGTGGTAGCGGCGCCGCAGCCGGCCGCGTTGACTAGCTCGCCGCACACCGCGCTGGTGTCGCAACGGCCGCGGGGGGGGAGGGGGGGGGGGGGGGGGGGGGGGGGAGGAGGGGATGGGGTGGCACGCTACAGTGTAGAGTGGCAAAGGGGAATGGTGGTCGTGCGCGGCGCCGCGCACCTCAGCCTCGTCCTTGATGCCAGACAGCCGGGGGGTGCCCACGGGTCGCCCCCGCCGCCGCCGACACGGGAAAATGCCGACGCCGACGAGGCGCGCCGACGCGACGCGGATGACGGAGCGGGGGACGGGCCGAGACGGGGGCGGGGGGGGCAGCGGCGGGACCCGGTACGGCGCGCCTCGCGGCGAGGGTGGGGGGGGGGGGGTGGCAGCGACAGAGGGCACACGGCGGCGGGCTCCCCCCCCGTCCTGGCAGCCGACCAGCAGGCCTGCGGCGGCAGCGGCGGCAACGGCAGCGGCTACGGGAGGCCCACGAGCGCAGGGGCGCAGCTATGCCACGCGTGCGCGGAAGCGCGGCGGTCCCCCACCCAATCAACACACCCACCCACCCCTCCCCCCCCCCCCACTGGGCGACTGGAGGGGGGGCCGCGAGAGAAGTGCTCAGGGGACGGTGCGATGCGCGGCGCTTCTGCCACTGGGCCCCACCGCACCTCCCCCCGCGCACCCTCCCCGCGACTGCTGCCGACCGCCGCCGCCGCCGCCGCCGCCGCCGACGCCACCACCGCAAGCCAACACCGCAAGCCACCACGCGACCTCGCGGCCGCGGCACGCCCCGCGTGCAGCTGGCCCGCCGGCCCCTGCGCACGCGGGCCCGGGGGAGGTGGTGCCGGTCGGCCGGGGGGCTGTGACGTGCTCGCGTGGGTGCTGGTCGCCGCGGCACCCGCGACGACGGGTGCGGGTGGAGACACCAGAGCCCGCCGGCCCAATCGAAGCGACTGTGGTTGTGGGTGGGTGGGGGGGGGGGAGCCTCGCTCTTGGTGGGATTGAGGGGTGGCTGCCAGTCTGTGCCAGGCTTTGAAGGCCTGACGCGTCTGTGGGTGGAACGCGGCGTGGCCGGCAGCGGCCGAGCCCATCCACCACACGCCCAGCCGACACCACCGCGTCGTCACCGTCAGGAGGCCCACAGGAGCTGGCACGAGCATCCTGCTGTGTGCGACAGACCACACCGCGGCCGTCGACGCCGCGTTGAACGCCGACGCACGAGAGAGGATGCCGTCTGCCAATCAAACTTGCGTCGCGGCCGCGAGGCGCCGGGAGCGTAGGGAGGGGAACTGAGGGAGCCCTCGCTCGGAGGGGTCCTGCGTGGTCCTGTGGACTCCAGAAACGGGCCGACCATGAATCCGGTCCAAACAGTGTACCCAGAACTTTACCGAAAAGAGTATTAGGCGAAGACTCAAGCTCCCTGCGCGGGGCGGTACTTAGACCACGGCTAAGATTTCATCCCCGGATCATCAGTGTGCGTCGATTTGTAGGCTCTCGAGAATCTCGAGGGTCCAGCTGGAGGACCATTGCGCCCCGTGGCGACCTCCGAGCTCCACGTGGCAAAGTCTGCCACACCCTCAAGCACGTACAGTCTCAAGAGTTAGCGCGTCTCCACCAATGGAGCCAAAAGCCAACCCAGACGAGACACGTGACGCCACGTGGGCGACTCTGAATGGCTACTCCAACTGAGAATCCAACCCAAAACGCGGCATACTTCAATAACGCCCCGCCAGGGGCTACTAGAGGCCGTAGTCTTCCGCATGGAATCTCTAAATCCTCAGCAGGCAAGCCTGAGAGGTTGGCGGCCGGCCCTCCTATGACGCGTGGCTGGCAGGTGGTCGTGAGCCAGAGGACCCACTGCCTCACGACCGTCAGCGAGCCACGCGTCACGCTTTTGATTGGCGCAGGTTGGCTCGGCGTTTGGCCAAAAGCCGAAACACCGAGCCAAACAGGCTCGTTTGGCTCGGGGGTTGGCCCCGCTGCCGTTGAAATTCAAAAAGTCGAGCGCTCTCGAGGTGCATTAAGGTGGTGTCGAGGGCAATTAAGAATTGTGATATGACCTTAGTTTTGGAGCGTCACACGGCACGCCAGTCAGAGCCAAAGCTAAACCGCTGAAACTGCTGCCACGTAGTTGGCTTTTGGCTTTTGGCTCCATTGGTGGAGGTGCTCTTACCGGAGAACATATTGCCCTTCCACGCGAGGGCGGCGGCGGCTATCCTCCGACAGTCCCGCTGCCGCCGCACGAGTGACCTTGACCGTCGTGGAGGCAACGGTTGCGGCGACGGCCCCCGCGGTCATCGCCGTTTTTCGGCTCGCGCAGCTAGAGGAGGGTGACGGCGGCGGCGGCGACGGCGGGGGCGGCTGCGTCGGCGGCCGCCTTCCGCGTCGAACTTCGGAGGGGGCGGGGGGAGGCGTGTCAGCTGCCGCCGGCCAGGCGTTCCGCTGCAGCTGCGAGCTCAAACACAGCGTCGCCTGTGGCAGACGTTCAATGCCCACCGGCATACCCGACCAATCGACGGGGCTGCACAAGCGGGGGGGGAGTAAAGAGAAGGGGCAGCGCATGATAGCAGTGGTAGAAGTGAATAAGCATGTACCCTCTTAAGTGCTCTATACCCCGCCAATGAAAACCTTGCCATCCACTGCGCGTCGTGGGTGTGTGGCCACATCCTGTTACGGGGTTGGACTGTGATGCGACGGAGGTGACTTGTGAACGCAATCAAGAAAACTGCATTACACACATTCTGAACTGTCTCCCAAAGTTTGTTGTTGAGATCCCGTGACGATAGAGTTCGGCATGAGTACATGTTTGGAAAGATCTGTCGGTTTACGGTGGTTCGATACTGTGGCGTGCCAGCAGCCGTCGTGGCCAGCTTGTCGAGTGCGAGCCAGCCGGGCTCGCTTGAGGACAGCCAAACAGTCAATCCGCAGTGGCTCCACCGCATCATGGTCCTCTCAAACGGCGCTGTGGCCTCTCAATCAATGGAAGCCCCCCTCCCCGAGAGGGGCTTATAGCGACGCCATCTAAGAGGGTCCTACACTATCGCTGATCAACCGTGCGACAATTGCCCCCGCCGTCGCCGGCAGGACTCGTCGCTGCGCGGGAAAAGGCAGTGGCCCCGTCCAGAGCCCTCACCGAGACGAGTTTGGTCGTCGCCCGGACAGGGTTGGTAGTACCACCACCGCCTCCACCGCCTCCACCTCCTCCACCGCAACCGCCACCGCCTCCACCGCCTCCACCGCCTCCACCGCCACCGACCGCTGGGCAGTAGCCGCCAGAGGCCGGCGAAGGTGACAGTTGCGGGAAAAGGGAGACGTAGACGGCCCCAACAACGAACTGACCGCCACCTGCGCGATGCTGAGCGTCGTGTTCTTTCCCGGTTGAGGTACAGCCGACCACAGTCGGGGTTGACACACTTCTTCACGGACCAGCACGCCAGCACATCATAGCCGCCAGAGCGCTTGCCACTGACCAAAATCTCGGCCAGCCGCTCTCGCTCCTCGCCGGCATCGCTCTCCTCTGCCCGTCCTCGCTGCGTCACGTCCCGTGGGGAGAGCCCTCGCGACCGTGGCACCCGCGATGCCCCTTGGCCGCCTGTCGCCGGCGCACCACTAACTTGCGCTTGCTGCCGTCTGCGTCAACAAGCGCCTGCGCCGCGCACTGCGCCACGTTAATGACCTGCCGCCTGTCACCCGGCGAGAGGTCGGTGGGGTAGACGAGCACCAGCCGACAGCGACAGTCGGCACAGGTCTGCGACGAGCTCTACTCGTCTTTGGTGGCAAGGCAGCGCCACCGCGCCACTCGGCGCCTCAAGGCCTCCACCCCACCCCTCGTCGCTGGTGCCCCCCACACCACCAAGACGGCCTTGCCGTCCACGATTCGGCGGCCATACCCGCCGCTCAGATCCCGCGCGACCTTGGCCGCGAACCGTCCGCGCTGCGCATGGCGGTGCACGCGGGCCTTGCGCAGCGGCCGCAACGGGTCTTTCCCATAGGCGCCAGCATGGTCGGCAGGGCTGCGAAAGGCAGCCCAGGTCAAGGCGGCTGCCGCCCAGTCCAGCAACGTCGGCTGCTTGAGGGACATACCCTCAAAGAGGTCCTCTGGGGTGGCCTTGGAGCCGGCTGGCCGGCTGGCCTCCCACACCGCCAGCCACAAAGCCTGCGCCCTTGCCACAATCTCGCCGCCCGACTGCTCGGCATACGCAGCACTGCTCACAGACAGTGTTGCCCCGCGAGGTGGGCAGATGGGGGGGCGTGCTGGCTGGTGTCGTCGCCATCCCCGCCGCCGTCGCCGACAGGCGCCCTTCCCGTGCGCCCCAGCAGTCTCGTTGGCCCCAGATGCCAGCATCGCCTCTGCACACAGCGTGTCAATGAGCCACGCAGACGCGCTCGTATGGGCGAGCTCCTCCTGCGCCTCCTTGAGGAGCTCGGCACGTGGTGCCCGCCTGGCCGTCGCCACGGGTCCCCGGCGCTTGCGCTGCGACCGCCGGTGCCGCCCGGACCGGGATACCTTTCCCGCCGCTGCCGCGGTACAACAACCGGCAGGACAACCACTCGCAATCGCAGCGCCTTGACCCACCCCCCCTGCCAAGGATACACTACCGTTGATGTTGACCGGCCCCACCGCACTTGCGACCGACTCGCCCCCGACAGCGGCGGCCGCCGCGTCGTCTTCCGCAGCCAAGGGTGGCAGCGTCCCGGTCTTCTTCTGGGTCCCGCGTGCGACAGACAGGGGCGGCAGGGCTGCCTGCCTTGCTTCGGCCGCCGTCTTAATCTCCTGGGCTTGAGACCGTGAGGCGCCAGCGGCGGCCAGCCGGCTCAGCGCGCGCGCAGCCCGCGCCAGCGAGTGGGCTGCGACCGTCCACGCCCGCTCCGACCAGTACGCAAACACGTGTGGCGACGGGACGACCACAAGGTCGGGATCCAGGCCCAGCAAGTAGGCCGTGTAGATGTCATTGGCCCCCGAGTCCACGCCTACCACACACTTCTTGACCGTCCCGTCAAGGGGCAGCCCCATGACGGCCGCCTGGTGTTCCAGGCTCGTCACATCGCCGCCCGACGTGGTCCCGGTGCCGCCCGGCAGTCGTCTGGCCTGGTGCGCTTGCGCGGCCGTCACCTCGGCCGCGTCGGCCGGCCGCTCCAGCGTGAAGACAATAACCGTCCCGTTAATAACAACGTAGGGGCAAAAGCGGGACCGCCTTGTATGCACCCCGGCCATAGCGGCCAGCTTGGCGACACCGGCGCTCCCATTCGTGCCGCGATTCACCGCTACTAGGGTGTGCACCTCGCCAAGCCCCGGGTTTGAGACGAGTTCATCCCGTTCCATCGCCCGCCGCAGCAGCGTCGGGGTGACGTACGTGCAGCGGCACAGGTCAGGTGCGAGGCGCAGAAAGACCGCATACGACGTGCGCTTCCGCGACAAGAGCAGCCGCTGTACTTCAATTTGGAGGGGAATGAAAAGCAGCCAGGACGCCTGGCGGCGCGTCTCGGGAAGGGTGATGACCAGCTCTGCGCCGAACTTCATGCACAGAACCCGCGGAAGTACAGCCCTGAGGTCTGCGGCGATCCGCTACTGTACGAGGGGTGGCGCCCCCGCCGGCCACGAGCCGTCCTTGACCCCGTCGGCACCCCCCATCATCGTGTCGGCGATAAACCGCGTGAGCTTGCCGCGGAGTGCGCGACGCTCACAGTCTTGCGCGCGGCCTGCAGGGGTGGACGCCTGTGCTTGCGCCTGCGCCGTCAAGGGTGTATGCGGTAACAGCCCGACCGCTTGCAGGTCGTCATCGACCATCACCTTCGTAAGGCACGTCACTGCCGTTTTTGCCGTTCGTGCAACGTGCATCGAGATGGTCGTGGCCGCCGTCTTGATGCAGCAATATGGATGACCGTATTGCGTCCCTAATTCAGAGGGACTACTTCTAATCCTTAACTGTCAAGTTGGGAGTTCGCATTGGTCACGGTATCTGCGAGTTACGTATGACCAGAGGAACTTGCATCTTGGGGTGGGGGGTAGTTAGTGGTGTCTCCGAGGGTTTATAACGAGGGGGCCGGCGGCGAATCCACCGCCGGCCATGGTAAAACAACAAACCCCTCCCATTTGGGCTCCCATCTTAGTCCCGTGGCCTGCGCGCCAAGGACACAAAACCTTGGCCTCCCGGTGACGTTGGTGCCGATCCCCCCTGGTGAGTATTCCCTGAGAGTGGACGTGCTACGGCTTCCTATTGTGCTACATTGGTGGAGCAGCAGGGGACGGGTTTCCGTCACCCTAGTGGTGACGCCGTCTTCGGCTCTGGCACACGGATTGAGAGCCGGTCCGTCTCTTGTACTCGTGGTGTCGCGATCTGGTTAGCTGTGTTGAGTTGTTACGTTTGATTGTGATTGATTGTTACGTCCCCCTACCTACCCCCTCGCTCTCTTCTTTGTGGTGACCTTCACGTCGGTTGACTGATTGTGACTACGTCTACCCAATGTGGCAAAAACCACCTGCACACACGACACCCAAGTTGGGCCGGTTTTCAAGGGCTGCCTCCCGTGTCGGGGGAACCGGAAGAAGTGCAAGTCGCATACACTCTGTCCCTGTTGTGGGGCAAACCCCCCACTGACAAACAAGAGGATGGTGTGTGGTCCAACAGTTTCTTGGTCGGGACGGGGACGCAGGGCCAAGCCCCGCTGTCCCTCCCCTTATCCCCCCAGGGTCCCCTCAGAATCTCGCCACTCAGAATCTCCAACCCCAGCACCTGCCCACCGGGCCACACGAATATTCAAGACGATAAATGCAGAAAACCCTCAAATCCAAGTTGGATTTACTACTAAGCTAACTATCCCAAACTTAGGGAATATGGACCCAAATGCAGGGGGAGGAACGGATCAGGCTAGTGGCCTGCCGCCCCTTGCATGGCACGTGTTGCCCCCCTACCTGGGGGTCAATACTGCCGCACTCCCCTCTCCTCAGTTCCGACCGACCCGGTCGGCCCTGTGAGGGGGTGCGTAAACGCACGTCTCGGCGTTGGGGGCGCGACTTGCTGTCCCCCCCTTGAGTACGTAACGCGGATGTGGAGGCGGTCACGTTGACCGCCCCTCTCCTCATGCTTGCCCACTCGGCAGCTTGCTCTCCTCGGTTCACACTTCACCATCACCATCACCTCCCCTTCACCTTCCACGGGGCCGCCCCACGCTGGGGAGGCCACCCGTCTACCCACGATCCGAGTCCCCCTCAACTCGAGGCGGGTCTCGTGCCGCTGTAGCCAGGGCGTCTCTCCCCAACTTGGGGAGAGCCATGGCGACCCCGGGAGTGGAGACGGACTCTCTCGACGAGCGTATGGAGGACACCTCCCACGGTGCAGCGCCCGCCGGGACTTCCGGCGGGGGCTCCGCGATCGCTCCGGGGGATGGGACTCCCGCGTCACCCGGCTTTGGGTTGACGGCGGGATCTCCCCCGGAGGCGGGACAAGTTGTCCGGCGTGAGGCCTTGGGGCGGTGGTTTTACCCCGCTTGGCCTCTCTATGAGGAGGGGTTGACTGTTCATCGCTGTGGCCGACTTGGCGCAGCGATGGGTCGGGTATGGGACCGCCTACGGGAGAAGTATCCCCGTAGGGTCGGGTTCCCTGCCGGCTTCAGGACGGACCAGTTTGCCTTCCTGGACGACAAGGAGGTCGAAGACGTACAGCGTGCCAAGGCCATGGTGGACCGCGGGGGAACTATCCCGGGTCCCGGCGACTTGCCGACCTTTACGTGGGACGCTGTGGCAACTCGCCCCCCGTACCTTCACGAGGCCGATCCGCACACTCATCACTTTGATGTGCGGATGGAAAAGGACTTCCGGCGAGGTCCCTACTTGGTGACCTCGGCTCAACTTGAGTTTCCTCAGCAGTCTGCTGCCAGTAAGGAGCAGTACTATCCGAAGAAGCCCGAGTGGTGGACTCAAGTAGAGGTCCCCTACGGGTTCCCGGCGTTGCTGCCACGGTTGCTCGACCACTTCGGCTCCGTCATGTTGACGGCTGGCCCTGACCACCTGGTGTGGGCCATGTTGGCCACGCAGTGGCTCCTTGAGGTCATGTCGACCTGCGTGTCTTGTGTTCTGCGGCGGGGGATGCTCTGGCATCTCCACCTCCGGCTTATCCAAGGTTTGGAACAGCTCACCCCTCAGCTAGTTGCTGAGGGGTGCTCATCAGGACAACTCACTCTACTTGAAAAGATGCTCCGCCTCCACAAGTTTATCGAGTGGGAGAGCATTGAGCACAAGTTGCGCCGCCCCACTCGTGGGCCCAAGGACGATGGCGCACTTCGCCAGTTCGTGTGGGTCGCTCGTGAACTTCACGACGGCCGTGTGGTCCTACGAGAGGGGTTGGGCATCGGGGACTACCCGTATGCCCCGGGAGTGGATCGCCACACTGCGCCACCCCCGGACAAGCCCATATTTATGGCCGTGCTCTCATATGATGACCATATGACTCAACCCACTGCGGGGGCCCCAAGTCGGGGTCGCAGTTACACCCGGGTCCCGCCACCTCGGCGTGCCCCTCCGCTTCCTCCTGTCCCCTACCAGCCGCACGGGGACATCCCGATTAGCGTGGCCATTGAGTCGTCCACCCCGGTGTCCCCCAACTTGGGGGCCACCCTCCTGACGGTATACCCCAAGTTGGTGTTACCGCCCACGCCTCAAACCTCAGAGATGATGATCACCACGTTGGTGCGCACCATTTCCTGGTTGGCCGCGTCGACCGCAACCCTTCAAAGTTCCGAGACTCCTCAACTTGAGGAGCGCGTTCGTACTGCCGTGGCGACCGAGAGTTGCGAGTCGGTGGCGGAGTTTATGACGGCCGAGTTGGCTCGCATTGGGGCTATTATGCCCCAGCCAGCCCCACTTGGGCGTGGTAAACGTCGCGCGAGCCGGGCATACTCGCCTCCTCGCCGTCGTCGCCGACACTCGCGGCGCTCTCCCTCCGTGTCGGAAGACGAGTTGTCTTACTCCGTCTCGGAGTCCTCGACTCCGTCAGAGTCGGAGTCGGTCCGGCGTCTGCGTCGCCAACTTGCGCGCAAGACTAAACAGAAGGGCAGCCGCGGTCGTCGCCACTTGCGCGACCGTGAGGGGCGCGACGGTTCCGACTTGGAGCCGCCGGCCCCGCCGACTGGTGGGGAGCGTTATCGCCGTGGATCTCGCCGCTCGCCTCTACGTGAGGGCGAGGGCCGTGGGGTTGGAGAGTCTAGCATGCATGCCTAGTTGGCAGCTGCCTTTGTTGTGAGAGTGTGAGGGTTAGGGCTGTAGTTAAAAGCCACTCTGCGTACCACTTCGACTTGAAGCACTCTCTTGGCACTGTTACTCGGCCTTCCCTCACGTTGAGGGAGGGCTGTTAGGGTCTATCTCATTCCGGGCACAGTATGCCCGGACCTTCTCAGCGGGAAGGTCCTCCACATACTCCCACGTATCATCCTTGGCTTTGTAGCCAAACCAAGGCACCCTCAACATGAGGCGGTCAGTGTCCTCATCCCAGCCGTGGTCGATGAACTTAGCGAACACGTACTCTTGCGGGCCCTGTTTGGCCGCAGGCAGCGAGGGGAGGCGCCACGCTTCCAACGCACGCGCCCAAGCTGGGTCGCCTGCAGGCGGTGGTGCAACTTTGACCACGTCCTGTCCGTTCACTGTGCGGACACCATCGTCACTTTCGATGGTGAAGCGCCGCCCATCAGTACGAAGGACCTGGTACGGCCCCTTCGTCTGGAATACCAACTTACCCCCAGTTGGGGTGTGTGAGTGTACCAGCACCCAGTCACCCTGCTCGGGGACATGCTTAGCATTGCGCACCTTTTTGTCAAAGGTACGCTTGTAGCGCTTTTGTGCTTTGTCCATCTCAGCCCTGACTTTAGGGATGAGGTTTTCAAGCCTAGCAGCAAACTCCGCCTTACTCTCAGTAGGAGTAGGCGTACTGCCACCATCCTCCCTAGTTGGGAGCGGCCGCCGTACGGCAATAGACCGCACGCGACGGGGGGTCACAAAAGCGAGGGGTACTTCCCCGGTAGATGAGTGAACCTGCGAATTGTAGGCAGTGGTAAGAATAGAAATGTATTGGTCCCACGTTTTCACATGCTCACTCACATAGTGGCGCAGCTGCCGAACAATAGTTTTGTTGAAGCGCTCCACCTGCCCGTTAGTTTGTGGGTGGTAGGGGGTAGCATAGTTTGCCTTAACCCCCAAAATATCCAGCACTCCCTGAAACAGTACAGACGCAAATTGCGGTCCATTGTCCGATAGTGTACTATCCGGAATGCCATACGCGGCAACCCAGTGATCTAGGAAGGCTGACACGACCGACATGGCCGTGATCTCTGCCAGTGGGATCGCTCGCGTAAGTTTCGTGAAGCGGTCACAGATGACCAGGAGGTACTGGTTGCCCTCCTCGGTCACTGGCAGTGGCCCAAGGATGTCCATCGCCAACGCGGCAAAGGGCTCCTTGGCCGGGAACAATAGCATAGCCGTAGTAGGCCGCCGTTCCATCAGACGGTTCTGTGCACAACTTGTGCAGGCAGCCACCCAACTGTAGATGTCCACCACCATGGACGGCCAGTAGTACTTGGTCCTCAGGGTCTGGTACAGGTTACTAGACCCCAGGTGTCCACCCGTGGGAGCGTTGTGCTCCCTCTCAAGGATACTGTCCTTGAGGGATGCGGGGACGACAAGTTGTTCGGTCCCCTGGAGTACCCCCCTCCTCATGAGGAGGCCATCGTCTCCCAGAAAGAACCGCGTCTTCGCAACTGTATCCAGTGTATCCCTCTGCGACTTGCAGAAGGGATCCTCGGCCTGGGCCTTCACCACCTCGTCGAGGGACAAGGGCAAGTACTTCTTGTTCCCTGGCGCCTCGGGGTTCAACACCTGACCCGAGCGCGTGACTACCCCCACGATGGGGATGTCCTCATCGACTGGGTTAGTGTCCAGCCCCTCGGTAGGTACCCGAGAAAGGCCGTCGGCAAGGGCATGTTGCCTGCCAGGTCGGTACTCAATATCAAAGTTGAAGGGTGCCAGTCGCACCCTCCCCCGGTTGAGACGAGTGTTCGTACAGTCCGTCTTAAAGATGAACTGCAACGCGCGGTGGTCACAGCGGATGAGGAACTTCTCACCCTCTAGGTAGTGACGAAGTGACGTCACCGCCCACACCACTGCGAGTCCTTCCAACTCGGTGACTCCGTAGTTCTTCTCGGCCGAGTTCAGCCCCTTGCTGAAGTATCCCACCGGCAAGTACTCCTTGTCCGGCTGCTGCTGAAGCAATACACAACCAAGTTGGTCGTAGCTAGCGTCCACATCCAGGATGTACTGGGCTCCCAACCTGGGAATAGCCAGGATAAGGGGCTTCAGCAGAAGGTCCCGAAGAGTCTCAAAGGATTCCTGCTCCACCCGACTTGGGGGAGGCAGGTTCTTCGGTAGCGTTGAGCTCACTAACTCATTCAACGGCTTCGCCACCTTGGCGAAGCCCTCGGTGAAACGTCGGTACACGTTTACACATCCCGAGGAAGCTCCTCATCTGGGTCTGGGTCCGGGGGTACTGAGCCTTACGGATGGCCCTCAAGTTCTTCTCGTTGACACTGAGACGCCCCGGACGGACAACATGTCCCAAGTATTCCACCTCTTGAGTGAAGAGGTGGCACTTACTCGCCTTCAGTGACACACCGGCGTCAGCAAGTAGCTTGAACACCTGGCCAAGATGGCCAATGTGCTCCTCCGGACTTCGGGAGAACACAATGATATCGTCTAGGTACACGAGACAGATCTGCCACCGTACTCCGGCCAGAATCATGTCCATAGCGCGCTGGAAAGTTGCCGGCGCGTTACGCAGACCGAACGGTAGACGCTTGCACTGGTAGGTACCACAGTGACAGGTAAAGGTAGTTTTATGCCTGTCCTCCGGGGCAATGGGAATTTGCCAGTACCCCGCGTTACAGTCCAGGGTAGAGAACACGTTCGCCTCCCCCAGAGAGTCCAGACAGTCGTCCATCCTAGGTAGGGGATAACTGTCCTTCACCGTGCTCTCGTTGAGCTTACGGTAGTCGATACAGAACCGGGGGGTCCCATCAACTTTGGGGACGATAACCACCGGACTCGCCCACTCGGCGTTACTGGCCTCGATCACATCGAGGGCCTCCATGCGAGCAACTTGCTCCTTAACGAGGGCCCTTGAACGGGGTCCTCCCCTATACGGTTGTTGGCGTATAGGGGCTGCACCGGGCTTCAACTCGATCCGGTGTTGGGTAGCTCTCATGAGTCCCAATTGACCATCCCACAACTTGTGATATTGGTCCAAGAGGCGTTCAACTTGAACCCTCAACCTGGGTGGAACACCCTCCATGTTCACATGGGGCCGAGGAGAGGCGGCCGACTTGGCTTGATGCTTCTCCTTTCCGGACTTCGGGTCGCTACTTGCGCCCGCGTTGAGGGTGACCGCTACTACCGGTCCTTCTTGTTGGTCGATATTGCCGAACTTGGCTCCCGACTTGAAGTACTTGGGCGACGAGCTCAGGTTCATCACCTGGATCCTCCACGGGACTCCGGCTTTGGAGTCCATCGTGCCAAGGGCAACATGCACTTGGTGCTTGCGAGCAAGACGGGGGTAAGGGTGCACCAACCCGTTCCCCGTATAATCAGTTACAACATCAACGTGCGCCACCGAGTTGGGGGGCAACGTGACTTTACGGGCTAAACGCAGGGTAGCAGTAAACCCTTCCCTCACAGAACAGACAGGCTTCGACTGTGAGACTGTCACAGGAGCCACAGACTTTCCCTTACCAAGGATGGGGATGGTCTCCCCATTCATCAACTTGACCCAAAAATATTGGCCCGTATCGAGGCTCGGTTTTCCGGACTCGACGCCCGTCAAGAGCGTACGGAGGACGCAATGGCAGTGCTGGTGTCAACACGCCACACGACGGTACCCCTTCGTATTCCTGCCACACCGGCACGGTTTGAACCGTACGGACTACTATCGGAGTCTACCGGGGCGGACTTCGGCGCAGCGACTCCCGGACAACCCCCGGGTACGGCAGGTTATGGATCCCACTCGTCAGCCGAGTTGAAACGGATCCACACGGAACGCTACGCTCGGAGTACCCGGAGCGGACTCCGCAGATACGGCCCGGCGGATACTTACGCCGGAGCAGAGTCGGCCATAGGAGGGGAGGGTACCCTGTCACAGTACCCCCGCGACGGAGAAGGCCAAGCAGCTCGGGATCCCGAGGCGCCTACGCCGGAAGTACCAGCTTCAATGGTACAGGCCATGACTACGCAGGTAACGGCGAGCTTACTGAAGCGGATGGAGTCCGATGAGCTCACTCACCAACTGGCCAAGCGACTGGACAGCCAGTACGCTGACACGGAGATCGTCAACGAGGTCTTCGGATCGGTAGTGACTCCAGAACGGTACCGGTTGGAACACCGTTCTACTATCGTATCGGAATCGGTGCGTAACACCTCGCATCGGGCGATTCGCTCCATGCAGACCCTGATGAGACGGGGTTCCGATGTTCGGAGGCCCGAACGGACGTGCGCTGGCAGTTGTAGCATAATACATAATCACCGATCGGCTTACCTAAAGGGTAGGTACTCCTAATGAGATGGGGCCAAAAGCCCAAATCTGGCTCGAGATGTCAGGGATTTCACCCGGTTGCCTGGTGGTTTGAGCGCGCCATTCCGCTTACTTCTCAAGGGCCCGGGTTCGATTCCCACTCTCCGATATCTACTTTTTCGTTATTCCACAGCAGTCATCGGCTTCTTTGTTCATGAACGGGTACCAGGTATCCTCCGCCGGGCATCCCCGATGCCGAAAACGAGGGTCGCAGCCACCCCCATGGATTACCGTGGTATTCTAAAGGAGCTGATGAGCAGCTACCGCAGTGAGGATAAGTGCGAAGACCATTGCCGGGCCCTTCGCACCGTCACCGCCCAGTCCTGGGAGGATGAGGGGATGCTCGGATGCCGAATCCAGGAGCTCGACTACGAGCTGGAGAAGCTCCTAGGAGAAGGTGAGCTATGGGTCATCTTGTTCGCAGGAGTACCAAACTACATGCAGATACCCGCACGGGGGGCTTATACGGCACGGACGAACTTCAGTCGAATGATGCACATATGCAAGTCACTGGAGGACGCCTACCGGATGCTTCACCCGGAGTGTGCCTTAGCCCCGACGCCCAAGGGCTAGGGCAGCAAGCTCAGTCTTACCCCGGTATCGAAGCAAGAGAAGGTGGAACGCAAGGCCGCACCAGTACTGGTGGCGACCGAGTACGCACCCACGGGTGAGGACGAATTCCTGATCGACCAACAGGGCCACCTGTTGCTCCGACGCGTTAGGCACGCCGGCGCTGGAAGATGATCCTGCCGCACTGTCAACCTCCATGGTCAGTCTTCACGGGTATCGTGAGCCGACCCGACATTCGAAAACGGTAGGCCCCCGAAGCTCTTCTCGTGGCACGGTGGGAAGGGGGAGGGATAGAGGGCGCGCAAAGCGGACGTCACTGGCACTCAAACGTTGCACGGCGACTGCTTGGTTGGCGCCCAATCACGCTTATTCACGGTGGCGCATTGTGGGAGGCGCACAAGTCCAGAGGTCTTTAGTTCAATGTCAAAAAAGGTATTAAAAATGACAATCGTTGATTAATTATAAAATGCATTTAATTAAAGCATGCTTTAATCAAGGGCGACTCAAAAAATGCATGCATTTTGCCAACCATGATGCACGGGACGATCGGCCAGCACGCTACCGAAATATCGGAGGCACGGTCCTGTGTCAAACCGAAAAGCCGGGGCGGGCTCCCACCCCTCCTGCCACCTATTCGGGCGCACCAGAGTATACACGGGCGCACGACCGTTATCGGTCTGGAACGCGCACGATATTTCGGTGCGATACGCATCCGCCATGATGCCATAGTTGTGCCGCCAACTCGACGCCGACTTCAACCCATACATGGGCGGGAAGGGTGCCGTCAACGACAGAACGGGATTTTTCCCCGGGAAGTTCTCAAAACCGGGATACAGGTTCGTACCGGGTACGGTGTGCCCAAACGCCACGGGGGTCGTGGAAGCCGCCACCCCCCGAGCACTGGAAGGGTAGTCGATGTCCCGCGGCAGCGCGGGAGCGACCAAGTCGCGCACCCCAAAAAAAGGGTTGAGGACAACCTCCCCCCGCCCGACTCGGGCACGCCAGAGTTGAACATGCCGGTCGTCCGGCTGACTCAGCGCCCAATGATGCTCCACGCATACCGCGACAGGCTGCGCGACCGGCCGATCCAACTCCCGTTCCCAACACGGGTCCACCTTGACGAAACGGGAGGAGCCTCCACGGTAGCCCGGGGGGTGGAAGTCGACCAGCATCCGGCCGCCGGAGTCCATGGACTCCTTGAAGGTCAAGCCCCGTACCCGAGCCACCAAGTCGGGGACCTACATAGGGGGGGCCCCCACCGCAACGGGTACGCCGCCACCCAACCGGGCAACCCGAGCCGGCCCGGGAAGATTCGCGGGCGCCGGTGGAAGCCCGACCGCCACTTGTATCGGAATAGGCGCACGGGGCCGAGGAGGGAGAAGAGGAGCGGGCACCCGCCCGGAGTAGCTCCCGGTGTCCACCACCATGAATGAAGACACATCTTGACCAAACGACGCCCGCGGCACCGCGGGTAGCTCCCCAACCGCCGGCGTCACCTCCGCGACCGAATGGCCGCACCGAGTGGCCACGGGAGGGTTGGGCACTTCCACCCCCTCGGTTGCCGGGGCATCGGCCGGGCGGGCACCCGCACCATCTTGATCCGCTATGTTCGGCAGGGAGCCGCCACCGACAACAGACACATAACCACTACCCCCGGCAGCACCATCTTGAGGGAGTGCGGCGCCGGCACCGGCACCCGGCCCCATCTGCGCAGCCGGACGAGAAGGAAGCGGCGCCGATACCCGCGGGTGAGCGCCTGCCGACGGTGCCGTCGTGCCGCTGCACAAGGAGGGCAGTCTTCCTGACGGGGTAGCCGCCGACACGCGGACGGTATCGTCCTCCTCGCCGTCGTCCGACGAGCTCGCCGCCTTAAAACTGGACGGGCGCTGGCGCAGACGCGTGAGCCGCGTCGTCCTCCATCTCTTCCTCAACGAGGAAGTCGTTCATATCCCGACGTACCTGGGGATCGGCCATGGTAAACTGGGGCAGCAGGGGTTCCCCGTGAAATCGAGCCGCAGCCGGCTACGCGCCGGTATGGTATGGCAACCTCGACGAGCCGGGTAAGCGCGGATGCCCGCAATTATGAACACCGTCACCCAGCGACGTGCAACACGGCAATCGGGACGACCCGGGCCCCACAAATCTACAAGAGCGCTCCACCCAGGCACCTGGGCCCACAACCCACCCTCTCAAGGGGTGAATCAGGGGAAAGCCTCCAGCAACCGCCGCCGCGCAACGCGGGCGTTCCCTCCTTCTCTGGCCCACACGAGATGGCCGCCTTCACCACCAGACGCCTGCTGGCGGATCCTCTCGCACCACCCCCCGTGGGGTCGTAACCCGATCACCGCATCGGGAAATTCAACGGTCCGGAAAACGGATCGCTTACGCGCCACACAAAGGGGGGCAGCCCCCTCAACCGACCCCGAAATGGGGCGGCTTCCGTGAGCGGGCGCAAAGCCCCACCACGCCCGACTGGTAAACGGTAGCGCGACACATTTCATTCGGAAAGCCGAATGCGTATCGACGCGAGGACGGGCCGAATCTAAGGGGGGGGATATGTAGTAATAAGGACGACCGTATTGCGACCCTAATTTAGGGGGGGGCTACTTCTAATCCCTAACTGTCAAGTTGGGAGTTCGTATTGGTCACGGTATCTGCGAGTTACGTATGACCAGAGGAACTTGCATCTTGGGGTGGGGGGTAGTTAGTGGTGTCTCCGAGGGTTTATAACGAGGGGGCCGGCGGCGAATCCACCGCCGGCCATGGTAAAACAACAAACCACTCCCATTTGGGCTCCCATCTTGATCCCGCGGCTTGCGCTCCAAGGACAGCAACCTTGGCCTCCCGGTGACTTTGCTGCCCATCCCCCCTGGGGAGTGTTCCCTGAGAGTGGACGTGTAACGGATCCCTATTGTGCTACAGGTTGCCACGCGCACGGCGTCGGGCCTCACCTCAGTCGCGCAGTGTGCAGCCTGGTCGCCGACGTGGCCGGCGTTCGACAACATCGGCGGTGGAAAGGACGCCCGCGGCGGTGGCGACCATGCAGCTGAGAGGCACCTCGCCGCCTTCGACGCATGCTGGTGTCAGTGGCACTAGCCATCTCACACGCAGTGCCTTCGAGTGGGAGACAGGATGCCTGTCACAGGTGACTGTCGCCGCCACGGTGGTCGCGTTCATGGCTACATATCGCGTCCTTCCCGTCGAGCTCGATGGCTCAGCAAAGGGCTCACACCATGGATGGCACCAATAAAATCGATGCATTAAAGTGAATACAATTCATCATAGTATAATTATGGATTAATCAATTGGCGCATTCCCGTTCTTTTATATGTTCTTTTTTAACCAAATGCTGGGTGAGCCCTCCCCCCCCACCTCCCACTGCTCCCCACTGCCCCTTGTTATGATCGTAATCTCATTATTATCCCCAGCTACGCCACGGAGGAGCCACAGCAGGACTGGCGCCGCGCGACGGTCAGTCGCTCACGCCGGCGTTGCTACTTCCCTACAAAAGAAAACACCTCAATATCGAGGTTTTCGAACCTCGATATCCATGTTTAAATCTTGATATTTAGATTTGTGGATCCCGCGGCGAGTCTGCTCGCGGCGAAGTCTTGGAGGCAGGCCACATCTGGGCTCGGTGGCGCTGGCACAATTCGAGCTCGAGCACAACGTGGCTCTTTTGAAGTCTGCCTGCACGGGTCGACGTCTGACTGAGAGCACGTCTTGACGGCGGAACTCGCGCGTGTCTCGGACACAAAACAGAGGTAAGGACATCTCCTATCGATTCGAAGTGGAACATGTTCCGCGCACTAGATGGGCCAGGAGTCTGGGGCACAAGAACTTACTCAGACCTTTTCAAGTAAAACGAGTTGCAGACATGCCTTGTTTGTGGTCGGAAATGCACTGTGTTCTTCCGACCACAAAAAAACACGCCGTCACCTTCAAGCAAGATCCGCAACGGCGTACGAAAGGACCTCTTTGGGCCTCTCCGAGCCTCCAGGCCCCTCCCGCGCAATCGTGGTGTACAAAAAGGTAGCCCACCCCTTGCCGTCGTATCCTCCAGTCACCAACGTTTGCTCGTGCATTTTGTCTAGATGTCAAGACGGGGCGTGTCTGGCTGCGTGCGCGCACGGAATTACAGCCCGTGCTTTGTGCATGCATGGTCACTTTCCGGATGTCATCAAGACGTGCCCTGAGCGACGATCATGACGCGTCTGGCCGACACTTGCGCTGCTCTATGCGCTTCCAGCCCACGTGTGGCTCCGAGCGCACGCGTTTTTGTTTCTCTCGGCAGGAATCCCAGGTGCTCGTTTTGCCTTTCACGCGACCTCGCCGCGCATGCCGGCCCGCCTCCATAAAATGGCTGCGTTCCGCGCCTCGGCTCTCACCCCCAGCGCCCCACTCCGTGACCCCCCCCCCCCCCCCCCCCCGCCCCCTTCCCCCCGCCCCCCCCACCCCCCGCCCTACCCCTCCACCATTGCTCGCGGCGCCCACCCTCACTGCGCTTCTCCTCTGCGGTCGCCGTTAACATTCTCCTCGCGAACAGCGCTTGACGTCCTCTGCTGTTGCTGGGTCACGGCCGTCCGTGGGACAGTGTCTCCGTGATGGCTTTTACTTGGTTGTATGTTCCAGTTCGATCTGTTCCAGCGCGAGTGCACGAGGCGGGGGGGGGGAGGGGGAGGGGGAGAGGGGCAATGCGGGTGAGTTTGGCGCAGACGGGGCGCTGCGGTGGCGACTTGGACGGGGCCCCTGCAGCGGTGGGTCGGTTGGGGGGTGAGAGAGGGGCTGTGAGAGGATCGTGTTCGCTCCGCCGCGGACGCGCGCCGTCGGCGTTGGCGAGGGGGACTTGGCGGCTGGGATTGTCGCGCAGCTGCGACGGAGATTTTACAACTGCAATTATTAAAAGTGGCGTCAGCTCAGTGGCTCTCGGGACGAATAACCAGCCTATCAGGTCCATCAACCGGCCTACCACTGGTCAGCCGCGTGCGCCATGGATGGCTGAGGATAATCCACCAGGTATGTGACGTCTCCTGTGGACCATCCATAGTGCAATTATCCAGGTTTGCGAATCTGCTCTTGCGGCGTCCCTGTGGGCGTCTCTTCAACCTGGATATATAGGTTTCCTCCACCTCGATATCCAGGTTGCCATAACCTCGATATCCAGGTTCTCATAAACCTCGATATCCAGATTTCCAGGAGTTGTCAGAAACCTAGATTTTGGGCAGCGTTTTATTTAGTAGGGCTTGTGCCATCACTGCTGTCGCTGACAGCGCAGACTTCCTCGCCGCCGCACTGGCCGCCGACTCTGTCGCCCTCATGGTTGCGCGCTCCAAGTACGGTGGGGGGTCGGTACGATGCTGAAGAACACTTGTGCCGAGACTGCTACGACCACTGGCTCAGTCGACTTTGCCGCCACGACAAATGTCGCCGCCGATCCACCGCCGCCTTAAACACCGTCCTGGGCGGCAAGAAGGTCAGCAAAGAGAGTGCCAGGAGCTAGCAGGTGTCAAGCGTAATTTCTGGGCGACGACATTAGGCGCGCGCCCCTCGGCGTCGCGGCAGTGAGGGTCAGGCCGAGTCCAGCAGAACGCAGTATATTACTTGAAAAGCGATATTTGACAGACTAATCTATCTGAGATGTAAAAATCCACTCTTTTCCATCCATGGCTCACACGCATCCAGGGACACGTAGTCGACCGTTCGATGATTAAGATCAGGCAGTCTCGTGATCGTTTCTGTTTGCGATAAATTACTCGATAACTTTGACGTCATAATTATGACCTCCCAACCCTAGCGCAATAGAGAGTATCAGCAACTCGAATGTGGGTCGGTGGCGTGGGTCGGGGACACGTTTCGCCCGAATCACGCCACCCGACCAACGATTAGCATCCTATAAATGGCTATGTACCCCTGCGTACCCATGTCAAATATCTGTATGGCCTGACCGTCAGATGCGCTCAAGTGTGCCACGTGACAGGCTGCGAGCAGTTGTACTTGAGTGAGGACCGATCTCGTAACCGTCTGACACTGCCTTACGGCACACGGCAGCGGCTGGCGCGCCGAGGGCGCCACGCCGGCTCCGCCTCGCGGTGCCCGCCCTGTGCACCCGCCCCGCCCCGCCTCGCAGGGCCCGCCCTGTGCACCTACAGTACCTCACCCCGCCTCCTGGTGCTCGCACGGCCCGCGCGGGGGGGCAGCGCCTGCCCCGCCGCGTGCGCCGTTTTTATACAGCGACGACCATCCCCCTCTCGCTCGCCGACCCTTCTCCGCCGCCTCACAACGACCCACTCGCCTCTCTCGCTCCTACCACTATACCCGGCCGTGCTCCCTTTTTTTATCCCACCCATCATGGCACCCTCCGCGCCCCGTGGCACCCTCACCCCCTCCGATGGTCCATAAGAATGTGGACTAAGAGTGTGCGTCGCAGCTGCGTGCGACGCTGTCGCAACACTCCGAGCGCCAAGCCCCGAATGGCCGCCATGCGTGCAGATAGAGCTGCTCGGTCAATGACAGGAAGCGCACACGGCTCCCGTACCCTCACCTTCGAGGACAACGCGGGGATGGCGAGTGGATGCGGCCGAACGGCCGGTCGCGCTCCCTCAGAAAAGCGATTCCTGGCAAATGAGAAGGAGCGCGTGAAGACCGAGGAGAAATTCCAGCGGGAACTTCTAAAGAGAGGCCATTCGCAGTCACACCGTTTTTTCCCGACATGCTGATGCTCATTGCGGGTACAAATGTGGGTCGCTGCCCGTGGGTCGACTGCCCGCATTTTACCCACAGTTGGTACCCATTTCGCACTTGCTGATACTCTCTAATGGCCAGCAGGTGCCAAGAGCCGGGCAGGTCAAGAATTTCACCCAGCGCACTTCGCTGCATTCCCTGCAAACTCCGGCGGACAGTACATAAGTACGTATGAGTGTCGCTTTCATTACTGATTGGGTCCAGCCATCGTCTTTCATTAATCTATCATTGATCTATCGAAATATTAAAATATTGTAATGTATACATTTTGCCCCTGACAACCCCGCACGCACGCCCCGCGAAACCCTACAGTCTTTCTCCATTGCTGTGACATCCTTTCTTGGGCACGTTGTCTAGTAACCAATGCAGGTCGACCGACCTCTACGGTGCGATCAACGCATGTGTCAGCACTCGATCGTTGTCACCGACCAATCAGAGGGCGGAATCAAGTTACAATCCTTGGCCTTACGGTCGCCACAAAGGGTGCCGAACAATGGAGAAAGACTGTACCCGAGCCAAGTCTTATGGAAAGTCTTCGATCAGCGAATTTGCAGTCCACTAAATATATTTGCAAACGAGTTTTGGAGCTTGGGCCTACGATGAAACGTATTTGACGAAAGTGCGCATCACGTCATAAATATTTACGCGCCTCTTTTCGACTTGAGAATTGCACGTCATGCGTGTTGTGAAAACAGATCGGCGTCGCTGCTCCGCGGCCACCTCTCTCGCCCACCTCCGCGAGTGCGCGCACAAGCGGCTTGTGCCCGGTGCGTGAGCCACTCGTCTCCACCCCTGCGCTGTTGCTGGCTGGCCTTGTCCGTCTCAACCCCATTCTTCGCGCTGCCAGAGGACGCGGCGGCTGGCTGGGTATCTGCCGACGCTGCCTGAGCACCCCTCTTCCCCCTCCCCCGCCCGTTGGGGTCGTGCGTGCGCTGCGGCTGTCCGCCAACAAGTCCGGCCCAGCCCGCTTGGTCATCCGCCCGCCCGCGCTTGCCGCCGCACCTGTCGTGCCACCCGGGAGCGGGGGCCTAGCGCCCATCCCCTCGCCTACACGCCCGCCGCCCTGCCGTCGGGCGCACTTCCGCATTGCTTTGCGTCACTGCTGCCTTCGTGCACGCTCCCGGCGTTCACCTGCCTCCCAGCGGTGTGCACCCCCCCCCCCTCCCGACCGGCGTTCCCCTCGCCCTTGTTGTTTTCATCCAGCCCCTCCCCGCTCCTACACTATGGCCAGCGCCATGCCCCCCCCACCCCCGCCGCCGCCGCCGCCGCCGCCAATGATGGCCGGCGGGTCTCCCCCCCCCGCGCCACCCCCGCCGGCCATGGGCGGCGGCATGCCCGAGGCGGCCGCCGCCCCCGCCGCGGGGGCGGTGCTGGACCCTGTCGAGGATGCGGGGGCGGCTGCGCCGCCGATGGACGAGGCGGGGATGCAGCCCAAGAGTCCAGTCGTCCATGGCACGTATGAGGCGGCAGAGGAGGAGGAGGAGGAGGAGGTGATGGTCAAGACCGAGTTTGTGTGGGCCGATGGCGCCGAGCACGATGTGAAGCTGAGCGGCGCGTGGAATGGGTGGATGCCGGGTACGTGGGCGAGCTACGGGCTTGCATTGTTTTGTTTTTTGTACGCGGTTGGTACAGGTTGTCAAGGGTTGGTGGGGACGTGCAGTTGGGGATGAGGGCGAGCGCCGCCTGGGTGATGTGCTACGGGGTAGCTTTGGGCAGAGGGTGGTGTTCGTGCTGGCGGTGCGGCTGTCCCTGTATCGCAGGACTGCCTTGAGGGCGTCTGCGTGAATGTCGTCTACCTGTGCTCACGCGTGAGACCGTCATCTGTGAATGACCTTCACACAGACCTGCTCGCCCGTTTTGTTCATCGGAACTGACACGACTGCCTCTCGCTGATCTTCCATATTTGTTGGTGGTTCTCTTCTATTGGACTGCTCCTTGGTCATCCCCTGTTTCACTGTCATGCAGTCCAAATGTACCACGAGGGCGGTGGTATGTGGTCGGTGGTTACCCCTGTGCCGGCGGGAACCCACGAGTTTAAGTTTGTTGTCGACGGGGAGTGGAAGCACAGCACTCGCCACCCGACGGTGGGTGACGACGAGGAGACGATGAACAACGTGCGGGTCATCCGTGGGCCCCCGAAGCAGAGCGCACAAACGAACGCGGCGTCTCCGCGGCCTGGAGCGGACACCAGGGCCCCTGCGCCCCTGCCAGAGCAGAAGAGTGGGTGCTGCGTGATTTCCTAGGAGCAGCTGGAGCTGATGTGGGACGGGGGAGTGATAACGGGGTGGAAAGAGGGCGAGGATGCGTTTGGGAAAGGGGGGGTGATGAGTGGGTGGGGGCTCGGGTGCGGACGAGGCGCACCTTGCCATAAAGACTACGTGGGCGCGCCGCGAGACAAGTGGGCGGCTTGGTGGTATTTTTTTTTCTTCTGTGTGACTGCCCACAATCGCTGTCGCTAAGTGGCGATGACGGGCAGCACACAGACGCACAAAAACATATATGAACACGACGGACCGTCTGTGCGAGGGACAAGGGAAGGGAGAGCACAACGGCTGGGCGGGACATCCTCCAACAAGGTCACACCTACCGCTCCTTCCGCACCACACCCGCGCTCACCCGGCGGAGAACGTGCATGCCCTGGCGCTTGGCGATAAGCCGCGTCATCGTGCGGGGGCTCCCGGGCGTCTCGACCGACCGCCGCGCGTCGGCGTACGTGCTGCTTCGGGCTGACAAGTAGGACTCGCTGGACCTGTCGGCCACCCATGCGGTCGTGTTTGGGTACGATTGGGTTGAGGATTGGTTGGTCGTGGGCGCGGTGGGGCGGGGTTGGTGGGATGAGGGGAGGGCGTGCAAGAAAAAGGAGGGGGGGGCGTGCAGGAGGCGGGAGTTTGCGGGTGGTTTTGCTGCCGGTCGCTGCTCTGCTACGGATTGTTGGCAATAGGGGGTGGTGGCCGGCAATGGCTCCTCTACCGAATGGGTGTGCCAGCACTGGTTGACTAACGACGCCCACTGCTTCTTGCCTCGAGGCAGTTGCGCAAAGTGACAAATTTGCACGCAGAGTGACATTTGATCTCGCCACCCGCCCCCCCCCCCGTCGAGTCCTACGACCCCTGTCCACCATGAAGAAGTGCACCCTGCGGGACGTGGGTCACACCGCTGTGCTCCTCAGACCTTGCGCTCTGTGCCCATGTGTTTTTTTCTGGAAAAAGATTGATCATTGGCCACGTATGGCCATCATCCATACAGAAGCAGAAGTACGCTCATGTCCGTCGCCCGCCCCATGATCTCCGCACCACCAGGCACCGAAGAGCAACACCACGCACCACGATACCTCCCTCTACCTATCCTGCTTCTGTTCGTCAAAAAAAAACCGGTGGGTATCGATTGTATGTTGCCCTGTGGAGCACTTCTTCACGACGAAGCAACTAAAAACTGTAGTTTTTGAGCCCCCCCCCTCATCGCCAAGAGAAGGACAGCAACCGGGCAGTAGCATGGCCCAAAATAAACCTCTGTGTCCCTGCGAGCTTGCAGGTACACAAAAACTGCTTTGCCGGTATCCCGATGTGCTCCCAGGGGCGGGGTTTTGCACACGCTGGGACCCCCCTGCCGCAGCGTGTGCCTATGAAAAAAAGTGGATCCTCACAGAACAGACCACCCCCCGCGAGCTCAGGACCCTCCGCGGAGTCCGTATGAGCAACCGGTGCCAAAAAGTTCAGTTAAACGACGCCCAGGACTGGGTGGGGATATGTGGATAGGAGACCTCATGTTCCTGTGCTCTCTCTTGTGTTTCAATGGGTAGGCACGGGCCTTGGGGCACGATGAAAGACATGAACTGTGCACTGTTGCGCATCCTAGCGTGTTGGGACTCTGTAGATTCTCTTCCATCCCCCTGCTCAGTGCCAGCTCCCAGCCAGAGTCAGTGAGTGAAGCAGGAAGCACACTATGAAGAGTACTGCCTGTACGGGGTGCATTTGAGCTATTCAAGCCTCTCTCTAATGGATGCGCATCCAGACGGGCCTGGACCCCCCCCCTCCCTCAAGGTCACCCTCCGCAGCCTCCCCCAGGTGGTGGGCGCCGCAGCGTCGGCGGCACCGACGGGCACGCCTCGGTTGCCTGGCACGCCAGCAGCCGCCAGCCACCCGCAAAGGCGGCCCCAAAGTGGGCGGCACGAAAGCCCGCCGCCGCCTGGGGGGTGGCGGCGGAAAAGAGGCCCACAGAGGCGAGGCCCCACAGCACCCCCGCGCCGTGGATGGAGACCGCGTCGAGCGGGTCGTCGATGCGGAGGGCGCGCATGGCGCGGGAGGCGGCCATGTAGATGGCCGCGCCGGCCATGCCCACCAGCAGGAGATGTAGGGCCGGAAGGTGGCGCAGCCGGCGGTGATTCGGACCAGCCCCTCGAGCAGGAAGTTGACAAGTGCCTGCCAGCCTGTCGGTGACCACCCGCACTTAGCATGTGTCTGGCATCCCTCGTTGCCATTCCGTGAGGTGTCGACGGCGACGGTATCGGCATGCACCCTGCCTGGGCCGCTGGTTCTTTCAGTGGGCACCAGCGGTGGGCCTGGTCACGATACGTTTTCCACCTTCAGTATTCCCCACGGGTGCCTCGTGCGGTCCTCTATCAACTTGGGGGCTGGTCGCCAAGCCACCATCTTACAAACTTTTCTCGTTGGCCACGACTGCAAACCCCATTCCGAAACGCGTTGCAGGGCCGCTCAGTGCTTACGCCATGTCCGCCCACCGCCTCATCAGGGCCCACCATCGCCCATGTCCCTGTCGTCGCCCGCAGCGGCTCTATCTGTAACAGTTCACGAGGCATACACACTGGCCTCCGTGGTATCGTCGAGGTCTTCTAGGGCACAAGCAACTTGTTGAGGCGAGGGAGGTTGACATTGTACGTTTGACCAAGCGGTCAACCTCTGGGTTCGCATCCGGCGCAGCATGTGCAGCTCACGCTTGTCGCCGCAGGGTCAACCATCGGGAGCCACGCCGGCGCACCCGGTCATGCTCCCCCCTACTCCCCTCTGCACGTTCCACCACGAGAGACGCAGACGTGGCCGGTGCATCCCTAGGCCGCTTCTGCCCAGGCACTGGGGAGGCGAACGCGGCCGATCCAACCACTGCCGGGGACGCCGCACCTGGCGGCGCGGTGGCGGCCTGAGGTGGCTCTCCAGTCCCCTGCGGTAGTGCAGCAGCCTAAGTGGGCGGTGTCGCCACCGACACAGCGTCTGCTGCGGCCCCCAGGCTGAGGTCGCCTCTGCTGCGGCTGCCTCCCTGCGCTGCCGCACCTGCCGCATCTCAAGCTGCTCGCCCAATTCGCACATTGCAGCACGCAGAGGACGTCCCAAAACGCCTCCAGCGTCCGCGCCTTGCCCAGTGACTTGTTCTCCTCCATGTCGGTGCTGAGGCGGGAGCGCATCAGCTTGAAAAGGTGAGCGCGCACGCAGCGCATGGGAACTGGGGGGGCCTCAACAAGCGTCAGGTACTCCTCGGCCAGCGCCATGCGATTCGCCAGCGCCGCGGCATCTGCGTCGGCCTCAAACAGCGCCGAGCTCTCCAGAAGCCACACCGCAGACAGCACCCCGTCCGTGCCCGTGGCGGCAATGCACACGTCCGCGTCCGCCCGGTGGTGGACGTTGCCACGTGGCCAGCACGGAACGGTCAGGGCGACCTTGACCGCTCGGAACACCTCCCAGTCCGCGGGCCGGCGGCGCGCCCACTTCGCTCCCGCGTGCGGAATTGGACGGCCAGCACCGACGCGCCATCATCCTCAATCATCTGCGCATCGGCGACCGTCTTGGCCACGTCGGGGAGAGAGCGACGCAGGGGTCGCCTGCTCCCGCGCCGCTATGGAGATGATCGCCGCCACACAGGCCCCGGCGCGTCGAGCGCATCAACTGCAGTCATATCGCCGACTTCGCCACGCCTTCGTGCACCTGCACGCCCAGAAGCCAAGCTCGTGCGATTCAACTTCAATCATGGTTTCGATGTACAGTAGTATTCGTACATACCTTGTCGGAAACTTTTCGGTACGCGCGTCACTGCTGCTCGCCTGGCTGGGGTGCTGTCTCTGCGGAGACCCCCGCTCGGCTGTTCGCGCCGCATCCTCCCAACGCCGCGGCGTTCGCTGCCACGTCGACCACCTCGTCGACCATCGCGCATCGCGTCCAAGACGATCCACCGAGCAGGGGTGGGGTGTCCTCAGCGCTGTTGCCGGCTCGGCCAGGCTTGACTCCGCTGCGTACGTATCGCTCTGCTCTTCTGTTTCGTCCGGCCGTCGTCGCCTCGTCCGGCCGTCGTCGCCTCTGCGCGCGCCCCGCCCGCCTGTCTCTTCCACACCCGCCTCGTTGCCTTTGAGCAGCCGCCTCTTGTGTACCTGGTGCCGCCGCTGCGGCCGTACCTGCTGCCACCGTCGCGGCCGCTACGCTCAGTGGTCACCCCTCTCCGAACCTGTCACCGTGCTTTGGGTGGTGGCGGCGGCGACCGCTTGCCGTCATTTGCGCCCATGGCTGATACCGGCGGTGGCCCTGGGGGTGAGGCCACGCCCCCGCCCGTAGGCAGCGACAGCGGCGGTGGTGGCAGCAGCAGTGCCGCCCCCCCGGCTGGGGCGTCGCCCTCAAAGCCCCGCGGCAGCACGACCATTGGCACCACCGCCGTGCCGGCCGCGTCGGGCGGTGGCCCCCCAACCGCGAAACCCGCTTCCGCTCCCGCTGCGGCGGTGGACGGGGGCAGCGGGAGTGCGGCGCCCAAAAAGTTGGGCGCCAGCACCACCGTCGGCCGTACCGCCGCGGCGCCCTCCGCCCCCGCGGGCGAGGCGGCCGCCGCGGCCGCCGCGGCAGCCGCTCGCGAGTTCCGCCTCTTCCGCCCGTCGGCTGCCAACCCCCAGTCGGACATCCGGGCGCTGTCCAAGGCACTGGCCGCCGCCCCCGACATTGCACCCACCGCTGGGGAGCTCCGTGTCGCGGCCGCGTCGCTGTCTGCGGCGGCCTCCACGGGGGGCCCCCTGCTAACGCGCAAGCACCGGGAGGAGGCGGCCGCCGCGCGGGCGGCGCGCTTCCCCCGCGTCCTTATCCGCCTTCGCCTGCCCGACCGGTCGATGCTGCAGGGGGTGTTTACGCCGTCCAGCACGGTTGGGGAGGTGCGGGCGTTTTTGGCCGCCCACCTCCTCCCGGGCGTACGGGCGGTGCTGTTTGTCACTCCCCCCAAAAAGGTGCTCACCAAGGACAGGGTGACGTTGTGGGAGGAGGGGCTCGTCCCCGCGGCGGTGGTGTGGGTTGGCGTGGAAGGGGGAGAAGCGCAAGACGGGGCGGCGCTGCTAAAGCCTGAAACACTGGCGGCGGCCGAGGACCTGCCCCCGCCAGCGGCCGGCCTCGCGGCAGTGGCAGAGCAGCCTGTCGACAAGGGCAAGGGCAAGGCGGTCAAGGGCAAGGCCAAGGCAGCGCTACTCAAGGGGCTGTCCCGGCGGTAGGACGTTGCACACCACGTGCGGGCGGAGGGGCCGAAAGCGGATGCGGGCGGGTGTGAGGCGCGCAAGGGTGTCTGCCCTCAGAGACGGGCGGTCGCTGCTGTGTGGGATGTGGCGTTGTGGGGCGTGGTCCCACTGGGAGATGTGGGTGGGGTTGAGGGATGGGTGGGGCGGGGTGGGGGCGCTGCAGTTTGTGAGCGCTGCGGTTTGTGGTGCCTGTGTCTGGCCGGCCTGTACAGTTTGTCACGGTATTCATGGTACCGTTTGTTTGCTCCCCTCCACAGCCAGCAGTCCTCGCTCCATTCGCTCTGCCTGCTCTGTAAAGTGGCGTGGCTGGCTCCGCCAAGCATCACCTTCCCTCGGCTCCCCCCCACCCTCTTGAGCTTCCCATCCATACGAGATGTTCTCGGCGGACCGCTCACCACTGCCGCTGCCTCCGGGAGCTTCGCTGCCCTCGGCCGCCGCGGCGGTGACGAGCAGTGGTCAACACGACCGGTCGAGTCCCCCGCCCGCCTTGCCATCCAGTCCGACGCGCATCTACAGTTTCACGCCCGTGTTGACGACCGTCGCTACGGGCGCGGTCCACAAATGAGTGCCCTGTAGGGCGTCTGGGTTGCGGCGATCTCTCACTGTCGCTCGTACGCGTCGAGAATGGCAATGGCGTTGCCGCCGCGGCCTCCGCTGCCATCGCCGGTCAAGACACCCGCGCGGAGAGGCCCCAGGTCGGACGGCGGACCACCGCCGCCGCTGAAGCCGCCAAAGCAGCCGCCGCCACCACCACCGTCGCCGCCGACGCCGCCGACGCCAACGCCCGTCGCCCCCTGTGGCCCTCTCTCTTCACCACCTTTCCTCCTACGTCCAGCCCCGCCGCCGCCGCCACAACCGCCGCGATGTCCTCAAGCGACGGTCGGCCTGTGTTAACACCTCACTAGCGAAAGAGCGGCCGGCTGTCCGTCTTCTTACCTCCTTTTGCATACACCACTCTCGAGCGCACGTCTCCACCTCTACGGTCCCCCCTCCCTCCCGTGGAACCTCCCGGCCACCGCGTACACCTTGTACTCATTGTGTGCCGGAAAAGGCCCATAAGTACCAGCGAAGGGGGGGGAGGCGGGCGGGCAAGACGCTATAGGTGGCACCATACCGGCCCAGCTGAGACGGCGCCGCTGCCATCTGTCCCCAAAAGAGTAGGAGAGAGCTGCAGCGGGTGGGATGGGGAGCAGACGCAACACACCGCGGGATGAGACGATGGCGGCGGCCCCAACGAGGTGCAGCAGGGCTCTGATGACAGTTAGTAGTTGCAGGGCCGCTACAGCAGAACCGTCAGAAATAGGCACCGCCAGCGGCTTTGCCAGACGGTGAGTCAGTCGTTGCATGTGCAAGATAGCAGTCACGATTGTCGGCTTGGCGACCATCGTGGTACGCGTCAGAAAGTCTGCGACGTAGGCCGGCCTTTGAGGGCTACATATGTACAAACCGACTGAAAAATGACGCACAAAATAGCGCCTACCGTGCAGCAGAGGGGACCCCAATAAATGCGCGAGATGACGCAGTACAGTACAGTATACATACATTGTCTCGAAGACGTGCCTTCTGACGACTTTCCTAGATACAATTTGCTCTTCGCAGAAACCGTAAATAACGCGCTGGGACGGTCAGGGTTCGCGTCAATGAATAAACCCTTGAAAAGTCGCTCGGTTTGTAACGCCCCGGGGCCCGGCATGCTGCGGCGTCGTGTCTCACGTCCTCATGAGACCGCGAAGACGGGGGCCAATGGGAGCCCGGGGCATGAACGACGCCCGCCGTCTCGTGGTATCAGTTTCAAAGTCCCCCCCGCGCAAGGGCCCACTTCGGGACTGCATGGGCATCAGCGGGCTGCAGCCCGGTAAGTGCCCTGGGGCGGACACGCACAGCGTCCATGGGGAGTCCCTTGCCGGGTGAAGGCCAAGACTGTGCCGCTGGGGGGCTGGCAGGTCGGTGGACGAAGCTGTGGCCGGTGCCTACCCACTTTGGCGGCGGCGGCGGCGGCGCAACTCGTGCCGCCGATGCTTCTGTCGCCGCCGATGGCGAGGTTGCCGCTGGAAGTGGGGCGTCTGGGAGGGCTCAACTGCCGCCCGTGCGCACCCACGGTGGCGGCTGCGGCGGTAGCGGCGGTGCTGGTGGCGGCGGCGCCCATCGTGGTGACGGCGACAGCGGATTTGCTTACTCCCCCCGCCACCGCCGCCGACGCCGACGGGAGAGCCTGCCGCCGGGGGGGGGGTGCTTTGTGAGGGCTTTACTGTCACCCGTGACCACCCTTGTCTGTGCAGCGGCGGAGACGGCTGTGGCGGTGGCGCTTGAGGCTATGGCGCCCGCGTTTGCGACGGTGGCGGTGGCGTTGTTTGCTCTCGTACCGCCGCCCACGCCGACGGACGAGAATGCCGTTGGGGGGAGGCGGGTATAGGCGGGCCCAACTGTCGCTGTTGTCTACGCACTGTGGCCGCGGTGGTGGCGGGGGAGGTGGCGGCCGTGTCGCTGGTCCCACACCGCGACGACGGCGGCGGTGACTTTGGTCGCGCCTACCGGCACCGCTGCCGCACCGGGCCCCCTCCCCCACCCCCTTTCCCCGCCGCCCAGAGTTGCCTCCTTGCCACCACCCCCCCAAAAATCGCCGTCTGGGCGGGGAAGAGCGGGGGGGGGGCGACCGGTCGCGTCGCCCCCCCCCCCTCCCTACCCCTCCCCTGCAAAAGGGCCCGATGCCCAGAGTCGTGCGTGTCGTGACAGAGGGGATGGAGGGACCGGTCGCACCGGGCCCCCCCCCCGCCCCCTTTCACCGCCGCCCAGCCTTTGATGAGGCCTTCATTGTACGCTACGACCTGGAAAAGCTCTACCACCGCCACATCCCCCTGTCGCTCTTCACTGACTCCAAGCAGGCCTTCGACGTGATCACGCGCGCTACCCACCCCACGGAGAAGCGGTTATTGATCGACGTAGCAGGGCTGCGCGCCTACAACCGGCGCGAGGAGTCCAACCTGGGCTTGGTCACGACGGAGAATAACATGGCCGACGCCATGACCAAGCTCAAGTGTGGCAGCGCGCTGGACTGCCTGATCAAGACCGGGATTGACGCCACCCCGGTGGCCCAGTGGGTCATCCGCCCCGCGGTTGGACCCCCGTGTCCGGCCACGGGAGGCCGGGGAGTGTGAGAATCCGGGAACAATGGCGGCGGGTTCCACTTTGGGAAGATGAGCAATGGTCAGATATGGCTGGCATTGGTGCGGAGGGGGGCGAGAAGTGAGATATTGAGTGGGACGTGGTCGGCCACGGGGGGTTTGTGGTGCCTCGTCGGCCACCATTCCGGCTGCTCGAGCGGGAGGGACGCCCCGTTAGCTGCGCAGCACTGCTCATCGCCTGTCAAAATGTTCTTGCTTTTTTGGGAAATTCTCGAGCAAAAATCTGCATAAAACCTGCATCGACCCCCCCTCAAGGCATCATAGACACCGCTTTTACCCCCGTTTCTTGCTTTCTGCCAAAAACAGCTCGGGCGATTGGTGGTCGCCACCTCCCTTGGTATGACCGGAAGCGCTCGGGGCAGGGGAGCACTCTCGTGAAGCGCAAAGAAGCGACCGACCATCGCTACACTTGGGAGCAATGTTTAAACAAACGCGTTTAAAAAGCGCGCAATCTCTCGCACTGGTTAAGCAAAAACCTGCGCGACGACAGCTTTCGAGGGTCTGCACGGAAAAATCTCTCCGCCTTGCTCGACGTCTACAACGTGAATTCTGACCAATGGAACGCTCCGTCCAGCAAACAGCAGCGCCACCGCTGTTGTCATTGGCTGACAGAACACCGACAGCGGCCGTCGTGTCGGTCATCCTGGGGGAGATTCTGTGGCCTCAGCCGATCCCCTCGATCAGAAAAGCAAAGTTCTTCTCGAGCCGTTCATTTTCGTGCTCGAGCAGAGCAAGAATTTGCACAACGAAGCAAGAGATCTGGCCAAAATCGGGCTTGTATCTTGACAGGGGATAAGCACTGCTGCGCTGGGCGCCCCGTGTCGACTTGTGGGCGGCCTCGTGACTGGGGGCCACACGAGGCCCTGGCGCACGACCGCACAGCCGTGCGCGCGACCGGGCCCGTGGGCCGAGTGGAGAGGGGGGGTTCTTTAGCGAGCCGGCGACACGCCGCAGGCGGCCGTCTCGCTCCCCTTTCGTTGTCTTGTTATTACGTTTGTAAACTCTGCCTTTACGTTGGACGCGCTCACACGACGGCGCTTCACTTTGGGCAGGCATGGGGAACGGCGGAATCGATCCCCGCGAACAGGGCCACGCAGCTGACCGATAGTGATCACACCGCCACCTTTCCCCGCCCCCCTGATTCGCCTCGCCCCCCCCGCACCCCCCCCAAGACGGCCCCGTCTGGGTGGGTGGGGGGGCATCGTCATGTTCGCCCCAAGCCGAAATCGCCCGCAGGTTGCGTTAAGGCAGCGATGCACGATGGGCCTTGATGGGGCCGCGACAATGGAAGCCCCCCCCAGGAAGAGAGGGGGTTGATAGCAAAGCTTTGCACACAGAGCAGGACTTCGTCATTAGTGTGACTGTAATGAACTCCCAAGTGCGCAATACCCAACTCCCTCCTCAAGGAGATCATGTGGCAGGGGCCACGTGGAGCTTCACAGACCGGCTCGCAACCAGAAGCACAACACAGCGGTGTGGTCAGCAGTTTATTTTTTTTTCCTCTTCTTTTTCTGCCTGCTTGGTGCATACGTCTCTCGGCGGTTACTCCAATACATTGCCCCTGCTGGTCATAGCCCACCGGTCGTCGAAGTTCCAAGAGGCGCGGCCGGGCCACCCCTCCCACTACTGTAGCAGTCTCCCCGCGCCGCCCCGCTCCGCCCCCCGCCGCTATCCACCCAGCCACAGCTGCCCCATACCTCGAACGAACCCGCACCCCACCGCTGCCCGCAGCCCCCACCCGAGGCGGCGGCCACCCACCCCCCGGCAGCAGCCAAACCCCCCCCGCGACCACAGCTGGCCCCCCCCCCGGCAGCGACCGCCCGCCCCCGCCGCCCTAAAACACCCTCCGCGGCGGCACCCGCCCCCCCCACCCCCCGGCCGCAGCCGCCCCACCTCACGCAGCGGCCGCCAACCCCCCGCCTCCGACCACCAGCGGCCTCCTCGCCCCAAGCAGCAGCCACCCCCCACCCAGCACTGATTGCCCACGAAATGCCCCCAGCCGCCCGCAGCCGCAGCCCCCCTACAGGCAGCAGGACCACCCGACCCCCTCCCCCAGCCGCCAGTGGTCGCCCCACCCCCATGAGCGGCCGCTCTCCCTCGGGCAGCAGCCGCCCCCCCCACAGCTGCCGCCGCCCGACCCACCGTGCGGCGGCCGCCCGCTCCCACCGCTAGCCGCCTGTGGAATCCCCCTCCCCGGAAAAGGCCTCA
The DNA here is from genome assembly GCA_009829735.1 of Pyropia yezoensis. Classification (NCBI taxonomy): domain Eukaryota; phylum Rhodophyta; class Bangiophyceae; order Bangiales; family Bangiaceae; genus Pyropia; species Pyropia yezoensis. The sequence continues at coordinate 19,416,717 of CM020620.1, forward strand.
TCACACCCGGCCTCAGCCGCCGCTCTCGCGGCCGCGGCCGCCCCCCCCACCCAGCAGCGGCCACACCCCGCATGAACGCAGCCGCCCAACGCCAGGCAGCCGCCGCCCCCCCCCCCCGGCAGCAGCCGCCCCTACTCCGGCTGTAACCGCGCCCCCCCCAGGCACAGCGGGTGACCCCCCGCCCCGAGTCCCCCTTCCCCCTCCCCGACCAGGCCCCCGAAGCGAGCGGGCACCACAAGGCAACCCCGAAGAGGGCCGCCCGCAGCTGGACAAGACAGACGGCTCGCCGCATCGTGCACTCGAGTCATACAGGTGCAACGTGTGGCTGCGAGCAATTTGATATCACCAGTACGTGGACCAACCAAAGAGCGTTATCGCGACAACAAGCGTGGCTGCATCATATCGCTAATAAAATGTGGCGCCTTACGACAGAATCCTCATTCTCTTTGGCTCTGAATTTTTGAGCTAGACCCATATTGGACTTGAGAGATGGAGATCTTTCCAGTGGTGCATGCCTCGTGTCTGGAATGCTAGGCCCCAGAGAGTTTCATAAACATTAAAAAACTGCGAGATTCTTGGGCGAGTCTCGGAATCGCGCTCGGGTGGCGCGTGGGCGATTTCTCGGGAAGACCTTGGATCACCAAGAATTACTTGAGCGTTTATCTCAGCTTGACCCTGCTCAAATACTATGAGTGTTCTATCGTAAGGCGCCACAAATGCAATAAATACACCAAAAATAAAACTATAAATATATAACAGATTAATCTATACATTAATGAAAGCCCTGGAGAAAAATGTATCGTTATTGCGGTCCTTCGCCGATGGAGGTGCTCTGATTCCGGTTCTGGTGTCAGAATCGGTGTGCAACAAGCGGTTTGTTCAGAATGTCACGTTAAAAACCCGGACCATGTGATCCGAAAAGGATAATAATTTGATCATGTATCGGATCATTTTATGTTTCCGGTCGGGGGAATATACCTACCTATTAGCGCGTGGTGCCGCTTCAAAACCGGGCTCCGCATCCGCCTGAAAACAAAAGCTCCATGCCAGTGCGCCACGTGGGACACCGGTGCTAGAGACATCCCCCACGTGGATCAGCCACGATGGCAACCGCGTGAGGCCCAGACACCACTCTGGGGCATCGGGGGGTCCTCTTGGCGGAGCAACTCCCCGGCGGATCGCCTCGCCAGCCCGCCAGGGGCAGCCCACGTAGGGCTGCGGGCGCGCGGGCGGGCGCCGCCATCGCCTGGCGGCGTTCACCCTCAGCGTCCCGTAAAAGCCGCAGAGCCCCATAGCGTCGGCGCGCCCCATTCTCCATCTCCCCACCCTCCTCGCCCCCCCCCCGCGCCATCCACCCGGCCGACCCCCGTCTGCGTCTCTGCCTAGCTTGGACCCTCCCCGCTGGTCGTGGTCCGCCCCATCCCGCCGCCATGCACGCCTTCGTCCTCGCCGTCGGGCGCCCGGGCGCGCTCAGCGCCGCCGCGACGCGGTCGGCGGGAACCTCGCGCCCCTGTACGCGTCGCCCGCCGTCGGTCGGGTGGCGGGCCGCACCAGCGCGGTCCCTCTTGGGCCGGTGGGGAGGGGCCCCCCTGGGGGTGCCGCCCCCCACCCGTCAGCCCCCTCACACGTCTCCCGCCCCGGCGGGCGCAACACCGTGGACGGCCACGGCGTCGCCTGTGACGGAAGAGGTTGACAGGGACGAGTACGACACGGATGACGACGACGCGGAGGAAGCCGAGCCCTACGTGGTGCCTGTGGAGTTTGTGCGCGCCGTCCAGGCGCTCCTGCCCGCCGGCCGCTACGCGGCGGGCGGCCTGGCGGTGGGCCTCCCCAACCCGGTCATCCGCCTCCGCGGCATGGACCACATCCTCCCATGGCCATGCCCGCCGGCCAGCGCGCCCGCCGCCATGGCCGTGGCGGCCCGCGCGCCGTTTGGCCGCGGCACCGAGACGGTGCTGGACCCCGCGGTACGGTCGTCGTGGCGGGTCGGCCCCGCCGACCTGTCGTTTGGCAACACGGTCACGTGGGAGGCGGCGCTCGCCGGGGTGGTGGCCGAGGCGCGGCAGGGCCTCGGCGTGGCCGGCCCCATCCGCGCCGAGCTGCACAACCTCCTGCTGTACGGGACGGGCGACCACTTTGCGGCGCACCGGGACACGGAAAAAGTGGAAGGCCAGTTTGGGACGCTCGTCCTGACGCTCCCGGCGGTGCACGAGGGCGGCTCGTTGGTCGTGCACCACGACGGCCAGTCCATGGCCTTCCCCCCCAAAGACGTGGGGGGGGACGCCACCCTCGCGCACGCAACCTGGGCAGCCTACTATGGGGACTGCAAGCACGAGGTGCAGCCCGTCACGTCGGGTCACCGGGTGGCGCTGGTGTACAACCTGGTTCGGGAAGAGGCGGACGCGGAGGACCAGGAGGGTGGGGAGGTGGGGCGGGCGTCTTGGGTGGCCCCCGACCAAGCGCCCGCCATCGCTGCGCTGTCCGCCCTGGCCACGCGGTGGTCGTCCCTGCGGGCCGCGGCGGTGGCGGCGGGCAGCGTGGACCCTCCCTGCTCGCTCCAAAGCAAGTGGCACTGGCGGGACTCGTGTCCTGACGACGACTGGAACAACCGCTACGACGACGGGGGGATGCTGCGGTGCATGTGGGAGGAGGACGTGGAGCTGTCGGGCCGGGCGGTGGTGCCGGACAAGCTGGTTCGGTTCCTCGACCACCAATATTCGGTCGACGGCCTCGGCTGGGGGTCGTTCAAGGGGCGCGACGCGGCGCTCGTCGACGCGCTGCTCCGCGCGCGAGTGCTTGCCGCTGGTGGCGGCGGCGGCGGCGGCGCGTCGTCGTCGGCTCAGGAAGACGCGGCCGGCGCGTCGGCGGCCGCCCCCGCGACGGCACCCGCCTTTACCCTCCACGCCGTCCCCGTGCGGGTGGAGCGGCTGGACCTGGACCCCGAACACGACACCGAGTCGTACATTGACCTCCACTTTGCGGCCGACTGGCTGCCCGCGCCGGGCCAGGCGGCCGCCGCCCGCCCCGCGGACCGGCACTTTGGGTGGGACCACGTGGCGCACGACGACGAGGAGCGGCTGCTCGAGGACCGCGCCGCCGACGGGCGGGACTTCGAGCCCCACGGCAACGAGGGCGCCCGTCTGACCCGCTGGTACCAAACGGTGGCGCTGGTCATCCAGCCCGCGCCGACGGCGGCCGCGTGAGGGGAACGGTGGGGGGAGGGGGGGGGAAGGGCAGTGCATGGCACGGTGAGGAGGGCGGGGGGGTGTTCTTAGGAGAAGGCTGGAGGGATAACCGGGCAGGCAAAGGCGCTGGAAGAGCAGCAAGGGAGGGGGGGGTGAAGGACGCGCTACGGGGTGCCCCGCCACCGCGGGCGGCTGTGGCCCAGCCTTGCTCGTTGCCCCGCGCGCGGCCGCGGTCCCGGGGCGCGGTTGGAACCTTGCCGCACGTGTGCGGGTGCACGCCCGTGAAAGAAAACAATACGTGCTCTGGTCTTGTCGGACTCGCCTCGTCCTGGCGCCCATCGTGCTCTGCTGAATAAAATCCAGACCGCCGGAACGGGCGAATAGGACAACAACAGGACTGACTGTCTCGGCGGGAGAACGGCGAGTGTGGTCGCGGCGCGTCTGAAGCCCAGAAGTACAACGGACCGGGCCGGTGAGGATGGCACGACGGCCACGGCTGATCAAAAAGCACAACAAAAAAGAAGAAGATAAGGACCGCGGCGGGGGTGGCGCCATGAAGAGGCACGGAACGGAGGGGTGGGCGAGGCGCGCTGCGAAAGAGCGGCCCGCCCGCGCCGAGCAACAGCGGCGAGACGGGCGCCGGGCGTGGCCGGGGTGGCCGCCGCCTGGGGAGCCCCCCCCCCCGTGCCCCGCCCCGCCGCCGCGGTGGCAGGCCCACCGCCGCGGCCGCCACCGCCGCCGCAACCACCGCCAGCCGTCCCACAGCGGCAGGCCGTCTGCCGACCCCAACGTCGACCCCCCCTACCGTGTGCAACAAGCCCCCCTCCTCGGCCATGAGCGGGCGGCCCACGACGGGGGCCGCCGCCCGAGCACCGCCGCCGCTCGCCGCCGCCGCTCGCCGCCGGTCGCCGCCGCCGCCGCGGCCGCCACCGCCGCCGCGCGGCGGCACGGCAGGGGACGCCCCCGGCCGGTGGGACCGGCCCGCGACGCGGCGGTGGACACCGTCCGCCGCCGCGCGCACAAGTCCCGGGACCGCTGGCTGCGTCGCCGGCTGCGGCGGCGGCAACGGCGGCGGCGGCGGCGGTGGCACCTTGGGAGATGGCGGCGACCGCTGCAGCCGTGGTGGCACGTCGCGAGGCGCCGTCCCCTGTTTTTTTCTTCCGTACGGGATGTGGCTGCACGGGATGGGACGGGGGAGGGGCGGCCGACTCGCGGCAGGCCGCCGTCCCCCCCCCCTTTCGCCCGCCGGGGGCGGGCGTCGTGGTTGGGTGGGGGGGCGGTGTCCACGGCGGGGACGGCAGCTTGCCCCGCTGCGAGCTGTCGTTCCCGCGGGGGGGGCTGCCACGGGCGGCCGCCCGCTGTGGCGGGACCCGCTGCCGCCCGTTGCGGCTGGCCACGCGGTCGACGGCAGGGGGGTGCCTCCAATACAAGTAGATAGGTACCTACGTAGGGACAAGCACAAGAGCTGGGCCGGCAATGGACCCGTCTGGAGGGAGCCACCGACACCCCTCCAGCGCGAGCGTCCACGCCAAAAAGAGCAGGGACCCACCACAACACGACAACAATGACAGTGAGAAAAGACAGAAAAAAACAGAGGGGGCGCACCGCCCGGTCTGCCCTCCCCCGTCCCTCTCCCGCGCCCACAGTGCGCCGCACACCTGGCGTGGCTGTCATGCCGGGGGGGGAGACGAGTGGGAGGGGATGAGGGTTGGGGGGGGCGGGAGCGTAGCGGCCATGACGGGCCAGCGAGCGCGTGCCGTGAGGAAGAGCGGTACGGCACGGGCAGCGTGGCGCGGGGACGGGCCCGCCGCAACGCGTGGGGCGCCACGCCCCCATCCCCCGCGCCCCCGCCCCGCCCCATCCGCGCGGGTCTCAAAAGAGGCAGCGGCCACCAGAGCTCCCCACGCCCCCCTCTCCACCCCGCCGCCCTACCCATGGCCAACGGCTGCATACAGACGACACGGGGTTGGCGGGCGGGCGGGCGGGCGGGCGGGCGGGCAGGCGCACTGGCCAGGCCAGGGCGGCCGCGTCCCCGCCTCCCGACGCCCGGCATGGACGGGGCGGCTTGCGCCTGTAAGGAGCCCCGCCGCCCCACCGCGGCGCGCAGCGGCAGCGGCGGCAGCGGAGTGGGGTGGGGCGGCCGGCGGCGGCAGAGCGTCGGCGGGGGCAGGGGGCGTCTGCAACCGCCGTGGGCGCTCCCGATGGGAGACGGTGGCAGGAGTGTGGGTGGGGCGTCCAGCGAGAGGAGGTGTTGGGAGCCGCAGCGGGAGGTGGCTGTGGCGGCCGTGAGGGAGGCGGTTGGATGGCGGGTGCCTGCTGTCGTGGTGGGAAAGGGTGCGTGGCGATGGCGGCCGGCGGGCAGCCGGCGCCGTGCATCCCTCCGCACGACGCTGCCGCGGCCTGGGGAATGGGGTGGTCCGTTCAAGAGCAGCGGCTCGGGAGGGGGGTGTGCGCGCCCGGGGCTCCTCCAACCAGCGGCAGCGTCGGTGGCGGAGAAGGCGTGGGGGGGTGGGGACGTCCGATGTGGTTTTGTGTGTCGAGAAGGGGGCGCCCGCCGGCCCGGGAGAGGCTGGGGCGGCGGCGGCAGCGCCGAAAAGGACGGGCCATGGCGACATGGTCATGCAGTGGCGATGCGACTGGGCAGAGGTGGCTGTTGTTCTTGTTGGCGACCGAGCACCCTTCCCCGTGACTGTTCCGGTGGCTCGTCCGCGGGCACCGCTGTGACCGTCGGCAGGTGCCCAGAGGCGTTGCGTCGGTGAAGAGGGCGATCGCGGGCGGGACCGAGGAGGACACGGCCTTCAGAAGAAATCTGCTCTGCTCGCGTATTCTTTCAACACCGTTCTTTCAGAGAATAGTTTGGCTAAGGAAGGGGTTTTCAGTGTGATAGTCTCAGTTCTGACGTTGACGCGTGGCACTTTTTCTTGGCTGGCTAACCCACGACGGCGGCCGTTCTGTGTGGGTGCCTCACCTTCGCCTGTGCAGTCAGAAGCAGAGCCGTCGGCGGTGGGTGCCTTTATGCTTCGTCCCACACCAGTCGTCTTACCCCTTTGCTCTAGTCCCCGTTAGCCTCTCTGGCCTTGTCGGATCCCGTCGCCGTTTGTTTTTTGGTTGGGGCACCCGGCCATGGTCGGCACGGTTCCCCCGCTGCACGCCGGCGCGTCGCGGCCGGCAGACGCGGCGGCCGACGCCCCCGCCGCGGGACCCAGTGCGGCGGTGGCAGACGTGGTGGAGTCTTCCCCGCAAGGCGCTCCTGCCGCGGCAACGTGCCCACCGGCGGCTGGCATCGAGGGTGTGCCGTCTGTTGGGGGTGCGGCCGCAGCCGTTGCAAGGCCATCGCCTGGTGGTGGGGGCGCCCCTGAGGGCACGCCAGACGAGGCACCCGTCGGCCAGCCGGGAGGGCCGCCCACGGCTCCCGCGCCCTCTGTCCTGCCGCCGATGGCTTCAGTGCGAGCAGCGGCGTCGCGGGTGCAGCGGGCTGTGCGGGTCGCCATGGCCACCGCGGCGCCCGCCACCCCCCCCGGATTGGCGTGTCGCGGCGGGTCCCCCGCTGTCGTCACCCCCCCCGCCGCCACATTGGCCATTCCTGTCGCGGCAGTGACCACCACCCCGTCCGCGGCGCCGCCGCCCGTCGTCGCCGCCGCCCCCGCCGGGAGCGTCCCACGGCCGCTGCCACCTCCCGCCCAGCGGCCGTTCACGCCGTGGCCGTTTGGCCGCTACGTGACGGCGCCGATGGTGGACGCCTCGGAGCTCCCCTTTCGGCTGCTCAACCGTCGCCACGGGGTGTCCCTCGCGTATACGCCCATGTTCCACGCCGCCCTCTTTGCCTCTTCGCCGCGCTACCGGGCCGAGCATTGGACCACCATCCCCGCGGACCGGCCGCTGGCGGTCCAGTTTTGTGCCAACGACCCGGCCACGCTCGTCGCCGCCGCCCGTTACGTTGACAATGGGGAGGTGGACTTTATCGACCTCAACCTGGGGTGCCCACAGGGGATTGCACGCAAGGGCCACTATGGGGCGTTCCTTCAAGACGAGTGGCCGACGGTGGCGGCGCTCATCTCCACGGCGGCGCGGGAGCTGACGACCCCCGTGTCCGCCAAGATTCGCATCTTCCCCGACGTGGCCAAGACGGTCGCCTATGCGCGGATGATTGAGGATGCGGGCGCGTCGGTGCTGGCCGTTCACGGCCGCACGCGGGAGCAAAAGGGGCGAACCGCTGGGCCCGCGGACTGGGAGGTGATCCGGGCGGTAAAGGCCGCTCTGACCATCCCAGTGCTGGCCAATGGCAACGTCCACCACCGGGGCGACGCGGACGCGTGCATCGCCGCCACGGGCGCCGACGGGGTGCTGTCGGCGGTGTGGCTGCTGGAGAATCCGGCACTTTTTGAGGCACCCGACGCAGACGCCGCGGCGCTGGCGGATCGCATGGCGCTGGCGGAGGAGTACCTGACGCTTGTTGAGGCCTACCCAGTCCCCATGCGCTGTGTGCGCGCTCACCTATTCAAGCTGATGCGCTCCCGCCTCAACACCTGCATGGAGGAGAACGGGTCGCTGGGCAAGGCGCGGACGCTGGAGGAGTTTTGGGGCGTCCTCCGCGTGCTGCGTGGCAAGTGCGACGTGGGCGAGCAGTTTGAGGTGCGGCAGGTGCGGCAGCACAGGGAGGCGGCCGCAGCAGAGGCAGCCGCAGCAGAGGCGGCGTCGGTGGCGAAACCCTCAACTGAGGTTGTTGCACCGCCGCAGGGGGCTGGAGAGCCACCTCATGGGGCGACCGCGCCGCCAGGCGCGGTGTCCCCAGCAGTGGATGGGGCGGCCGTGTCCGCCTCTCCAGTGCCTGGACAGAAGCGGCCTAGGGAGGCACCGGCCACGTCTACTTCTCTTGTGGTGGACGCGTAGGGGGGCGCACGGCCGGTTGCGCCGGCGTGGCCCTGTGTTGGACCGCGGCGACCAGGGCGAGCCGCACGTGCTGTACCGGATGCGAGCCCGGATGCCACCGCTTGGCCAAACGCACAACGTCACCCTCCCCGCCCCAAAACTCACAACATCAACCTCCCTCGCTTCAATGAGTTGCGTGTTGCCACGACTCCGCAGAGGCAAGCGTGGATACCTCGTGTGCACGCGAGGCGTTGCGGAAAAGCACTATCCGCGACGACAGGGACGGTGGCAGTGGGCCCCCTGATGGAGCGGTGGTGGCGCCTGGACAAGGCGGAAGCACTTGGCGGCCAGCGAACGCGTTTCGGAATGATTGCCCGCGTGTGAGTTTGCACTTGAGGCTAACGAGAGTTCGTATGGTGGTGGCTCACGCAGGGGCAAGTGGCCACGACGACTGCCAAACTGGAGCACAAGCGAGCCGTCGCAACACTGGGCGGCGACCCTCGGTCCGTGTCCACGAACGACTCCACGAGGCACCCTTGTGAATGACCAAAAGTGGAAAGAGTGCCGTGACTTGCCCCACGGCCGGTGCCATCAGAAAGAACCAGCGGCCCAGGCAGGGCGCATGCCGATGGCGTCGCGGTCGAGACCCCATGGAATGGCCACGACGGATGCCAGACAAAAAAGACTGAGTGCCAGACAAACACGACTCGACGACAGCTGTTGTGGACAGAAACATACAGAAGAAAAAAGACCACCACCGCCCGGTTGTCTCGCGGCGCGCCCACGTAGTCTTCGTGGCACTGTGCGCCTGGTTGGCACCCAGGCCCCCACCCAATCATCACCGCCCCTTCCCCATTCGCTTCCACGACCTCTTTCCACCTCGCCACCACTCCCCCGTCCCACATCAGCTCTACCTGCTCCTAGGAAATAACGCAGCACCCACTCTTCTGCTCTGGCAGGGGGGCAGGGGCCCTGGTATCCGCTCCAGGCCGCGGAGACGCCGCGTTCGTCTGCGCGCTCTGCTTCGGGGGCCCACGGATGACCCGCACGTTGTTCATCGTCTCCTCGTCGTCACCCACCGTCGGGTGGCGAGTGCTGTGCTTCCACTCCCCGTCGACAACAAACTTAAACTCGTGGGTTCCCGCCGGCACAGGGGTAACCACCGACCACATACCACCGCCCTCGTGATACATTTGCACTGCATGACAGTTGCACAGAGGGTGACCAAGGAGCAGTCCAGCAGAGCAGAACCAGCAATAAATCAGTCGTAATCATGTCAGTTCGGATGAACGAAGTGGGTGAGCAGGTCTGCGTGAATGTCGATCACAGATGACTGTCTCACGTACGAGCAGAGGTAGACGACGCACACGCCGACGCCCTCAACGCAGGCCTGCGATGCGAAGGCAGCAACACCGCAGGCAAGAACACCACTCTCTTCCCAAAGCAACCACATCGCACATCACCTAGGCGGTGCCCGCCGCCCCTCCCTCCATCTGCACGTCCGCAGCAACCGCCAGCAAACAGACTGGACCAACTTCCCACGGCAAACAACAACACAGAAAAAAGCAAGCCAGCCAGTCGCTCACGTACCCGGCATCCACCCATTCCACGCGCCGCTCAGCTTCACATCGTGCTCGGCGCCATCGGCCCACACAAACTCGGTCTTGACCATCACCTCCTCCTCCTCTTCCTCCTCTGCCGCCTCATAGGTGCCATGGACGACTGGGCTTTTGGGCTGCATCCCCGCCTCGCCCATCGGCGGCGCTGCCGCGCCCGCATCCTCGACAGGGTCCAGCACCGCCCCCGCGGCGGGGGCGGCGGCCGCCACGGGCATGCCGCCACCCATGGCCGGCGGGGGTGGCGCGGGGGGAGGAGCCCCGCCGGCCATCATTGGCGGCGGCGGCGGCGGCGGTGGGGGTGGGGGGGGCATGGCACTCGCCATAGCGTAGGAGCGGGGAGGGGATAGACGAAAGACAGGGGGGGGAAAGCGCCGGCGGGGGGCGGGGGGGGGCGGGGGGGGGGGGGCGACAGCACTGGGCTGCGCGATAGGGGGGTGGGCGAGCGCCCGTGTGCACACACCGTTGGAAGGCCGGTGGACGCGGGGAGCGTGCACGGCACGAAGGCCGCGGCGACGCGGAGCAATGCGGCACGGTGCCCGACGGCGGGGCGGCCGGCGCGCAGGTGAGCGGGGGGGCGCCTCGGCCCCCGCTCCCGGGTGCAGCGACAGCCGCGGCGGCCGGGGCGGGCGGGCGGGTGACCAAGCGGGCTGGGCGGGACTTCTTGGCGGCCAGCGGCAGCACACGCACGGCACTGGCGGGAGGGGGGGGGGGGAGGGTTGGGTGCAGCGGCAGCGTCAGCAGACCCACCAGCCGTCGCGTCGTCTCGCAGCGGCAAGGACGGGGCGGCGACCGCCAAGACAGCAAACACAAGCGCGCAGGGGTGGAGACGGGTGTGTCACGCAGCGGGCAGGGCGGGCCGAGGGCGCGTGTGCGTGAGCGCCCAGGCGGGCGAGAGAGGGGGGGGGCGGCGCGGCTGCCGGCCGGCGCCTCGGCGGTGTTTGGGGCGGCGTGCGCCCAAACCACGGAGGGCGAGCGGGGTGCTGTGGCGCGCGCCGCCCAACTGACAATTCGCACGCATTGTCCACCAGTCGGGCCTCTGGAGAGGGTGAGGGGCGGTGGGGGGGTGGGTCTCGTCGGCCGGATTCGTCTGCGCGGGCACCCCCGCGGCCACGGCTGACAGACTGGTTCACGGTGAAAAACGGTCGCGGCCGTGGCGGGAAAACCGCGGTCGCCTTCAAGGGGAGCCGCCTGGCAAGCGAGACACCAAAGTGGCCCGCCATCAAGAGTACGAATAGAGATACACACGACCGAGTTGTATTTACCTACATGTCAAGAGTGCCCGTTGACCTGACGCCCAGCTGAACGGCATGGCGGATGTACAACCAATGTTCGGATCGAACACAGGGACCGTGTGGTGGATCTAGGGTCAACCCAAACAGAGCCCGCGCCTGATGGCGTAGATAAATATGTATCTATTTACGTACGCCACTCCCCTTTGCGTCGCCTTCTCGTGAGCAGGCCGGCACCACGGGTGTTGCTGCCCCAGCTGTCCCTCCCACCCCCTCCTCCACCCCCTCTCCCCCCCCCCCCCCCCCCCCCCCGTCAGAGGCTGGCCTGGTGGGGCGCGCTGACGGTCCCCCCCCCGGCCAACGCGGGCTGGATGGGCCGTCCGGTGGCCGGCCGGCGCGCCGCTTTCCCCTTGCGCCAGCGGCTGTTGCTGGGCTTGGCCGCCGCCCTGGCCGCCGCCTCGGCCGGCGGCGGCGGCGGCGGCGGCGGCGGCGACGGCGGCGGTGGCGGTGGCGGCGGCGGCGGCGGCGGCGGCGGCGGGGGCGGCGGCGGCGGCAGCAGCAGCGACGACGTCCGAGGCAGCGGTTGGGGCGCAGGCGTGGTGGGCCTGCCACTGGAGCCGCCCCGCCTGCTCCCTCCTGCCGCTCCCCTCCCGGCGGCGGCAAATGGGTCCGTCGGGGTACCCCCCCGTGCGAACGAGGCCTACGTGACGCTCCTCTATGGCGACGCGTACGTCCTCCCTGTGCGGGTGATGTTTGCTTCGCTCGCCGCTCACTCCCCCGACGCGGCCGACGGCACGCGGGACCGCGTGGTGTTGGTTACTCCCGACGTGTCGACCGCGGCGCGGGCGTCGCTGGCCGCCGATGGCATCCGCACGGTCAACGCGTCGGTGGTGCGGTCGCCTTACACGGACAATGATAAGTACAACCCGCGGTTTGACGCGGTGCTGACCAAGCTCCGCGTCTGGACGCTTGTCCAGTACCGGCGTGTGCTGCTCCTCGACGGGGACGTGCTCATCTCGGGGGACATGGCGCCCCTGTTTGGGTGCGGCACCTTTTGTGCCGCCTTTCTGAACCCGTGCCACTTCAACTCGGGAGTGGTGCTACTGACGCCGAGCATCGACACGTACGACCGCATGCAGGAGGCCCTGCCACGGATGGACTCGTACGACTCGGGGGACCAGGGCTTCCTCAACTCGTTTTACCCCGACTTGCTCAACGCGCCCTCCTTCCGCGAGGCCCCCGGCGGGCCGCCGGGTGGGGGGAAGGGGGGGGCACCCGCCACCGTTGCCACCGCCGCCGCCCCCGCCGCAGCTGCCACAACCACCACCCGGCTCTCCGGCGACGGCAGTGGCACGCCGGCCGTGGCGGCGGCGGCGCCCGCCGGCGGCGGTGTCCTCTTGGCCGCCGCGCCCGACGCCCCCCCCCCCCCGCCGGCGGCACTGCCGCCGGCGACAACGGCGGCGGGAACGCCCGCCCTTCCCTCTGATGTTCCCCGCCGGCTGCCCATGGGCTGGCACGCCGACCACGGCGAGTACTACGTGGGCGGCTTTGCGTGGCGCATCAGCGAGTCCCGCTGCGGGGCGGTGCGGGCGACCGAATTCCTCGGCCCCCCGCAGTTCAAGCCGTGGCTCTGGTGGACCTACGCCGCGCTCCCGCTGTCGTGGCGCTGGCACGCCGTCCGCTCCACGCTGCGGTCACCGACGCCGCCCGGGGGGGTGACGCCCGCTGGCGCGGTGGGGCGGGTCCTTGCCTGGGCCGCCGCCGCCGCCGTTGCCGTCGCCGCCGCCCGGCGGTCGGTGGTTCGCCTGGCTACCGGCGCCGGTGGGGGCTGGGGCGGCAGCGGCGGCTGGGGCGGCGGCGGGGGGCTGCCGCTGGGCGGCGGCGCGCTGCTGGTGGCGGTCCCCCCCCGGGCGTTCCTCCTCGTCTCGACCGGCCTCGCCGCCGCCGAGTGGGCGGTGACGTCGCTGGTCGCGGCGGTGGCGGTGCCGCCGGCGCTGCCGCCAGTGCCCGCGGCGGCGCTGCTGGTGGCGGCCAAGTTTGCGCTCGCCGCCGCCGCGCTGGCGGCGCACGGCCACTGGTTTTGTGCCTCCCGCCTGTGCGTCCATCCGCTGGGGGTGGGGGGGGGGTGGCCAGCCGCCCACCCCGCCGCGCTCGGTGGTGGTGGCGTCAGCGGGGCGCTGCTGTCCAGTGGTGGCGGCGGCGGGTCGGTGGGGGGGGCGGGTGGCGTCCACGGGGTGGCTGCCGGCGGCAGCGGTGCGGCCACGACGGCGCCGTGTCGGGGCGGGGTGGCCAACGGGGTGTCTCCCTCCAACCCCCCTCTCTTGCCCCTCTTCCCGACCCCCACTGCCACCGCCACGACCATCCCCCCGCACCCCCCCCTCGCCGCCGCCCGGCGGCGGATCATCCGTGCCCTCCTCACCGCCGCGGCGGTGGACGCGGTGACGCCCGTGGCGGGGGCGGCGGCGCTGTTTGTACCCCGGTGGGGCAGCGTGTGGGCCAAAATGGCCGCCGCCGCCTTCCTGACGTCCGCCTACCTCGCGGTCGTCCTGGTCCTCCACGGCCGGGTGGCGCTGCTGTGGGTGCGGGCCGCGGAGGCGGTCGCCGCCCCCGCCGATGGGGGGGGTGGGGGGGGGGATGACCCGTGAGGCCTCTATTGGAGGGACAATGATGGGTTGTGGGGCAGGGGTGGGGGGTGGTGGCGGGGTGAGACCGGTGGGGTGCCGCTTGACGTTGCACCGGCGGTGGCCCGCCCTCGCGCTGCCTCGTGCTGGGACGGGCGTGGGGGAGGGAGGGACGGGGAGATCCCGCCGCTGCCCTTTGCGATTGAGTTGGGGATGGTGCACGGGGGGCGGCGCCGCCAGACTCGCCGCCGCTGCGGGTCTTCCGCTGTAGCTGTACTGCTTGGCGGGGGAGAGTGAAGTGCCCGTTGTGATGCGCGTCGGGACGGGCGGCTACGCGCTGCCTGCCAGCGCGGCCGCCAGTAGCGGTGGCGGCGGTTGCGGCAGTGGTGGTGGCGTGGCGGTGGCGGCGGTGGTGGCGGTGTTGTCGGTCGGGGTTGCGTCGGTGACGCGCCAACGGCGTTCCCTGGCCGCCCATCAGAGGAGCGACCGTGTGCTCTCGTGCGTAGGTCGGCAGTGGTGACGCGTGCGCGCGGCGCGCTCGGCCACCCCTTCCCTCCGTCCTTTTTCTTGTGGGGCATGGGGGTGGTTTCAACAGCTCACTCCCCCCCCCCTTCCCCCTCCCCGCCGCTACCGGCTTCACCGCGCACCGGGGCAGCGGCGGCGGTGGTGGCTGTCCGCGCCGGGCGGGGTCGCGAGCGTCAACCGGGAAGCAACCGCCGTGGGGGGCGGGTTGGGGCCGCTGCCGACGCCCAGCGGGGACGGTCGGCCGCTGGGGAGGTTGGCGCGTGTGTCGGGCGCGGGCGCCCCCCCCGCCGCGGCGCAGCGTGTCGCGGGAGCCCAGGGCGCTTGGCCGCGGCCGTGGTGGTGACGTCGTGCGGGGAGAGCTCCCGCACAGGCTCTTCAGGGGCGCTGGGAGGCGATATGGCTTGTCATGTGGCAGCCGCGCGTGGGAAGAGGGGCGTGGGCGGGTGGCGCCCCCAACGGGCGTGCCCAGCGGCGCCCGACGTAGGGCTGCTGGCGGGATGGCGGGCGGGTGGATCAAGAGCTGAGAGGGCGCGTGTCCAGCGGCTGGCTAACGATGACGTGAGATGGAGCACAAAGAAACAGCGTAAAACATTGACGTCATGGACGACCGCCACGCGCCGGGAAGAAGGACCAACAGAAGCCGCACTGCGGGTAATAAGACTGTCATGTGAAGGGCACAAGAGAAACCGCACGGCGGGTCCGCACCATGTCGCTGCCAGAGTGGTTCGGGAGGGAGGTGAAACAGAGATGGCATGGGCTGCATCCCGAGGGGTACAATGCACCACCTCCACGGGAGAAATGTATCGAGCGAGTGCCAAAAGAGTTTCTGCACGTGTCCGTCGCTATAGAAGACGACAACCGTTGTCGGTTTCCACGAAAGGGGGCAGCTCGTGACAGCCAGCATCAACTCAACAAGCACCCCGAATGCGCCGCCCAAGAGCGCAGCACGTGGCAGGTGCTCGAGCCGTGGGGTCCACATTGAAGTTGAGCTGCTGCGCCACCAACGCCACCGTCGCACCAGCCGGGAGTGTCGACAAAGGAGGGGAAACGACGAATAGACGAACAATAACGTCAGTGACAATCCTTAAGCAAAGGAAGAGCGGCAACGAACACACACAAGCTCTCAGAGAGTACGAATACGAATATAAGTGTATCATCACAGGTCAGATAGACTAATCATCAATAATCATTGAGCAGGGACGGGGGGGGGGGGGGGGGGGGGGCACCGCTCGCAGCCAACGTACCAAGCAGTCCATGCCAATAGCGCCAAGAAAGAAGACACACGCGCCGCATGATGCCGGGTCAGCAGTCGGCCGACTCGGACGGACGACTCCGGACGGCCGCCCGCTGCTCCGACGCTCCTGGGCTGACCGACCCGACGGAGGAGCTGACGAGAGAACTCCACCCCGCCAGGCGCACGCGCTCCTCGGGTGCAAGTGCTGCTGCCGTTGCAGCCCCCTCGTCGACATACTCGTCGTCCACGTCGTCCTCATCGCGCACCTTGCGGTACACAGCGAGCGGGAGGGCGTCGACAAATATATCCCGCGCGCCCGACTCCTTGCGCAGCACCCGTCGGACCGCCGCGACCGACTCGTCCCAGTCGGCGTGCGCGGCCAGCGCAATGTGCACACTCGCACACACCCGGGTAGAGCTGATCGACCACACACGCAAAGCCGACATGTCCACCACGCCGGGCGTCGCGGCCACCCGGTCCGCGGTCGCCGAGATGTCCACCCCGGGGGGGGCCCACTCGCACAGGATGTAGACCGCTTCGCGGACGAGGGGAGCGTTGCTCACCATCACACCCGCAGCAACAAAGAGGGAAAAGAGCGGGTCGACAAAGAGCCAATGCGGCCTCAGCACCATGATGATGCCCGCCGCAATGACAGTGATATTCTCGCCAAGATCCGCCCACAAGTGCGCCTTGACCGCCGCCACGTTCATGTTGATCCCCGGCCCTTGAAGCGCCAGGCCGTCGGTGCTGTCAGCAGCCCCACCGCCATCGCTGTCCTCATGGCCATCGGGCCCGTGATGGCGGAGGACGTCCATCTCCCGGAGTTCCTGCTCGTCCACCGGCTCACGTGCAGGGCGGCCCGCCGGGGCGGTGCCGCCGCCCGACATGCCACAGCAGCTGAGGATGGTGGCCATCACAAAGTTGCCAACCAGTGCCACCGATGCGGTGACAAAAACGAGGCCCCCGTGAACGGGCTCGGGTTGGCCAAACAGGCTCCGCGCCGCCGAGATGCTCATCGACACGCACAGCGCAATCAAGATGGATACAGACACAAAGGCGACGAGCACCTCGGCCCGGTCCGACCCAAAGGACGCCCGCGCGTGCGGGGAGGAGTGAACGCGAAGCCATGCGGGGAGGAGCGCCAACACAAACGTCGCTCCGTCAATGGCCGAGAGCGTCGCAGCAATGGTGAGCGCGTGGCTGTTGGCCACGTGGGCAGCGACCAGCTCGGCTAACGCCACCACCAGCTGAACCGCGAGGGCGCCCAGGATGGCGCCCGTCTCAGTCATGTCAGGCGTTCAGACGCCACCAAAGACGCCAATGGGCGGCACAGGGCCACCAAGAGGCATAGGCGCACATGACCACGGACTGGAGGGGTACGGCGGCACGATGCCCACCTGGCAGCGGTTCCGGGCAGAGACACGCCGCGGGCAGTCCTTTTGGTGTCAAGCACGCGTGCTGAATGCTCTAAGCCAAAGCAAATCGATTCTGTGCGCAACTTTGTATGTAGCCCCCCCCAAGAGCCATCGTCGGTTGCCTTCGCCGTGGTGCAGTCGTGAGAAAGTGGAGCCCTCGCCCAGGTCAACAGCAAGAGAGGGTGGGGCGCGGCGTGACCGCCTGCCTCCACGCCTAGTTAACAGAGGCCGATCCTTGCCTTACGGGTTTCGAGGTCTCAGGTCCGCTCTGGTTGGATATCGCCCTGCAATTCTCTTGTGTGAGTGGCTGCACGTCTCTCTGTCAGTAAGTTTCTATCTTCAGATGCAAGAAGCTCATGTATATGAAAAGTATGTCCACGTGTAGGGGACTACCCCGGCCAGGACAGCTCTGGTGACATGCTGTGGTGGGCTTTTTGAGCCAATGGTTCGAGAAAGCAAGAAGGTTTGTACGTTTCCTACATGGAACCAGCAATGCGGCCGAGAAACGAAGACGCAATTCGATCGGCCTCTTCGAACTGAGAGCCAGCCCACTTCTCGCCCTCCTTGACCGCCTGCTCCTCAGTCGAGTCGCACAGGGGTACGGCGACTTTGTTCTCCTTGAGTCGTCCGTCCCCCGGCTTGGTAGCTCGCCTCGCCCCCGGTGCCGCAGATGACCGCCGCGTATGCGGCGATCTATGGGAGTCACTCGCGTCCCGAGCGAGCGCCATCGCCCGAAGATACATTGACGCGGACTCCAGCTCGGTCGCGGCCGGGTACTCGTCCGCATGCTGGTTCATGTGCCCGTGCCAGGCCTCAATGCCCTGCTCGCCGTACAGGCCAATACTGCCAAAACGGTCGAGAAAGTCTGGTGCGTGGCACCACAGCGCATGCAGCTTCGGAGACACGCGCACCCAGGGGAACGAGCGACACAGGAGGGTTACAAACTCCCTCGTGTCCGCACGAAACCGCACGGACTCCTCCCGGCTGATGACGGCCGCGCGGCTCAAAGTCGACCGCACGCCCCGCCACAGCTCCCACGCTTTTGCATACGCGTCTGAGTCCTTTTTGGGGACGAGGGGCGCAAGCGTCGCACAGACCACTTCGCTCTTCTCGGCGATGGCGTGGCAGTCACGCCCGATGAAGACGCCGCCGTGGTAGGGCGTCGGCTCGACACGAACAGCCAATCGTAGTTCGACCGCCAATTCGTCCGCATAAACTCGCCCGATCGCCGGCGACTTACAGAGGATGACGATTTCAATCGCCAATCGCAGAAGTCGAATCGTAACTCCCAAGAGGATGTGCAATGGAATTGGAACCACTTGACGCGGATCGATACCAATCAGCGGCCGCTGCGCAATCGACCGGTGCACGGCAAGGACGAGCGCCCCGTCGCTGCCGCTCGAGTGCGTGGCGTGCATTGCGCGCAAGTGTGCGGCCGTACGCAGCAACCGCACCCCTTGAAGATCCTGCAGCGTGCCGAACTGGGCGTCCAGAGCCGCCTGGGCGGCACTCGGCGCCCTCGTGCTGTAACACCACAAGCACGGCATACTGGCATTCGGCCCCTTGTGGCCGTGGATGGCGCATAACGCCTCGTAGTCGCCGGAGGCGAAAAGACGGACTGCCCGCCGCGTGCCCGCCACGACAATACCTTGACGCACCAGCTGCCGCAGCTGCAGAAGGTGCTCCGCCAGCATGGCCGTGAGCTGCGCATGCTTGTCCTTCGCCGCAGGGCACACGGCCACCAAAATCGTATTGGAAATCCAATTTGGACGACTCTGGTTGATAGTTCCAGCAACAATCTTAACCGAGCTCGGCGACCCGCCCTTGTCCACACCAATGGAGACGTGGATGTCCTTGACGTGGACGGGCGGGCTGGCAGCCCACAGCTCCTTGTCCGCTGCGGCCGGCGGGGTGTACGCGTCCGTCTGGGCGTACTCCTTTCCGTCTGGGCCGCGGAGGAGCCGGTCGATGAAGAGGCCCGAGGCCGCCAAGGCATCCACCGCCTCTTGGATGGCCAGTCTCACAGAGGATAGGTGCGCTCCCGTGCTGGTCACGGCGACCATCTTCGCCTCCGCGGCCGCCAGGCGCATGCGGGCTGCGCGCAAGTCTGGGATGCTCGCCATCGGGCTCCGCGAGCCGCCAAAGCCCAGCGGCAGCTTGTTGAACTGCGTCGCCTTGACGCCCGCGGAGGCAATCAAACCAACCTGTGCCTCGACTGGCACAGCGGCAGGGCACGCACCGGTTCGTGCACCCCCCCTGGCGCTGGCGGGAGCGCTCGCCGTCTGCTCTGACCCAGCGGCATACGGGCGCTGAGTCACGCCCACTCCGAGAAGGCCTTCAACGTCCGCACGACGTCTCTTGGACTGCCGTGGCTGCACATCTTCCTTGCGCGGAACGGCGACTTTGACGTACTTGCACGGCTCGCCGTTGGAGTGCTTGGTGACAATCTCGGATGGAGTTAGATCCAGCAGGATAGCCGCTGCAATTTCCATAAAGTAGATCTTGCCCGGATCCTCCGCGTACTTGCCACAAATAAGTGCATCGCGGAAGTCCTTAATACTTGGCGGTAGTAGTTGGGAGATGTTGGGTGCGGTCGTGCCGTTCGCCTCGGGCGCACATTGGTCGGTAGCGGCGTCTCGCAGCTGGCGGAGCGCGTTTTGAAGCTCTCGCCCGACGCCTGCGGCTTGCTGCTCAGCGTCACGCACTCTGGCGCGCAGCGCGGCCACCGCGCTCGCGTCCAGCGCGAGGCCCTGGGGGATGGGAAGCCCTGGGGGATGGGAAGCTCTCCAACAGCTCCCGAAGACCCTCCCGGAGCCGCAGGGCTGGCGCCGTACGCGCGCCTGTGCCGAGTGTAGCACGGCTCGCACACGCCGGCGGGGACGCCGGACTCCGTCACTCCGGCCGCTTGTTTGCTTTTCGACTCGGGCAGCCGCGCGACCGCCAGCACCGCCGGAGATGTTCCTGAACCGGCCGTCGAGCGCCAGGCCGCCAAGGCGGCACCCGGCTTTAAAAACCGTTTGAGGAAGCGACAGCAGCCAAAGGCCAAGCTCCTGTTGGGAAAAACATCGTTTATAGCATCATCACTAGGGGGGGGGGGAGGGGGGACAAAAAAAAAGAAAGATACGCGACACCAGAGCGGAAAGGGTACGTCAGTCACTGTGCAGTCACTCAAACAATGGTAGTACAATTCACGCATTGGTCCAGGCTCCCACGTGAGAAGCTTCTGCCCATAACGCACATTGCACCGTGCGCAGCCTGCTCCTTGGTGAGGTCCGCACCTATCGCGCCGGCATCCGCCATTGGATAGAACGGGTAGCTCCGCGGAAGGGAAGGGAAGCAGTTCACACAGTTGCTTGCGCTGTACTGCTGGGATGGCTTCATGGAGGGGCACAAGGTCGGTATAAAAGGATGAGACAGGTGAGGGGTGGTGCACCACCGGTGGGAACGGCGAGGGCAGGCGGCGGAAGGCGCCACCGCGTGCACTGAAGATCAATTCGACGACAAATCAAAAACCCTTGGTGTGGTCTGTCGGCAACCGCGCTCCAGAGTGTGCCCTGGGCGTGGCGACAATTGGCGACAGATTGGCCAAGATATATGGTCGCGAATCAAGTCTCAGCCACTGTGCGGGCGCCACATAAGTTGAAAGCTGTGTAAAGCATCCGACCCGTAAAGCAGGCCTTAACTGGGCGTGCCTCCTGCACAAACGGGGGCAGGAAGACCCCTGTCGAATCCGTCAACGCAAGACTCAAGAAGACAGCCGCGGGGGGGCCCGTCCGGGGGCCCCTTACAGACACGTGCCAGGTCTAACTCCGAATCAAATTATCCACCACTGCCACGATATGCCGATCGGCGCCCACGTGTGCTGGGCGACAGTTGTGCTGGCGGGAGCGGAAGCAGGCAAGTGGGACAGCTGTCTGGGGTTTGCACTTGTGGTGTACCGGTATTGATGCGGATGAGCATCGTCGGTCCTGCTGGCCAGAGGCCGTGGTCTTTGCCTGTGGTGGCGAAGGCGGCTCGTGGGTGACTCCGCTGTCGTCCAGCACACCTTCCGCCGTCTGCGGCTATGTTGCGGCATGACATCGTCGGATAACGACAACGTCGAGCCGTGCCGGACGAGGCTAGGCTCGCCATCCGCGAGGCGTACACCGTACTTTGCCGAGCTCGGCGGGTCGGCCCTGGGGTTCTACACCCCTCAAGACATGCTACAGGCGCTGTTGCACCACCGTGGCTCTATCAAAGGCGTCAATGCGGTGCGTCCAACTAGGGAGGGCGCTGTCTATGGTCGTCGTCGAGATGCTCTCCATCCACCAGCGGCGGCTGCTCGACGGCGGGGGACGAATGACGACCAACGGGAAGATGGTTGCCTGCCCCCCGACGCCTCGCTCGTCAAGTCATTGCCGCCTAAACTACCATTGGCGGCTGTGGAGGATATGTCGATATCCGCTCTGACTGGCCATCTACAAGACGGGATCATGGTTGGTCTGGGCCTCATGGACCTGGATGTCCGCACGAGCTCTTCTAAGAGCGCTCTTGTGCGGCCGCTGTTCGGTGGCAGAGCTATCTTTTGCTCTCACGGCCAAGACGTCTTCGTTGTGTGGGCGGCGACCAAGGATGACGCCATCGGATGTTTCTGCTCCTGTGGTGGCGATATGCTGAACGAGAATGTAGGCGCTCGCGTGCGCACGGGCGAGTCCTCCACCTGCCGGCATGCAGTTTCATTGAGCGTCGCCCTCCACGCTGTTGCCAACCACACCATGTGCAGGTCCGTTCCTGATCTGCTTCGGAAGCATCCATCACTCGACGGGGGGCTCGTAGAAGGCACGGACGTTGACACCTGCTTGGTGTCTGACGACGACGTTGGCCGTGGGACACACGTCGTGTCGTACAACCACATCTTCTGCGTCGTCGAGACGCCTGCCACCATGGCCAAACAGCGGAGGCCTGTTTGTCGGCACGTTCCCTGCCGCACGCGGAATGTGCGCTGCTTGCACTCGTTGGCGATTATGCCGTCTGCAGCCGGTGACGGGGCTTTTGCCAATGATTCTGAGAGCGACGCTGGCCCTGACGATCCTTCGGGAGCGGAAGGCGACCGGGACGCAGCGGACGCAGCGTCCGGTGACAACAGGTACAACCGCGGCGACTCGGCTGGTGTTATCGAGGGTGCTTCACAGGAAGATGGGGCTCGTGCCACTCCTGCACGGCCACGCCGTGGTACTAGCACCAGGATGCGGGAGCCGCGCGCGTTTGCGGACCTGTACTGTAGGCGGCGGGCAAGGAACATGCTGCCGTGCGCCTCTGAGACGGACAAGTGCGCGAGATACGATGCACTGGCGCGCGGCCAGGTTCAGCCGTCGATTGAGGACGTTAAGCTTCATGAGCAACTCTGTGTCCACTGTGGGGGTGCCATCGGAGAGCTCCACGCAGGCAAGCTTGCCGTGCTCCACACGCTAAGTGGTCGCGTTGCAGTTGAGACGCACGCTGGGGTTTGCTCGAACTAGAATTGCGGCGAGTTGGTGCCCTTTGACGGATCGCACCTGGGTCTCTTTTGCTACTCGGCGCGGACGGTTTACACGCGAACGTTCTTGGACGTCATCCTCTTTACGATCATCGCCACGAAGAACAGCATATCGGCGGCGTCTGCTACATCCGCTTTTCAACTTCACTGCACAGGGGCTATCTTTGATGGCGACTCGGCCAAGTCGCGGCAGGACCTAGGCCGCGCAACCGACGAGTTCTCTAGGACGCTGATCGTGCCGCGGAGATTGTACAAGTGCTCTACATGCTACGGCTCCAGCCAGACCCCTTATGCGGCGGTGGTGGCCGACGGCCAAACCATCGGCATCTTCAGGGACGCGGCCCACCCGTTTGAGCGT
This sequence comes from Pyropia yezoensis, assembly GCA_009829735.1. NCBI lineage: Eukaryota > Rhodophyta > Bangiophyceae > Bangiales > Bangiaceae > Pyropia > Pyropia yezoensis. The sequence goes on from CM020620.1 coordinate 19,439,287, forward strand.
GCCACGCAGAACGTCCCGACGATTCCCATTTCTATCGACAACGCCTGCTCGGTGACGGCGGCGTCGGTGCGCAGGTGCATCAGGCAGCGCCTCAAGGCGGGCTACGGTGAGGAGGTGGTGGCCGACGGCCAAACCATCGGCATCTTCAGGGACGCGGCCCACCCGTTTGAGCGTGCCACGCAGAACGTCCCGACGATTCCCATTTCTATCGACAACGCCTGCTCGGTGACGGCGGCGTCGGTGCGCAGGTGCATCAGGCAGCGCCTCAAGGCGGGCTACGGTGAGGAGGTGGTCTACTCCAAGGCGGACCAGCAGGCACTGTCAAAGTTTGTGGCTGGTAGCGGCACGATGCCGTCGGCTGGTGACCATTCGGATGCCAGCCACCGTGCCACGACGGCGGCGTGGGCGGCATCGTGCTTCTGGAACTCCTTTTTTGTGATGTCGTCGGCACCGCAAGACACCAAGAGGGGCCCTCCAGCGCCATCGGAGACACCCTCTGACCCGCCCTTATCTCCTCCACCGACGTCTGTACGATCGTCGTCCTCGCCGCCATCCCCTGCCGCCCGTGATGCGCGACCAAGTGTTGCCGGTCCCGGCGCTCTTCAAGGTGGCGGACCGACCCCTGCCGCGACGCGACCAGTGAAGCACCCCGAAGAGTTCAAGTACTGCAACGTTATCCCGGCGGCACTTGGCGAGGCTGAAGCGCTGCCTGTTGTACGAAGGGAGCGATGGGCCACGGTGTACACTTTTTTTCGCACCTTGTTGGCCGAGCCGGTCATTGGTGTCTTTGCTGGGGGAAACGTGAACGACCTGACGGCGCTGTCCAAAGCTCTCATAGTCGGTCAGATGCACAAGGACTGGATGCGGCTGACGGATTGCGTGGCGTCTGTGCATGTCGTCTGGTCGATGCTGGACCTGCTCGCAGATGATATGGACAACGACACTGAGTTCTGCAGGGCTACTGGAGAGCTCCTCCTGTTTGCGGTGCTCACGGACATGCACATGGAGAAGCTGTGGAGAGCGGAGATGAATGCGGACGCACTTCCCTACGAGGCAGCGTGGCAAGACACTGACGCTGCGAAGATCCAGGAGTGGATCGCGCGGCAGCCACTGCCTCCGGGCCATCGTCCTTCAGGCTTGGTGGCTCGAGCTGCGTCGCGGGACCGTGCGGTTGCACAAGCCAACGAGGTGCGGTCGGGGATTGTGTTTCTTGACCTCGATCAAGTGCGGGCACACCCCGCCGACGCCGTGGCAGCTGCGGCTGCAGCTGCCGCCAAGGAGAAGGCGCGACTGAACCCCAAGAATAAGTTGAAGCGGAAGCGCGGGGACATGGAGGACGCCGGCCTGGGTGACGATGACTGCCGCCATGCTTTTCTTACGCGCTCTGCTTTTACACCCGGGGTGGTGTCCTATCTTTGTTCATGTGGGATGTTGATCGGCTTTGAGGTGCTCGAGAGCGCTGAGAGCCCCGCAGGCATTGTTGCCGCATTGACTTCACGCTTCCCACGCCTCCCAAAGACTATCTACTTCGACACCGCATGTCAAGCAGCACGTAATGCCACTCGCCGCGTACCTTGGCTTGTGCGCGTCTCCGAGACAGCGTGGGCGTTGGACCGCTTCCACGCGTCTGCGCACAAGTGTTCGCCCTTGTTTGACGCAAACAACTATCCTGAACGGTCAGGCATGCACAAGACATCAGCCGCTGAGAACCGGCACTCATTGAACAAGCCTCTCAAGAATCATCTCACGTACCTTGGCCAAGACAGGTTTGTCGCCCAGATGCGGCTCATTGGCGCCATCAACAATCTTCTCATCCTCTACCGCCGCACCATCGGGGGGTCCGACGTCCGACACCGGCCTTTGCCACTCCTTTTCCACTCATTAGTTGCCTTGGTGTGCGAGGGGGAGGGATGTAGTTGTAGCGACGCACAGACATGACTTTTGTTCTTCTTCCTTCGCACTCAAAGACCCTTTCAATCCGCAGGACGCAGCCCACCACCTCTCATGCTTAACCATTCCCGCTACAGAGCTGTCCCCTCCCAGCAAGGCGCAACGGCACTCATGCCACCGAGCGCGACGGCGACGGCCTCGTCGGGCTCCCCCTCCTCCGCCGCCTTGAGCGCCGCCAGCAGCGCCGCCGCGACGCACGACGACGACTACTACAGCAGCAGCAGCTCCGGGAAGTAGAAAACGAGCAGCACCAGCCGCGACTGCATGTGGGTGGGCGACCGCCCCACTCGCATGTCAGAGGAAGGCGCCAGCGAGTAAAGGGACCGCCCCGACCCGCCGCCGCCCGCCTCGCCCGGGCCCCTCCCCGCGCCCGCCGAGTTGCCGCCCAGGTGCAGCAGCAGCGACGGCACCGCGTAGTGGCGCATGCCTGCGTCGCGAGCCGCCTTGACGCGAGCGACGACGTAACGTCGCTGGGGACCTCAACCGCCAGCCACAAGGACACGACGTAGTCGCCAACGGAGAGCGTGGTGGGTACCGCCTTCTGGCCCGCCACGTCGAGCGCCGGCGGGCGGCCCGACCGCAGCTGCCGCGCGTCGACGATGACGCGCCCGCGGCGGACCGCGTCGGACGTCAGCACCGCGTGCGCCCCGCTGGACGCCGTTGCCGCGGTCGCCGACGCCACCCGGCGATGGGCGTCGCGGCGGCTGCCGCCGCTGCCTGCGGCGGGTCTTCCGCGTCCAGGACCGCCGTTACAGACGCGTCCGCCACCGCAGAGTCGACCCGCCCGTCCTGCTCAGCATTGGTGCGCGCTGGCGGCAGAGTGCTTGAAACGCGGCGGTCTCGGCCGACGTGGCCGCCGCATCGCCCTTGTCGTCAAAGCCCCGGTCGTACCGGGTGAGGTGGAAGTGACCACGGGAGGAAGAGAGGGGCACAGGGTGGGGAGGGGGGGGACGCGACCACGTCGTCGCTGCTGGCGCCTACCGCGAGGGTACCGCGTCGCAGAACCCGACGCATAAGCGCCGCTACGCCGCAGCCCGATGCTTGGGCGCCGCTACAGCAGCCGCCCGACGCTCGGGCGCTGCTACTGCCGCGCTGCGGCGCTCTGCAGCGCAGCCAGTAACACTGGCTGGCGCTGGCCTCGAGCACGATCGTCACCGTGCACCCGCCAGCCATCCGGTGGGCAAACAATACCAGCAATAGCGGCACCTACCCAGACCTACGGGGCTTCGTGTACATACTACAGGGCGTCTACCGGAAAGGCCGCCATGGCTTTGCCAGAGCGTGCGCCGCACAGCCATACATTGCATGCTGGAGGGCTACTTAACGGCTTCATGGCCATCGTCTTAAGGACGCGACAATGGGGAACAAGGACACCATGACAACTGTAGAAGTATGCATGGATAGAGCCGGTAACTATTGCAAGTTCGGGTCAGCATGGTGCGAGCCATCCGCGAGGAGACGTACTGGTCTGCGGGTCCGCTGCTCCCTTAACTAGGGCACAGCTACGCGCATACGCCTGCTGCATCCGTATATCAATCCATGCTCTCCTGTGGGTCACAGCTAGGACGCGTTTCTTGAAGTTGGACGCTGTCTGAGAGGGTGCGAGAAGATCTCCCACCAAGCTGCTCCTCAGGCGGGACAATGCGCAAGAAAATCGTCGCTTGCCGTCCAGTCACCCATCCCTTTTTCAGGTTCGGTGGTCAAACCGTCTCTGGAGGACAGAGAGATGGGCGCTGCCCTGCAAAGAAGAGTGCAGTGTGATCAGAGTAGGTACGATCCGACACCCATCCCCACATGGACAGACATTCGGTGAGCTCGCGCATTCCCATTCCTACATATGTGACGGAGACCAGGTGACCGTGGGTGACACGGTGTGCACCCCACCTCCCTGAGCCAGCTGCAGTGGGCCCCTCCGCCACATGGCGTACTCTTAATCCATGCATCCCAGAATCGTCGCCCTCAGCATCTGCCCCCGTTGACTGAGCACCAGTTGTTCATCTGTCCGCCAACCGTATGCGGCAAGAGGAACTTACGCAGCGCCAAGCCCCTGCGCGCGAACCTGTTCGCTGCGCAACCGTACAAAACCCTCGCTTCCTGGGTACATATGTGCCCTCTGTCAGTTCTGCTCATAGACGAGAGTAGGGGACTGAGTGAGAACTGAGTGTCAGCCGGGGCGTAGCAGGTGAAGCGCGTCCCATCGGTGTGATGGCGCCCGACATGGTCGTCTTCGGCTGGTGCTGCAGGAGACTATGTGCAGATGGTCAGGTCCGGAAGCGGACAAACGCCCCATGCTGCGCGCAGCAGTGTGAGAGAGCACGCATGTCCATGTCCGATGTGGGGGATAGGTCTCCTCTGCTCCGGGCGCACGGGTACGCCGTGTGGCACAGTGCAAGCAGGTCGCACTTGGGCGACACGGCCGTCCATTTTAAAGTTCAAATGACATTGTATCCCGGATCCATTCGTATTTTCAAACAGATCGGTGCAATTTTTGATGCGGACCCCCTCGGACGGCCGCGTGGCACCTTCGTGCAGCCGCCGCTTGGCAGCCCGTTACAGAAATACTGCGCGCGCGCGCGTGCCTGCGGACGGGTACGCTGAACGGCCTTGTCGGGGGGGTGAACGGCCATGTGTTAGGGATGAACGGCCGCGGCGGTGAACGGCCGTGTGCTTGGCGCCTTTCTCTTGCGCCCTCCTTGAGACCCCGCCAACGAGGCGGCGACGGTCATGTCCTTCCCCCCGCCTGGCGGCTGGCAAAGCTCCCCCCAGCAGCCGCCCCCACCGTTTGCCGACGATGGCGGTCACGTGGGGACCCTGACCCCTGCCGCCTACATACGGGCACGGACACCGCCGGCGCGACGGCCACCGCGGCCACCTCCTCGGCGGCCCGCCACGACTGCCGCGGTGGGCGCGGTGGTGGCCGCGGGGCGTGCACACCGCCGGCGCAGCGGCCACCGCGGCGACCTCCTTGGCCGCCGAACGTAACAGCCACGGCTGGCGCGGCGGTGACGGCGGAGCTTGCACACCGCTGGCGCGGCGGTCACGGTGGCACCCTGCTCGGCGGCCGTACGCGATGGCCGCGGCGGGCGCAGCGGTGGAGCGTGCACACGTCCGGCGCGGCGTTCACCGCGGAGACCTGCCGCGGCGGTAGCGGCGGGGCGTGGACACTGCCGGAGCGGCCGCCACCGTGGCGGCCTCTTCGGTGGCCCAACGCGAGGGCCGCGGCGGGCGCAGCGAGGCGCGGAGACTGCCGGCGCGGCCGCCACCGCGGCGGCCCCCTTGCTGGTCACAACTCAACGGCCGCGTGTAGCACAATAGGTATCCGCTGCACGTCCACTCTCAGGGAACACTCGCCAGGGGGGATCGGCACCAACGTCACCGGGAGGCCAAGGTTGCTGTCCTTGGAGCGCAAGCCACGGGACCAAGATGAGAGCCCAAATGGGAGGGGTTTGTTGTTCTACCTTGGCCGGCGGTGGATTCGCCGCCGGCCCCCTCGCTATAAACCCTCGGAGACACTACTAACTACCCCCCGCCCCAAGATGCAAGTCCCTCTGGTCATACGTAACTTATAGATACCGTGACCAGTACGGACTATCAAATTGAAAGCCAAGGATTAGAAGTAGCCCCCCTAATACTAGGGTCACAATACGGCCGACCATATTGCTACATATCCCCCCCTTAGATTCGGCCCGTCCTCGGGTCGAGTTGCATTCGGCTTTCCGAATGTAAGTGGGTCGCGTGACCGTTTACCAGTCGGGTGGGGCTTTGCGCCCGGTCGCGACAGACACCCCTTTTCGAGGCTGTCTGAGGGGGGTGCCCCCCTTTGTGTGATACACACACGATCCGTTTTCCGGACCGTTGAATTCCCGATGCGGGTTTCTGTTCACGACCCCCCTTTCCGAGGGGTGGTGCAAGCGGATCCGCCACCAGGCGTCTGGTGGTAGGGGGGCCCCTCTCGTGAGACGATTGAGTGGGTGGCGGGGGTTGCCCGCGTTGCGTGGGGGCGGTTGAGGGTGACCCTCCTGGTTACCCCGTGTGGGGGGGCGTGGCCCCGTTCCAGGTGCCTGGGTGGAGCGCCCTCGTAGCTCGGCTGGCGCGGGTCGTCCCGCGCTGCCGTATCGCTCGTGCCGAGCTGTGTGGTTATCAGCGCGGGTGCCCGCGCTTTCCAGGCTCGTCCGCGCGAGCGTTCCTTGTACCGGGTCGAGCCGGCTGCGGCTTTTCGGCACGGGTTGCCCCTGCAACCCCGGTTTCACCATGTCGGACCCCCAGGTACCCGGGGGCGAGGACGACCTGCTGCTTGGGGAGGAGGAAGAGGTGATGGTGGACGACGCCCCCGTCTCTGCCACAGCCACCGAGTGCTTCTTAGCGAGCTCGTCGGAGGACGAGGACGACCGGGTGACCGTTCGTGTGGCCCCGGAAGGTGCGCCGGGCGGATCGTCGTCCGTGTGCAGCGGCACGACGGCTCCGTCGGGTGTCGGGCAACCTCGCGCAGCGATGCCCTCTACCGCTAATCCTCCGGCGGTTCGGATGGCTTCTGTCGCCGGTGCTGGCGCGGCTCTACCTCAAGACGGCGTCGCCGGCGTGTCGGATGGTCGTGGCCGCACCCCGGCCGAGCCGGCGGGTCAAGACGGCGCGGGTGCCCGCCCGGTTGGTGTGTCCCCGGCAGCGGGTACCGGGTCTACTGCTGCTGCCCCCGTGGGGCCCGCGTCGGGCCCGGGTGGCGGCGGTGCTCTACCCGCGGTGCCGCGGACCCCTGGTGGTCAAGAAGTATCTACCCCGATGGCCGTGGACTCCGGGAGTTACTCCGGGAGGGCGCCCGCCCTTCTTCTTCCTCCTCGGCCCCGTGCTCGGCCGGGGCCGGCTCATCTGCCGGTGGGGCTTCCCCCGGCGCCCCCTATTCTTCCTGGTCCTGACCGGGTTGCCCCTTTGGGTGGCGGTGTCGCCTTGGCGGCAGGTCAACCCGCTATGTCGATGTCCGACTTGGTGGCTCGGGTTCGAGGCCTGACTGTGCAGGAGTCGATGGAGTCCGCTGGGCGGATGCGGGTGGAATTCCACCAGCCGCGTCTTCCTGGAGAGACCTCCCGGCGCGTCAAGGTGGACCCGAGTTGGGAGCGGGAGTTGGTGCGGCTGGTCAACCAGCCGAACGCGGTCCGGGTGGAGCATCATTGGATCCTGAGCCAGCCGGATGACCGGCATGCGCAGCTCTGGCGCACCCGGATTGGGCGGGGTGAGGTCTACCTCGACTCCGCCTTCGGGATATGCGACTTGATTGCCCCCGCGTTGCCGCGGGAGGTTGACTACCCGGCTAGTGCTCGGGGGATTGCGGCGGCGGCGGAGCCAGTTGCGTTTGGGGAGACGGTGCGTGATACCGGCCGGTATCCCGGGTTCGAGTACTTCCCGGGGGTATCCCCGTACCTGACGTTGACGGCTTCGTACCCGCCTACGGCGGGGTTGAAGTCAGCGTCGAGCTGGCGACGCAACCATGGTGTCATGGCGGATGCGTTCCGCACCGATATAACGTGTGCGTTGCAGACCGGTAACGGTCGCGCGCCGGTATACACTGCCGTGCGCCCGCCTCTGTGGCAGGAGGGGTAGAAGCCCGCCCCTGCTTTCCGGTTTGACACCGGCTCCTGTCTCCGATACTTCGGGAGTGTGTTGGCCTCCCGGCCGGTCCACCCGTTGCAGGGTACCTTCACCCTTGAGGTTACCCTCGGGCAGGCTTCCTCCTTCTTGCTGTCCGTCCGCCGGCAGGGGCGCCTGTTTCATCTTCCGACGGGTGTCCGTCGGCACATTGCGCAGTTGGCCGTGGACATGATAGCCGCCAAGACCGGGTTGGCCCGGGAGTTCGAGGCCCTGCTGGCTGTTCATGATGCCGTGAACTGGGCTGGGGTGTTGGCCCTTCCCCCGTACCGGGACCCGCAGGCTGGGGCTTCCCCCTTGCCTCGTCACTCGTTGCGTACCCGTGTAGCAATATGGTCGGCCGTATTGTGACCCTGGTATTAGGGGGGCTACTTCTAATCCTTGGCTTTCAATTTGATAGTCCGTACTGGTCACGGTATCTATAAGTTACGTATGACCAGAGGGACTTGCATCTTGGGGTGGAGGGTAGTTAGTAGTGTCTCCGAGGGTTTATAACGAGGGGGCCGGCGGCGAATCCACCGCCGGCCAAGGTAGAACAACAAACCCCTCCCATTTGGGCTCCCATCTTGGTCCCGTGGTTGCGCTCCAAGGACAGCAACCTTGGCCTCCCGGTGACGTTGGTGCCGATCCCCCTTGGTGAGTGTTCCCTGAGAGTGGACGTGCGACGGATTCCTATTGTGCTACATTGGTGGAGCAGCAGGGGACGGGTTTCCGTCACCCTTGTGGTGACGCCGTCTTCGGCCCTGGCACACGGATAGGGATCCGGTCCTTTTCTTGTACTCGTGGTGTTGCGACCTGATCGATTGTGTTGAGCTTTTACCTGTGACTGTGACATACTGTTACTCTCCCCAATCTACCCCCTCGCTCTCTTATTCGTGGTGATTGTTACGTCGGTTGACTGAGTGTGACTATGTCTACCCAAGAGACGGGGAACGTTCAAGATGACGGATCTGCGTCGACGCCGACTCCGGAGGTGACTACGGGAACCGGGATCGGGAACCCGATCGACAACATTGAGACGCCAATGCTTTCCGGTGCCGGATCGACGTTTGGCACGGCTCGGACGGCAGGAGGCGACGGCCCGCCTGAACTGTCATCGACCGACCTCACTCCGTCGCCTCCTTCACCAGGGGATTCCCTGATGGCATCATTGGCCCGCATCGAGGCCCGGTTTTCCGGACTCGACGCTCGTCAAGAGCGGACGGAGGACGCAATGGCAGTGTTGATGTCAACACGCCACACGACGGGACCCCGTCGTGTTCCTCCCACACCGGTACGGTTTGAACCGGCCGGACTACTTTCGGAGTCCACCGGGGTCGACCCCGGCGCAGCAACTCCCGGACAACCCCCGGACACAATGGGGTATGGATCCGACTCGTCGGCAGAGTTGGAACGGAGTCACACGGAGCGATACGCTCGGAGCACCCGAAGCGGACTCCGCGGACACGACCCGGCGGATACTTACGCCGGTGGAGAGTCGGTTATTGGGGGAGGGGGTACCCTCTCACAGTATCCCCACGACGAAGGAGGCCAGGCAACTCGGGTTCCCGAGGTGCCGACGCCTGAAGTACCATCTTCAGTGGTGGAAGCTATGACCGCGCAGGTAACTGCGAGCCTACTGAAGCGGATGGAGTCCGATGAGTTTGCTCATCAACTGGCTAAGCGACTGGATATCCAGGACGCTGACACGGAGATCGTCAACGAGGTCTTCCGGTCGGTTCTTACTCCGGAACGTTATCGTTTGGAGGACCGCTCTACCACCGTATCGGAATCGATGCGTACGACCTCGCACCGAGCGATCCGCTCTATGCAGACCCTTATGAAGGGAGTCCCTATGTTCGGGGGGCCGAACGGACGCCCGATGGCAGTCATCGGCTTCTTGACTAGCTTCAAGGCAGCCGCGGACAAGGCCCTCGTTAACGAGGGGCTGGCCCTGGAGATCCTCCCGTTCTTTGTTGATGAACGGGTGCGAGGCATCCTTCGCCAGGCATCCCCGATGCCGGGAATGCGGGTTGCGGCCACCCCCATGGATTACCGTGGGATTCTCAAGGAGCTGCTGAGCAGTTACCTCAGTGAGGACAAGTGCGAGGACCACTACCGGGCCCTGCGCACTGCCACCGCCCAGAGCTGGGAGGATGAGGAGATGTTCGGACGACGGATTCAAGAGCTCGACTACGAGCTGGGGAAGCTCCTCAGAGAAGGGGAGCTACGGGCCATCCTGTTCGCAGGAGTACCCAACTACGTGCGGATATCCGCACGGGGCGCCAACACGGCACGGACGAACTTCAGTCGACTGATGCATATGTGCAAGTCCCTAGGGGATGCCTACCGGGTGCTTCACCCGGAGTGTGCTCTTGCCTCAAAGCCCAAGGGTGAGGGGAGCAAGCTCAATCTCACCCCGGTACCGAGGCAAGACAAGATGGAACGGAAGGCCGCACCGGTACTGGTGGCTACCGATTACGCCCCCACGGGCGAGGAGGAACCACTTGTTGACCAGCAGGGCCACCTGCTGTTACCGGCTACGCCGGTGATTGATGAGCAAGGTACGGTAGTGTACATCGCTCCGGCGGGGACCCAGTTCCAGGTCAGCGAGGGCACGGGACGTCGCGTCCCGTACGTACGGACTACGGGGTACTCCCCGGTGACGGGTAACCCTCACCAACCCTTGCCAACATGGGCGGTGCGCACGGAGGCACCTCCGCAGATTGCGGGCCGACCCAACCGGTTGGGGGAGTCCATGTTCCGGTTGACCCAAGGACCCAAGGCCTACCAGGGAGCAGGCACTCGGGAGCCCGAGGGAGGAAACTGCAGCTACGGGGCTACCCCGATGCGAACTCAAGGGGGGACCGGCACGTCCGGATGTATGTTGTGTGGGGATCCCCAGCACTGGGTGTCTTCCTGCCCACTCATCCCCGAGAAGTCTCGGCGGGCAGCGGCGCAACGCAAGGCATCCACCGGGGGGTATCCCGCCAGAGCACCCGGACCCGCACCGGGTAGGCAGCCAGCTCCAGGTGGAGTACTGGCCGTCGAGGAGGCACCTCCTCAGCCGGATGTCCCGGCGGACAGCACCCTACCAAGGGCGGGAAACGAGTAAGAGGAAGGATGAGGGGGGGGCGCTGGGGTAACCCAAGCAAGCCACCCCGGAGTACCGCGGGGAAAGCCCCACGGCGAGCGCGTTTGAGCCGGCGCCGCATCAATCCCCGGGTACACCTTCCAACCCCGACGACACGGAGTCAGGGGAATGATGAGAATCCCCCGATAACGGGAGGCGAGGACGGGATGCCCCGTCACGTTGAACCAGCCAAGGGCCCTGTCCAGGATGCCCGAGGAACACCGGATATCGGTGTAGGCCATGTGCTGTTTACCTTGGAGAACTTCAAGGTATCAGCCACACTGGGGGTTGACCCCCAGTCGACACGATCGTACTACCCTGTACTGGATACAGAAGCTGGACCCAACCTTATCCGGAAGGATACCCTCCCGGACAAGTGGCTTCCGCGAGTCAGAGCGACTCGGGACCCACCATTAAGGACGCGAATGGTCGCCTCATTCGTACGACCGCAGCGATGTCGCTGCGGGTTACCATCGGGGAACTCACCACGGAAGTCGACTTCTTGGTGTGTGAGACCCTATCGGTGCCCTGCATACTGGGGTGCACCTTCATCAACGTTCACGTGGATGCAATCCGGCCAGGCCGGAGGACCGTTGAGCTTCAAGAAGCCGACGGGACGAAGCGAGGACATACGGCTATCGTCAGGGACCTGACGCTACAAGGGAGCCACGTTAACGTGGCTGAGGTGTACGCAAGCGTCGAGCCGAAGACACTTCGGTTGGCCAAGCGAACTCGCTTTGAGCCGTTGTCGGAGACAGTCCTCCCGGTTAACTGTGACCTCGCAGGTATCTGCAGAGTCCGGTCCAACCTGCGGACGTACAAGTGCCATGGGTTGACCATGGCCAACGGTCTCATAGACCTCCCAGCAGGAGGGTCGTCCCTCCTAGTGATGGCGAACTATCGCCGTAAGGCAGTCACCCTCCCGAAGGGAACTATCCTCGGGATTGCCGAGCTCTACGAAGGAGATATCCTTACCCCTGAAAAGGAAGGTCAAGTGGAACCACTTGAAGTGCTTGCGGTCGCCGAGACCGCCGAGCGACAGCAACCCGATGACGGGAAGCCTAACCCATCGGCGGCTCCGGCGGACATGCCGCCAAAGGACCAAGAAGCACTGAAGGCCCTGGCCGAGGCTGACCTCGACCGCCTACCCCTTCGGTAGCCGAAGGGGTACGACGGATGCTAAGAAGGTATGACGTCATGTGGACCGGTGGGGCGCTGGGTACCATTGGGGCAACCCAACATCGTATAGACCTGGTACCAGGCGCACGACCCGCCCGGTCACAACCGCACCGAGCGGGACCTATGCAACGAGAGATCGTTGATGGAGAAGTGAAGAGGATGAGCGAAGCGAAGGTGATACGACCTTCGATGTCGGAGTGGGGTGCCCCAGTCGTTATCGTACCGAAGAAGGATCAAACCCCTCGGTTTTGCATCGATTATCGACGCCTCAACTTGGTTACCAAGAAAGACTCATACCCTTTACGAAGGATGGATGAATGCATCGACTCCCTGGGGGAAGCTACGGTGTTTACCACCATCGACTGCAATGCCGGATACTGGCAGATCCCAGTGGCGGACGAGGATATCCCCAAGACGGCGTTCGTCTGTCACAGTGGAGTGTACGAGTTCCTAAGGATGCCCTTCGGATTGTCCAACGCCCCCGCTACATTCCAGCGGGCTATCGACATTATACTGTCGGGGGTGAAGTGGCGTAACTGCCTAGTGTACCTCGATGACGTCATCGTCTTCTCGCGCAACATGGATGACCATGTGCAACATGTTGACGAGGTACTCACCCTCTTGAGGGACGCCGGGGTAACCCTGCGTCTGAAGAAGTGCGCCTTCTTCCAACAGACGGTCGAGTATCTGGGCCACCAGATAACCCCTGGTAAACTAGGGGTACTCGAAGCCAATACCCGGGCACTCCGGGATGCCCGCTTCCCTAACACCCAGACGCAGCTCAAGAGCTTCCTGGGAATGTGCAACGTATACCGACGGTTCTTCAAGGACTTCGCTCGGATAGCTAAACCGTTAACGGTTCTTACGAGCAGTACCTTGCGCAAGGTACTCCAACCCCCTTCGCCTAGCGAAGAGGAGGCATTCGAGTCGCTGAAGCGAGCCCTACTATCCCCACCCGTCCTTGCGTTACCGCACAGACGGGGTGCCTTCGTCATCGACGTCGATGCCTGCGACACCCAAGTGGGATGCACCCTGCTACAGGGAGAGACGTTGATCGGTTCCGATAACGTTATCCCGGAGCTACGTCCGGTAGGGTACTTCAGCCGGACACTCAACCCGGCTGAGCGTAACTATAGTGCCACCGAGCGTGAGTGCCTCGGGGTTATATGGGCAGTGCAACTGCTCCGCCCATACCTGGAGGGCTCTATGTTCATCGTGAGGTCCGACCACGAACCTCTACGATGGCTCCTCAACCTTGGTGACAAGGATTCCGATAGCCATGGGAGGCTAGCCCGATGGAGGCTGAAGATGGCCGAGCACGACTACCGTACCGTGTATAAGGCTGGGTCAACCCACCACCTCGGAGACGCGTTGTCTCGGCTCGACACCCCGAGCGGAGATACCCGCCCGGTGGACGAGGACATCCCGGTGGTACCCGTCTGCATGGTGGGTAACGCCACCCAAGGTATGGTTGACCATACCATGGCACACCGAGCATGCCCACTGACTCTCGCGGACTTCCGCGAGGCACAAGCCAATGACGACGACTGTAGACGCCATCGCGCTAACCTCCTGGCCGGTACGGCCGGCATCTTCTCCGAGAATGAAGACGGACTCATATACCGGCGGGCACCCGCCGATGGACGACATCAAGTCGTGGTTCCCGTGTCCTTACGGCAGGCCGTCATGGAACGAGAACACGAGAACCCCACAGCCGGACACCCGGGGGGTTCGCGCATGTTCGCAGCAATGCGAAGGTTCTTCTACTGGCCAGCAATGGCCGTCGACGTGGTCGACCACGTAAGGGGATGCCACCCCTGTGCACGTAACCGCATGAGTCTACATAGGCGGGCATCCGCGATGAAACTGCTCCCCCCAGACGGGCCCAACGAGCAAGTCGCTATCGACATACTCGGACCGCTTCCGGTAACGGAAGAAGGGAACAGGTACATCCTGGTCATGTCAGACCGATTCACTAAGCTGTCACGAGCGGCAGCCATCCCGATTGATACGGCTTATACCATCATGAACGCAGTGGTTGACCACTGGATCAGTGCATACGGAGTCATGAAGCATCTCCTCTCCGACAACGGAGCAAACCTGACGTCAGCATTCTGCACTAAGGTCATGGGCATGTTCGGGATCGAACCACGTCGGGCATCCGACTACCACCCGCAGACCAACGGACAGGTGGAGCGGTTCAACCGCACCATCGTCAAGATGCTCCAATGCTATGTGGCGGAGCACACGAAGACGTGGGACAGGCTTCTGTCCGTCTTGACCCTGGCATACAATGCCAGGCCCCACCGAAGTACCAGTATTGCACCACTGGAATGGGTCATGCCAATGGGCGTCGGGAACCTGACGCTGCCACCGGGCAGGTGCACTCGGTATGACATACCGAAGGGCCGACCGGCCGAACGGATCCACTTAGCTTGGTTGGCCAAGCTATCGTGGATGATACCAAAACTCAAGGGCGCCCTTGACCGTACACAACTTCGATACAAGAAGAACTTCGACGCCCGGCTACGGGTGCGCAACGCTACCCTGATGACAGGTGAGTGGGTTTACATCAGACACCAGAAGTTCCGGGGGAACAAGCTCATGCAACCGGTCAAGGGACCGTACCAGATTCTCCACAGAGATGACCACTCTGTCATCCTGCACTCCGATACGGAGATCCAACGCATCAGTGTGAATGATGTCACACCTGCTCCGAAGCCGGAACAGCCTCAGCCGGTACCGGCTGGGTTGCTACACGAAGCTCTTACAACCCACCGGTCAGATGACCCGGTGGGACCGGATGGGATTCCATACCAAGTAGAGGGCGTGGTCGGACACACCGACCCGGTTGGGGGGCGCGAGAAAGAACTGAGGCAGGCCACGGCTAAGTCAGACGGGGTACTCCTCAAAGGCAGGCATTGGTATCATGCAAACGCCCCAGCGGGGGATGAGTTTATACTCACTACTACCCGGCCACCATAAGGGTCACCGGGTCCCTCTCCCTCACAAACAATAGCACTCCTCAGTGGGTAGACCCACTGCCCGAGGGAGGCCACTGACGCGTAAGCGCGTACACCTCCATGCTCCACCGGTCGGCAATCTCACGACGGTCAATCACCCGAGTTACCTCGGTGCATAGCTGAACGAGGGTGCTGCGGCCGGCCTCCACGTCCGCCAGAGCGGACTGGAGACTGTCCAGCACGCCGCCGAAGCAACGCGCGGACCCAACCAGCGCAGCACCTGGCGGGATGTCCCCCCAGCTAACAGAGAGAACCTCCCGCATCGCGCGGGCAACAAGGGCGTCAACGCCCTCATACCAGAGACGGGGACCCCCGTCAGGCATGACAGGGGCGGGAGGTGACACGGGCGCAGCCAGAGGAGCCACAGGAGCCGACACGGCTACCACCGGAGCCGGTGGCACCTGATACGAGGCCCGGTAGGACCCTACTGAAGGAGCTCCACCGTAAACCCGGCGGGGCTCGGCCCGACGACGGGACACCTCACGCTCCCCACCCGCAGAGCCCCACTCTCGGGGACGACTGCCAACCGCCACCGGTATCGGGATACAGAACCACGGGGCGAGGACTTGAAGAGGGTCATGGATAACCATGGGAATACCCAGGTCAGCAACAGCCTCGGTGGACGCCCACCCGTGGCAATTGGGCTCACCCGGCTGAGTACGCCGGGCTGTAGCACAATAGGAATCCGTCGCACGTCCACTCTCAGGGAACACTCACCAAGGGGGATCGGCACCAACGTCACCGGGAGGCCAAGGTTGCTGTCCTTGGAGCGCAAGCCACGGGACCAAGATGGGAGCCCAAATGGGAGGGGTTTGTTGTTCTACCTTGGCCGGCGGTGGATTCGCCGCCGGCCCCCTCGTTATAAACCCTCGGAGACACTACTAACTACCCTCCGCCCCAAGATGCAAGTCCCTCTAGTCATACGTAACTTATAGATACCGTGACCAGTACGGACTATCAAATTGAAAGCCAAGGATTAGAAGTAGCCCCCCTAATACTAGGGTCACAATACGGCCGACCATATTGCTACATATCCCCCCCTTAGATTCGGCCCGTCCTCGGGTCGAGTTGCATTCGGGTTACCGAATGTAAGTGGGTCGCGTGACCGTTTACCTGTCGGGTGGGGCTTTGCGCCCGGTCGCGACAGACACCCCTTTTCGAGGTTGTCTGAGGGGGGTGCCCCCCTTTGTGTGGTACACACACGATCCGTTTTCCGGACCGTTAAATTCCCGATGCGGGTTTCTGTTCACGACCCCCCTTTCCGAGGGGTGGTGCAAGCGGATCCGCCACCAGGCGTCTGGTGGTAGCGGAGCCCCTCTCGTGTTAGAAATACAGAGTGATCATCTCTGTGTAAGATCTGGTACGTTCCCTTGACCGGTTGCATAAGCTTGTTCCCGCGGAACTTCTGGTGTCTGATATAGACCAAGTCACCTGTTACCAGGGTTGCATTGCGTACCCGTAGCCGGGCGTCAAAGTTCTTCTTGTATCGAAGTTGTGTACGGTCAAGGGCGCCCTTGAGTTTCGGTATCATCCACGATAGCTTGGCCAACCAAGCTAAGTGGATCCGTTCGGCCGGTCGGCCCTTCGGTATGTCATACCGAGTGCACCTGCCCGGTGGCAGCGTCAGGTTCCCGACGCCCATTGGCATGACCCATTCCAGTGGTGCAATACTGGTACTTCGGTGGGGCCTGGCATTGTATGCCAGGGTCAAGACGGACAGAAGCCTGTCCCACGTCTTCGTGTGCTCCGCCACATAGCATTGGAGCATCTTGACGATGGTGCGGTTGAACCGCTCCACCTGTCCGTTGGTCTGCGGGTGGTAGTCGGATGCCCGACGTGGTTCGATCCCGAACATGCCCATGACCTTAGTGCAGAATGCTGACGTCAGGTTTGCTCCGTTGTCGGAGAGGAGATGCTTCATGACTCCGTATGCACTGATCCAGTGGTCAACCACTGCGTTCGTGATCGTGTAGGCTGTATCGTTCGGGATTGCTACTGCCCGTGACAGCTTAGTAAAGCGGTCCGACATGACCAGGATGTACCTGTTCCCTTCTTCCGTTACCGGAAGCGGTCCGAGTATGTCGGTAGCGACTTGTTCGTTGGGCCCGTCTGGGGGGAACAGTTTCATCGCGGATGCCCGCCTATGTAGACTCATGCAGTTACGTGCACAGGGGTGGCATCCCCGCACGTGGTCGATTACGTCGACGGCCATAGCTGGCCAGTAGAAGAACCTTCGCATTGCTGCGAACATGCGCGAACCCCCCGGGTGTCCGGCTGTGGGGTTCTCGTGTTCTCGTTCCATGACGGCCTGCCGTAAGGACACGGGAACCACGACCTGATGCCGTCCATCGGCGGGTGCCCGCCGATATATGAGTCCGTCCTCGTTCTCGGAGAAGATGCCGGCCGTGCCGGCCAGGAGGTTAGCACGATGGCGTTTACAGTCATCGTCATTGGAATGTGCCTCGCGGAAGTCCGCGAGGGTTAATGGGCACGCAAGGTATGCCATGGTATGGTCACCCATACCTCGGGTAGCATTACCCACCATGCACACCGGGACCACCGGGATGTCTTCGTCCACCTGTCGGGTATCCCCGCTTGGGGTATCGAGTCGCGACAGCGCGTCCCCCAGATGATGGGTGGAGCCGGCCTTATATATGGTCCGGTAGTCGTGCTCGGCCATCTTCAGCCTCCACCGGGCTAGCCGACCGTGGCTGTCGGAATCCTTGTCACCAAGGTTGAGAAGCCATCGTAAAGGTTCGTGGTCGGACCTTACGATGAACCTGGAACCTTCCAGGTATGGCCGGAGCAGTTGCACTGCCCATATGACTCCGAGGCACTCGCGCTCGGTGGCACTATAGTTACGCTCAGCCGGGTTGAGTGTCCGGCTGAAGTACCCTACCGGATGTAGGTCCGGGATAGCATTATCGGTACCGATGATGATCTCTCCCTGTAGCAGAGTGCATCCCACTTGGGTGTCGCAGGCATCGACGTCGATGACGAAGGTCCCGCGTCTATGCGGCAACGCAAGCACGGGTGGGGCTAGCAGAGCTTGCTTGAGCAGCTCGAATGCCTCTCCCTCGCTGGGCGAGGGAGGTTGGAGTATCTTTGGTAAGGCACTGCTCGTCAGAACCGTTAACAGTTTGGCTATACGAGCGATGTCCTTGACGAACCGTCGGTATACGTTGCACATCCCCAGGAAGCTTTTCAGCTGTGTCTGGGTGGTTGGGTATTGCGCATCCCGGAGTGCCAGGGTATTAGCTTCGAGCACTCCCAGTTTACCTGGTGTGATCTGGTGACCCAGATACTCGACTGTCTGCTGGAAGAAGGCGCACTTCTTGAGGCGCAGGGTTACCCCGGCGTTCCGCAAGAGGGTGAGTACCTCGTCGACATGTTGCACATGGTCATCCATGTTACGCGAGAAGACGATGACGTCGTCCAAGTACACCAGGCAGTTCCGCCACTTGACTCCCGACAGTATAATGTCGATGGCCCGTTGGAATGTGGCGGGGGCGTTGGACAATCCGAAGGGCATCCTTAGGAGCTCTTACACGCCATTGTGAAAGACGAACGCCGTCTTGGGGATATCCTCCTCCGCAACTGGGATCTGCCAGTACCCGGCATTGCAGTCGATGGTGGTAAACACCGTAGCTTCCCCCAGGGAGTCGATGCATTCATCCATCCTTCGTAAAGGGTATGAGTCTTTCTTGGTAACCAAGTTGAGGCGTCGATAATCGATGCAAAACCGAGGGGTCTGATCCTTCTTCGGTACGATAACGACTGGGGCGCCCCACTCCGACATCGAAGGTCGGATCACCTTAGCTTCGCTCATCCTCTTCACTTCTCCATCAACGATCTCTCGTTGCATAGGTCCCGCACGATACTGTTGAGACCGCGCTGGTCGAGCACCTGGTACCAGGTCTATACGGTGTTGGGTTGCCCCAATGGTACCCAGCGCCCCACCGGTCCACATGACGTCATACCTTCTTAGCATCCGTCGTACCCCTTCACCTACCGAAGGGGGGAGGTGGTCGAGGTCAGCCTCGGCCGGTGCCTTCAAGGCTTCTTGGTCCTTTGGCGGCATGTCTGCCGGAGCCGCCGATGGGTTAGGTTTCCCGTCATCGGGTTGCTGCCGCTCGGTGGTCTCGGCGACCGCAAGCACCTCAAGTGGTTCCACTTGACCTTCCTTGTCAGGGGTAAGGATATCTCCTTCGTAGAGCTCGGAAACCCCAAGGATAATTCCCTTCGGGAGGGTGACTGCCTTACGGCGATAGTTTGCCATCACCAGCAGTGATGACCCTCCCGCTGGGAGGCCGACGATACCACTGGCCATGGTCAACCCATGGCGCTTGTAGGTTCGTAGGTTGGACTGGACTCTGCAGATGCCTGCAAGGTCACAGTTAACCGGGAGGACAGTCTCCGATAGCGGCTCAAAGCGAGTCCGCTTGGCCAGCCGAAGTGTCTTCGGTTCTACGTTGGCGTATACCTCAGCCACGCTAACGTGGCTCCCTTGTAACTTCAGGTCTCTGACGATAGCTGTCTGTCCTCTCTTCGTCCCGTCGGCCTCTTGGAGCTCGACGGTCCTCCGGCCCGGCCGGATTGCATCCACGTGAGCGTTGATGAAGGTGCACCCCAGTATGCAGGGCACAGATAGAGTCTCACACACCAGAAAGTCAACTTCCGTAGTGAGCTCCCCGATGGTGACCTGCAGCGACATCGCTGCGGTCGTACGAATGAGACGACCATTCGCATCCTTGATCGTGGGTCCCCGAGCAACTCTGACTCGCGGGAGCCACTTGTCCGGGAGGGTATCTTTCCGGATCAAGTTAGGTCCAGCCCCTGTATCCAGTACGGGGTAATACGACCGGGTCGACTGGGGGTCAACCCCCAGTGTGGCTGATACCTTGAAGTTCTCCAAGGTGAACAGTACGTGGCCTACACCGATATCCGGTGTGGCTCGGGCATCCTGAACAGGGCCCTCGTCTGGTTCCATGTGACGGGGCTTCCCGTCCTCTCCTCCCAGCCTTGGAGGTTGGGCATCAATCCCCTGACGCCGTGTCGTCGGGGCCGGAAGGTGTACCCGGGGGTTGATGCGCCGTCGGCTCAACCGCGCTCTCCGTGGGGCTTTCCCCGCGGCCGTCCGGGGTGGCTTGCTTGGGTTACCCCAGCGACCCCGTGTCGTCCTTCCTCTTACTCGTTTCCCGTGCTCGGCCGGGTACTGTCCTCCGGGACATCCGAGAGAGGGGGTGCCTCCTCGACTGCCAGTACTCCTCCTGGAGCTTGCTGCCTACCCGGTGCCGGGCCTCGGGCGGGATACCCACCCATGGATGCCTTGCGTTGCGCCGCTGCCCGTCGAGACTCCTCCGGGATGAGTGGGCATGCGGAAACCCAGTGTTGGGGGTCTCCGCACAACATACATCCGGACGTGCCGGCCGTCCCGGGCGTCCGCGTCGGGTTGGCTCCATAGGTCCGGTTGCCTGCCTCGGGCGCCCGAGTGCCCGCCCCTTGGTAGGCCTTGGGTCCCGGTGCCAACCGGAACATGGACTCCCCCAACCGGTTGGGTCTACCCGCGATGTGCGGAGGTGCCTCCGTACGTACTGCCCAGGTCGGCAGGGGTTGGTGGGGGTTACCCGTAACCGGGGCATAACCCGTAGTCCGCACATACGGGACGCGCCGTCCCGCTCCCTCGTTAACCTGGAACTGGGTCCCAGCCGGGGCGATGTACGCTACCGTACCATGCTCATCAATCACCGGCGTCGCCGGTAGCAGCAGGTGGCCCTGTTGGTCGACTAGAGGTTCATCCTCACCCGTAGGGGTATGCTCGGCCGCCACCAGTACTGGTGCGGCCGTAAGTTCCCCCTTCTCTTGCCTCGATACCGGGGTAAGACTGGGCTTGCCCCCCTCACCCTTGGACTTCGGGGCCAAGGCGCATTCCGGGTGTAGCACCCGGTAGGCGTCCCCTAGGGACTTGCACATATGCATCAGTCGACTGAAGTTCGTCCGAGCCGTATTGGCTCCCCGTGCGGATATCCGCACATAGTTGGGTACTCCTGCGAACAGGATGGCCCGTAGTTCCCCTTCACCGAGGAGATTCCCCAGCTCGTAGTCGAGCTCTTGGATCCGGCGTCCAAACATCTCTTCATCCTCCCAGGACTGGGCGGTGGCAGTGCGAAGGGCCCGATAGTGGTCTTCGCACTTGTCCTCACTGAGGTCGCTGCTAAGCAGCTCCTTCAATATCCCACGGTAATCCATGGGGGTGGCTGCGACCCTCATTCCCGGCATCGGGGATGCCTGGCGGAGGATGCCTCGGACCCGTTCGTCAACAAAGAACGGGAGGATCTCCAGCGCCAGCCCCTCGTTGACGAGCGCCTTGTCCGCGGCTGCCTTGGAGCTAGTCAAGAAGCCAATGACTGCCAACGGGCGTCCGTTAGGGCCCCCGAACATAGGGACTCCCTTCATAAGGGTCTGCATAGAGCGGATCGCTCGGTGCGAGGTCGTACGCATCGATTCCGATACGGTAGTGGATCGGTCCTCCAAACGATAACGTTCCGGAGTCAGTACCGACCTGAAGACTTCGTTGACAATCTCCGTGTCCGCGTCCTGGATATCCAGTCGCTTGGCCAGTTGATGAGTAAACTCATCGGACTCCATCCGCTTCAGTAAGCTCGCAGTAACCTGCGCTGTCATCGCTTGCACCAGTGACGCTGGAACTTCCGGCGTCGGTGCGTCGGGTACCCGAGTTGCATGGCTCCCTTCGTCGATGGGGTAATGTGAGACGGTACCGCCTCCCCCCATTGCCGACTCTGTTCCGGCGTAGATATCCGCCGGGTCATGTCCGCGGAGCCCGCTCTGGGTGCTCCGAGCGTAGCGCTCCGTATGGCTACGTTCCAACTCAGCCGACGAGTCGGATCCATAACCCGCCGTATCCGGGGGTTGTCCAGGAGTAGCAACACCGGGGTTGACCCTGGTGGACTCCGAAAGTAGTCTGGACGGTTCGAACCGTACCGGTGTGGGAGGGACACGACGGGGCACCGTCGTATGGCGTGCTGACATCAGCACAGCCATTGCGTCCTCCGTACGCTCTTGACGGGCGTCGAGCCCGGTGAACCGGGCCTCGATGCGAGCCAATGATGCCATCAGGGAGTCCCCTGGTGAAGGTGGCGGCGGCGTGAGGTCGGCAGAGGACAGTTGCGGAGGTCCGCCGCCCCCGACCGTCCGTGCCGTACCAAACGTCGATCCGGCACCGGAGAGCATCGGCGTCTCAATGTTGTCGATCGGGTTCCCGATCCCGGTTCCCGGGTTCAGCTCCGGGGTCGGCGTCGACGCCGATCCGTCACCTTGAGCGTTCCCCGTCTCTTGGGTAGACATAGTCACAATCAGTCAACCGACGTAACAGTCACCACGAATAAAAGAGCGAGGGGGTAGTTGGGGGAGAGTAACCGTAGATCGCAGTCAAGCGCAACCACTCAACCCAATCGAACAGATCGCAGCACCACGAGTACAAGAAAATGACTGGATCCCTATCCGTGTGCCAGGGCCGAAGACGGCGTCACCACAAGGGTGACGGAAACCCGTCCCCTGCTGCTCCACCAATGTAGCACAATAGGTATCCGCTGCACGTCCACTCTCAGGGAACACTCGCCAGGGGGGATCGGCACCAACGTCACCGGGAGGCCAAGGTTGCTGTCCTTGGAGCGCAAGCCACGGGACCAAGATGAGAGCCCAAATGGGAGGGGTTTGTTGTTCTACCTTGGCCGGCGGTGGATTCGCCGCCGGCCCCCTCGTTATAAACCCTCGGAGACACTACTAACTACCCTCCGCCCCAAGATGCAAGTCCCTCTAGTCATACGTAACTTATAGATACCGTGACCAGTACGGACTCTCAAATTGAAAGTCAAGGATTAGAAGTAGCCCCCCTAATATTAGGGTCACAATGCGGCCGACCATATTGCTACACCGCGGCGGGCGCGGCGGTGGTGGGGGCGCGTGCACACCGCCGGCGCGGCGGTTACCATGGCGACCGGCTGGGTGGTCCTACGGGACGGCCACGGCGGGCGCGGCGGTGGCGGCGGCGCGTGCACACCGCCGGCGCCGCGGTCACCGCGGCGACCTGTTCGGCGGCACTGCGCGACGGCAGCTATGCTGCTGCTGGCGGTGGTTGCGGCGGCGGCGGCAATGGTGGCGGCGGCCCCGACGGCCACGGCAACGGCCGTGCGTGTTTGCCGCCGCGCCGCTGAAGTGCGCCACCCCAATGGCGAATGACACGCCGACGCAAGTTCTCACTTTGCGGGCCTACGCGGGAAGCAACGAGAGGGCGGGGAGCCGCCTTACGTCGCAGAAGCGGGACAGCCCGGGTAACTGAATGGCCGACGCGGGCTCCGACGGCGATCTTCCCACGCACCGGGAGTGGCGCCACGGTGGGCAGCACGGTCAGGCGCAATTGGCGGTCCTTATGGGGGGACGCGGGGACGCGGTGCGCCCTCGCGAGAGACCGCCTGGCTATACCGCGATGGGGGGCAAGGGCGTGGCTGGAGGAGGGTGGACACGCCTTGGCGGCCAAGAAACGAACAACACCTGCCATCTGCGAGACCGCCACGCGCGGTGGGGTGGGCAGTGGGATGGACTTCGGGTTTCTTGGGTGCTCGATGAGGCGAGGAACAGGTTGCCGGCACAAGCATGTAGGGTGAGGGTCTAGTGGCGTGGTTGGAATGATTGTCGCATCCGAACAATACTCGGCGCTCGTTTATCGGCTTGCCGTACCATCCGGTGCTCGTCCTGGAGCTGCTCTCTAGATACAGGCTCCGTCATCTTGCTCAGACCCGTCCCTCACAACTGCAGCCAACATTGCCACGCGCACAGCAAACGCGTCACACGACAAGACCTTCGCTTCTACCCCTCGCGCCTCATGCCACAAAAAAGAAAATGCGAACGGCCCACAGCTCGTGCTGTCCGTTTGAGACGGCGCTTTGACCCGCCGTGTCGTCCACGCTTTCTTCTTGACAGGCGGAACAACCCCGACAATGCTTGTTGAAGCAGGCCCTTTGGCCGTGCTGCCTTCCGCTGCTCGGTTGTCTGGGTTGTCTTCGCCTGCACCGGCGATCTCGCCGACGTCCTTGGGCTTGTTTAAGTCTGCTGCCGTATCCGCGTGGGCACGCTGCGTGGCGCCGGCCGGCACGTCCTTGTCGCCCGGCTGCTCACCAGCGGTGGGCTTTCCGACAGCACCCGGCTCGTCCACGTCGGCGATCTTCACGGCACCGCCCTCTAGGTCATCGTTGGCAGGCACAATGGCAGTGTCGCCATCGCCAACGGCAGGTGCCTCGTCTGCATCGGCGCCGCTGATGGCGCCGGTCACCGTGTCTCCCTCAGCAGTGTTGGCAGGCGCTGTGGACCCCTTGCCAGCTTCGGGTGCCCCGGCCGCTTCAGCGCCATTGGCCTCGCTGGCAGCCACTGGCACACCACCGCCCGAAATGTTGGCGACCACCGCCGACACGTCCTTGGCAGAATCTGCCGGGGCGTCCACCAGCGCGTCACTTTTGGCCGTCTCAACTGCGTCCGCAGCAATGGCCTCACTGACAGTTGGTACAGACGCAACGGCCGCATCAGGCAACACGGCTTCGCCCGCCAGCTCATCTTCTTCCGCCAGCTCGTGGAGACTCTTTCCAAACAGCTGCATCTGCTTGCATGCGGCCTGCACCTTCTTCTTCAACTGCGAGAAGTGCGAACCCGAGTCATACAGCCAAACGGTTTTACTGGGTACGTGCACGCCCAGCGTAACCCAGTGCGCGTTGTCCACATTGCAAACGCCCATCATCGTCGTGGCCCTACCGGCCGCCTTGTACTCCTTCTCCGACATAGCCACGATCCCAACGTCGTTCACGGTAGAGACCAACTCAGAAAAGAAGCTGCAGTGCAACACGCAGAAGTCCTTCGGCCGGTTGGCCACACACCAGCGTGCCAAGATGACGGAGTTGACCGTGATGATGTCATCCGTCATGCACACGTCTTGGCAGTTGCTCACGAGCAGGTGAGCAGGCAGGACCACCCCTTGGTCAGCGCCCAAAGCAGTTGGTGAAGTCAAGCGCCAGAGCGTACTGGTAGGGTGGCTGCCCAGCAGCGCCGTCACAATCTCGCTTGCAAGGGCCGCATTGGTCGAGTGTCCGCCTCCAGAGAAGTCAGGAACACGCACGCTAGCATACCCGGCCACGTCTCTCAGCCACTCAACGGACGCACGGAACACCTGCACGCGCATGGAAGCCGTGTGCAAGTCGACCATGCATTGAAGGGCGGACGATGTGAGGTTGACTTCCCCGACGTTGCCGCCCGCCGCTATCTTGACGTACAAACAAGGCTGCTGCTGAAGATCGACGTTCACAGAGCCACGAACTGCGTCCATCTTGGCCATCAAAGCCTTGCGCGCCCGTCGCACAACACCCTCACCAAACACCGTTGTGACGTCCTTCTGCTTCTCGAGGATGACGTCCCACTCCGCATTGGATGCAGTGAGCACCTCAAACTCTGGTTCTCGCGAGTCCAGTTCCAGTGGCGGCCAGTTGGTTGCCAGCGTGCCGTAGGTGTGGCTGGCTAGCATCTCTGCTTCTACAAACACGGAACAGCTCGTGCCCTCAGACCGAGGCTCCATGTTGGGTGCCCTGAACTCAGCCGCCAGCACATCGCTGCGGGTCGTCAGCGCCGTTCGAGCACGCTTCTTCGGAGTGTCCGCCGTCCCTGCAGCTCCGCTGCGCTTGAGGTTGCGAGTGACCGCTCTCAGCGCCTTCTTTGCCGCCTCAGCCGCCTGATGAGCTGCCGCAGCACGCTGACTGGAGACGCCGGAGGCGCGGCGAGCTGCCAGCCTTGCCGCTACGGCGGCACTGACACCTTCGTTGCTCTTCGCGCCGATAGCTCTCGGCGAGGCAGCCGCGGACAGATCGGACGGAGTCTCAGACGGTGGTTGGTCCTGGCCCTTTCCCCGCTCCCCCGAGAACCCTTCTCGCGCGAGCACATCTGTGACAGTCAATGACTTGGGCGCGCTCTCATCAAGCGGTGCGTGCAGCTCCGTACGCGCGACGCCGTGCTCAGCGAGCTTCTTGTCGACGACAGTCTCCACGATCGCCTTCTCCTTGTTGAACAACAGCAACAAGGCGGCAACGACCTCACAGATGTCCGTCTGATGCGCCCTGCCGGGGGTGACCTCATTGAGGATGATGTAGTCACAGTCGACCTTGTTGCCCGCATCTCGTCGCCTTTCGCTGGGCGGGTTGTGGCGCCGCTGCACCTCAACAGGATATGGCTGCGGCAGCAGCCTATCGCCGGACCTGCCGCGTCGCCCTTTCTTGACTGCCGCCGATTGTTCATCACCGTTGGCGTTGCGACTGTCCCGGACGAGGGGCCACCACACAAGAACGCCCTGGAGGGCAGCCTTACTCGGCAAGCCGTTGAAAGCAACAAGCGCAAGAAGCACCGCCGCCAGCGTCGACCGCAGGATGCCCACCCAGCCGCCCTTGACCGCCTTAAACAGGTCCTCTACAGCTTCATTCGCCTCCTCGGATGGTACATGCACGTCCGGAGGCGCAAAGCCAACACCGGCAGCATCAAACGCGTCAGCGCCTGCCGCGGTTGACGCCGACGGAGAGCGTGGCGGACTGCCGGTCTCATTGGATCCGTTTCCGGCGACCGGATCCTCTGCCTCCACGACCTTCTTCTCGTTGGGCCCATGCGGCACTTCCGCATTCTTCTCGGAGGGAGAGTCGCCCACGCCGGGACCGTCTGCCGCCGCATGAGCGGAGACGACATTGGGCGGAGGGAGCCCTCGGGGGAGATCGCCGGGTACGACAGGCTTGGCGACAGTCTCAATGCCGTCCGATGCGGGTGGTGGCGCGGCTTGCACCGCCAGATTCGCTGGGCCACCGACGGGTGCACGCAGCGACCGCACCAACGAGTTGCGAAACAGCGCCGACGTCATGACCATTGATGCCTCGCTGTGCAGGTGCGTGTACACCGTCTTGATCACGCGCTTGGCCTCGGCGCTTGCCATAAGGGCCGCGTCGTACACCACCACAAAAAAAGACTCCCCGGTGCGCTGCGACACGCCCGACACATGGAAGTGGCAGCTCAGCTGCGGGCACCGGGCCTCAAGCTGGTGCAGGAGTTTGAACAGGTCAGATACGATGTCGGCCACGTCCTCCTTGACAGCCGCAATGCCCAATAGAACCTTGATGAGCTCTCTCAGCTGCTCCATCTGCTCCAGGTCATCCGCTGCTTGCCCCATGATGACGGCGGCGGCTGGTACAGCCCCCCCACACGGCCCACCTCCACTGATGAAAAATTGTGGCTGGCAACACCCCAGAGATCGTCCCAGCCACGAGCGCGGCCGCCGCCCCGCCGCCCCCCCAACAAGGTCAACCAGTCCCACGCGACGTGCCGCGAGCGTCGCTGCAGCCGTCGGGTCCCGCCCTTCCGCAACAGCAAAGCCGTTCGCCGATGAAGAGAATGCGACCGAAGCAGCTATGGGCGCCACTGCTCCACCCTCCGCCCCAGCCAGGAGCGGTTCGCCCCGTCGTCACCTGCCCGCCTCCGTCGTGGCGGCAAGTGGGGTACCGCAGTGCGGCGCGACGGTGCGAGTCGGCGTCAATGGCGCCACCTCCAGCAGTAGCAATAGAGGGACACCCCCGGCAGCCGCGTCGCGCACCGATCACCCTGCCCCTTGACCATGATGGTGGTGGCGGAAGCGCCGCTCACCACGATCCGTAGCGTGCCGCACAATCACGAGCCGCGCGCGCACTGTCGCGGCGGGGACGCGATCTGCCCAGCAAGGAAACCCCAGGAGCGGTCCAGGGTATACCCTGGTCCCGACCCCAGAGGCGGGAAACCCCGCTCCAAAGCAGAATGCCGGACCAAATTATTTCCTAAAAGGGGTCGGCCCGGCCGGAGGCCGGGCCGTGGCCGGACCGCGGCTGCCTGGCGCACCGTGTGGCTGAGTCCTGCGTTGACGGATTCGGGGCGTCTCTTCCTGCATGCACAAACGAGCCCCCCCCCCATCGTCTTCCTCCCCTGGACTCAAGGTCCGCCGTGGGTGCACTCCCCAGTCCCACTCTCCCATTCAGCCGCTGCATACCACTCGCACCACCCGCGGTAGTCCACCCCCCAGCCACATCACCCTCCGCATTCTGCGCCCTTCCCTACAAGAGCAGATGACGGCAATGCAGTCCGGGTGCGGTACTGACCGTGGACGAGTCGGTGCGGGGGTGGCTGGTCAGGCAGCCGCAGCAGGGCCCCGACTGTTTCTCAGCGGCAGCAGGGACGCCCTCTGCATCCCATTGGCCTCACGGGTCCAGCGCACAGAACTGTGAGGGCAGTCCCCGCTGGAGCACTTACCCTCCAGAGGAGCTGCTCCCCCTCCCCTGCTGATGGCTGTCCACCCTGCCCATAACACGCACGCCCAGAGCAAACGTGGTCGACCCCAACACCAGCCAGCGTTGACAAAGGCAGGAAAGGACAAGAACAATTACAAGGCGACCCGCAAAAGACAAGTGAACAACCAAGAAACAAAACGCAACAAGCGTGGCGGCCGGCTCAGCCCCGCGCCAGCGCCGCCGCCTCCACCTCCACCTTGCCCATCCAGAGCAGCGCCGCGTCGGGCCGCCCACACACCCACCACCCCCCCTCCTCGCGAAAGCCCACCGCCGCCAGCACCGCCGCCGCGCCCGCCCAACGGCCGGCGCGCTCCCAAAACGCGCCCGCCGCGCCCGCCCGCACCCGCCGGTGGCGCTCCCCCACGGGGCCCGCCGGCGACCGCAGCGCGTTGGTCACCACAGCGTGGAGGGTGTCCAGCGCAACGTCCGCGGCCGACGGGGGAGGGTCCGCGTCGGCCGCACCCGCGGGGGCCGTCTCGCGACCTGCCGCCGGCGCGCCGCCGCCGACAGGCCTCGCCGCCGACGCGGCCGCGACGAGTTGTGACAGCCCCGAGCGCAGGGCGGGTAGCTCAGCGAGCGGCGCTCCCCCTGTCGGCCCATCACTCCCACCTTTGACACTGCCAATGGGTCCACCCCCGCCGCTTCCACGACCCGGTGCGTTCAGCAGCCACGTGACGGCAGCAGACGGAGTGGCGGGCGGGTTGACTGCCCGCAGCGCCAGGCGTGCCAAGCGCGCGGGGAAGCCCATTGCCACAACCGTTGCCACGTCGGGGGGAAGAGCAGGGGTCGCAGGCACAAGGGGGGGGGGTGCGAGGGCGGGAGAGGCAGCGCCGCTCCCCACCTCGGGGCGTACACCCAACGGTGAAGAAGCCTTAGCAGAGTCTTCTACAGGTGAAGTCGGCACGGGTGTATGGGCGACGACGGGAAGGGAACCACGCGCCACTGGTGGATCATGCGACGACGACGGAGCCTCATTGGCCGGCTCGCCAACACTGGGGGGGCCGTCGTGGCAATGCTCGCAGGCGCCCGCCCGTGCTCCCACCGCCGCCACGCCCCCCGGGTCAATCACCATGTCTGCCACTGGCAAAAGAGGTGGCTCACGCTCCTGTTGCACTTCGGGGGACACGCTCAGGTTGGCCACCGCCGCCGTTGTCGCCGCGGCCGCCGACGCTGCCGCTGACGTCGCTGATGCCGCTGCTGCCGCTGCTGCCGCTGCCGCTGCCTCGGCCCGAGCGGCGGCCGCCGCGGCCACCCCCCCCCCCCCCCACCAAGCCGCCGCGGGGCCTCGCCCCCCCCCGCAGCCACCAACGGGGCAGGCGCGTACTCCCCCCCCCCGTCGAGGCGGCGCCCCCCCCTCCTGGCCGCGTTCACCGCGCCGCCCTCGCGTGAAATTTCCGACATGAGCGCGTAGAAGCGGGCGTCATGGTCAGACCACACGTTGTGTGTGAGTTCGTGCCAGAGCACTTCGAGGACCTTCCACCGCGACCGCAGGCCGGCGCCATCGTCAGTGCGGAGGCGGAGGCGAATCTCCTGCCCCGCGTTCACGTTGAAGCCCAGCACACACACGGGGTCGATGCCCACCTTGCCCGACGCGGGCATCTCGCAGAGGCGGCCGACGCGCCACGACCGGGCGCGCATGACGGCCAGGACGCCCGCGTCGGTGGCGAGGGAGGTGAGGAGCGCCCTCGCCGCGTCGGCGCCCGGCAGAGGCAGCACCTCGACGGCGCCAAAGCCATAGGCCGACGGCGACAGGCCGCTGCCCGTGCGTGCGGGGGTCGCAGCGGGGATACGCGGCCGCCCCCCGCGTGTGAGTGGCGAGCGGTCATGGCCGACGCCGTCGCCCAGCGGTCGCAGCCGCCGGTCAGGGGCGGCCGCCACCGCCGCGGTCAACGCCGACAGGTCGGCCGACGGGGGAGCCAGCACAAGCACCACCGCAGGGGGGGTGGCGTCAGTTGGGACTCCCGAGGCCTTGAGGGTGGCCATCCGTGTCGCCCCGTTGGGGCGGCCGTCGCCCCCCTCCACATCGCCGCCATTGCCACCACCGACGGCGCAGTTGCCACCACCACCGCCACCACCGCAGTCTCCGTCGCCGCCCGGCAGCTGTCGTCCCGCGTGCAGCAGGCGCATGGCCGACGGGGTGATGGCGTGGCCGGTCAGTGCTGCGACGCGCAGCCGAAGGTCCGCCAGCGTGGTCGCCCCGTCCACGCCATCGAGCGGGTAGGCGCCGCCGCGCCAGTGTATCTCCAAAGCGCCCATGGTCGCTGGGAAGGATAGGGCAAGAGACCAACACAGGGACCCACGGCTTGGGTGGCGAGGAAGACAGGGGAAGGAAGTGGGGGGGAGGGGAGAAAGACAGAGGGGTGAGCCACAGCGCTGCTCTGGGTCAAGGTCTTGAGGAGACCATTGGCCGCCCGTGTGTGCAGAAACGAAACAGGCAGAGGGAACGGCCACGGGGAGGCGGCTGGGTGTGCTAAGGCGCTGTGGAGGTTACCGTGCTGGCCTGGGGATGGAGGGCGCAGTATGTAGGTACTGAAGGCATGATACGATGGAAAGACGGACAGCAATGACCAGTAGTAGCCCCCCTCACGTCTCTGCTCCTCAGTCCCATGCAGAGGGCAACCCCCTCTCGTATCACCACTCCTGCACATGGATATGTACATACGTACATTTGTATACATACGCTACTCTTGACCCTTTTGTTCGCCGCGCCACAACTGCAGTGTCCCGCTCCTGCTCATGGCCGTCGTACCCAGGTATACCCCACCGTCCTCGTCGGCCTCAGCCTCTGGACAGGATCCCAGACAAAGGAGGCCTGTATCGGAGAATGGCTACCGCAGGGGCTGGTGGCTGGGCTGGGAGCGGGGAGGAGCGGGGGGGGATAACGAGGAGGGGAGAACGCGAAGGCGCGTCGTTAGAGTGGTTTCCAACTCGCCCAAAGACGCGGGTGAGTGTCCGTGGCGTAGGGGATGGTCGGAATCTTATGTACACATATGTATGGAGGTCATCGAGAAACGCGACGCGGTGTGGAAAGTGCCAATGGGCCACCACCCTCTGCGCAAAGCGAGGCGTGGGGCACGCGGCGGCCGCTCTCCGCCGCGCCGGCTACTGGCCCAGGGGGGAGCTGGTGCAACTCCATGGAAGGAGG
Organism: Pyropia yezoensis; assembly: GCA_009829735.1. Taxonomy (NCBI): domain Eukaryota; phylum Rhodophyta; class Bangiophyceae; order Bangiales; family Bangiaceae; genus Pyropia; species Pyropia yezoensis. The sequence continues at coordinate 19,470,739 of CM020620.1, forward strand.
CGGACCCGGGACGCCACACCAGCTGGCCTGGGGATGGCTGGCCGTTGTCAGCAACCGGCCCGTCTGGACGGCGTGCCCCCCCCCCCCCCCTCCACTGCACTGCATGTAAATTGGAACCACGCTTGCCCGATCTCCCCCACCTTTCGTGCCGTCGGCAAAGCGCTGTTCCAGGCCAGCCCATGCGGGGAGCTCGCACCGGGGACATCGACCACCCTCCGCTGCCACCGTCGCCGCCCTCGCCGCCGCCGCCGTTGGCCATGCCGTCGAGTGGCCTCCAACTCCCCTCTGCACCGCCGCCGTCGCTGCGAGGCGCAGTAGTGCGGTCGCACGGGTGACCCCATCAGCGGCGGGCGACCGCAACGCGGCGGCGGCTCGGTGGGCTGGCGGGGCCGTGGCTCGTCGCGAGCGGTGGCGGGTCCTTGAGGCGCGCTGCAGTCTCGGTGGGCGTGGCGGTCGGGGTGGGTAGGAGGGGGGTGCTGATGGGGGACGTGGCAGGACCGCCGCCGCCGCACATCGTGGGACTGGACCCACGTCCGTGACAAGGTTGCCATGCCGCGCGGAGGGCGGGGGGGGGGGGGGGGGGGGGGGGGGAAGGGGAGGGCGCGAGGAAAGGGAGCCGCGCCACGGCGCTGTGGACGGCCATGGCCGCCCGGTGTGGGCGAGAGCGCGTCGCGCGACGGGAGTGGTGGCGCCTTGGGGTCCGCGGCATGTCCGCCGTTGGAAGGGGTGGCTGGCGCGCCCGTCTGTGCGCCCAGTGGCCGCACCACCTTGACGGGGGAAGCGGACGATGGTGCCCCCCCCCCGTCGTGGCGGCGGGTTGTCGCGAAGGACGCGGGGACGGCATTGCCAGCCAGAGGGGTGGCGCTCGTCACGCCCGTTGAAGCCTGGTGCTGTCGCCGCCGCGGCCCTTGTTGACGGCCGTCGTCATCGCGGCCCTTGTTGACGGACGTCGTCATCGCGGCCCTTGTTGACGGCTGTCGCCACCGCGGCCCTTGACTTGTTGACGGCTGTCGCCAGCGCGGCCTCTTTGTTGACGGCTGTCGCGGCCACGGCCCTCCTTAACAGCCTGTCAAGGTGAGAGGGAAAGTCGCGCTCTTTGGGGAGGCGCTTGCTCCACCGCTTGGTGGACGTTCTTGTCGAGTTTGGGCAATTCAATATTCAAATAAAACATTCGCAGCTGTTGTGACGAATGGACGTATATAACGAGCGCCGAGGTGGCGCCGCTAGCCACAGCAGCGGCAGCGGCGGCGGCGGCGGCAGCAGCAGCAGCAGCAGTAGCAGCAGCAGCAACGGCGGCGGTGGTGGCGGGTGCGGCAGGCGGCTGTGGTGGCATTGAGGCGTGTCATCCATGTCTGCAGTAGCAACGCTCACATCACCCATCAACTGCATTCCCGAGACCTTTGCGCCACCCTCCTCGCTGCTACACTAAAGTTTTCAGACCGCCATGTCGGCCGCTCTATGCCTATGCCGGGGCGGGTGCACCCCAGCTCGAAACCCCAGCTGCCGCCTCCGTGACGGCTCTTTGGGACTACTCCTCCCCAGGCGGCTGCCGATGATTGTCCACCATCCTCAGCGCTACGGCCAGGCCAAAGTACATCAAGAAGGCCACCCCGCCCAGAACCATCGGTGCGCTACCGAGGATGAATGCAAGGGACATCAGCCGAAGCTGTAGGCAACCCCCCCTCCGGTGGCAGCCACACCTGCGGGGCTAAGGACACCCCAAACGCGCCCAGAGACAGTAGGAAAGAGCCCCCCAGAAGCGTCCCCCACGCCGGCCGGCGACTCACACCCGCCCACCAGACAGGAACTGCCGCTCCCGCCTCCACGGCTACCGCGTGGGGGCCCAGCGCGTGCCACCGACGCGCCACCGCCCCCCCCGACACGCAGGCAGAGCGGAGTGCGTGCATACCGACAACGACCATGTTCCCCCCGAACCACAAGGGCAAGCAACCCCGAGACGCTGGTCAGGGCGCGATCGACGGGGTGAACCCCCTGGTCAAACGACTGACGGAGGATGGGCACGCTCATCCGGGTGAGAGCAGCGTCAAGCGTAAAGAGGATGGTTGCCAAGTAGAGGAGGGCCAGGGCAGTGACCACGGACTCTGGAGAGACGTCACCAAAACGTGGATCAGGAACTGAACATCGTCAACTGCTGTTCGCCCGCTATCGCCATAGGAGAAATAGCACGCGGCGGCGGCGGCGGCGGGGGCGGCGGGGACCACAACGGCAGCGGAGGTGGCACCAGGGGGGACGGCGGCGTAGCTACCCAATAGGGAGGACCTCTCGGGTCCGCGAGGAAGGCGGCAGCTCGGGCGGCGGCGACGACAATTGTCGCGCGACATGCAGCGGTAGGGACATGGCGGTGCGGCGGCGGCAGCCGCGGCCGCGGCGGCGGCGGCGGCGGCGGGCGTGACTGACGACGACGCGGACGGCCGGCCGACGTGGCGGACAGAACGGCGGTACCTGCCGCCTGGGGTGGCCTACGACGCTGGACATGGTGCTTGTCAAAGGCGCAGGCGCAGGTGCGCACCCGCCGCGTCAGGCTGCGGGCAGGCGGCCTGGCCGCCGCTGTGGGGGGGCGCGCGACTGGGACGGGGGGTGGTGGGGGAGGGGGGTACGCGCACCTGTCCCGCTCTGTACGCAGGCTCGTGACTGCACTCGGAGTAACGGCTGCCGCGCCCGACAAGGCGTGTGTCTCCAGTGCGAAAGTGGGGCGCAGAACCGGTGCGGGGTCCGAAAAGCGCTGTTTCGAGCAACGATCAGAATCAGAGCAAGCAAAAGGTCAAGCCGCTTGGATTGGGCACACTCGCCCTGTCAGGTGGGTCTTCCAGTGGCGGGGTGGGACTGCTCTGTCCGATCGGGACCGCGTCACCGGCGACGCGCACCCTTCTCTGGGCAGCCCGTCCCGCACGTCGCGCGAGGCCGGGGGGCGGGGCGGTCTAGCCCGCAGTGGCCCAGCGGCTGGGGCGGCGCGCGCCCGGGGTGCCCGCAACCCAGCGCAGCGCCGTCCAACCCGGAAAACGTGCTGGCATAGGATTTGGGCAGTACACGGCGTGTGCGAACCGCTGCAGCTCGTGTAAAACCCTCTCGCAGGGCCCATTCACTGCGGTTTCTTCGTAGCGCCTCGCACTCCACGTGCAAGCCCCGTTCGCAGCACTTTTAAGGAGGTGTCTTCTCGTAGTCATCAGGGCTATGAGGTCAGGCACCTGTTCATTGTCTTAGATGTCACTAGAGGCAATGCGAGCGGGGCTTGCACGCGGAGTGAGAGGCGCTATGTAGACGGCGCTGCGCAGCCTTGGCAGCCCGGGGATGTGTCCCGGCTCCCCCCAGCGACAACACGGGGAGAAGGCGCCGCAGCCTATCGAAGGCGAGACGCTTGCGCGGCAGCGACACGCGGCCGTGCCCGCGGGGGCTCCTCCGTGGGGATTGCACCTCGCGGCGGTGCTGCAGCGGCGGCAGACGCTGCCCTGCCGCCGCCACGGCGTGCACCAGCAACGACGCGGCGGGGGTGCTGGGGGGCGTCGGTTCCGCCTACGCCATGGCCGTGGGGCGGCTCCTGATAGAGATGGTAACCAGCGCAGACGGGGGCCGTCTTCATCCCCCACGCAGAGGGGCTGGTGGCCCAGGTGGAGGGGCTGGCGTCGGCGCGTCGGGGGGCCAAAAGCTCAGGCGCACGCGCAGAAAACAGTTGGTATGTGGCCAACTCAACCAGTTGTCCCTCACAGCAACTCATCGCGCACCCCTCAGTCTGGTGTCGCAGCACCGCCACCTGTGCCACTCCCGCCGCCCGCCGACGACGACGCAGCGTCGGTGCCCGCTGACGCTTGGCGCTCGGCCTCCTTGGCGGCCTTGGCAGCTAGTCGCGCCACCCGCCGCCGCTCGTTGCTCCGCCGCGCGCTCTCCCGGTTGCGCAGCATCCGGGCGTACCGGACGGGGTTGGCCACTACCTCTGGCGACAGGGGCCCCCGCCGTCGGGAACCCCCTGGGGCCCCAGCGGCAGAGGGTGCGCCGCCTGCTGTAGGAGCGCCCGCGACAGTGGCGCCGGCGGCGGTTGAAGCGGCCACTGCAGCAGCCGCAGCGTAGAGGACGGCGGCCGCATCAGAGCTGGCGGGGGCAATGGGGACGGCCCTGTCCCGGGGGGGCGTAGTTGCCGTCGTCCTGGCGCGAGCGGCGGCGACAGGGGCGGCCCCGCCGGTGGCTGCGGAGGACAGCCCGCCGCTGGCCACAGCAGAGACGGCCCACTGGGAGAAGGCAACGCAGGTAGCACCACCAGAATTGGAGGTGGGCAAGCTGCCATCCGCCGCGGCGGGGACGGCCCACTCGGCGGTGGCAGCGGCGGCGGCGGCTGCCAGGTCGTTGTTGCCGTCGTCCCCGCTCACGGATACCCCCGCCATCCAGTCCATAGGCAAGGCAGGGAGCGCTCCTTCCACCGCATTTTGCACGGGAAAAGGTACCGGAGGGGGGTCGGGCACAAGCTGTGACCACTCGTCTAGGAGTGGGGCCGTCTTGTCTGATGGAAACGGCGGGCTCGCGGCGGGAGACGCACACACCGCCAGCCGCCGGTGGGGTGCCTGCTGCCCACCGTTGCACCCCCCAAGCGGTCGCCACGCAGGCACGCACGGCTTTGCTGCGCCCAGTGCTGCCGCCCGCAGCCGCAACCGCGTCACGTACCCGGGGGTGTCCACGTGCAGCTCAAATCGGGTGGCCGGAGAAAGCGCCGGGTCGGGGGCGTCCGACATCATCGAAGGTGCCAAAAGGAGGCGGTCGGTCAGCGAGGACGCCCACCCTGACGGCCCCCAAAGCTGCACATCCGGTGGCAGGGGGGGAGGGGCCGCTGACCCGCCGTCGTCCGTCAGGCGCAGCCCAGCGAGCGAGTTGATGAGCCCGCCAAAGTAGTGGCCCGTGGAGAGGGGGCCAAGCATGCCGCCATCCTCGCCGAGCGGGAGGAACGGCACCTGAAGAGAAGTGTCAGCTGGCTCGGTAACTTCCGCACTTTGCTCCATGTGCGACACTGTTGCGTGGATGATGCGAGCACGGCTCCCACCCTCTCCACCTCCGCTGCCGCGCCGCACAATGTACTGCTCCTTATTCACCCCTCCGCCGTTCGGGACGGCCTCGACCACATCAAACTGCACGTGGGAGCCGTCTTCAAAGTAGGCGGCCAAGGCAACCGTGGATTTCGAGCCATCCAACGCCACCCTTGTCACTGGTGCAGTACACGGTGGTACGTCCACCTCAAGCGACGCGGTGTCGTTTTCGGTCCACTCTGCAAACACCCATCCCAGGAGCCAGCCGGCAGCAGTGGTGTGGGACGGAACGACAAGCATGGCCATTGAGTTAAGCACCTGGCGGGTACGGTATGAGATGACGGTCTTCTCTCGGTACAGGCCGGCAGAGATGGCGTCCGAGGTGACGTGGACCGGCTGGAGGGACAGAGGGTCCACCCCCACAGCGGCAGGGGACAGGCCGTCCCCGCCACTACCGCCAACCCCGCCGCTACGGCCGCCGCTGCCAGTCGTCCACGGCGCACACGACAGGCCGTCTGGAAACAGCCACTCACGGGCATCCGCGTCAAGGGATGCGATGCGGACGTCGAAATTGGTCACCTTGTCCGTGTCGACCCCCCACCCAGAGCTCTTGAGGGAGCCCCAACGACCATACAGGGGCCCCAAAGTCTCTGGCTGTGGCTCCGGCGTGATTGCAGGATGACGGGCACCAGTGACATCGTCGCTGGTGCCCCTAGCAACAGCAGGCCTAGCAGCAGGAACACTGGGAAAGAGGGGGGAGAAGGGGGACGTCGCCTCTGTCGGAGGCCACAACGGCGGCGTCAGGGGGCTCGTGGACCATGGAGACGTGGCCATGAGTTGTGGCCTGGCCTCATCTCCGCCACCAACCTCGACCCAGGCCGGGTCCACCACGCTTTCGGGACTACGAGGCAACCACGGGGACACCCCCCCGTCCTCCCCGAGCAGCGCAGAAAGGGGAAATCCAGGGTCGCTGTCGCCCCCACCGCCGCCACCTCCGCAGCCGTCGCCGCTGGGCGGTCTGTCGCCGAGCTCGGCCGGCAGTGGCCAGGACTGCACCACGCCGTCGTCGTCCGGCCGCAGCGGTGACAGCGGTGGGAGAAAGTCGCCAACGTCGTCGTCGCCGCCGCCGCCGCCGCCGCTGCCGTGTCTGTCGGCCCCACAGACCGCGTCGGTCAGGGGAGGCCGCCTCGTGTTGGCGACGGAGCGCCACATGATGGGGGTACCACAGCCCGTGCAAGAACAAGAAGACCGCGACCGTGCCGCAGCGGCTTTGCAATGGAGGGAGCCAAGCGGAGAGACGACAGCGTTGGGCAGGGAGCAGGTGCGCAGCGTCCCCTGCCACAGAGCGCTGTTGGGACAGGAGAGAGGATGACCGGGGCCACCCAGGACAGCAGGTGCCAGACCTGCACCAACCGCCGCCTTCGACGGTTGGGAGCGCACGAGGCCGTTACACTTGCTCACGCGAGTGAGCACCGGATCTGTGCTTTTCACTACGAACGAAACATTTGTGATTAGCTGTTAATTTTCACTACAAATATTTGTGGGTAGCTTACCAGACGTGTTGATTCGTTCAACCTTGCCGCTGTTCAGTTCCGCTGACAGCTGGCCATCCAGCTAAACAGTGAGACATCGTTGCTAAACAGTGAGACATCGTTGCTAAACAGTGAGACATCGTTGCTAAACAGTGAGACATCGTTGCTAGATAAACAGTGAGACATCGTTGCTAAACAGTGAGACATCGTTGCTATATTGGATTCCGTCTTGACCAGGCTGCGGATGCCATGGAGTGTGCGCGGACACTTCCGGCCAGCACCGCGTCCTGATGCGGCGGCCTCCCTCAACGTCCCCCACGTCATCCCTGCGGGAAACATTGTGTACAGCATAACGCATCTCCCGCCCCCTCATCCCCGTCATGGTGGCCGTTCTTCCCACGCTCGCGTCGTACACTCTAGGTGGTGCCGTCATTGTTGGCGGCATTCTCGTCCCACTCTTCCTGATGGTAGGTGCCATGCTGTGCGAGAGGGAGCACCTTGGTGCCCTTTCTTTTGTTTTTTCCTTTTTTTCTTCTCTGCTGCCGTCCTTTCTGCCATCTGCTGCCTTGCCTGTGGGAACACGCGTCATGTGCAGACATAGCTAACCACCAAAAACTCCCCCGCACCGAACTGTTCGCTCTGCCCCTTTGCGCTGGTTGCCTGGCCTGGCCTCGGTCCGATGGACCGCCGGGTGGATAGGTTGGCAAGAACCGCAAGATGTTTGTGCGACAGGAGTAGGGGGTGGGTGCGCTCCTCTATCAATGGGGGGGAAGGCCCCTCGGCAGACCCTTTTCCCCCTGCCTGGCCGCACGCCCCTATTTCGCCTGACCTGTATGGCGCTAGGCGAGGCAGGGCCGTGTGAGGGAGAGGATTGAGGGGGTCGGGGCGGCGAGATGGGGCGAGGGTCGGGGCGTCGAGATGGGCCGAGGGTCGGGGCGGCGAAATGGGCCGAGGGCCGGGGCGGCAAGATGGGCCGAGGGCCGGGGCGGCAAGATGGGCCGAGGGTCGGGGGGCGGTCCTGCACCGCCATCCCGCATCCGCCGCGGAGCCCCGGCAGAGAACCGCGCGGTGGGGGGGCGCTGACCTGCCCACGCGAGGCGCGGCAAGTGGCCACCCATGGGGTGGGGGTGCGGGCGGAGGGGGGATGGGCATGCCGGAAGGGGCGGTGGGCGTGCCGTGGGGGCGGGCGGGCTGCTTGGCTGGAGCGGGAAAGCTGCTTGGCGGGAGCGGAAGAGCTGCTTGGAGGGAGCGGGCGGGCTGATTGGCAAGAGCGTATTGTTGCGTGTATGGTGGCCTTGCTGAGCGTGAGGGGGGGCGATGGGAGCGAGCTGCTCGCCTGATGGCATGTGGTGCTGCATTGCGAAAGATGGGGTGCAGCATCATGAGGGGTGGTTTGGGATCGTCTTGGGGAGTGCTTCTCCTGTGGTGAGGTTTCTCCTTTCCTGCGACGCCAGCCTGTGTGCCCTTTGAGGATAGATCGTCCGAGGCACGGCTGTCCAGCCTGTGTCTCTAGCGCGCGCCCACGACGCGCCCGTTGTGGTGGACCTTCGGTGCGGAGTGGCGCGCCAAAATCCACCGCTGAGCGCGCGTCAACTTCGGCTCCCCCTCCCCCCAATCGCCATCGAGCCCGCCGCCTGCCGCTCCTATACCTGGGGGAAGAACACGGGGGAAGAACACCCAGGTACAGGAGCGGCAGGCGGCGGGCTCGATGGCGATTGGGGGGAGGGGGAGCCGAAGTTGACCCTTCTCTCCCACCTGCAACAACAAACAGCTGCGCCAACTTTGTAGGAGAGGCCACCTACCCGGACGGTCATCCCTCCCTCCCCTCTCCCTCCACCTCCCCCTCCTTCCCGGCGGCAGGGGCCTCCCGGCTCGCAAGCCACGCAAATACCGCCGCGACGGAAGCGTCAATGGCGCCGTTGCGGAGCTCTTCGCCTCCCCCCCCCCCCCCCCCCTGGCGGCCGCCACCCCCGACACTGCGTACGCAACTGCCGCGGCGGCGAGCGCGGCAGCGGCGGCGCGAAAGAGGCCCCGCTTGCGGCTCGCCCGCGTCGCGTCCGCGTCGGCCGCGGCGTCGGCGGCCGCGGCACCGCGGCCGTCGGCAAGCTCCCGGAGCCGCTCCACCTCCTCGGCAATCGCCGCGCGGTCAGCGGCGACAGAGGACAGGAGCTCCGCCTTGCGGGCGTCAAAGCGGGCCAGCAGCGCCGCCAGGTCCGCCGCCGCCGACGCGGAGAGCGCCGACGAGGAGGCCGCCGCCTCGCGGATGACCGCGTCGGGGTCGAGCGCATCGATGGTGGAGGCGTCGGGAGAGACCGCCCCGGACGCGACCGCCTCGTCGAGCGCCGCGAGAGAGGACTGGAGGGTGGAGGAGAGGCGGTTGAGCTCGGCGAGGCCCAGAGACTCGATAGCATCGACCGACGCCACCTCCTCGGGTGTCAGGGGGGGGGAACCGCCCGCCGCCGAAGAGAGGGGGGCGCCCGCGCCAGCACCCGCGCGGGCGACGAGCGCGGCAAACTCTGCCGCCAGTGCGTCGCCACCGGCGCTGTCGTCCCCAGAGGACGACGGCGGCCCCGACGATGCGGGGGGGGGGGGGGAAGCGGCCATAACTGTGGCCGCCCCCCGCCGCACCGGCCGCGATAGTGTCCGCCGCACCACCGCCGGGCCACCCCCGACGGCCACCCGCGCGCGATGGCAGTGGGGCCGCCCGGCTGGCTGCGGCGGCGGCGGCAGTGGGAGGAACGCCGGCGACCTCATGGCAAGCGCAACAGAAGAAGCACCACTCTGCTTTCACCGGGGAGAGCAGTGTCGCCGGAGGGGGGGGGAGGGGGAGAATAGAACCGTTGTGCGTCCGTCGTCAACGGAGGGGAGAGCCGAGCGCCGGGCGGAAGGACGAGTCGTAGGCGCAGGACTGCAGGGACTGCATTCCGCGTGGCTTCTCACCGCGCACCGCAGGGAGTCTCGAAGCTGGCGTCGCCCCTCATTTTCCACTCTTTTTTTACAGCTCGAGTCAGCCTGCCACGTGGCTGACATCGGGCATCACCTGCAAGAATGTGCAGAACTTCGATTTTTGGTGAGATGACCAATTTCCACCCATCTGGCCGCCGTGTGCTGTGTGTTCATCCACAGTGTGGGTGGATTCCACAGTGGCAACTGTCAGCCCGCCTGTGTGGATGAGCTGCTCCTTGTTGCCGCCCGGCACACAGTTTGAGCACAGCAGATACGTATGCGCTTTTCGTCGCTGATGGATGCACTCGAGCCACACGGCACATGGACGAGGCCTTCTGTGGATACGGTACTGTATCCTATATGGTCCATGACAAGGATTTTTGTGTCCCACGGTTCATGACACGCTTTCGGGCGCGCGCGCTATTGCGCGTCAGAGCACAGCTCTCCACGCCCACGCACGCTGTGCTCATGGTCAGCCGCCCCCGCCGCGTCCACCTCGTTGACTCACGCACGAAGCTCTGCGGCTGCATAACGGTGCCGAGGACAGAGCGCGAGGTAGGCTTATAGCCGATCGCCACTCCGTACTGGGTGCTCCCCCCGCGGCCCGTCTGCATTTCTCCTGTGCGTTGATCGACCCCCCCCCTCCTCCTACCCGGCCCCGCGCCCGCTGGTACCACTGGTGCGTCGCCCCCCTGTTGCCCTCTTCACCCTCCCGGTGGCCAACCTACGTTTCGATGAGCTATCCTGGCGGAAGGGCGCCCGACTCGTGGGGCGCGCCCCCCGCGCCTCCACTCCCGGGCGGTGACGCCACCCGCAGCGGCAGCTACGGCGGCGGTGGCCCTGGCGGCGGCGGCTACTACCCTCCGGCGGATCCATATGGTAGTGGTGGCGGCGGTGGCCCGCCGCCACACGGCGGACCGCCGCCCTACGGCGGTCCACCGTCGTATGGCGGTCCGCCGTCGTACGGCGGTCCGCCGCCGTACAGCGGGCCGCCGCCGTACAGCGGACCGCCGCCGTACAGCGGGCCGCCGCATGGTGGGGGTGCCCCTCCGGCACATGGACCTTCTCCCCCAGCCCCCGCGGGCGGGTATGGACAATGGGGGCCGCCTCCTTCGGGTCCGTATGGGGATCATCCGACGCCGGGACACGGACCCGGCGTTGGGCCGGCTGCGCATGCGCCTCCACCGTATGCGGGTGGGCATGGGCAGGCTTCCCCGCCGCCGCAGCAGCAGCCACCTTCTGGCCACGCGTCCCCGGGTTTTACTAGCCGTAGTTTCTCTGGGGGAGTTGCTGTTGCCCCGTACGGTGCTCCGTCGGTGGGCTACCCCCCCCCTCCAGCAGGGGGTGCGCCCCCTTATAACGCCGAGCCATCTGGCTACCCGCCGTCGTCGGTCGCGTCCGGCTATGGTCATCCTCCGTACGGGGGACCCCCTGGCGCGGCCTACCCTCCACCTGCCGGCTATGGAGCGCCCGCCACGGCGGGCGGCGCGTGGTCGGGCGCCCACGGCCCTTATCCACCTGGCGGGGGCGGGAGCGGCGGCGGGGCCCTTACCATGGAGATAAGTGCTGTGGGCTTGCGCGACCGCGACGCCTTCTCCAAGAGCGACCCGATGGCCGTTGTGTATGTGGGCGGCGCTTTCGGTGCACCGCCTGTTCATCTGCCGCCTGGGGCCCCCCCACAGGTGGGACTCGCGGAAGGCGCTCCCGCCGAGGTAGGCCGCACCGAAATGGTGCGCAACACACAGGCGCCTCGGTTCACCACCCGCATTGCCCTTCCGTATGTGTTTGAATCGGTACAGCCGCTGATTGTCAAGCTCGTGGACGTGGACGATGCAAAGAGCGCGCGGCTGGCGGACCAGGACGACCTTGGCGAAGCGAGAACTACGGTGGCCTCGTTGCTGTCGGGCCGCGTCCTTACTCTGCCACTTCACCCGTCGGGGAATGTAGGCGGTCGTCTAGGGGGGATAGGCCGCAACTGGGGGTCCGTCACGCTCGTCGCCCACCTGGCGTCCCAGGAAGGTGGGGGGGCCGTGCGGCTGTCGTTTTCACCCGCGGCCACCAACCTGGCTCGCATGGACGGGCCGTTCAGCAAGAGCGATCCGTATCTCAAAGTCATCCAGGTCATTCGCGGCTCGGGGCCGGTTGCCGCTGCAGCTGGCCGCGGACGCGGTGGTGGCGTTCTCGGCCGCAACCGGCGGCGCCCCCTGCCCGTCGCAGCGGGCGTTGCTCATTCACTGCTCCACACCTCGATCGTTATCCACAACAATCTCAACCCTGTGTGGCCTGGGGTATCGTTGTCGCTGGACTCTTCGGTGGGGGAGGAGCTCCGATTTGAGGTTTGGGACCACGACAGCACCGGGCGTGACGACATTATCGGGTCCGCTACAGCAGCGATGCCGTCGCTTGTGACGGGAACTGGGGCCCCTACCTCCCTGCCGCTGCTCAAACCGGGGCAAGAGGCGGCGGGCTCGGGTGGCGGCGGCGGCCGCTTCTCACGGACCCCTAAATCGCCTGGCATCCTGCACCTGTCGCACGTGTCTTCAACGACGGTACCGAACTTCACAGCCTACCTCCACGGCGGTCTACAGCTGAACTTTGCTGTTGCCATCGATTTTACTGCGTCAAACGGCGCACCCGCCGACCCGGCGTCGCTGCACCATGACACGGACTGGACGCCATCTCCCTATGTGGCAGCTTTGCGCGCCGTTGGCGCCGTCCTCGAGCCCTACAGCCGGTCGCGCCGGTTCGCGGCGCTGGGCTTTGGGGCTGTCCTCCCCGGAGGGGGCGGGGGGAGGGTGAGCCACAATTTTGTGCTGGCGGGTGGGTCTGACCCGCACGTAACGGGCGTTGACGGCATTGTCGCTGCCTACCGCACCGCTTTAGGTGGGGTCACGTTATCAGGTCCTACCCACTTTTCCGAATCGATTGAACATGCGACGCGCCTGGCAGGGGCGGTGCCATTCTCCGCCGCCCACCAAGAGTACCATGTGCTTCTGCTCGTTACTGATGGGGAGGTCATGGATATGGCTGCGTCACAGAGGGCAATTGTGGCCGCCGCGGGGGTTCCGCTGAGCATCATCATCGTTGGGGTGGGGCGCGGGCCGTTTGGCCGCATGGAGGACCTGGACGGGGACGCGCCCGTGGGGGGGGTGGCGGGTGGTGCGCCCGCGCCAGCCTATGGCGGCGGCATGAGCGGCGGTGGGGTTCCTGGTGGGGCGCCGCGGCGAGACCTGGTGCAGTTTGTTCCATTTGAACAATTCCGTGGCTCCCCGCCGGCTCTCGCCGCCGCCGTCCTCGCTGAGCTGCCGTCTCAGGTGACAGACTTTTGTGCCGCCCGGGGGGTATTTCCAAGGAGGTAGCGGCGACGGTAGCGGGGTCGCGTCGATGCCTGCGCGGCTCACATCTGTTGCGCTACCCTACCTGTGTTTGGGCTCTGTTTGTCCTTGTACGTGTGCACCGCGGAGGCCCGCACTCGGCGTTACCGGCAGCGGCGCAGCTTTCCTGCTCGCTGCCTTCCCGTGCTTGGTTCGTTGCGCCACGGACGCACACTTGACGTTGTGTGCGGTTTTCTCAACCCTCTATGGCGGAGCAGTTGTAGGCGGGGCGGCGCACACCTCCCACGCATGCGGTTAGTTCTGTGTCGCTGCCATGCGGCGCTGTGGCCACGACGCCTTTGGCCCCGCGTGTCACGACACTGTGCGGGTATGGCCGACGCGACGACGGCGTGAAAGCCCACCCGCTCCAACGGCGCTTGTGATGTAGACGTTGGGAGCATGCCTGTGCGGCCGCTGACGCGGCGGGCATGGGGGAGAGGAAACCGAAGCAGTTGCGCGGGAGGGGGAAACTGCAGCCGGAGAGGAAAGGCGGGTAGTGCTCAGGGCAGCGCCGTGGGGTGAGGGTGGGCGAGGCACGGTGTCTTCGGAGTTGAGCGCTGTCGTGGGGGGTCGTCAGAGTGTTTGAATGTTGGGGCCTCGTGTTTGTGGGCGGGTCTCCGCACCTGGATGAGGTGCCCCTTATTCACTTGTGCGCACTGCACGGGTATGTACTGTATGATGCATCGTGGACCCGCAGAACAGTTCCAGCGAATGTAAATGAGGGATTTCTTGTAACGATCGTCGCGCTCCCAGACGTGCGAAAGTGCCGTAGTTGCCCTTGGCACGGGGACCTCCTGCGCCGCTTGTAACGATCGTCGCGCTCCCAGACGTGCGAAAGTGCCGTAGTTGCCCTTGGCACGGGGACCTCCTGCGCCGCAGCGGCGGGGCAGCGATGGGCCTGCCGCACGACAGTCTGGTGCCGGGTGTGCTGGCTGGTGGTTTGCGCGGCAACGGACGAAGAGGCAGAGCGTTGCTTATGATGTGTACAGTATATACTGCGCGGGGGGGTGCATGCCCCAGGCCCATCAGTTTTACATATCCAAATTGGATCGGAAAAAAAATGGTTGGATCAGCGGGGGGGCTCATTGTTGCAATCGATCCCCGGACCTCTCGCAGGCTTGCACTGGTATGCTAAGCGAGCACTCTACCACTGAGCTACAAACCCAACTCACTGTCTTGACGTTCACGTCAACAGAAAGATATTAAATTTAATGTTGTCATTGCAACAGACGAACGAAGGAAGACCCTCCGCCCACACGATCGTGCACTTCCTCTCCGTCGCTATCTACTTGACTTGTCGGTGCCACTCTTCACCTCCGCGCTGTCCAGGCAAGTCATTCCAGGTAGGTGCATCGACGAGGTGACGCCAGCTGTGAGGTGTATGTATCTTGGTACAGATTCCCACGCACTGCTCCCCTGCCGTCACACCGGCATGGGCCTCCACCCCGAAAGGCCTCTTGCCACCGACGGGTTCCCTAAGGACGACGCCCCCTGAAAGAAAAAGAGCCTCTCAAGGAAACTGGCGCCTCCTTGACTAAACTGTAGAGTGGGCGGCGACGAACAGCGACATCTCATCCGCGGGGCGGCGTGCGCGGCGCCATCCACCTCAGGCGGCCCCAGCCGCACCGCCCGCCCATCCGGTCCGTACTGCCGTGGCGCCAAGCAGCCCGAGACCTGGGCAGGGCATGACCAACGTCCGTCCACAGTTGTTCCCACCCACGGATCGGCGGTCTCCCGGTGGCCAAATTTTCTATTATCTATCTCCACTTTTCGGTCAGAAAATGGATGCGCTCGAAGATCCTCGCTCCTCGCTCCCCATCCGCCCCCTTTGCGCGTCGCTCGCGCGGGGCCCGCCAGAGCCCCCGCTCTGCGCCGCCAGGCCGCGGCACCTTCCCCGCGACGCGCCCACCACGGTGGCCCGCGCGCGCGGCGAGCTCTCCCCTACATACAGCCAACGCCTCCCCCCCCCTCGACCAGCGCGCTGGCCGCGGTGGGGACGGCGCGCGGCGCGGCCTGGTGGGTCCGCCCCCCTCCCCCACCCCCCCCTGCCTGCCCCCCCTCCCGCACCTCCACGGCCCGTCCCCCTTTGTTCACCCGCCCCCCCCCCCTTCCCTCTGCTCCTTAGCCCCGCCCTGCCGGGTGGTTGGATCTCCGCTCCCGCTGCCGCCCGCCCGTCGCCCCCCTGCCACGATGCGGCGGCCACCTGCGCGGCGGCGGCCGCCCGCGTGCCCCCCGCCCCCGCGACGGTCGACGGCGGTGGCCACTTTTTTCCTCCCGCCCCGACCGCCGGCGGCAGGCCACCCGCGGCTGTGGTTCGGGCGGGGGCTGCCCGCCGCCGCCGCCGTCGGCCGCTGCCGGCCGCCTCGACCGCCCGGCACGGCGGCCGCCCGCCCCCGCGGCTGGCCGTTGTTTCGCACCGGCGACGGCGGCAGTGGCGGCGGCGGTGGCGGCGGCGGTGGCGGTGGCGGTGGTGGTGGCGGTGGCGGCGGTGGTCGCGGCACCATGGTCGCGTCGGTGGCCAACGGGGCGGCGGCGGCGTCACCCCCCCCAGCCGCGCCCTCCACCGCCACCACAGCCGGCGGCGGCGGCGGCTGGTTCGCCACCCTCCCCGCCGCGGCCATTGCCGCGGCGGCCGCGGTGGTAGCCGCCGCCACCGCCGCGGCAGCGGCGGCAGCGGGCCTCCCCGTCGCCGCCGCGGCGTTGGCGGCTGCTGTTCAGGCGGTCGGGTTCGGGGTGCTCCTCACCGCCCTGCGGTCGGCGGGGCGTCGCGGCAACGACGCGGCGTCGGCCACGGCGGCGGCCGCCACCGCCGCCACCGCCGCCACCGCCGCCGCGTCGGCGGCAACCGCCGCGGCGGGGGCGGTGGCGGCCGCAACGGCGGCCGCCACCGCCGCGACGGCGGCGGCGGCCAAGGCAACGGCGACGGCGACGGCGGCGGCGACGTCGGCGGCGGCGGCGCGGCCGGCGGTGGCCGCGGCGGCGGCGGTGCGGGCGCTGCCGCCCGCGCCAGCGTCGCGGGTGGAGCGGCTGCGCCGGCGGCTGGCGGCGGCCACCGCCGCGCGGGACGAGGCGGACCGCCGCGCCGCGGCGGCGGCGGCGGAAGCCGCATCCGTTGGCGCCGCGGTGGCGCGGGCCGAGGCGACGCTGGTCAGCCGCCTGGCTGGACCCCCCCCGCGGGGGGGGAGGGCGGGGGGGGCGCCGCAGCCGCCGCGGCGGTGGCGGCAACGGCGCGCGCCACCGCCGTCGCCCCTCGCTGTGGATGACGACTTGGAGGGGGACGGGGAGGATGGGTGGGGGGCTGGCGAGGCGGGGGGGGGGGGGGGGGGGGGCGCCCGCCGCCGGCCCGCGGCGGCAAGCAGCGCGGGCCCCGGCGGGCCGCTGTAGATGACGCGGCCGACGGCTGGGGCGGGTCGGGGGATCGGGCGGGCCAGTGGGGGTGGCGGTCCCCGCCGCCCGACGGGTGGCCGCCGCCGCCGTCGCCGTCGCGGGAGGAGGGGCCTGCCCGGTGGGGCGCGCCGTCGGGGCGGGGCGGCCCCACGCGTGGGCGCCCGCCGGCCGACCGCGCCGGCCGGGACGGCGCGGCCGCCGCCGGATGGCCCGCGCCGCCGCCGCCGCCGCCGTCGCGGCGCGACGCCCCGGCGGCGGCGGCCGACGGCCGGCCGGCGTGGCCGGCCGCTGCGCCCGGCGCCATTGCCGGGGACCCTGGCGGGGATGTAAATGTGGTGTTTCGGCGGCGGCGGCGGCAGCAGCAGCAGCCGCCGCCGCCACGCCCCCCCCCCCGCGCGCCACCGCGGGCAGACGGTAGCAGCAGCCGCCGGCTGCGTCCCGCCGCCGCCGCTGCGGCGGCACGCAGCCCCTACCGCTTCTCCCGCGCCTCTTTTGGGGACGACCCGGACGACGCGGCCGGCGGTGCCGTCGACGAAAACAGCGCCCCCCCCCCCACCAACGCCCGCACCGACGCGGCCGCTGCGCCCGCGGGCGGCGGCGGCAGTGAGTGGGAGACCCCGTCGTGGGCGGCCGCCGCGCCCGCTGCGGCGGCGGCGGGCGCGGCCGCCGCCGCCGCGGCGGGCACTGCCGCGGGCGCGCCGCCGCTGTGGCCGCCCGTGCCGCCGCCGCCGCCGCAGTCCGGGGGGGCGCCGACCGCGGCGGTGGCGGGCGCGCCGGCAGGCACGGCGGCCCCGCCCGCTGCGGCTGGGGAGGTGGGGGGGGCGGCTGGCGTGCCTGCAGCGGCGGCGGCGGCGACGGCGGCAGAACCGCCGACAGAGGCTGCACCGCGTCTGGTTGGCGAGGCGGCGGCGGCGGCAACGGCTCCGCCGCCCCCGCGGCCTGTTGCCATGCCCGACGGGGTGGGGCCCGGTGGCGCCGACGTTGTGCCCGTCACCCTTGCGGCCACGACGCTGGCGGCCGGCGGGGACGGCCGGGACGGGGCCGCCGCGACGCTGGCGGCCGGCGGGGACGGCCGGGACGGGGCCGCCGCGCCCGTCGCCGTGGCCGCGGCGGTGGCTGAGCTGGGAGCGGCCGCGGGGGGTCCCGCGGCCACGTCCACCCAGGGACGCACAACGGACGTGGTGGCAGCCGCCGAGGTCCCCGGGCCTCCCCTGTCTGACGCCGCCGCAGACCCAGACGACCCGCCGTTGACCGCCGCGTCGCCCCCCGCCGCTGTCGGCGGGGTCGACGCGCCGGCTCTGGCCGACACGTCGAATGCCGCGGCAGTGTTGCCACCTACGGCGGTGGCGCCCGCTGCAGTTGACGCGGCCAGTGCCTCGGCCCCCGTACTCCATGACGCGGTCTCGCCCCCCTCCGACGCTGCCTCGGCCGTGGACGCCGTCGGTGCTTCCCCCCCCGCTGCCGTTTCGCCTGCGCCTGCTGTCGATGGCCTCGGCACGGCCGCCACGGACGGCGGGGCGGCGGGGACGGCGGCAGCAGCGGCTGCTGCGGATGAGTTTTCCTTTGAGAGCACGGGCGCAGCCCCGGGCGCAGGTGGTGCCTCCGCGCCAGCGGCGACGCAGGCGACACCCGCAGACGCGCCGCCGAGCGGCACCGTCGCGGCCGTCACCGCCCGTGTGATTACCGTCACAAGCGCGCCCCCCCCGGGTCCCGCCGCGGCCGCCGCCGCGACCACCCTCCCCACTGTCGCCGCCGCTGTGGGCGGTGGCACAGCGGGCGACGACGCCTCCGACGGCGATCGGTGGGGCGGCGAGACCGCCGCCTCCCTCCTTGCCTATGGCCGTGCGCGCGCCGACGCGGGGCGGGCGGCGACCGCCGCGGCGGGCGGGCGCCTGACGCCCGCCGCCGAGGCGGCGTTTGCCGCCGCGGTGCGCCTCTTCACCGCCGCCCTCGACCGGTGCCCCCCGCGGGCTGCCGCGGGCGCCCCCTCCGCCCCTGCCGCTGAGGGTGGGGAGGGGGCGGAAGGTGGTGGCGCTGCCGCCACCGCGGAGGCGGCGCCGCCCGCCACGTCTGCCACCCCGCCCGCCCCCGTGGACGCAGGCGGGGGTGACCCGCCGGCGGGGGACGTGGCGCTACGCGCCGACGTGGCGGCCGCCCGTGGGGCGTGCCTCCTCTCGTGGGCCAAGGCGGACGTGACCGCCGCGGGCGCGGCGGGGCGGCTGTCGGCGGCCAACGGGGACCTGTACGCCGCGCTCGTTGACCGCCCCGACGATGCGTACGCGCTGTTCAACCGGGGCCTTGCGCTGTGCCTGCTGGCGGGCCTGGCGGGGGGCCACGTCGACGCCGGCTCCACCGGCGGGGGTGGCGGCAGCACCGGCGGCGGTGGCGACGGCGGCGGCGGCGGCGGTACCGACATTCCGGCGTCGACAGTAGCCGACGACCTCTACCTCGCCGCGTGCGCGCACTATGACAAGCTCCTGGGCATTGCGCCCGGCTCGCCGACGGCGTGGCTCAATGGCGGCCTCGCCTACATCTCCCGCGCGCGGCTGGTGCACGCCCGCGTCCGCGGGCGGCTGCGGGAGCGGGCGGTCGCCGCGGCGGCGGCGGCGGAAGAGGCGGTCGCCGCGGCGGTCGCCGCGGGTGGCCGCATGAGCGGCGGCCGCGGCGCCGAGGCGGCGGCGGCCGCCGCCGCCGCGACCGCCGCTGCCGCCGCTGGTGGCGACGACGCCGACCCGGCGGGGGCGGCGGCGCTCGACGGGGACGCGGAGATTGCGGCGCTCTACTATGCCGACGCCCGTGACCGGTTTGGGCGGGCGGCCGCGCTGGCGCCCGCCGACGGGCGGGCGGCGCGCTATCTCGCCGCGTGTGATGACGCGCTGTACGAGCTGGGCTTTGAGGTGGAGTGAAAGAGGGGGTGGGGGGGAGGGGAGCGTTGACAGCCTGGCGGGTGATGGGTGAGTCTGGCAGGTGGGGGGTGGGAGGTGTGGGGGAGTGGGTGGCGGGGGATCGCGCCTGTAGAGTGGGTAGGGGTAGATTTCTGGGGCGTCGCGCGTGTGGGAAGGCGGGCCGTGGTGGGTTGCCGCTCGGGGGAGCAAACAGGCTTGGGCGCCACATAACTGCGGAGCGACCGAGCGCGGAGCCTCTTCTCTTTGAGTCACGGTGATAAATTCTGAGGATCTGTGATAAAGTCTGACCTGTGGGACCCCTGTTGAAAGGCCATTGGGGAGGGCAATCCGCCTCGTTGGGGGTGCAGACGCAGATTGCACAGGCGGCACTTCTGCACATGGTGCTCATGATACATAGAAGCAAAAAACGGAGCGGATGATACGAGAGGAAAGAAGAGCTCATCAGCATGCCGCCCATACCACTCAAGGTTGTATTAAGCGTCGTGGTCGGGGCTTTATAGGCTGTTGACGCGAACAAGAACGAGAGCCAGAGTGCTGCCGCTCCCGGTCCATCTAAGAGAGGTCGATATGAGTTGCAGGAAACGAGCTAAGTATGGTGCTTTCGAACGCCTGTGACTTGAGCTACACGGCGAGGGTACGAACGTCTTCCACAGGCACTCCACGGCAAAGCTACGACGGGCCGAGGTTGCGTGCGTCGCTCACGGGTATAAACACAATAGAGGACTTTAGTTTAGGGCATGGGCAGCGGCAGCACCCCCCCCAGGACCCCCCGCACAGCCCCCCGCACGGCCCGAGCAGCGGCCGCCACCCCCCCCGCGGCGGCCACGTGCGGCTCGGCGGGCGCCACGGGGATCACTGGCGTGGCGCGGGCGGCGGCGGCACGCCGGGCGGCCCGCGGCAGGCCCAGTGCCTCCCCCCGCACCGCCGCGGCGGCGGCGGCCAGCCCCGTCACGCACGCCTTTTCCTGTGACCACGACGGGTGGCCGGCGCGGTCCACCCAGTCTCCCGCGAGGTACACGCCGGGGAGGCCCGCGGCGGTGACGCCGGCGGGGAGGGCGCCAAAGGAGCCGGGGGTAAAGAGGCTGACAGCCGCGGGCAGCCGCGTGATGGCCACGGCGGTGACCGACCCGGCGGGCACCCGCGGGCCGTCGGTGAGGGCGGCCATTGCAGCAAGGACCAAGTCCACGAGGTCGCCGTCGGGCATGCACAAAAGCGGGGCGGCGTGATAAAAATCAGCCTCGACCACCCCGCCGGGGCTGTGCGCGTACTCGTCCTGCAGGCGGGTGAGGTCGTACAGTGTCCAGCCCACTGTCTCGAGGCCCGCCACCGCCCCACCCCCACACACATGGGAAGGGCCACCGGGGAGGGCCACCGGCACGGAGAACCACAGCCGGACGGCCACCACCGACACGGAATGGAGGGAGGAGAAGCCCCGGAACTGGGCGTCCCCGCCAAGCCACGGGGACGCCCGCACCAGCGCCTGCATGCCGGCAATGCCGACTGCAAAAATGACCGCATCGGCTTGAACGGTCGTCGTTGGCGGCGGCGGCGGCGCGCCTGCTGCCGCCACTGCCGCCACTGCCGACGCCGCCGTCCCGCCAGCGGGCCCGTCGGTGAGTGTGACGGCAATGCCACCGGCGGGGTGGGGCGCCACTTCCACCACCCGGCCGCGGTCGCCAAAGCGGGTGTCGACGCGCAGTCGGCGGAGCCGGCGGAGCCACGGCCCAAACAGAAGCGCCCCCGAGCCGCCCCGGAGCCACCGCACGTCAAAGTCCCCCTGCTGGCGCAGCGCAAAGTAGGAGAAGCACGACAGCGCGGCGGCGGCGCTGACGCGCTCGCCCGGCCCCATGGGCAGTACTAGCAAGAGCGGCAGCAAAAAGTGCGTGTACAGGTCGTCGGCAACGCCCGCATTGGCGCAAAGGGAGCGGGCAGACAGGCAATCCCAGCGGGCCCAGCCGCTGGCCGACGCGGGCGCGCCCGCCGGGGCGGCGCCGTCCCCAAAGTCCGCCCACGCCGGGAGGAGCCCCGCCGCCGACGCGCGGGCGGCGGGCCCCAGCTTGGCTCGCGTGTAGGTCGCGGCCATGGCGGTGGCGAGCGGCGTGGGTAGCCGCGGGAGGTCCCCAAAGACGGGTGACGTGACCGTCACAGAGGGGGCGCCCGGCGGGTTGCCCCCCGCCGCCCACGTGTGCAGCAACGACGGGGTGTAGGGGGTGAAGAGGGCGTCGTCGGGGATGGCCAGCCGGTCGCGGATGAGCGCAAGCGCGTTCTTGTACGCCCGCCAGTAGCCGTGGATGCCCGCCTCGACGGTGCGCCGTGCAGGCGGTGCGCCCGGCGGTCGCGGCTCGGCGCCGCCATTGCCGCCGCCACCGCCTCCGCCGCCGCCGCCGCCGCCACCCTCCTCGGTCCAGCTAGCGGCGAGGCCGCCCGGCGCGTCGGCAGCGTCGACGAGCAGCACGTCCACCCCATGGGTGGGGTCGACCGCCACGCCAGCGATGGAGGCCACCTCGTCGGCGGCGGTGAAGCCCGCCCAACCGCCGCCAATCACCACCACCCGCTTGCGGCGGGGGGGGGGGGGAGACGCTGGCCCAGTGGGGGAGGAGGGCGCCCCCGCAGACGCGCGCGGGCTGCTGGGCGGCCGCCGCGATGGGAGGCGTCGGGTGTGGCCGCGGCCAGGGAGGGGGGGGTGAGTGGAGAGGGCCCACGCGATGAGGGTCATTGTGCAGAGCAGCCAGCCGTGTCCAGGATGTCGAACAGTAGTGGGCGTAGTGATGGGAGCTGCGGCAGTCGTCGTTGGAGCTCTGCGGTGGAGGCTGACGAGACAGGCCTTGGCCCACTTTTCACGGCGACTAGCATGAAAAGTGTACCACAGACGTGGAAGATGCCCACACATCAAAAAAACAACGGCGAAGAGCAAATTAGTCTCGATGTAAGCTCGTGGGATATGGATTTACGGCATGATTGGGATGGACACGGTGACGATGAGCAGAGAGCCGTGCGCCAGCCCGATCCCGACCACCCTCGCTCCGGCGCCCGCCGCTGCTTGGCGCTACGGCCGTCCCACTCGGGTCATGCGCTGGGCCGTCCAGTCCCTCGTCGTCTTCGGCGCCTTTTCCATTCTGGTGCTTCCTACACGCTGCTGCTACCTAGACGCTGCTCGCAGCGGCCATGATCCAGTCCCTGTTTATCATCAACTCGACAGGGTGCGTACGACTGCTGTGTGCTCCCCAGCCTGACGACGCGGTGTGCACCCGCCTCGTGACGTTCCTGTCGCCCTCTGTTGTTGCATTCAGTCTGGCATGAGCGACGTGCGTAGGGAGGGCTGAGGGCCCAAGGCATGGCGGGGTGTTCAGCTGCCCTTGAGTTCCTCATTTTTTTTTTTTTTTTTTCTGCTCCCTTGCTGACGCCACGACGCTGCTGTTTGGGGCTCAACCCCTCTTTATCTTCTGGGATGTTCCTTTCGTGTGGCTGCCGCCCGTGACTGCCGCCCCGCACAGAGAAGTCATCATTGAGAAGCACTGGCGAGGTAACGTCAGCCGCGCCGTGTGTGACGTCTTTTGGGCTGAAGTCGTCCGCTACGGTTCACGGGTGGAAGATGTGCCGCCCGTGCTGGCCGCCTCCACTGGTCCACCAGGTGCAGCAGGGAGCGGCGGAGGCAAGGACGACGGTGTCAGCGACGGCGACGGCGACGGCGACGGCGACGGCCTGAAGGAGCGCCCGCCACCTACGACCACCGTCTCTACCACTGCCGCAGCGGCAGGCGCTCTCATCCACCTTTACCGCCATGGGCTCTACCTGCTAGCAGCGGTGGGCCTAGACACCCCCCCTCTGGAGACGGTCTCCTTCCTGGAGTCCCTCTCTTCGGTTCTTGAGTCATACCTCGGGGAGCTCTCGGAGCACGCTATCAAGGACCACTTCATCACCGTCTATGAGCTGCTTGACGAGATGGTGGACAACGGGCGGCCACACACCACGGAGGTATGTGTCTTGCAGGAGCTGGTGGAGACGCCATCGGTGGTGGGGCGGGTACTCGAAACGGTTGCGGCTGCCGCGGGCGGCGGTGTGGGCGGGGGGGGCACGCCGATGGGCGCCCCTGGGAGGCCACCAGGAGTCGGTAGTCGAATGGGTGGCGGCATGGGCGGGGGACCCGGGATGGGCGCACCTGGCCTGGGTGGCGTACCATCGGCAAGCGCGGTGGTGTCCGCCGCCACGTCGGCGGTGACGTCTGCTGTGTCCTCAGCGGCCGCGTCGGCTGCACAGGGCACGGCGGCGTTTGCCCAGAACAGGTTTGCATCAGCCGGCCCGCAAGGCGGCTTGGCCGGTGTGTATGCTGGGTATGCCGGCGGTGGTGGTGGCATTGCCGGCAGCGGTGGCGGCGGTGGCGGTATGGGTGGCGGCCACCGGTCGATAGGGCACCCCCCCTCCGGTTGGGGCAGCGGCGGTGGGGGCGGGGCCGCCCCTCTACTGCTGCCGTGGCGGCGCACGGGTGTTGTGCACCCCCAAAACGAGATCTTTGTCGACATTGTGGAGGAGGTGGACGCGTTGCTGCTCGGCCGGTCCGCTACTCCCCTGCACACGCTGGTCGCTGGCCGCATTAACGTTCGCGCCGCCTTGTCGGGGATGCCACACGTGACAATGACCTTGTCGGGCGGCGACGCCATGGACGACGCCGCCCCCCACCGGTGCGTCAAGGCCCGCGATGAAGGGGTCCGACATGGGCCCCCCGGTGGGGGAGTGATCTCGTTTGTGCCTCCTGACGGGGCCTTCACCCTCCTCGAGTACGTGGTGCGGGGCGTCGACGAGGTGCTGCTGCCGTTGCGAGTCGAGGCGGACCTGTCGTTTGTGCCCGCCCACGACGGCCGTGGCGTCGTTGGGGGCCCCTCCGTCGCCGCCGTCGGGTGCGCCACCGGCACCCTCTCGCTGGACCTGACCCCGTTTTCTCCGTCGCGCAATTGGGGCGGCGGCCCTGCCCCCTTTCACCAGTCCATCGTTTCGGACGCGGGGGGGGTGGTGCTCGAAGGCGTGACTGCCATCATACACTTGCCCGCGGGGGTTGCGGCGGTCACGCCCTCCCCGGCGGCGCACACATCTGCGTCTTATGACCCGCTCTCCCGGTCCCTCACATGGACCGTCGGACAGGTGGCGTCGGGGTTGTCGCCCCGCCTACATGCCACCCTGGTTGGCCGGCCAGGGGAGCGTACGCCTGTCGCGGCGGGCACGGCGGTGGTGGTAGAATGGCGCTTGCCGTCCACGGCCGTCACGGGGCTGCACGTGGACAGTTTGACCGTCACGGGCGAGAGCTATAAGCCATACAAGGGGCTCCGGTGCGTCACCAAGTCGGGACGCTATGAGCTGCGGTTATAGGTACTGGGTGGGGAGGGAGAGGCGTGGGGTGTGGTCGGGGACGGTGGGGCAGTCGCGGCGGGGACACGAGTCAACGAGCCTTGCTGCATCATGTGGGCGCGTATGGACGGCACCGGCCGTGCGGTGGCCGCACGGCAGAGCGCGCCCATGCGAGCGTCAAGCGGGCACCGAGCGTCTTGGAGTCTTTGGTGAGAACAAGAGCAACCTTGGCGCTTTCTGCACGCATTCACTGGTGGTCGCTGTGATGGCCAGGCGAAGAGGAGGAAAGGCAGGACCGGCGTACCGGGCTGTGTCTCTGGGCGTTCTTGAGGTCTGTAAATCTCCTCTGGTACTGTACTGTACCGCTGCCACCGCTGTCGAACTTTGTTCGCACCACACCGTCGCAACCATTGCCGCCATATCGATACGCCCTCCCTCCACCCAGAACCATCGCCGTGACCACTGTCCCCCCCTTGCCTTTCCACAGCTGCCTTCTCAGCCGCTGTCCCGCCTCTCTCCATCCAATCGACGGCGTGGCGAGAGGAAGAGGTAAATACGTACAGTACAGACATACATTCAATCTGCCAGAAGTGTAATTTCGAACGAAGCGAATCAAGACAATTGTTACGTAGCCCTGTCAGCAGACCAGGTACATATTCAGTAGGACTGGTCAAGAGCTCACGTTACACGCACCCACGGGTGATGCGGACGTCGCTGACGCTCAGTCGCCGGTACACCTCCGCCTTAACCTTGTCTGCAGTCTTCCAGTCGTCGGCAAGAACCCCCTTGGTATCCCCCGAGTTTGGATTGAGAGCCCACACGAAGCCGCCCACCCCGCGGGCCTGCATCCAGCCGACCAGCCGGCGCTGGAAGGCCAAGTCGTCGGCGCGGGCGGCGTCCCCCCCAAATTCGCCAACCACCACCGCGCCGTCGGCGCAAGAGAGGGTGTGGCCAAAGTGGGCCTCCCATATATCCTCGAGGTTGGTCGGGTAGGCTGCGTCCTCGAAATAGTCCATCGCAGCCACTGACGGGCCGTAGACATGCGGGGAGAGGACGAGCCGGTCGGGCTGGTTGAGGCGCACTGGGTGGGTGCACGCCGCCGCGAGGTTCCCCCCCCAAAACGCCCAGTTGGGTCCGACAATGGGCGTGACGGGCGGGTTCCCAACCCCCTCAACAAAGATGAGCAGCCGCGGGCAGGTGGCGAGGACGGCGTCGCCCAGCCGTTCCGCCGCCAGCCGCCAGTCATCCCCATACACGCCACTGCCCCAGTTGGCGCCGTGCGGCTCGTTGAGCAGGTCCGCGCCTACCACGTTCCAGGCACCACAGTAGCGCCGTGCCAGCATCGTCCACGCGGCAATGAGGTCTCCTTCGCAATGCGCCTCATTATACCACAAGCCCATTGCATCGGGCCAGACCGCCGCGTCCAGGCGGTGCATGTCAAGGAGCACCAACAGCGACCGGTCGGCCGCCTTTTGGACGAGCAGGTCGAGCGCGTCGAGCATGCGCGCGCCGTCCAGCTCCTTATTGGCAGCCACGCCGCCGTTGAAGGCGGTCACCAGGGGGTTGGCTTCCACGTGGTCCAGCGCCAGCGGCACCCGCAGGGAGTTGTAGCCGAGTCGGACGACTGAGTCCAGGAGCGAGTCCATCGACTGGTCCGTCCACAAGCCGTGCACGAGGGCGGTCTCAGTCTCAAAGCCAAACCAGTTGACGCCGCGAAACGCAAAAGGCCGCCCGTTTGCCAGGAGCCCCCCCCGGATGGAGCGAAAGTCAATCGCGTCCGCGTCCCCGTCGGCACATTTCCGGCTGGGGGGCAGCCGATACGCAGTCCGCCCCGTCACTGAAGACTCCACAGGCGGGGAAGACGATAAAAAGGGCGCCTGCCTGGGCACGGAGGGGGGTGGGGCCGCCGCCGCCGCCGCCGCCGCCGCCGCCGCCTGCCGCTGCAGTCCGAGGGAGGGGAGGGCCGCCGCCGCGGCCGGGCAACCAGATGTGCACAATCCCGCCAGAAGCACGCTCGCAATGAGAGGCGTCCTGCGGGCAAGGGCAGAGGCGCCCATGGTCGACGGCCGCGACGCGCAAGGGGGAAGGACTGACGGCACGGCGCGGGCGCGGCCGGTACGTCGATGCCAACCTGAGCCGGCTTCTTCTCTCCAGTCAACGGTGGTGGCTGCCCCCTACCGGCGCCGCCATTCAGCCCGTCAACGGTCATGGCGGCCGCCTAAGAAGGAACCCACACGGACAGGCAGGGAGCGTCTACCGGGTGTACAGGGTCGTCCATGGCGCCTGGCATCCTCCCCCTTCCCCGGCTCTCCAGCCCGCACGCCCGCCCGCCCGCCTTCCCGCCCGTCCGCCCACCCATGGGATGAATGTGACGGTGGCAAGCAAATTGCGGATGCGAGGGCGGACTCCCCCAGCACAGAATGCATGATAGCCGCTGGTCGAGGGGGATGCGGCACGGGAACCGACGCGGCGCGTCGCCGCCTGCCACAGCGGTAGCCCATAATGCAGACCTACCCACCAGCCATAAGAGGCCCCCATGAGCCGGGTACTCCATGAGGGGACGTCACCAGCGCAAAGGCGGGTGCAGCGATGGGGACGCCACGGTGCCCCACCCTGTGGAATGAACACCTGCCTGCGACACGCGGCACCAGCTAACGTGACCTGTTGACCCGACAAAGGGCAATTGAAGGTGACCTTGCGTTGTGCCGAGGGGAGGACTCCACCAAGACTGAGTCACTCTCCCTCGCCATGCACCACCAGCACGAGGATGGTACCTGGACGTCGCGTACGAGGTGGACTGTGGTGGAGCAGCGTTGTAGGCTCTCACCCCGCTGAGCAAGACACGTGTCAATCTTCCTGAAACACGAAATATGTACATCGTATGAATATTTGTCGGCGTCATACCAAAGTGGACCAAATATTTTGGGCCACAGGCCGTCCTATTGGTGTCCACAGTTCTCTTCCTATACCTACACAGTAAGGTCGAAAGGCCATGTACTGTACAGTAAGTCTATACATGCACGTACAGTACACGTCCGTCGTCCGGATGCTCCATTCAACTGTTGCTCTTCTACACACTACATATGATTCGTTCTTGTTCGTCATGTCCAGTTTCGGTCTCTACTTCACGTAACACGCAACCAGAGAGTAAAGCCCTCCATCCTCCCCCCACACATGGACCAGAAGGTCGGCGCCGCACAAGCTGCGACACTAAAAGCAGGCCTGCGTCGCCTCGCCACATGCAGTGCGCACCAACATGTGAATGGCATCAATACGGCTGCAACGGGGAGAACGGCTGCAGCGGGGAGATGGGCATGGGGCTGAACGCCCCAATCGGGCTGACTAGCCCCACGTCCAGCCCACACATCACCGGCGCGTCCTCCGCCTCCATCCCATCCAGGTCCAGCTCGTTGGGCGGTGGCTTGCTTCCCGGTGGTAGCGTCGCTGGCAGCCCGCCAGTCGGCCCAGGGCCCGAGCCAGTTCCCATGCCCGCAGCGCCCACCCCCCCCGATGTGAGAAGCAACGAGCGCTGGATGGCAAGCCCCGACGCGCCCGCACGTACCCGCCCCATCCGCCTCGCAAATGCCGAGTTGGGGCCCGACGGTGGCAGAGGCCGGCCTTCGGTCATCTCAATTACGGGCGGCAGAGGGGGCAGACTCGCCAGCGCCGACGCTGGTTGTGGAGATGCCAGTCGCATGCACGCACGGGAGTAGCTGGCTGACGGATTGCCCCCGCTGCCGGCACCATCAGGGACGGCGCCCCAATCGCCGGTGGCTCCGCTCCCCACTTGCATCACGCTCATATTTTGGAGACCTGGCATCGGGGAAGCCCACGCCGTGCCGTCCCGCGCGGACGGAGAGTGTAACGACGACCGCCAAGTGGACGCGAAGGGAGATGGAAGCGACGGGAAGTTCGGCGTGCCCACCTGTTCAACCGCCGCCGCCCATGCATTCACCGACAGGGGAGCGGGCGAAGGCAGTGA
Source organism: Pyropia yezoensis (assembly GCA_009829735.1). Taxonomy (NCBI): domain Eukaryota; phylum Rhodophyta; class Bangiophyceae; order Bangiales; family Bangiaceae; genus Pyropia; species Pyropia yezoensis. Next base: position 19,499,233 of record CM020620.1, read on the forward strand.
AAAGTCTCGTGTCGACATGGTGGGGCGGGAAAGTAGCAGTGACGCCTGGCTCGACACGGCAGGCGCAACCGCAGTGGAGGAGGTCGGCGATGATCGCACACCACCGCCACCACCGCTGACGCCGCCACCCATGCGATCGTCAACGGTGCGAGCCTGCTGGGGTGGGGGGCGGGCCGTCGACGCTTCTCCTCTGAAAGGCAGCGGTTGGTCCGAGAGCCGCGCCCGCGACAGCTGCTGGTGAACGGACTGCATACTGCGGCCATCGGGCGGCAGGCTGTCCGAGGGAGGGCCGACGCCGGACTCAAACGGTCGCTGCTCTGGTGGCAAGAGGGGCGCCTGCGCCTCCACCTGCGCCTGCGCCTGCACATGCGCTTGCACACGTGCCTGATCCTGCTGCAGCTGCTGTCGTTGCTGCTGCTGCTGCTGCTGCTGCTGTCGTTGCTGCTGCTGCTGCTGCTGCTGCTGCTGCAGCTGCTGCTGCTGGCGTTGTGCGGTTTCCTGCTGCTGCCGTAGGGCTGCCTGCTGTTGCACAAGCCCCAGATCATGCTGCTGCTGGGCCTCCGATGGTCTTAATGGCAAGGACAGCTGACGCAATGGCGGCTGCTGAACAAGCGGCTGCGACGTGACCGCACCAAGACTCCCACCCAGCGACTGAGACAGCGAACGAATTTGCTGCTCTTGCAATGGCGTAGACAAATGCTGAGCAGTGTAGTACTGCTCCTGCTGCGGTTGCCCTTGCAGCTGTTGGTCGTGTGGGAGGTGCTGAGGTGGCACGCGCAGGCCATACGCGTCAGCCGGTGGCGGTCTCTGCTCCGCCACAGACGCTGCCACTGCAGCCTCTTGCGCACGCCGCCCCTGCTCATACTGTTGTTGTTGCTGCTGCTGCTGCTGCTGTTGCCGATGCTGCTGCTGCTGTTCCTGCTGACGCTGCCAGGCTGCCGCCTGCACGTCCCGCCCAGGCGGCAACCCTGCTGCGTCTGCGTCACCCAGGAAGGCACCGTCCATGGTGTGGGCCAGCCCACCCCCGCCAGCAGCCCCCGCACCTGACAGCAGAGGCTCTTGCTTGTGAGCCCCCTGCTGCTCGCTGCTAGACAAGAACTGTTGGAAGTGTGCCTGCGCTTGCTGCTGCTGCCGCAGCTGCCGATTGTACGCCTGTCCTGGCTGAGGTCGGACGCCCTCTGGCCCAGGGGCCTTCCACCCCGTCTGCCCCCCAGGCATGTACGGATCCTTTCGCTCAACGGGACCTGGCGGGTAGCTGGCGCCCGCAGCACCGCCCGTCCCGCCCGTCACCGAAAGCATCGACTGATGGTAAAGCTGCTCCTCCCGCCGGCGCACGTACAGCGAATGCTGCTCGGCTGCCGCCGCTTCGGCCGCTGCCTCCTGAGCTCGGTGCTGATGAGCCAGCTGCTGCTGTCGCAACTGCATCTGCCGCACAGCCGCGTTGGCGCCCACAAACCCCCGCTGAGAGGCGGCCACCGCCGCCGCAGCAGCCTCGGCGGGCGACACCCCCGCCGCTGCACTCGCCGCCGCAAATTCCTGCATCTCTGAGCGGCGGGCGTGGCCCAGCTCATGGGAGGAGAGCGAAGACTTCCACATGAACCGCCGTCCACAGTGCGAGCACACAAATGGGCGATCGCCCGTGTGCTTCCGGAGGTGTGCCTTGAGGTTGAAGCGCTTGGAGAAGAGCTTGCCGCAACCATCAAAGGGGCACGAATACACAGGTTCTGCCGAACCGTCGGTGGTGCAGGTGCGCATGGCGATATCGTAGGCGGTGTTGAGGTCCATAGCGGGCGCCGCGGCCCCCTCTGCATCCCCTGCCGCCGCAGGGGTCGCCGCAGGGGTCGCCGCAGGGGTCGCCACAGTGCTGCCCGTAGCCCCCGCAGGCACCGCCGGCGTAGCACCGCCACTAGGCCTCCTGCCACTCGCTCCCAATCCACTCCCAGTGGCCCCCGTCGACATCACTGCCGCGGAAGCCATGTCGTCAGCCCCCCCCGTACCACCTACGCCAGCGGAAGCCAAGTCGCCGTGGTCAGCACCCCTCGACGAAAGCCGCATACCGCGGCCACCGACCCGGGGGAGTGGAAGGGGCCAGGAAGCGGCCAAGGCAGCACGCACCACAGCCACGTCAGCCTCTATCCACTCTCGCCGCCCCAAACCAAACCCCAACGTTGACGCGCCCCAGCGGGCCGACACGCAGCGGTAGCACCAGCAGGCCGGCGACAAACTACCACGCCCGCAGTAACAAACCCCCCCCGTCCGCGCGGTGAGAAGAGATGGGTGAGGACAGAACGGCCAGTCGCACTCTGCTGCAACCCCGTTGCGCAAGCTACTGAGCCAACGTCACCCCCGCTAGAGCGGGAACGGAACGAACTGACGCTCAAGCCTACGCGGCGCAGCTCTCTTCACCCCCCCGTCGGCACACCAAAGAGAAGGAAAAGAAGACTGACACAAAGCACGGCAGGTCGTGCTGCAGCGTCTCGTGCCAGGCGTGGCAGCAGTACAACGCCGCCTTCCCCCAGCCCCCCCTCGTGCACAGCGACTCCCACGAAGAATGGGACGCGCGCAGGCCGGCAGGGCCACGCCCGCCACACGCGGCACGCAGAACGGAGGGCACGCAAATGCGCGGTGGGAGAGGGGGGAGGTGCGAAAGGTGTTGTGTGGACCGGCGCCAATGCCGGACGCGGTAACGAAGGCACTGATGGCAGCGCAAGGGTCGTGGCGAGACCAGGCGCGCGGGGCGGACCGCAGCCGACTGCTGTGTTGGTGAAGCCCACAAGTCGTTGTCCCGGCCAACCCTGCGGCGCGCCAGCCGCCCGGAAACGTCCCGGGGGGCGCACAACCACAACACCCGTCGGTCGCTAATGCCAACGAGGGGAGCCACGCCAATACACAACGCCGGCCGCGGGCACTGCCGGTATCGTACGCTGCCCCCACAGCTGTCAGGCCTGCACCGGGCCGGCGGCCGATCCCACCACGACCAGCGCAGCGTGGGACGGCAGCGGTACTACACCACAGCGGCGGCCCGCGGGGGGGGGGGCTGCGTTGACCAACCGGCGGATGCACCCCGCCCACCGCAAGACCCGGCGCGCGTGCCCTTGGTGTGCACGCGCGGGCTGCGCGTGGGGAGCGAGCGAGACGGCCGGCTGGGAACCGGGGGCCGCAGTGCCACCCCGAGAGTGCGTGGAGGCGAGAGTGTGGGGGAGTGGGAGTAGTGGGGCGTGGGGTGGAGGCAAGGGCGGCCCGAGGAGGTGGTGGTGCGGCCCTATTTCATATAAGAAGATGGTGCGCGTGGGGCCCCCGTCTCGGGCGCGCAGCGTGGACGACTGCGGTGAGGACTGGGCGAGGGGGGAGGGGGCCCACCCGCCACGACGGGGCCACACGCGACGGCCCATCCTCGGCGGTGGCCGCTGTGGCCTGCCAGCACCGCACACGCGCGAGGACGCTGTTGAGAAGATGGCAGCAAGCCCTCCCACCATTCCCCACTATATAGTGGTGCACTGGAGTGCCACGGCACGTTCTGTTCGTGGCCACAGTGTTGGAGAATGGGCGCCGTGGCGACAGGCTGGGGGGTATCGCCACAGCCACACAATGACGGCGAGCGTCAATGGCACCCCCTTTGATCGAGAGGCGTGCGCGGTTGTCCGTCTTTTGTCGTGGGTAAACTGTGGGGAAAAGTCCTATCGGCCAATGGGATGCCCCCTCAGGGTGACAGTGGTCGCACACTGAGAGTGCCTCTGGGGGGGCCACTTCCTCGAATGAGGGTGAGAGGGGTCTCCCGTCCAACTGGGTGGAGCCCACGAAAGGCCCATGCTCGGCTCCCCTCCGGTTCCCGCACACAACACAGCCGTGTGGGTCCGTGCGCAGGCGGCAGAGGCAGGCGCAACGCCTTCCTCAGAACCGCCTTTCCGACGGAACTGTGTAATTCATCTGCCCCGCACGAGAGCACCGCGGCAGGGCAGAAAGCCAGCCCGAAAGGACTATCGCGCGTATGTACAGCAGTGACAAGGGGCACCCTACCGACATGCACCTGTTACACTGCTGTACATTCACAAGATCTGAATCCCCCTGACCTGGGGTTCCATCTCCACTTCAGAGGATTGGCTGCGAAGACGAGCCTCGATCAAGTACAAAGGAGTTGCCAATGGGTTTCGTGTAGAGCAGCTCAAAAGTGGTAGTCGATATCGGGAACTGCGACAGCGTGATGTGCAGTGTCTGATTGGCTGTATCGCGAGCTCTTTGGCAGCCGGTTACCCTTCGTGGCTGGGCGACGGACACAGCGCTGGCGGACCTATGACGGTTGCCCCCCGACACGCCCTTAGTCTCCCCTGTGCAACCTGCGCCCGCTGCCCCCCCCCGCGTTTGCTGCCACTTCGCCCGCCCGTCTCCACCCTCCCGCGGCGCCGCGACGCTCCTGTCTGGGTTTTCCCCGTGTCCTTGTCCGACTCGCCACCAGTGACCGCCCCCAGCTAGCGACGCCGCTCGTGCCACCTGTTCTCTCCCCCCCCCCTCATCCACCCCTTTTCCGGTGGTGCGGCTGACGCCCGGCGTCATGGCCCTCCTCTCCCCCGTGACCGCGTGGGGGGCGGACGGCGCTCCCCCCCGCGAACCGTCTATCCCCATAGCGGCCCGCATAGCGCCCCTGCCCCGCGTGCGGGGGTTGGCGGCGCAGCTCGCGGCCACACGGGCAGTCGTGGCGTCGTGGCAGCCGGTTCATTACGGGGCGGGAGGAGGCCTCCCGCCCGGACCACGCGCCGGGTCCCCCAGGGGGGGGGGCGGGGCGCCACCCGCCGGGAACCCCGCCGCGGATGAACGGGCGGGAGGTCTGGCGGGCGCTGGCAGCGGCGGCGGCGGCCACGCCAACGGCAGCGGCTGTAGCAGCGTTCGCAGTGCCGTCGGTTCTGCGGGTGTGGCTGCCTCTGCCCACGGCGGCGTGTCGGCTGGCACGCCCCTCACCGCCGCCATGGCGGCGGACATGCCCGAGTACGCCCTCCTCGGGCGCTGCCCACGGGCACGGGCGTGGCTGGCGGAGCTGTGGGACCCGCGGGCGGTGCCCCCCCCTTACAGCCCGCCGCTACACCCCGCCGCCCTGGCGGGGGCGGTGGCAGTGGAACGGGTGATGCGGTACCCGGCTGGGTTGCCTACAGGAGGGGGCGGGGCTGGGGGGAGGAGCGCGGGGGCTGCGCCCAACGATGAGGGGGGGGAGGACCCCGCCTGGTACTTGCCTCCTGATGAGGCAGATGGCAGTGGTCTGGGGCCCGCCCTGGTAGTTATGACCGAGATGGCTGTGCCCGTCGAGGCGCCCCCGCTGCGCCGGGGGTGGACCGCGGCGCCGGGGGGCGGGGCGGCCCCTGGTTGGACGGGCAGTGAAGCAGATCGAGCGGCGGCAGCGGCCGAGGCGCTCTCAGCCACCGCCGGAGCGTACGATGAAGACGCCGAGGTCGTGACACTCTTGATGGTCATGGACATCCATCGGGATTTGTTGAACGAGGTCACTGGCGGCCTCGTCTGTCTCCGCCCCACCGCCCGGGGGGTCTATCACCGACGGACGGGGGAGATGGTGTCCCTCATTTCCACCGCCGCCCCCCCTGGTATGGGCGTGTCCCGTCTGCTGATGATGGAATATTACGCGCCCGTCAAGGGTGGGAGCGACACGCACACCATCACCACCTTGGGAGTTGGGGCGGGCGCCCTGCTGCTGCTCAACCGCATGGGTGCAGTTGTGGAGCCGTCCGAGCCCCGCGCCGCCCTCACCTTTCCTCCCACCGATGGGGTGACGGCGGTGGCTGCGCTGACCGCTGCGCTGTCTGGCAACTATGGCCTCGCCTACGCGCCGGCCTTGCCACCCGGCGTGGTCGCACGGGCGCCTGCCGACGGCGAGGGCGGTGGCGGGGGCCTGCCCCAGCTCATCCCGCTAGTACTCCACTGCACCATGGCTTCGGCGGTAACGACCTTTCGGATGCGCTCTCTGGCGCTGGCAGCGGTGCGGCCACCGCCTCCCCCCCCCCTACGGCGGCTGTGCGCAGGCAACCGCGAGCGGGCCCTCGCCGCCCCTACCGCCGCGCACACACACCCCCGGGAGAGGGGGGCCCGCCGCCCTCGACGGGCTCGGCTGGACCTCGCCACCATTTCAGACGCCGCGACGCGAGCGCGGATCGTTCGCAACCGGGCTGCGGCGGCGCGGTGCAACGCGGCGCGGCGGGAGGCACGGCTGGCCGCCCACGGCCTCCCTACCAGGGGTGGGGTGGGGGGCGAAGAAGGGGGGGGGGGTTCGTCTGATGCCCCATGCGGCCGCGGGGGGTCCGCTGTCGCACCCCCTGCGCGTGCTCTTCCCACGCCGGGTGAGCAGGGGGTGCTAGTGGATGGACGTCCCGTGGGAGGCCCCGCGGGATGCGCCGTCAGGGTATGCTTCCCCGGTGGGTCCCCCGGCGGCGCAGTCAGCCCATTGTAGCTGGGATCGGGGAGGGACGCCGGGCACGTCCGCATGCCAGGCATTGCATTGGATGGGGGCGCCCGCAGGGCGGCGAGCCCCATTTCGGCTGCCCCTCACGCCTCTTTTCTGGTGGGGGTCGCGGAATTGTCGTCGCTACCAAGAGAGGGCGACGTGGAGCCGCCTGGCCCCTTGACCGAGAAGTCATAGACGCGGTTCAAAACACATCGACCCCAACCCTTACGTTTGGTGCACCAGATCTTGGCGTTCCGATAGTCTTGGGCGTGCCCAGCTGTGCGGCTACCTGCATCTCCTCCGGCTGGCTTCGCGACCGCGGCTTGGTGGCCGTCGGTGGTCCCCGACGGCTCTTGGCCCTCGCTCCCCAAGAGATACCAGCGGTACGACACGCTGAAAATCTGGATTTCGACTACCCAATGACACGACATGGCGAGGCGAGTCCAGTTGGATGTCGACCGCGCCGGATTGGTTGCTCTTGTAACGATCGATCGAACGGCAGCCACGCCTAAATTTAGTTAATGTGTGCATCCTGGGTTTCTTTACACTATATTTTTTAAAGAGACGTGGAGCCCTGTGACTGGCCAAGAATAAAATTGATGAGTTTTTCGTTCCCCCAATTTTGGCACAACGCCACAGAGGCCATGAGGGGCGGTTGTGCGCGGCACTGGCGCCGCACGCACATGGATCTTGAGCTTCAGGCACTGTCTTGACGGCAGCGCCCAGAAGTGTCTCAGACACAAAGCACAGGCAGGGAGCCCTCCCATTGGCCGGACTCACAGGCGTGCCTCGAGCACACCTCGGAAGCACGTTGTGGGGCACAGCAAAATTACTCAGTCACGCAAGAATTAAAATAGAGTTTCATACACGCCCGACACGACGGGCGAGTGGTCGGAAAAACACTGTGTTCTTCCGACCACTCTGAAGCACCGTTGAGCATCCGATCTCCGCCCAAGAGAGCAAATGAGTGGCTCACAGCTTCCAGCGAAGATGTCACCAAAAATATCAAGCCAACGGACTGCGTGCCCTTGCATTAGATGTAGCCTGCAATGGGTGGTAAAATTTCCCAGGCGCGCACCAGGCACGAACACGTGCGTGTGCTTTGTGCCTGGCCGTCAAGACGGCCCCGGTGCACGGACACGAAAGCACGGAATTAACCTTGTGTCTCGGCAGACATGTGCACTTTTCCGGCTGCCGTCAAGATGTGGCCTCAGCGTCACCCCCCCGTTGTGCGTCCGCCCCTCCCGCCTCGCCGTTTCCATTCCCTCCCCCCCTCGAATCCACCGATTTTTCCCCTCATTTCGCAAGCGTCCTTGGGCGTGGCTGGATGCCCGGCAAGCGCGGAAGACGCCGAGGACCCTACCACCGGCAGAGGTGGTAGATGCGCAGTGGCGGGGGGATCGTACCCTCCCGGTCCGCGAAAAGACGCCCCCGGCGCCGGGCCCACCGGTGTTTGACCTCCCCAACCATTGGTGTGATGGTCAGTGAGCATTCGGGAGGTGGGCCGGGCGCGGGTAGGGGGCTTTGAGCTGTGTGAGAGAGGAGGTGGTGGGGAGGGTGGCACTTCACTAAGGTGGAGTGGGTGGTTGGAGCAGCCAATCTTTGAGAAACGGTTGACTCTTTGCTTTACGTTCTCTTCCATTCATTTCTGTTCTCACCTGCCCCAAACGGCCTCGACAACGGGTGCAGGTGAACACGTGTGCATTCTTCGACCTCTTCATTCACAAAGGAAGCAAAATACCTGACGCCTCGCCTTGGAGCCAATGCAGTGCAAGAAGTGCTTCGCCCAGCGATCGAATTGACTTTCGTGGGCCAATGAGGAGACGAGGTGGCCCTTGAAACCCAGGATGCACAAAAAACGCCGTTTTAACTAGGCCTGCAGCCGCGTGAGCTCCTCAGTCGATCGTCCGCCAGAGCCCAGTCGCACAGATCACTGAGGCGCAGGCGAACAAGGCCACCCTCCCCCCCCTACCAATGAGCGGGATCGCCAGTGTCAGCGTGGCACTCCCGCGCGCTGCCCGTTGCGCCACACCACCGCCGACGCGAATTCACATCCGATGGGTGCCGTCCTGCGTGGCCCAGCCGCTGTGCGCGCGCAAACTCCCATCCGCCGCCCCCACCGCCTACTACGTGCCTCTGAATAGGTATCTACCCCTTCCCTCGCCTCCCTCACCCCCCCCCGTCCCCGCCGCCCTCTGCCACCCACCCGGCCGGCGTGTCGCTATTGTGCGTCCCGTAAAAAGTGGACGTGCACAGGTCGTGCAGTGTGGGTTTGATTGGTCCAGTGGCCGATGTTTGACATGATCACGACACGTGCACGTCCACTTTTTACGGGACGCACTATAGGCTGCCCAACCACCGCCGCTGCCGCTGTAACCCACCCCTCCCTCCCCCACGTGCAGAGCTCGCTCGCTCCGCCGGGAGCGACCTGCGACTGAAGCCCCGCCCTGGCCGACGTGTCGGAGCTCTGCTCACCTTGGCACCACCACCCCCCCCCCCCCCCACCCCTGCCCTTGACGCTGGATCGAGGGTGCTCCGGCGTGGCATCGCCCTCCGGGAGCCCAAATTGGAGTCGCCACCTGTGCTTTGCGAGGCGACCTGGCCGTGGCGGGGGCTCCCCGCCGCCCGCCCCCCCTCTCCCTTTCTCCCTCCCATACGCTCACCCCCCCCCCGCTTCCCCCGTCTCCATCTACTCCTCCCGTCTGCCCTTGGCACTGCTAGCGTTGAGGCCCGTTGCCGACCCAATGCGCGGCGGGGGGGAGGGGGGGCGGGGGGCGGTTTCCAACGCCCACGCTGCCTGCCGGCCTAGCACGACTGCGGCACACGCCTTCCCCCCGTGCCGCCCGCGCAGCGCCGGGTGGCGGCACCTCCCGCGCCTCCCATGGCGGTCCTTGTCCCACATGGACGGCATGCCGTAGCGGGCAGCGCCGGCGGGGGCCACCCCCGCCCCTCCCCTCCCCTCCTTTGGAAGCGCCACTGCCAGACGCCACGTGGGGGTAGCCGCCGAGGTGTTGGCGTGGCCGCGGCGGCGGCAGCGCCGGAGCCGCCGGTCTCTGGTACCTAGCCACGCCCCCCGGGAGGTGGGACGGCCGCGGAGGCCCCCCCCCGCGCTTTCCGCGAGCCGCGCCCACGTCCCCCGTTTTGACGTTGGCCGTGTGTCTGTGCTCCTGCCGTTTCTTCGACCGGTCACAGGGGGGGGAGTGGCCATCCGCGTCCACGACGCTGACGTCTTACTCTTTTCCTCCCTCTCCCTCCCCCTCCTTCCCCTCCCGTATGTGGCCCCTGCTCAAACCCTCGCTGGTCAAATTTCTGTTCCCAGAAGGGGGTGGACGGGCGGGGGGGGGTGATGGGTGTACTTCCCCGGGCCGCCATCATCCTGACCATTGGGACGCGTGGAGGGGGTGGGGCGTCACTGTGACGTCGAAGGCGGGCGCTCAATTTTGTATCGCTGGGGCGGTTCGGGGAGGGTCTGGGGGGTGGGGGGCACGGCGGCAGCGTTGGCAGCAGCACCGGGGATGGTGCCGGTGGTGGTTGCAACGGGAGCGGCCGCCGTCGCAGAAGGCGGCGGGGCGGCGGTGACCACGGGGCTCCTCTTCCTCGCCAGCACGTATGTGTGTGGCGGATCCCGGCGGCCAGCCCCACTTCGGATGAGTGCGTCCCCCACGCCCACTACGTCCGGACGCGGGCGGGCCCGGTCATCATGGGGAGGACGGGGGTGGACACAAAAATTCCACGCCCGCCCTTCCCCTCCCCGCCCACCCCACCGGCCGCTGCGCACGCCGCCCTCCGCTCACGTCCCGCCCATTGCCATGTGTTACGCCAACGGCCAGGGAGGGTGGGACGCTGTCGTTGGTTCCCCACTAGAGCAGGATGAAGGGCCGGGATGTGCGCAGAGTGGCGGGAGTGGGAGGGCTTTTTCGCGGCCGTCGCCGTCGCCGCGTCGTGCCAGACGGTGGCCACCGCCAAGACGCGGCAGCCGCCGCGGCCAGCCTCTTTCGTCTGTGATGCCAAACATTGGGGGCGGCATGGGGGGTTGGCTTCTCTCTGCTCACATCACGCACGGAGCGTGCGAGGCAATGGAGGGGGCTGAGTGTGAGGGCGGGCGGCATGCGGGGCGACAACACCACCACGTCATCTCCCGCTCGGGGGGTGACAGGCAGCGTCTGTTGCCGTTGCCTGTCTGCGGGGGTGACGGGGAAGAGCAGTGCCATTCCTGGCCATGCATACCTCCGCCAGCATTGACATTGACTGGGGGGGGGGGGGCAGGGGATGGCGACCAGTGCGGACGGCAGGGTCGCGGCCGGGCTACGAGAGGCCGCAACGGCGGGGCACGCCGTAGCTCCGACTGTGCCTGTGTGGGAGCGCACCGCGTGCGAGGCTTGGTCTTTCCCCCCCCGGCGTGCGCGTGGCGGTTGGGGGTCGCGGTGGCACCCTTCCCCATGCCCATGAATTTGATTAAGAGGGTGGTGGGGAGAGGCGAGCCGGGCGACTGGTCCGCCGCCGCAGTGAGCAGGTGTGCGCTACTGCTACCCACCACTACGAAGGTGCTTGCTGGCACACCCGTTCTCCCCTGCAAACCCCCCTTCGCCCGTGACCGTCGATTATCTTGGTGAGCAGCTGCTGCCTGCGGCTCGTGGCACTCGGCTTGGGACCTGAAGAGCAGAATACCTGTCGTGGTCTGGCCGTTCTCTTCTCCACCTCCTGCCGAACCCCCTTTGAACCCGTGAGGCGTTAGACACCACCTCTGTCTCTAGCTGAGCTAGCAGCAGCAGCATGGATGTGGACGGCTTTGGGACGCTGCTGCACGACTATGGGTCCGACATAGGCGCCACCCTCGACGACTTGCTGCCGTCCCTATGCTCATCGACAGTCCTGCCTGACCTTTCCTCTTCGTACACCAGCTCACCGCCACTGACCGCGTCGAGGTCTATGCACACGCCTGCCCGCTATGCGCTGAATCACCTGTGCACTCCGCTGGGCAGTGGGGTGACAGCAGACGGTGCGGCCGGCGATGGCACCTCAACCTTGGCTAGCTGCGCCGGCGTCGACGGCGACGCTTGTCGAACGGCGGGTGGTCTGCCTGAAGACTTCACGCTGCCCATGTCGCTGCTAGCGTCGCCGATGACCGACGCGTCGGCGTCGCCGTTTGCGCTGTCACGTGCAGAGGACTCGGGCATCTTGGAGAGCCTCCTCGACGACGTTGCGCGCCAGCCATCATCCTACTACTACTCTGACCCTGCGACGCCTTTTGAAGGCCTCAGCGCACCGCCCATGACCCTCCATCCACCGCCACCACGAGTGCCTGCTCGGCTGGGCAATGGACCTCCCGCCCTTGACGAGGCAGCTGCCGCATACCGGCGAGAGTTGGATGCGACTGTGAGTGCGGCGACAGCCGCATCGGCGGCAGCGGAGGCGGCCGCCGCCCTGGTGGCAGCCTCGCCATCGCCTTTGATGCCACAGTCGGCACAGAAGTCGTCGTCGGCACCCGCTTCAGCGCTGAAGCTCCCCCACTCGTCTGCGGCAGCTGTCTGCTTGGCACCACCTCGGCGGACAGCACCGGCACCGGCCCGCAAGTCGGCTAAGGGGCGGTCCTCCCGGCCGGGCGCTGGAGGCCGACGGCTCAAGAGCGCTCTCTCTTCCGCATCACCTCCACCGCCGTCAAAGCGGCGGTCCCTGACGAAAGCATTCTCTCCCACGGCACCTGGCACTCCATCAGCGACGGCGCCCGCTGTAACAGTTGGCCCGTCGTCCCGGGCAGCTGTGCCTCGCAAGCGCGTACTGCCGGTCAAGCGACAGTTGTTCGCTTCGCCGCCGCCGCCGCCGCCGCCACCTCGGACGAGGACCATGGGCCTCGGTGCTCACGCCATTGCTGCTCGCGCGCCCTCAACCGCCGCTGGTCCACCCTGCCTTCTGCCGCATCATCCAAGGGCAGCGCCCATGGACAGTACATTGGGTTCATCCCTGTTGGCCGCCCTGACGCCTCTGTCGCGAGATGCACTCGCTCCGACCGCCGCCGATGCTGACGCCATGAGCGCCCTCATTGATCGGTGTGGGGGCGTCGCACCGTCAACGCCGGCGGCCCAGTCTGCATCGAGGGCGGTGGCAGATAAACCCTCAACCGCAGCAGCCGCTGCTGCTGCCGTGCCCGGCCCTGAGGCATATCTCGGGTGTGGCTTCCTCCCTCCTGACTCTCCCGTCAGTGAGCGCTTTGATGAGATTGATGCCCTCTTTGCCCCCGACCTCCTGTCAGCGGCACTGGCAGACGCAGCTTGTGAGACTGACGCGGACATTCTCGAGGCCGCCATCCGTGCCGCCTCAGCGGTGTGCAGCTCGGAGCTACCAGTGGGGGCCGACATGTGCCAGCCTACATCGACGGCGGTGCCACCTCCACCGCCCCCACCTGCCGCTGCCCTCTTCGCGCCGGCAACGGTGCCCGCATTGGCGAGCCGGGCAGCGCCCGCGCCAGCCGCACCGGCAGTGCCAAAGTCCGTTGTTGCGGCGGCCGTGGCTACTCCGTCCGCTGAGCAGGTTGTAGCCACACCAAAAGCTGTGACGGCTGCCACACCCACTGTGGTTGCGACCAAGGCCACGACGAGTTCCAAGTCAGCGCCTTCTGACGTCGCACGCACTCCTCTTGCGCCGCCTACCGCCAAGTCTAAGTCCGTCGCCAAGGTGCCGTGCAGCTCCAAAGGATTGTCCATTTCCAAGGCGACGGCTACGTCCACTACCGGCGTTGCCGTCCAGGGCGATGCCGCAGTCGTGGCGGTCGCGTTGGGCGGCCTCACTGAAGCGGACTTCCTGTCGGCACCCAAGCTCAAGCGCAAGAAGGCCAAGTTTGCGTCGCCGAAGCCGAGCCGCTTTTGCCACTTGTGCTCGCGGACTCCCAAAACGGTCCGCCAGGTGGTGTGTGCCAACATCCACGAGGAGGCCTACACGTGCCGCAAGGTCGTCTGCGAGAAGTGCTTCACGGACAATGAGTGGGATTGGGAGGCGGCGTCTACGGGGCCAGCGGCTGCCACCTGGGTCTGCACGCACTGTCGGGACACATGCCCGGCGCGCTCCCAGTGCCGCACCTACCGGCGGACCAATGAGCGGCTGCGGGTGAAGCGGCTGGTGGAGAAGTTTACGACCTCTGCATGCGGCGGCTCTCCGCCAGGCGGGGGTAAGGGAGACGCTCCGGCCAGCAGCACCGAGTCAACTATCGGGGAGCAGGAGGGGGGGAAAGACGCCATCAAGCCCCCCGCCGTGGCAGCCGCGTCGCCTGTCGCGGTGGCTGTGACCGCGGCAGCCACGGTCCAAGGGCCAACCAAGGCGCCTGCTGGAGCGGCGTCAGGCGCCGCCCGGGCAAAGTCGACCGCCTCCGCTTTGACCTCCGTGGCTGTGAAGCCCCCAGCGGCGGTGGAGGGGAGGCCCTCGGTGTCGACGGCGGTGACGGCGGCTGTGCTCCCGACTTGGACGCCTGCTAGTGCCTTGGTTTCCAATGACGCCTGAGGCTCCTGGGGTGGTGAGCCGGACACGGGCCGGGCATAGGCGCGGGCGCACTGTCGCTGTTGTTTCTCTTGCTCTCTTCTCTTAATTTGTCCGCCCTCGCCGGGGCGGGTGCCTAAATTTTTTTTGTTGAGTGTGCTTTTTCTCTTTGCGTCGTACTCGAACCTCTCGTGTGGCGGCCACAGAGCCCGACGCGCTCTATTGTGGCTCTCCCGAGGGGAAAAAACCTGATCAGGGGATGATGACAGCAACGGGCCAGACAGCAGTGCAGCGCCGCATGCAAACCGAATGGGATGTGGTCCGTGGCTGAGGCGCTGGCGCTGCCCACTGGCGTCCCTCGACTGTGGTGTGCTCCCTCAGTCGAGAGCGCCCACCACCGGCAGTAGGATCCCGAGCCGGTCTCCGCCACGCGAGTGGGCGACGAAGACGGTGTGCGGCCGCACCAGCGTTATCAAGTTTGACGAGGGGCGGCCATGCGCAGCGGCGGCCGCACACAGAGGCGTCGGTTGTGGCAGCCCCATGACCGCACGCCACGACACCCAACCGAGGACGCACGGCGCGGACCAAATCCACCGCGCTGCGCCCACCCCGGCCGCGATATCACGCCTCGCCCACTGGGGGGAGCGCAGCGCTCCACACCGTGGGAGGGGTAGAGCACACATCCTTCTCCATCACGCAAAGGCGGCATGTCTACGTTTTTCTTTCTTGCGCACAACGCCGCCGCCTCCCACTGCAACCTCCTCCCATCCCTTCAAAACAGAAGAAAAAAACCATCAATCAGTATTGGCCGGCTCGTACCCCTACGCAGCCTCTTGCCCAGACGGTACCACTTCAGGTTGACCCCTCCCCCTGCCCCAGTCCCTTGCACTCAATGCCCTCCCCCTGTCCCTCCACAACCCCCTGCTGCTCTTCTAATCCCTGCTTCTAACGGCCGAAAAAGACGCACGAGCCGCCACGGCCACCCGCCCCCCCCCTCCCGCCCGCTCCCCCATTCCCGCCATTCCCCCCCACCCCATCCGCCCCGTCGGCGCCGTCAGCGCCGTCCTGCCCGTCACACCCCGGCCGCCCGTCCGCCCCGTCTGCCCCGTCGCCTGACGCGGGCAACTCAATAATCACTACGGGCAGCGGCGTTGGAACCGGCGTCGACGGCAGGCTCACCCCATCGGGGAGCGCCAGCTCCCCACTCCTGTCCCTCGCGACAGCGGCGGCGCCGGCATAGCCGCACCAGGTACCGTCAAACTCATCGTCGAGGAGCAAAAGGATGCGGCGGATGCCCGCCCTCAACGACCGCACGACGGTGGGGGTGGAGGAGGGGAGCTCAAAGGACAGCGGCAGCGTAGTGGGAGGCAAAATCCAGTAGCTCCGCGCGTCCGCAACCACATTGACCCCCCCTCCGCAGCGCAGCTCCCCCGTGTTGCGGCCGGTATAGTACGCCACGTCTGCAGCAGCGAGCGACGCCTCCAGCCCATTGGCGGGGAGCGTCGACCCGTTGTTCGGCGACGTGGCGTTGAAGCCTTCGCGCGACGCAAAGAGCAGCACCTGCGCCTCCTTGGTGGCGTCCCCTCGCTCGCAGAAGCGGTCAACAATGTCGGCAGCCAGGCACGGCGACTCGCACGTCGCCTCCCCATTGACACGCAGCGCGTCGGTAACGACCACGCCCACGCCGCGGCCGTCTTCTGTTGCCCTGGGCACCGCCACCGTGTTGTCAATGCCCAGTGTGACGGGACACCGCGCCGCCTCTGCCGCATCGGGCGACGTGCCCGCCTTGGTCAGCACATACTCCCCTTCAAAGGTAGCTACAGTGAGCGGCGCGGCCGTCGCCGTCACCGCGCCGGGCACGCCCGCCACCGTCTGCGCCGCGGCCGTCGATGCAGCGGCGGCGGCGGCAACGGCAACGGCACAGAGCACCCGCATTGGCGTCATTGTGGGGCGGCCCGCAGGTGAAGCGGATGAAGGGGGGGGTGGGGGGTGGGGGCGTGACAGTTGTGGGGAGGGAGTCGGCAGCGAAGGGACTCGCAATGGGGTGGTGGCAGGAGGGGGGTGGGGGTGTGGGCGCGTTAGGAAAGGGGCGACCGTCAGTGGACTTGTAGGGCCGCCGCAGCTGCCGTTGACGCCGAACGCACCGACCGCCCACTTGTGTTGCCGCTGGCGGCGACCGGCTGCGACGTCCTCCCACCCGGCGCGCCGCCGCGCCGGCGCCGCTGCACCCCAACGTCAGCCCCACGCGCGGGTGCGTGGATGCGCTGCTGTCGCTGGCGGCGGGTGGCACACACCCTCGAGGCGTGCAACGGCCAGCCAGGTGCACCACCTGCCCCCCCCCCCCCCCCTTCCTCCTAGGCCCGCTGACGGGCCAACTGCGCCACGCCTCTGGTGCGCCGACCGCTTGAGCCGGCGCGGAGCGTAGGGGGATGTGCCCCACACCTGGGTGGTTGGGACACTGCGCAAGGTGGGGGAGGGAAGGGCGCCCGCGCGCTGTGATCCAGTCTGGTTGCCCGCGTGGGGTGGCCACCGCGTGGCAGCGAAGCGGCCCCTCCACCGCTCCAGAAGGGCTCCTCCCCCAAGGGGTGCCTGCCGTGTCGACACGCCCAGTTACGAGCGGTCTCCTGGGTGAAAATACTCACATCTCATTGGTTGAAAAACCTCGGCAACACCCTGTGAGAACGCGGAAGGGCACGCATGAGAGACACAAACAGGCATCTGATGCCAGGCTGACTGGAAAGAAACACCCCTACCAAACACCAACAGATGCGCTATGAGCTCCTCTCTTTTATGCACGTTTTTTCTTGTCTCTATCATCTGTGCTTCCCTCTGCTTCACGGGGGCTCAAAGCCAGATGACCGCAAACAGGCCCTCTTAGATGGGCGTGTCGAGGCCTCCTTTCCCTTCGTCGTTTTGGGTGGTCTGCGCAACCGAGACCCACCCGTCCTGCGGGGGGGGGGTGACTTGTTGGCCAGTCAACGGTGCACTGCCGCGGCAGGGCGTGCTGGAGCCCCCCCCCCCCCCCCGCCATGCAATCCAGAAGGGCGGCCGCGCCATCACGCATTTACACCCGCTCGGAAGGGCACTGCGCGCCACCGCCGCCGCCCGGCGAAGAAGTCCGGCAGACTCTCTTGGAGGGGAAGAGAGAGGCATTTAGCCACGCAGGCAGACAGGCATGGGGAGGAGGGAGGTGGGGAAACTGCCGGCCGGCAGGTGCACGCCCCCAGTGAGCGCGCCCACTCGAGGAGCGCCGAGGGGGTGGGGGTGGGGGAGTACCCACCAGCTACGCCGGCAGTCTGGCAAGCTTTGCTGGGTGGCGGCACCCACCAGTGTCCGCACAGTGGCACAATCAATCCTCGACGATCGCCCACACCTACGGCGCGAATTGTTGCTACTGGTTGTGCTTCATATCGAAATAGAGTAGTCATTATTACATGTTTGCGGTATTTACTTTGCAACATGTGGTCGGAGGCGTGGCAGACTGGATCTGTGTAGAATATCCGCGCGGGACGGCGGCGATGCGGGCGCGCGCAGAGTGGGAAGATCTGCTTTGATCGTCAGTGGTTGGGGCTTTACCGTAGATACAGTGTAGATATTTACAGTACACCAAAGGACTGTGCCCATGGATGGCAGCAATAAAATGTATACTTTACATACTGTAAAATTAATTGACGAATCTATATATTCATTCATCCGCCCTTTGTGCTTCATGAATTAGTCAAACCTAATACAGGTACAGCCACTTGCACGTAGGCACACCAGGACTGGTTGTAAGCCCCATTGGCGTGATATCGGCGCTGCGCAAGTTCCTCGGCGCATGTGACCGTCCGGGTGCGGTAGTGCACATGACTTCGGCGGCGCCCTGCCAGCGGCCACGAGGGCGGCGGCTGGTGGGAGCGATACCAGCAGTGCGAGGGGCAACAGCCGGAAGAGGAGGGAGCTCAAGCACATGAGCGGCAGCTAGGACACAGAAGCAGGTTCCGTGCATCACCCGTTGATCCAACATCCGCAAGGGCGGAGGTGCCAGCCGGGCTTGCGGTACGAGGTAAAGGAGGTGAATTAGCCTGATGAACCACAACTCCCGTAGCAGTGGTGCGCTCAGATGCGCTGGGGGGGAGCATGATGCACCACTGTGGTGGGAACGCGTCCTTGGCGAGAGGGGGGGGCGGCGGCGGCGGGGGGAGGGGCGACGCGCGCGTTGCTCGCGGTGCCGTGCACGTGTGAGGGCTAGAAGCTGCTCGGGTGCCCTCCGTATGCGGAGAACGTCGCCATCCTGCGTGGTCAGCGCCAAGGTACATGTCATTGATTCATTGATAGGTCCATCTGGTAAAAAATGTAAAAAAAGAAAAGTGAAAGAATCAAAAGTTAATGAATTAATATACTAATCAATTAAAGGCCGATCAAAAATTGTATCACTTTTTTCCATCAATGACTGCCCGTGCATCCGCGGTGGACGGTGTTCGCTCCGCCGCGCAGTACGGGGCGCACGTCGCCAGGCGGCATGAGCATCCACCATGGTCGCCATGGGCGCAGAAGGAGGGCAGCAGGGTCCCCCATCTGGCTGGTCTTCCCTTCCCCCACCGTGTGGCTGCATCGACGGTCCGTCAGACGGCCGCCGTGAGTCGTGGGGCGGCAAGAAGAAAGAGAAAAGAACTGAAGAGTTACTCATGGCCTCCCGCACCTGAGAATGAAAAGACAGTCAATAGAACACCCCGTCGCCTCACAACAGTTAATACACACACATGGCGTAGACGGAGCAAGAGAGGTGGAGGCACACTCGCGGGTTGTCCCGTACACACACGCTCAGGGAGACCCCATATAGCCGCGGGGAGCCGGGATGAGCCACCCACCAAGGCGGTGCCGCCGCCCAAAGTCGCCGGCGGTTACCCCCTGCAGTGCTTCCTCAGCCCTCCCCCCCTTCCTCCCGTGACGCGCCACCGACCGGGCCCGCCCCCTTTATTTCCCCCGCCTCCTGGCGAGCCCCCCACACGGCCTGTTGCGCGGAGGCGAGCGTCGTCCAGCCTCGACTCTCCCCCCCACGGCCCGCCGCGCCGGGCGGCGTCGTCGCCGGCGGGGGCGTCACCAGCGATGCCAGCGACGCGGGGGTCGCCGCGCCGCCGCTGCCTCCCCCACCGCCACCCCCACCGCCGCCCTGCATCAGCGGCGGCAGCGGGTCTGTCCGGGACCGCCCGCTACGGCCTGGAAGGGAGAGCGTCACAGCAGACGACGGTACGCCCGAATCTTGAGACGGAGGTCCGCCGGCCCCGTACGGCCGCCGGGCGTCCAGCAAAGGCAACGGCGGGGGGGGCGTCCCCGTCAACAGCGGCGTCGGCACCAGTACCGACGTCGGCACCCGGGCGACAGACCACACGGCAGCCGTCCCGCCCACCCCTCCCACCGCAGGGGGCGACGGCGACGGCGTGGGGGCGGGCGTCAACGTGACCGCCCCCCCCCCCCCCGCGCCCTCGTTGGTGGCATCGGCCACCGCGCTGGCCCGGTCGCCAAAGGGCTCGGTGAAGTGGGCGGATGCGCCGCCACAGACGATGGTGGTCCCGTGCCGCCGATGTCCCCCTCCCCGCACGCGCTGTCAGTCCACGACACAGGCGCGGTCGGCGGCCGGTCAGTGCTAACAACGCTTCCGAGCGTGACGACTGCGTCGCTGCCGCGCAGCAGCCTCGGGGTGATCGCCCCGTCAGCGGGAAGGGTGTCGCGGCTGCCAGTTGCCCCCCCAGCGGGCCACTCCCCTTCCCCCTCATCCCCAGCCCCTCCGTGGTCCCCATCCTCTTTCCCGTCGCCTACGCCGTCTTCGGCCGGCGGCAGCGCGGGCCCCACCACCCCCACTGGCGGCGGGGTGTCGGCCAAAAATGCTTGCGCGCGCACCAGCCCTGCGTAGGCCCCTCCCGCGGTGAGCAGCTCGGCGTGAGTGCCTACCTCCACCACCGCCCCATCGGCGAGCACCGCAATCGCGTCAGCGGCAATGACCGTCGACAGCCGATGCGCGGCAACGACGGTGGTGCGGCCCGCCGACGCGGCGCGGAGGGCGTCGGCGACGGCCGCCTCGGCGGCGCCGTCGAGCGCTGACGACCACTCGTCGAGCAGCAGCAGCGGCGGGTCGGCCACTACCGCCCGCGCAATCGCGACGCGCTGCTTTTGGCCCGCCGACAAGGCGGTGCCGCGCTCGCCCACCTCGGTGTGGTACCCAGCGGGGAGGGCTCGGATGAAGCCGTCGGCGTTGGCCACCACCGCCGCAGCGGCAACGGCGGAGGGCGTTGCGCCAGGACATCCCGCCGCAATGTTCTCCATCACCGTCCCCGACAGGAGGAGCGGCTCCTGCGGCACGTGCCCAATCGAGCCGCGGAGGGAGCGGAGGTCCACGTCGTAGATACTGACGCCATCCACGGTAATGTCCCCGTGGCCGGGCGTCACGTCGTACCAGCGGAGGAGGGTGGCGAGGAGCGTCGACTTTCCCGAACCCGAGTGGCCAACAAGTGCCAGCGTCTGGCCCGCCCCTACCGACAGCGACACGTTGCGAAGGACCAGGCGGTCACGAGTCGGGTAGGAGAAGCTCACCCGGTGCCATACCACCCCCCGCCGGACGGGGGACGGTAGGGGGGGGAGGGTGCCGGAGGAGAGCGCCGCCTCAGCCGCCCAAGCGGTCACAGCGCCGCCGCCAGTCGTGGCAGTAGGCGCCCAAGGGACGGCGCGGAGGAGGGTGGTGGGCACACTCGTGTCGTCGTCGACGTAGGCAAAATCTACGTGCCGTGGGGGAGGTTGAGAAGGGGCGTTTGGTGCCTCGGGTGGCGACCCGCACCCGCTGTCTTCGCGGTCGCCCATATCATGGCCGCGTCCGCAGCGGCCGCCGCGGCCGCCACCTTCGCCGCCGCCGCCGCCGCCGCGCTCGCCCGGTCCGCTCCGCGGGAGCGAGTCACCCAGCCAGGACAAGTCAATAGCCGAGTCGCCGTCGCCGAACATCAGCTCAGACCCTGCCGCCCCGCCGCGGCGGCCGTCCCGCTCCTCGACAGACAGGCCCGTCGTCGAATTTGTCACCACGCTCTCCGTCCAGCCGCTGCCGCCTTCCTCCAGCCCAAACTCCCCCCACCCGCCCCGACCCGCGCCCGCGCCCGAGACGGGGCCCGCGCCTCCCGCATCCCTCCTCCTCCCCCCCATGCCTGCCCCGCCCCCCCCCCGCCCTCCCCCGGGGGGGGGGCGCCCCCCGCGCTCCATACTTGCCCGCACCATGGCCTCTGCAGCGACGCGGCGCGCGACGGCGGCCACGACTTTGGACGGCGGCCTCCGCACCGGCACCCGGTCCTGGATTTCAAAGAGGAAGCGTGCAACGCCGGCGGCCTTGGCCAGCTCGGGACCCACCTGCGCCTTGGCCGCTAGCGACACAACGCCCGAGATGAGGGTGAAAAAGACGACGAGGACGTTTTCGGGCGCGACGGCGCCGCGGGCGACCAGCTCGCCGCCCCACCACAGCACAAAGCCCTGGAGCGAAAACGCAACGAGAACGCCCACCGCAGCGACCGACGACTGCAGCACGCACTCGCGGCGGCCGAGCGACAGGACGGTGCGGAGGAGGCGGGCGTAGCGTTCGGCAATGCCCGCCTCTGCGTTGAGGGCCTGTACCGTCCTGACGGCGGCGAGAACGTCGGCGGCGACGGCACCCGCGAGGGAGTAGGCGAGTGTGAGTTGCCGGCTGAGGCTGGCAAACAAAAACACCGTGCTGCTGATAGTGCCAAGCAGCAGCGGCGACAGCGCGAGGACGACGAGCGTCAGCTGCCATCCGTACACGCAGCTGATGACCAGGCTGACGGCCAGCTGCGACGCCGCCACGACCGTGTCGCCCACCTCGGCAATCGCGTCCTGGATGAGCAGCACGTCCGCGTGGAGGCGGTCACTAAAGCCGTGCGTGTGGGCGGCCTCAAAGTAGGGCACGTCCTGCGCGAGAAGCGCCGACAGGGTGGTGGTGCGGAGGACGTAGCTCAGCCGGTGGGCGGCGTAGCGGAGGCAGTACGCCCGGATGGTGAGGACGGTGGCGGCGAACACGCCCACCGCAATAAACACCAGCAGGTACTTCCACGAGGTGGACCGGATGGCGGCGGGGGTCTCAAAAAAGACGCCGGTGAAGCGCCCAAAGAGGATGGAAAAGAGGGGGAGGGTGAAGCCCTCGGCGACCGCCGCGGCGAGGCCCACCAGCACGTACACACGGGCATTGGCGTAGAGCAGCCGCACCAGCCGCCGCAGCGCAAAGCGGTTACTGTCGGCCGGCCGGGTGGGCGGCGGCGGCGGCGGGGGGCGCCCGCCGCCGCTGCTGCTGCCGCCGCCGCCGCCGCCCCCACAGCAGCCACCCCCCCCCCCCCACCGCCACCGCTGCACCGCCGCCACCACCGCCGTTGCCGCCGGGGCGTCGGGTCCCCCCCCGGCCATTCGGCGGCGTCAAAGTCGCTGCCGTCGCCGCCGCCGCCGCCGGCGGTGGTGCTCCCACGGCGGTCGGACGGCGGGTCAGCCGGCCGCCCCCCCCGCCCCCCCCCGGCGGCGCCGTCCCCCCCCTCTGCGGCAGCCTCCTCCTCCTCCCCCGGCCCCCCCCAGCCGCCCCCCTGACTGCCCGGCGGTGGCGGTGGCGCGTACAGGCTCACCCGGTTCGGGTCCACCTCCCGCCGCACCTGCCGGATGGCGGTGGCGATGTCCGCCCGCCGCCAGCCGCGGGCCTCAAAGATGCCCACCGGGCCTGCCGCGGCGCGACGGAGCAGGCGCAGTGAGTTCATGGGAGGGTATCGTCGTTGGGGGGGGGGGGGAGCAGGTGGGGGGGGGGGGGAAGGATTGGGGTGGTGGGGGGGGGGAAGGGGGCGGTTCAAAACAGGAAAGGGAGGGGGTGCGGCGCAAGACGGGGGGGGGGGCGGGGGGGGGGGGTTCCAGGGGGTGAAGGGAGGCGGCCGGGAGGGGAGGGAGAGGGGAAGGACTGGAGGGGGGGGGGCGAGCCGGGGGGGGAGGCCGGGGAGGGGGGCAAAAAGGCGACCGGCCACCCCCTCTTGGGTGCAAAACACGTCGGCACGGGGGAGGAGGGCGTCGGGACGGGGGGTAGACGAGCACAGAGGCGGAGGGGGAAAGCGGCGAGGAGGGGGGGGGGGGGGGGGAGGGGAAGGACGGAGGCGGCGGAACGGGAAGGGCTTGCCCCCTTGCGTGGGAGGGGGCGCAGACGCCCCCGCGCGCCGCCCGTCCCCGCCGTTGCCGAGCAAGCGCGCTGTGGATATACCCCACGGGCTGGGGGCCCCCCGCCCGGCAGGGCGAAACGAGGCAGCCGCCGCCGCCGCCGTCGCCGCCGCCGCCGCCGCTCGCCGTCCAAGCGGGGGGGGGGGGGGGGTGGGTGGACGCGTGCGGGCGGCGACAATGACCGTCACGCGGCGGCTGGCCGGCGGCTGGCGGCGGGGGCGGCGCCTACCCCCCCCCCCCCCACCCCCCCCCCCCCCCCCCCCCCCCCCCCTCCCCC
Source organism: Pyropia yezoensis (assembly GCA_009829735.1). Lineage (NCBI taxonomy): Eukaryota > Rhodophyta > Bangiophyceae > Bangiales > Bangiaceae > Pyropia > Pyropia yezoensis. Next base: position 19,522,632 of record CM020620.1, read on the forward strand.
CCCCCCCCCCACCCCCTCCTCCCCAGCACCGACGCCGCACCGACGGGCGCGCCGCGGCCGCCGTTTGCGCGGCCTGCGCGGGTCGTCGCCTAGGTGGGCGGCGGTGGCGGTGGGGGGGGAGCGGCCCTGCCGCGGGCGTAGCAACGTTGGCAGCAGGCCGCCACGGCGTCGTGGTGGTGGACCTCGACAGTGGCGGCGGGTGGGGGAAGGGGGGGCGGGGGGCGGGGGTTCTGGCGCCCCCCCCCCCCGCCCCCCCGCCCGCCCGCCCGCCCGCCTGGCCGCCCGCCCGCCCGCCCGCCCACCCGCCCGCCGGCCGCCGCACGCACGCACGCGCCAGCGGCGGGGCACGTCCAGGCAGGGGCATGCCCCGAACGACCGCCACCCCCCCCCCCCCCAACCGCAGGGCACCGGCGCCGCCGCTATCGCCAGCCGGTGCGTCGGCGGCCTCGCGGCGGGGGGTTTGGCGGCGGGGGGGGGCGGGTGGCGCTCGATGCGCCCCCCGCTGTCCAGGCGCTGCCTGCCCCGGCTGTCTGTCGCTCCCCCCCCCCCTGTCCATCCATCTACCACCGCCCACCCCCCCCCCCCCCCCCCCCCCCCCCCTTGGCCAACGAAGGCGGGGCCCCGCGGCTGCCGCTGCTGACCTGCCAACATCCAACGGGTAGGTAGGTAGGTACCGCCACGGGCAGGGCGCGCAGCGCGGCAGTGGCACTGCGGCGGCGGCGGCGGCGGCGGCGGCGGTGGAGGAGGAGGAGGAGGGGGGGGAGGGGGAGGGCGGAGGTAGGGGGGGGGGGGGATGGGGGGGGGTGGAGGGGTCACCCTCGCCACGGTGGCGACGGTGGGGGTGGGGGCGGAAGGGGGGGGGGGGGGGGGAAGGCACCGATGGCAACGGCTGTTGGGGGGGGGGGAGGGGGTGTGTGTCGTCAGTCGGTAGCGTGGTGGCCACCGGCGCGGCGGCTGGCGGGCCGTCGGCGGCGGCTGCCCCCCCCCACCCCCACCACCGCCGCGGGCCACGGCGGCCGCGGCGGTCGTTGGCGGCCGCCACGGGCAAGCGCGGTGCGGCTGCAGCCGCCGGCTGGCCGCGGTGTTGGGGGGGGGGGGGTGTGGACCTCGGGATCAGCGTGCGCGTGCGCGGGGTCGTCACCCCCGCCTGCGAGGTACTGCACATAGATACCTACAGACAGATGGGGGAAGAGAGGGCGGCAGGGCATGGCAGGGAGGGGGGGGGGGGGGGGAGGTAGGCGGGGGGGGGGGGGAGGTAGGCGGGGGGGGGGGGGGGGGGGGGGGATGTAGGCGGGGGAGGGGGTGGGGGTGGTGGTGGTGGTGGTAGGAGGAGGCGCTGGGGGGGAAGGGGGGGGGGGGGGGGCGGCGTGGGCACCACGCCCTCTCCTTGGGCGATCAAGACGGGGGCACGCGGGCGCTCCCGTCGACCTGCCGCGGGCGGCGGCACCTCGTGTGCACGCCGCGGCGGCGGCGGCGGGGGGGGGGGGGACGCGCCGGGATCGCTTTTTCCCCCCGCCCGTCGGTCGGGCTGACGAGAGCACTGTTGGGGGGGTGGGGGAGGGCGGGCGGGCGGGCGGGGGGCGGGCGGGCGGGCGGAAGGGCGGGCGGGCGGGCGGCGGGGGGGTGGGGGGGGGGGGGGGGCGGCGGGGGGGGCGGGGGGGGGGGCGGGCGGGCGATACAGTCCTTCCCGATGGTTTTTTTTTTCTCCCCTGTGGCTCTTTCTTGGTGTGGCCCAACCGCGAGGCGCAGGGGTGTGTAGGTAGGGACCCACGGGACAAGGACGCCTTGGCAGGCAGGAATGCGTTGATGCGTCCAGTCGAGTTGCGTTTAGCCCCGACTCGGCTGTTGCAGCCAACCACAACGCGCAGGGGCGCTGTGAAGAGGCGTGTGGGTATCTACTCTAGGGGCGGCCGACGGAAGAGCGTTGAAAAAAAAAAAAAAAAAAAAAAAAAAAAGAAAAAAAAGGAAATGAGAGTGTATACATCCAACGAGTCTTCCGTAATACCTACACTGACTCTGTAGGAGGGGGGGGGGGGGGGGGACCGGGGGTGTGGACAGGGGAGGGGGGGGGGGGGGACACGGCCAGGCAGCAACCAACGACAGCCCCGTTGGGCGTTGGGGGGGGGGGGGGGGGGGGAAGGCCGCGCGCGGTGGACCCAGTGGCCCTTGCCGGCTGCCCGCAGCCCCCCCAGCCAGTCTAGGCCAGAGCGTGTCCCGCCGCCGCCGCCCCCCCCCCCCAGCCCCCCCAACCCCCGCCCGAATCGCAAACGGCGGGTGGGCGAACAAGAGGGGAGGGTGGGTGGGAGGGGGAAGGGGGGGGGGGGGGGTGTGGCGGGTGCTGTCGGCAGCGGCCCCATGGTCAAGGGGCCTATATATACGGTGCCTGTCGGGGCTGGCGCGACCCGGTCGGGAGCTGCTTGGAACGCGACCGCAGGAGGGGGGGGGGGTTTGAGGCGTGGCCGCCGCCAGCCCGGCCCCCACCGCCCCGCAACGGATAGGCCGGTTGGGCTGCCGGTTGGGCTCCGCGACGACCCGCGGGCCCCAGTTGCTGCTGCTGCTGCTGTGGGGGGGGGGGGGGGGCCCCCCCCCCCCCGCCCCGGGGGGGGGGAAAGGGGGGGGGGGGGGGGGGCGGGGGGCCCCGCCGCTTTTACGGGGGGGGGGGGGGGGGGGGGGGGAAGGAGGCCACCACCTCCGCGGCGGATGGCTGCCCCGGCGGTGCAGCCCCCTCCTGGGCGACCCGTGGCGGCCCCCCCCCCCCTTGACCTCCCCGTTGGAGGAGGAGGCGAGGGAGGCGCCGTGCGTGTTTGTTCTATTCAGTGGGGCTGGGCGCTGCGACGCCGCACCGCACGTGCTGGCGTGCATTGCCGGGATGAAGCTGAGCCGCGGGTGGCCTATCCACCGTACCTAAAAGAACTTGAAAAGTACACTTGTACGAACATGCTTCATGACCAATAGAATGGTACCGATTGATCTTTTCGTAAAAGGAGTTCCTTGAGTAGGACTCTCCTCCTAGAGCCTATGTATGTGCACTTTCTCCAAGGTCACGAGATCGTGCGTACCCTCAGACACGCTCGACGGATATCCTTCGGACTTGTTCGTCTCTCCGGCTTGTATATGTCTTATGATAGTCGGGCCGGGGTCCGTAGGGGGGTCTCGTGGTAGGTCACGAGATCGTGCGTGCCCCACGTGCGGGGCGTGCGGTCGGTGCCGGGCGTATTGGCTAGTTACAGCTCATTACAAAGCCACGTGTAACAGAGTTTGAATGTCTTGTAAAACATGCGTGGTCTGTGTGGCCCGTCCGCGCCGTCGGCGTGAGGGTGACCGCGGGGGTTGCACCACCACATCCGGGCATGCGGGCACGCTGTGCGCATCCTTTGCCGATGCAGTCGAACCAGCGCCCAGGAACGTTTTCCACCCGAGACAGAAGTAGGCCTCTGTGCCATACCAAACGTAAGAGGTAGCCAGCAGGCGTTAATACGGCTGAAAAGCGATATCACCCGGACCTGCTGCGGGGGGGAGGGGGCGGCGGCTGCCTGGCGTTGGGCGGCTGCGTTCATGCGGGGTGTGGCCGCTGCCGGGGAAGGGGGGCGGCCGCGGCCGCGAGTGCGGCGGCTGACGCCGGGAGTGGGGCGGCCTCTTCCGGGGAGGGGGCTTCCACAGGCGGCTAGCGGTGGGAGCGGGCGACCGCTGCTGGGGAGAAGGCGGCAGCTGGCGGCTGCGGCCAGCGTCGGGGCGCGGTGTTGGTGAGGATGGGGTGGCCGCGGCCGGGCAGGGGGCGGCCGCCGCAGGGTGGGTTGGGCGGCGGCAGCTGAGGGGGGGGCGGCTGCTGCCCGGGGGAGAGCGGCCGCTGCCGGGAGTGGGGCGACCGCTGGCGGCTGGGGGAGGGGGTCGGGTCGTTGCTGCCTGTAGGGGGGCTGCGGCTGCGGGGGGCTGGGGGCATTTGGTGGGCGACCAGTGCTGTGTGGGACGTGGCTGCTGCTTGGGGCGGGGAGGCCGCTGTGGCAGTATTGACCCCCAGGTAGGGGGGCAACACGTGCCATGCAAGGGGCGGCAGGCCACTAGCCTGACCCGTTCCTCCCCCTGCATTTGGGTCCATATTCCCTAAGTATGGGATAGTTAGCTTAGTAGTAAATCCAACGTGAATTTGAGGGTTTTCTGCATTTATCGTCTTGAATTTTCGTGTGGCCCGGTGGGCAGGTGCTGGGGTGGGAGATTCTGAGTGGCGAGATTCTGAGGGGACCCTGGGGGGATAAGGGGAGGGACAGCGGGGCTTGGCCTCGCTTCCCCGTCCCGACCAAGAAACTGCTGGCCCACACAACATCTTCTTGTTTGTCAGTGGGGGGATTGCCCCACAGCAGGGACAGAGTGTGTGCGACTTGCACTTCTTCCGGTTCCCCCGACACGGGAGGCAGCCCTTACGCACCGCCCCAACTTGGGTGTAGCGTGTGCGAGTGGTTTTTGCCGCATTTGGTGGAGCTGCTGGGGACAGAGGTAAACTTTACCTCCGGGTGTACCCGGGTGTAGCGGGCCCTCTGTCTCAGAGGAACGGTGGACTTGGACCGTGTCATACGGATCGTCAGCGAACATGGCTAGCTCGGACCCTCCGTCGTCCGGGGAGTACACGGGTGACGCACGTACCTCAGTGCCTTTTAATACTGGTGAGACACAGGTAGGTGTACCTGGGGTCGCAGAGGAACTAGAGGTCCCTCAAGCCAGCAGGACTGGGAGTACGGGCGAGCAACAGGCCACCCCGACTCAGTCGGGAGTTCACTCGGGTGACACTTCTGATTTTGGTGGGCCGAAGTCCGGCCACCGTGTGGTACACTCAACGGGAACGTCCCAAGGTGAGAGGACTGTCCCCGCGGGATCCACTCGGGTTGTAGCCAACTTTGGCTTGGAGCCGTCGCCAACTAGGCTTTCGGAGGACGGCGGACCTCCGTTGGTCGGCGATGGGCTCGCGCCCATGCCCCCGGTTGAGGCCCCTGAGGATCGTGGTTACCTCTCAGGCGGACTCCCGGAGGCGGACCGAGACTCAACTGGAGTCGATAATCCACTCCTCGCGGAAACTGTCCGTCGGGAGGCGACCAATGTGTTGCGGCAAACTTTGCCGGACCTGGTGGTCACGATGACAAATACTATTTTGAATCAGATTGTGACGAGTTTGCCAGAAGGCCTCAATGTCCAGACCGGATTGGGGCTTTCGAGCCCGCAGACGCAGGGGGAATCCCTCCCTACGCCTGTCTCGGGTCGCCCCGATCCGGGGGCGACCCCTGTGACTCCCAACGAGGGAGCCACACCATTCTCGGTTTGGCGCACGCCCTTCACGGGGGAGTTCCCCTCGGAAACGCCGGTGGCTACACCAAGCTCGCCGCGGCAGACGATAGGCACTGCGGGTCAACTCACCCCATTGCCTCAGCGGCTTTTCCCTCAACGTGAGGTGCCGCCCAAGATCCAGGTGGCCAACCCGGTCTATCAGAGGATCTTTGACTGTGAGACCTACGCCCTTCACAACAAGTCGGTGGCGTACGGTCCTATTCAGGCCCGAGCTGTGGGCCGTGCCAAGAAGAATGCACTTCACTCTTTTGGGCACAAAGCGGAGTGGGATGGAATTCCCCCCCTCCGTGTCTTTGAGTTTCTACATTGTTTCACAAAAGCCTGTGACGACAATGCCATAAGTGAGGGCATGGCTTTCTATATGCTACAGGAGTTTACCAAGGGCGACCTCCGGACAGAACTTATGTCCGTCATGCCCAGCTCCTCAAGTGGAGGCGCTGGTGAGGTGACGTCCTACTTGGAGCTCGTCAACTAGCTGTTGAGAGCTATGGTGGATGAAGCAGCGTTGGCTTATCAAGTCGAGGAGTTTACGCAAGCTCATCAGGAAGAGACTGAGGACGAGTTGTCCTTTGCGGAGCGGGTCCTCAAGCTCAATAATCTTCGTGGGTTTCTTCATCCACAAGCTGGGGTGAAGAGTCGGTTTGTGGAGGGACACCATTGGTCAGTCTTTATGGAGACCCGGGAGCAATACACTGCCCGGGCGACACTAGCCGAGTTGGCCAGGTTCGCTTACCGCAGAGGCGAGGCCTACCGCAAGTTGCGAGAGGAGCGACGCCAGGAGCGTCAGGCCGAGTTGGCCAAGGAACGTGAGGAGGCGCGCCAGGCCAGAGAGTTGAGAGAGGCACGCCGAATCCGCAAGGAAAGGGTGGTAGCTGCCGTGGGAACTTCCCAGGGTACCTCTTCGTCCTCCCCAGTCGGGAAGACCCTTCCGGGAACTGACCATCGGTGTTGGAACTGCAACTCCGATGGACACTGGGCATAAGATTGCCCTATGTTGAATATACGCATTCAACAACTCGTTAAGATTGCGAGTAAGAAGTTGGCTGCGAACGAAGTACGTTCACGCCGCGAGGGTGGACCTCGACCGGTAGTGGCGGTCACCACACCCTCGGCGGTAGGGGCGGACACGTCGTCCTCGGACTCGTCGTCTTCCCCTTCGCCCTCAGATTCGGACGCCAAGTCGGCGGGAAACGAATGACCGTTGGAGCTGGCCGTCCGAAGCTCACAACGGCAGCCTCGGCCAAGTGGGTCAAGAGGACGAACCAACCCTGCTGGATACTGCAGCGACCTAGGGGAGTCCGCCCACCTCGGGTAGGACTCCCCAAGAACGTAGACCCACGTCGGGTCATCGCGGTGCTGACGGGTGAGAACTTCCAGGTGGCTGGACGGGTGCAACTTGCCCCCGGCCGTGCCTGCTGTGCCCGTATCGTTTTTGATACCGGGTCAGGAGCCTCCTTGATGCGCAAGTCGCTATTACCAAAGGAGATGAAGCTCCAACGCTGGAGGTCTAAAGCTGACCATCTGATCGATATCAATGGTGGGGTACTTCCCATCGTTGGTGCCGTGACCCTACCAACTAGGTTGGGAACCCATGAGGTCGACGTGACCTATGGAGTAGTCGAGAATATATCGGTACCCCTGCTTCTGGGTACCCCTTATGTTGTAGCACAAGTGCCTCTGATTGGTGGCCCGGAGTATTGGGTCAAGTTGATGAATGGGGAGACCATCCCCATCCATGGTAAGGGAAAGTCTGTGGCTCCTGTGACAGTCTCACAGTCGAAGCCTGTTTGCTCTGTGAGGGAAGGGTTTACTGCTACCCTGCGTTTAGCCCGTAAAGTCCCGTTGCCCCCCAACTCGGTGGCGCTCGTTGACGTTGTAACTGATTATACGGGGAACGGGTTGGTGCACCATAACCCCCGTCTTGCTCGTAAGCACCAAGTGCATGTTGCCCTTGGCACGATGGACTCCAAAGCCGGAGTCCCGTGGAGGATCCAGGTTATGAACCTGAGCTCGTCGCCCAAGTACTTCAAGTCGGGAGCCAAGTTCGGCTATATCGGCCAACATGAGGGACCCGTAGTAGCGGTCACCCTCAGCGCGGGCGCGAGTAGCGACCCGAAGTCTGGAAAGGAGAAGCACCATGCCAAGCCGGCCGCCTCTCCTCGACCCCACGTGAACATGGAGAATGTTCCACCCAGCTTGAGGGTTCAAGTTTGTGGCAAAAACCTCTCGCACACGCGGCACCCAAGTTGGGGCGGTGCGCAAGGGCTGCCTCCCGTGTCGGGGGAACCGGAAGAAGTGCAAGTCGCACACACTCTATCCCTGTTGTGGGGCAATCCCCCCACTGACAAACAAGAAGATGGTGTGTGGTCCAACAGTTTCTTGGTCGGGACGGGGACGCAGGGCCAAGCCCCGCTGTCCCTCCCCTTATCCCCCCAGGGTCCCCCCAGAATCTCGCCACTCAGAATCTCCCACCCCAGCACCTGCCCACCGGGCCACACGAAAATTCAAGACGATAAATGCAGAAAACCCTCAAATTCACGTTGGATTTACTACTAAGCTAACTATCCCATACTTAGGGAATATGGACCCAAATGCAGGGGGAGGAACGGATCAGGCTAGTGGCCTGCCGTCCCTTGCATGGCACGTGTTGCCCCCCTACCTGGGGGTCAATACTGCCACACTCCCCTCTCCTCAGTTCCGACCGACCCGGTCGGCCCTGTGAGGGGGTGCGTAAACGCACGTCTCGGCGTTGGGGGCGCGACTTGCTGTCCCCCCTCGAGTACGTAACGCGGATGTGGAGGCGGTCACGTTGACCGCCCCTCTCCTCAAGCTTGCCCACTCGGCAGCTTGCTCTCCCCGGTTCCCACTTCACCATCACCAACACATCCCCTTCACCTTCCCCTGGGCCGCCCCACGCTGGGGAGGCCACCCATCTACCCACGATCCGAGTCCCCCTCAACTCGAGGCGGGTCTCGTGCCGCTGTAGCTAGGGCGTCTCTCCCCAACTTGGGGAGAGCCATGGCGACCCCGGGGGCGGAGACGGACTCCCACGATGAACGTATGGAGGACACCTCCTACGGTGCAGCGCCCGCAGGGACTTCCGGCGGGGGCTCCGCGATCGCTCCGGGGGATGGGACTCCCGCGTCACCCGGCTTTGGGTTGACGGCGGGATCTCCCCCGGAGGCGGGAGAAGTTGTCCCGCGTGGGGCCTTGGGGTGGTGGCTTTACCCCGCTTGGCCTCTGTATGAGGAGGGGTTGACTGTTCTTCGCTGTGGCCGACTTGGCGCAGCTATGGGTCGGGTGTGGGACCGCCTACGGGAGAAGTATCCCCGTAGGGTCGGGTTCCCTGCCGGCTTCAGGACGGACCAGTTTGCCTTCCTGGACGATGAGGAGGTCGATGACGTTCAGCGGGCCAAGGCTATGGTGGACCGCGGGGGATCTATCCCGGGTCCCGGCGACTTGCCGACCTTTACTTGGGACGCGGTGGCAGCTCGCGCCCCGTACCTTCACGAGGCCGATCCGCACACTCATCACTTTGATGTGCGGATGGAGAAGGACTTCCGGCGAGGTCCCTACTTGGTGACCTCGGCTCAACTTTAGTTTCCGCAGCAGTCCGCTGCCAGTAAGGAGCAGTACTACCCGAAGAAGCCCGAGTGGTGGCCTCAAGTTGAGGTCCCCTACGGGTTCCCGGCGTTGCTGCCACGGTTGCTCGACCACTTCGGCTCCGTCATGTTGACGGCTGGCCCGGATCATCTGGTGTAGGCCATGTTGGTCACCCAGTGGCTCCTCGAGGTCGTGTCGACCTGGGTGTCCTGTGTCCAGCGGCGGGGGATGCTCTGGCATCTTCCCCTCCGGCTTATCCAAGGTTTGGAACAGCTCACCCCTCAGCTAGTTGCTAAGGGGTGTTCATCAGGACAACTCACTCTACTTGACGAGATGCTGCGCCTCCACAAGTTTATCGAGTGGGAGAGCATTGAGCACAAGTTGCGCTGCCCCACTCGTGGGCCCAAGGACGATGGCGCACTTCGCCAGTTCGTATGGGTCGCTCGTGAACTTCACGACGGCCGCGTGGTCCTACGAGAGGGGTTGGGCATCGAGGACTACCCGTACGCCACGGGGGTGGATCACCACACTGCGCCACCCCCGGACAAGGCCATAGTTATGGCCGTGCCCTCACATGATGACCATATGACTCAATCCACTGCGGGGGCCCCAAGCCGGGGTCGCAGTTACACCCGGCCACCGCCACCTCGGCGTGCCCCTCCGCTTCCTCCTGTCCCCTACCAGCCACACGGGGACATCCCGATTAGCGTGGCCGTTGAGTCGTCCACCCCGGTGTCCCGCAACTTGGGGGCCACCCTCCTGACGGTATACCCCAAGTTGGTGTTACCGGCCACGCCTCTGACCTCAGAGATGATGATCACCACGTTGGTGCGCACCATATCCTGGTTGGCCGCGTCGACCGCAACCCTTCAAACTTCCGAGACTCCTCAACTTGAGGAGCGCGTTCGTACTGTTGTGGCGACCGCGAGTTGCGAGTCGGTGGCGGAGTTTATGACGGCCGAGTTGGCTCGCATTGGGGCTATTATGCCCCAGCCAGCCCCACTTGGGCGCGGCAAGCGTCGAGCAAGCCGGGCATACTCGCCTCCTCGCCGTCGTCGCCGTCACTCGCGGCGATCTCCCTCCGTGTCGGAAGACGAGTTGTCTAATTCCGTCTCGGAGTCCTCTACCCCGTCGGAGACGGAGTCGGTCCGGCGTCTGCGTCGCCAACTTGCGCGCAAGACTAAGCAGAAGAGTAGCCGCGGTCGTCGCCACTTGCGCGACCGTGAGGGGCGCGACGGTTCCGACTTGGAGCCGCCGGCCCCGCCGACTGGTGGGGAGCGTTATCGCCGTGGGTCTCGCCGCTCGCCTCCACGTGAGGGCGAGGGCCGTGGGGTTGGAGATTCTAGCATGCACGCCTAGCTGGCAGCTGCCTTTGTTGTGAGAGTGTGAGGGTTCGGGCTGCAGTTAAAAGCCACTCTGCGTACCACTTCGACTTGAAGCACTCTCTTGGAACTGTCACTTGGCCTTCCCTCACGTTGAGGGAGGGCTGTTAGGGTCGATATCATTCCGGGCACAGTATGCCCGGACCTTCTCAGCGGGAAGGTCCTCCACATACTCCCACGTATCATCCTTGGCTTTGTAGCCGAACCAACGCACCCTCAACATGAGGCGGTTAGTGTCCTCATCCCAGCCGTGGTCGATGAACTTATCGAACACGTACTCCTGCGGGCCCTGTTTGGCCGCAGGCAGCGAGGGGAGGCGCCACGCTTCCAACGCACGCGCCCAAGCTGGGTCGCCTGCAGGCGGTGGTGCAACTTTTACCACGTCCTGTCCGTTCACTGTGCGGACCCCATCGTCACTTTCGATGGTGAAGCGCCGCCCATCAGTACGAAGGACCTGGTACGGCCCCTTCGTCTGGAATACCAACTTAGCCCCAGTTGGGGTGTGTGAGTGAACCAGTACCCAGTCACCCTGTTCGGGGACATGCTTAGCATTGCGCACCTTTTTGTCAAAGGTACGCTTATAGCGCTTTTGTGCTTTGTCCATCTCAGCCCTGACTTTAGGGATGAGGTTTTCAAGCCTAGCAGCGAACTCCGCCTTACTCTCAGTAGGAGTAGGCGTACTGCCACCATCCTCCCTAGTTGGGAGCGGCCGCCGCACGGCAATAGACCGCACGCGACGGGGGGTCACAAAAGCGAGGGGTACTTCCCCGGTAGATGAGTGAACCTGCGAATTGTAGGCAGTGGTAAGAATAGAAATGTATTGGTCTTACGTTTTCACGTGCTCACTCACATAGTGGCGCAGCTGCCGAACGATAGTTTTGTTGAAGCGCTCCACCTGCCCATTAGTTTGTGGGTGGTAGGGGGTGGCATCGTTTGCTTAAACCCCCAACATATCCAGCACTCCCTGAAACAGTACGGACGCAAATTGCGGTCCATTGTCTGACAGTGTACAGTCCAGGATGCCATACGCGGCAACCCAGTGATCTAGGAAGGCTGACACGACCGACATGGCCGTGATCTCTGCCAGTGGGATCGCTCGCGTAAGTTTCGTGAAGCGGTCACAGATGACCAGGAGGTACTGGTTGCCCTCCTCGGTCACTGGCAGTGGCCCAAGGATGTCCATTGCGAACACGGCAAAGGGCTCCTTGTCCGGGAACAATAGCATAGCCGTAGTAGGCCGCCGTTCCATCAGACGGTTCTGCGCACAACTTGTGCAGGCAGCCACCCAACTGTAGATGTCCACCACCATGGACGGCCAGTAGTACCTGGTCCTCAGGGTCTGGTACAGTTTACTAGACCCCAGGTGTCCACCTGTGGGAGCGTTATGCTCCCTCTCAAGGATACTAACTTTGAGGGATGCGGGGACGACAAGTTGTTCGGTCCCCTGAATTAGCCCCCTCCTCAAGAGGAGGCCATCGTCTCCGATGAAGAACCGCGTCTCCGCCACCGTATCTAGCGTATCCCTATGCGACTTGCTGAAGGAGTCCTCGGTCTCGGCCTTCACCACCTCGTCCGGGGACAGGGGCAAGTACTTCTTGTTCCCTGGCGCGTCGGGGTTCAACGCCTGACCCGAGCGCCTGACTACCCCCACGATGGGGATGTCATCATCGACTGGGTTAGTGTCCAGCCCCTCGGTAGGTACCTGAGAAAGGCCGTCGGCAAGGGCATATTGCCTGCCAGGTCGGTCCTCAATATCAAAGTTGAAGGGTGCCAGTCGCACCCTCCACCGGTTGAGACGAGTGTTCGTACAATCCGTCTTAAAGATGAACTGCAACGCGCGGTGGTCACAGCGGATGAGGAACTTCTCACCCTCTAGGTAGTCACGAAGGGACGTCACCGCCCACATCACTGCGAGTCCTTCCCACTCGGTGACTCCATAGTTCTTCTCGGCCGAGTTCAGCCCCTTGCTGAAGTATCCTACCGGCAAGTACTCCTTGTCCGGCTGCTGCTGAAGCAACACACAACCAAGCTGGTTGTAGCTAGCATCCACATCCAGGATGTAGCGGCCTCCCAACCTGGGAATAGCCAAGATAGGGGGCTTCAGCAGTAGATCCCGAAGGGTCTCAAAGGATTCCTGCTCCACCCGACTTGATGGAGGCAGGTTCTTCGGTAGCGTTGAGCTAACTAGCTCATTCAACGGCTTCGCCACCTTGGCGAAGCCCTTGGTGAAACGTCGATACACGTTACACATCCCGAGGAAGCTCCTCATCTGGGTCTGGGTCCGGGGGTACTGAGCCTTACGGATGGCCCTCAAGTTTTTCTCGTTGACACTGAGACGCCCCGGACGGACAACATGTCCCAAGTATTCCACCTCTTGAGTGAAGAGGTGGCACTTACTCGCCTTCAGTGACACACCGGCGTCAGCAAGTAGCTTGAACACCTGGCCAAGATGGCCAATGTGTTCCTCCGGACTTCGGGAGAACACAATGATATCATCTAGGTACACGAGATAGATCTGCCACCGTACTCCGGCCAGAATCATGTCCATAGCGCGCTGGAAAGTTGCCAGCGCGTTGCACAGTCCAAACGGTAGGCGCTTGCACTGGTAGGTACCACAGTGACAGGTAAAGGTAGTTTTATGCCTGTCCTCCGGGGCAATGGGAATTTGCCAGTACCCCGCGTTACAGTCCAGGGTAGAGAACACGTTTGCCTCCCCCAGAGAGTCCAGACAGTCATCCATCCTAGGTAGGGGATAACTGTCCTTCACCGTGCTCTCGTTGAGCTTACGGTAGTCGATACAGAACCGTGGGGTCCCATCAACCTTGGGGACAATGACCACCGGACTCGCCCACTCGGCGTTACTGGCCTCGATCACATCGAGGGCCTCCATGCGAGTGACTTGCTCCTTAACGAGGGTCCTTGAACGGGGCCCTCCCCTGTACGGTTGTTGGCGTATAGGGGGTGCACCGGGTTTCAACTCGATCCGGTGTTGGGTGGCTCTCATGAGTCCCAATTGACCATCCCCCAACCTGTGATATTGGTCCAAGAGGCGTTCATCTTTGTGGCAGTATTGACCCCCAGGTAGGGGGGCAACACGTGCCATGCAAGGGACGGCAGGCCACTAGCCTGATCCGTTCCTCCCCCTGCATTTGGGTCCATATTCCCTAAGTATGGGATAGTTAGCTTAGTAGTAAATCCAACTTGGATTTGAGGGTTTTCTGCATTTATCGTCTTGAATTTTCGTGTGGCCCGGTGGGCAGGTGCTGGGGTGGGAGATTCTGAGTGGCGAGATTCTGAGGGGACCCTGGGGGGATAAGGGGAGGGACAGCGGGGCTGGGCCCTGCGTCCACGTCCCGACCAAGAAACTGTTGGACCACACACCATCTTCTTGTTTATCAGTGGGGGGATTGCCCCACAACAGGGACAGAGTGTGTGCGACTTGCACTTCTTCCGGTTCCCCCGACACGGGAGGCAGCCCTTGCGCACCGCCCCAACTTGGGTGCCGCGTGTGCGAGGTTTTTGCCACATTTGGTGGAGCTGCTGGGGACAGAGGTAAACTTTACCTCCGGGTGCACCCGGGTGTAGCGGGCCCTCTGTCTCAGAGGAACGGTGGACTTGGACCGTGTCATACGGATCGTCAGCCAACATGGCTAGCTCGGACCCTCCGTCGTCCGGGGAGTACACGGGTGACGCACGTACCTCAGTGCCTTTTAATACTGGTGAGACACAGGTAGGTGTACCTGGGGTCGCAGAGGAACTAGAGGTCCCTCAAGCCAGCAGGACTGGGAGTACGGGCGAGCAACAGGCCACCCCGACTCAGTCGGGAGTTCACTCGGGTGACACTTCTGATTTTGGTGGGCCGAAGTCCGGCCACCGTGTGGTACACTCAACGGGAACGTCCCAAGGTGAGAGGACTGTCCCCGCGGGATCCACTCGGGTTGTAGCCAACTTTGGCTTGGAGCCGTCGCCAACTAGGCTTTCGGAGGACGGCGGACCTCCGTTGGTCGGCGATGGGCTCACGCCCATGCCCCCGGTTGAGACCCCTGAGGAACGTGGTTATCCCTCAGGTGGACTCCCGGAGGCGGACCGAGACTCAACTGGAGTCGATAATCCACTCCTCGCGGAAACTGTCCGTCGGGAGGCGACCAATGTGTTGCGGCAAACTTTGCCGGACCTGGTGGTCACGATGACAAATACTAATCTGAATCAGATTGTGGCGAGTTTGCCTGAAGGCCTCAATGTCCAGACTGGATTGGGGCTTTCGAGCCCGCAGGCGCAGGGGGAATCCCTCCCTACGCCTGTCTCGGGTCGCCCCGATCCGGGGGCGACCCCTGTGACTCCCAACGAGGGAGCCACACCATTCTCGGTGGGGCGCACGCCCTTCACGGGGGAGTTCCCCTCGGAAACGCCGGTGGCTACACCAAGCTCGCCGCGGCAGACGATAGGCACTGCGGGTCAACTCACCCCATTGCCTCAGCGGCTTTTCCCTCAACGTGAGGTGCCGCCCAAGATCCAGGTGGCCAACCCGGTCTATCAGAGGATCTTTGACTGTGAGACCTACGCCCTTCACAACAAGTCGGTGGCGTACGGTCCTATTCAGGCCCGAGCTGTGGGCCGTGCCAAGAAGAATGCACTTCACTCTTTTGGGCACAAAGCGGAGTGGGATGGAATTCCCCCCCTCCGTGTCTTTGAGTTTCTACATTGTTTCACAAAAGCCTGTGACGACAATGCCATAAGTGAGGGCATGGCTTTCTATATGCTACAGGAGTTTACCAAGGGCGACCTCCGGACAGAACTTATGTCCGTCATGCCCAGCTCCTCAAGTGGAGGCGCTGGTGAGGTGACGTCCTACTTGGAGCTCGTCAACTAGCTGTTGAGAGCTATGGTGGATGAAGCAGCGTTGGCTTATCAAGTCGAGGAGTTTACGCAAGCTCATCAGGAAGAGACTGAGGACGAGTTGTCCTTTGCGGAGCGGGTCCTCAAGCTCAATAATCTTCGTGGGTTTCTTCATCCACAAGCTGTGGTGAAGAGTCGGTTTGTGGAGGGACACCATTGGTCAGTCTGTATGGAGACCCGGGAGCATAACACTGCCCGGGCGACCCTGGCCGAGTTGGCTAGGTTCGCTTACCGCAAAGGCGAGGGCTACCGCAAGTTGCGGGAGGAACAACGCCAGGAGCGTCAGGCCGAGTTGGCCAAGGAACGTGAGGAGGCGCGCCAGGCCAGAGAGTTGAGAGAGGCACGCCGAATCCGCAAGGAAAGGGTGGTAGCTGCCGTGGGAACTTCCCAGGGTACCTCTTCGTCCTCCCCAGTCGGGAAGACCCTTCCGGGAACTGACCATCGGTGTTGGAACTGCAACTCCGATGGACACTGGGCATAAGATTGCCCTATGTTGAATATACGCATTCAACAACTCGTTAAGATTGCGAGTAAGAAGTCGGCTACGAACGAAGTACGTTCACGCCGCGAGGGTGGACCTCGACCGGTAGTGGCGGTCACCACACCCTCGGCGGTAGGGGCGGACACGTCGTCCTCGGACTCGTCGTCTTCCCCTTCGCCCTCAGATTCGGACGCCAAGTCGGCGGGAAACGAATGACCGTTGGAGCTGGCCGTCCGAAGCTCACAACGGCAGCCTCGGCCAAGTGGGTCAAGAGGACGAACCAACCCTGCTGGATACTGCAGCGACCTAGGGGAGTCCGCCCACCTCGGGTAGGACTCCCCAAGAACGTAGACCCACGTCGGGTCATCGCGGTGCTGACGGGTGAGAACTTCCAGGTGGCTGGACGGGTGCAACTTGCCCCCGGCCGTGCCTGCTGTGCCCGTATCGTTTTTGATACCGGGTCAGGAGCCTCCTTGATACCCAAGTCGCTATTACCAAAGGAGATGAAGCTCCAACGCTGGAGGTCTAAAGCTGACCATCTGATCGATATCAATGGTGGGGTACTTCCCATCGTTGGTGCCGTGACCCTACCAACTAGGTTGGGAACCCATGAGGTCGACGTGACCTATGGAGTAGTCGAGAATATATCGGTACCCCTGCTTCTGGGTACCCCTTATGTTGTAACACAAGTGCCTCTGATTTGTGGCCCTGAGTATTGGGTCAAGTTGATGAATGGGGAGACCATCCCCATCCATGGTAAGGGAAAGTCTGTGGCTCCTGTGACAGTCTCACAGTCGAAGCCTGTTTGCTCTGTGAGGGAAGGGTTTACTGCTACCCTGCGTTTAGCCCGTAAAGTCCCGTTGCCCCCCAACTCGGTGGCGCACGTTGACGTTGTAACTGATTATACGGGGAACGGGTTGGTGCACCCTCACCCCCGTCTTGCTCGCAAGCACCAAGTGCATGTTGCACTTGGCACGATGGACTCCAAAGCCGGAGTCCCGTGGAAGATCCAGGTTATGAACCTGAGCTCGTCGCCCAAGTACTTCAAGTCGGGAGCCAAGTTCGGCTATATCGACCAACATGAGGGACCAGTAGTAGCGGTCACCTTCAACGCGGGCGCGAGTAGCGACCCGAAGTCTGGAAAGGAGAAGCACCAAGCCAAGTCGGCCGCCTCTCCTCGGCCCCATGTGAACATGGAGGGTGTTCCACCCAGGTTGAGGGTTCAAGTTGAACGCCTCTTGGACCAATATCACAGGTTGTGGGATGGTCAATTGGGACTCATGAGAGCCACCCAACACCGGATCGAGTTGAAACCCGGTGCACCCCCTATACGCCAACAACCGTATAGGGGAGGACCCCGTTCAAGGGCCCTCGTTAAGGAGCAAGTCACTCGCATGGAGGCCCTCGATGTGATCGAGGCCAGTAACGCCGAGTGGGCGAGTCCGGTGGTCATTGTCCCCAAGGTTGATGGGACCCCACGGTTCTGTATCGACTACCGTAAGCTCAACGAGAGCACGGTGAAGGACAGTTATCCCCTACCTAGGATGGATGACTGTCTGGACTCTCTGGGGGAGGCAAACGTGTTCTCTACCCTGGACTGTAACGCGGGGTACTGGCAAATTCCCATTGCCCCGGAGGACAGGCATAAAACTACCTTTACCTGTCACTGTGGTACCTACCAGTGCAAGCGCCTACCGTTTGGACTGTGCAACGCGCTGGCAACTTTCCAGCGCGCTATGGACATGATTCTGGCCGGAGTACGGTGGCAGATCTATCTCGTGTACCTAGATGATATCATTGTGTTCTCCCGAAGTCCGGAGGAACACATTGGCCATCTTGGCCAGGTGTTCAAGCTACTTGCTGACGCCGGTGTGTCACTGAAGGCGAGTAAGTGCCACCTCTTCACTCAAGAGGTGGAATACTTGGGACATGTTGTCCGTCCGGGGCGTCTCAGTGTCAACGAGAAAAACTTGAGGGCCATCCGTAAGGCTCAGTACCCCCGGACCCAGACCCAGATGAGGAGCTTCCTCGGGATGTGTAACGTGTATCGACGTTTCACCAAGGGCTTCGCCAAGGTGGCGAAGCCGTTGAATGAGCTAGTTAGCTCAACGCTACCGAAGAACCTGCCTCCATCAAGTCGGGTGGAGCAGGAATCCTTTGAGACCCTTCGGGATCTACTGCTGAAGCCCCCTATCTTGGCTATTCCCAGGTTGGGAGGCCACTACATCCTGGATGTGGATGCTAGCTACAACCAGCTTGGTTGTGTGTTGCTTCAGCAGCAGCCGGACAAGGAGTACTTGCCGGTAGGATACTTCAGCAAGGGGCTGAACTCGGCCGAGAAGAACTATGGAGTCACCGAGTGGGAAGGACTCGCAGTGATGTGGGCGGTGACGTCCCTTCGTGACTACCTAGAGGGTGAGAAGTTCCTCATCCGCTGTGACCACCGCGCGTTGCAGTTCATCTTTAAGACGGATTGTACGAACACTCGTCTCAACCGGTGGAGGGTGCGACTGGCACCCTTCAACTTTGATATTGAGGACCGACCTGGCAGGCAATATGCCCTTGCCGACGGCCTTTCTCAGGTACCTACCGAGGGGCTGGACACTAACCCAGTCGATGATGACATCCCCATCGTGGGGGTAGTCAGGCGCTCGGGTCAGGCGTTGAACCCCGACGCGCCAGGGAACAAGAAGTACTTGCCCCTGTCCCCGGACGAGGTGGTGAAGGCCGAGACCGAGGACTCCTTCAGCAAGTCGCATAGGGATACGCTAGATACGGTGGCGGAGACGCGGTTCTTCATCGGAGACGATGGCCTCCTCTTGAGGAGGGGGCTAATTCAGGGGACCGAACAACTTGTCGTCCCCGCATCCCTCAAAGTTAGTATCCTTGAGAGGGAGCATAACGCTCCCACAGGTGGACACCTGGGGTCTAGTAAACTGTACCAGACCCTGAGGACCAGGTACTACTGGCCGTCCATGGTGGTGGACATCTACAGTTGGGTGGCTGCCTGCACAAGTTGTGCGCAGAACCGTCTGATGGAACGGCGGCCTACTACGGCTATGCTATTGTTCCCGGCCAAGGAGCCCTTTGCCGTGTTCGCAATGGACATCCTTGGGCCACTGCCAGTGACCGAGGAGGGCAACCAGTACCTCCTGGTCATCTGTGACCGCTTCACGAAACTTACGCGAGCGATCCCACTGGCAGAGATCACGGCCATGTCGGTCGTGTCAGCCTTCCTAGATCACTGGGTTGCCGCGTATGGCATCCTGGACTGTACACTGTCAGACAATGGACCGCAATTTGCGTCCGTACTGTTTCAGGGAGTGCTGGATATGTTGGGGGTTTAAGCAAACGATGCCACCCCCTACCACCCACAAACTAATGGGCAGGTGGAGCGCTTCAACAAAACTATTGTTCGGCAGCTGCGCCACTATGTGAGTGAGCACGTGAAAACGTGGGACCAATACATTTCTATTCTTACCACTGCCTACAATTCGCAGGTTCACTCATCTACCGGGGAAGTACCCCTCGCTTTTGTGACCCCCTGTCGCGTGCGGTCTATTGCCGTACGGCGGCCGCTCCCAATTAGGGAGGCCGATGGCAGTACAGCTACTCCCACTGAGAGTAGGGCTGAGTTCGCTGCTTGGCTCGAAAAACTCATCCCTAAAGTCAGGGCTTAGATGGACAAAGCGCAAAAGAGCTACAAGCGTACTTTTGACAAAAAGGTGCGTAACGCCCAGCACGTCCCCGAGCAGGGTGACTGGGTACTGGCTCACTCACTCACCCCAACTGGGGCTAAGTTGGTATTCCAGACGAAGGGGCCGTACCAGGTCCTTCGTACTGATGGGCGGCGGTTTACCATCGAATGTGACGGTGGGGTCCGCACAGTAAAAGGCTAGGACGTGGTAAAAGTTGCACCACCTCCTGCAGGCGACCCGGCTTGGGCGCGTGCGTTGGAAGCTTGGCGCCTCCCCTCGCTGCCTGCGGCCAAACAGGGCCCGCAGGAGTACGTGTTCGATAAGTTCATCGACCACGGCTGGGATGAGGACACTAACCGCCTCATGTTGAGGGTGCGTTGGTTCGGCTACAAAGCCAAGGATGATACGTGGGAGTATGTGGAGGACCTTCCCGCTGAGAAGGTCCGGGCATACTGTGCCCGGAATGATATCGACCCTAACAGCCCTCCCTCAACGTGAGGGAAGGCCAAGTGACAGTTCCAAGAGAGTGCTTCAAGTCGAAGTGGTACGCAGAGTGGCTTTTAACTGCAGCCCGAACCCTCACACTCTCACAACAAAGGCAGCTGCCAACTAGGCACGCATGCTGGACTCCCCAACCCCACGGCCCTCGCCCTGACATGGAGGCGAGCGGCGAGACCCACGCCGATAACGTTCCCCACCCGTCGGCGGGGGCGGCGGCTCCAAGTCGGAACCGTCGCGCCCCTCACGGTCGCGCAAGTGGCGGCGACTGCGACTACTCTTCTGCTTGGTCTTGCGCGCAAGTTGGCGACGCAGACGCCGGACCGACTCCGTCTCCGACGGGGTAGAGGACTCCGAGACGGAATTAGACAACTCGTCTTCCGACACGGAGGGAGATCGCCGCGACGGCGACGACGGCGAGGAGGCGAGTATGCCCGGCTTGCTCGACGCTTGCCGCGCCCAAGTGGAGCCGGCTGGGGCACAATCGACCCAATACGAGCCAACTCGGTCGTCCTGAACCCCGCTACCGACTCGCAACTCGCAGTCGCCACAACAGTACGAACGCGCTCTTCAAGTTGAGGAGTCTCGGAGACTTGAAGGGTTGCAGCCGACGCGGCCAACCAAGAAATGGTGCGCACCAACGTGGTGATCATCATTTCGGAGGTCAAGTGCGTGGCCGGCAGTACCAACTTGGGATAGACCGTGAGGAGTGTGGCCCCCAAGCTGGGGGACACCGGGGTGGTTGTCTCAACCGCAACGCTTATCGGGATGTCCCCGTGTGGCTGGAATGGGACAGGAGGACGCGGAGGGGCTCGCCGAGTAGGCGGAGCCCTAGAGTAACTGCTACCCCTACTACGGGCCCCCGCAGTGGGTTGAGTCACGTAGTCATTGTGGGCGGGCACGGCCAGCACCATTGCCTTGTCCGGGGGAGGCGCAGTGTGGCGTTTCACCCCCGGGGCATACGGGTAGTCCCCGATGCCCAGCCCCTCCTTGAGTACCACACGGCCGTCGTGAATTTCACGACCGACCCAGACGAACTGGCGAAGTGCGCCATCGTCTTTGGGCCCGCGGGAGGATCGGCGTAACTTGTGCTCGATGCTCTCCCACTCGATGAGCTTGTGGAGGCGCAGCATCTCCTCAAGTAGAGTGAGCTGTCCTGATGAGCACCCCTCAGCAATTACCTGAGGGGTGAGCTGTTCCAAACCTTGGATAAGCCGGGGGGAGAGATGCCAGAGCATCCCCTGCCGCTGGACACGAGACACCCAGGTCGACATGACCACGAGGAGCCACTGGGTGGCCAACATGGCAAACACAAGGTGGCCCGGGCTGGCCGTCAACATGACCGAGCCGAAGTGGTCGAGCAACCGTGGCAGTAGCGCCGGAAACCCGTAAGGGACCTCGACTTGAGGCCACCACTCGGGCTTCTTTGGGTAGTACTGTTCCTTGCTAGCAGATGACTGCTACGGAAACTCGAGTTGAGCCGAGGTCACCAAGTAGGAACCTCACCCGTAGTCCTTGTCCATCCGCACATCAAAGTGATGAGTGTGCGCGGCGACGTCGCGAAGGTACAGGGGGCGAGTTGCCACCGCGCCCCAAGTGAAGGTCGGCACGTCGCCGGTGCCTGCGGTAGTACCCCCGCGGTCCAACAAGTTCTTGGCCCGCTGCACGTCTTCGACCTCGTCCTCATCCAGGAAGGCAAACTGGTCCGTCTTGAGGTCGGGAGGAAGCCCGACCCTACGGGGGAACTTCTCCCGTAGGCGGTTCCATACGCGACTCATCGCTGTGCCAAGTCGGCCACAGCGGAGAACTGTCAACCCCTCCTCATACAGGGGCCAAGCGGGGCAAAACCACCGCCCCAAGGCCTCCCGTGGAACAACGCGGCCCGTCTCCGGGGGAGATCCCGCCGCCAACCCAAAGCCGGGTGACGCGGGCATCCCATCCCCCGGAGCGACCGCGGAGCCCCCGCCGGAAGTCCTGGCGGGCGCTGCATCATGGGACGTGTCCTCCATACGTTCATCCAACGAATTAGTCTCCACCCCCGGGGTCACCACGGCTCTCCCAAAGTAAGGGAGAGGCGACCTGGCTGCAGTTGCACGAGACCCACCTCGAATTGAGGGGGGCTCGGATCGCGGGTAGATGGGCGGCCTCCCCAGTGTGGGGCGGCCCAGGGTAGGATGAAGAGGATGTGTTGGTGGTGGTGAGGTGAGTACCGATAAGAGCAAGCTGCCGAGTGGGCAAGCTTGAGGAGAGGGGCGTTCAACGTGACCGCCTCCACGTCCACGTGACGTACCGGGGGGACAGCAAGTCGCGCCCCCAACGCCGCGATGTGCGTTTCTACGCCCCCTCGCAGGGCCGACCGGGTCGTTCGAAACTGAGGAGAGGGGAGTGTGGCAGTATTGACCCCCAGGTAGGGGGGCAACACGTGCCATGCAAGGGACGGCAGGCCACTAGCCTGATCCGTTCCTCCCCCTGCATTTGGGTCCATATTCCCTAAGTATGGGATAGTTAGCTTAGTAGTAAATCCAACTTGGATTTGAGGGTTTTCTGCATTTATCGTCTTGAATTTTCGTGTGGCCCGTGGGCAGGTGCTGGGGTGGGAGATTCTGAGTGGCGAGATTCTGAGGGGATCCTGGGGGGATAAGGGGAGGGACAGCGGGGCTTGGCCTCGCGTCCCCGTCCCGACCAAGAAACTGTTGGCCAACACACCATCTTCTAGTTTATCAGTGGGGGGATTGCCCCACAACAGGGACAGAGTGTGTGCGACTTGCACTTCTTCCGGTTCCCCCGACACGGGAGGCAGCCCTTGCGCACCGCCCCAACTTGGGTGTAGCGTGTGCGAGTGGTTTTTGCCACAGCCGCAGGTGGTCGGGGCCAGGGGGTTGGCGGCCGCTGCGTGACGTGGGGCGGCTGCGGCCGGGGGGGGAGGGCTGTGAATGAGGCGCGGTGCCTCGGGCGCGGGCAACGCTGGCACGCGCCCGTTCCCGTGCAATTATGTGCCCTGCCGCCAAGTGATCGCGACCGATCACCAAGGGCGGTGCGGCCACGACGTGCGGCGAAGAGGGCACGAGTGAGGAGGGAAGCGGAACGGTGCTATCCCGGGTTTGGTGGGAGCGGGCGCCACTGGGGGGGGCGCCAACGGGAGGCGCGTGCAGCGGGCGCGTGTGAGTGACGACACTTCCCCCCGGTCTCGATGGAGCCTCTGGGTATATGGGCAGTGGAGGAGAGACGGGGGGATAGCGGAGGGACGAGGGCAACAAGAAGACAAGTCTGTTATCACATGGTAGCTCACCTTGCCCTCTTCTTCAGACCCACGCACCCCCACACGAGCGCGTGGGCTTCCCCGCACACCACCTCGGGATGAGCACAACGGGCGCGCGCGGGGAGGACCACACCCGCGGCCCACACGGATTCCCAGGCCCAGCGCCCTGATGACGCGCCCGGCCAGTAGCCGCGGCGCAGCGGCCCGTTGCCCCGACATCACGGAAGGTCCGGGGGCCGGCCAGACGGAGAGACGCGGCCCACCGCGGATACGCTCTCGCGTGGCCGCCGACGACGCCGCAAGCGGCGTGGCAAGCGACGCATCGAGCGTCGTGGCAACCAACGCAGCAAGTGGGGAGGCAAGCGGGGCGGCCAGCACGACGGCAAGCGAGACGGCAAGCGGAGCGGAACGTGGCACAACGAGCAAAGACCAAGCGAGCCCAGCTTCCGCAACAAGCCCGACCGAGCCACCAACGCCAACTCCGCCCTCCCCTCCCTCTTCGCCGGACAGGATGGCCAGCAGCACCGAAGCCACAACGGCCGCGGTAGACGCGGCTGTGGCCGAAACCCTGATCAAGGCGGGTGTCAACGCCGACGGGACATATGGAAAGGCGGAGCACGTGGAAGGCGCCCGAATGGGCGGGCCCACAAGGGTTCATCCAGTACGAGGAGGAGGTGTCGGTCTGGCTCTTCATGACGACGTTAGCCGACAACAAGCAGGGCGGTGCCATACGCTTTGCCCTGACGGGGGCGGCGTACGACGCTGCTTGCACCGTGGAGGTCGACGTGCTCACCACTAACCATGGCCACATCGCGGTGATGAAGGCGCTCCGCCTGGCGTTCAGCGGCAGCGACTCCAAGCGCGGACACGCGGCGTACCGCAAGCTGAAGAAGACGTACCGCGGCACGTCGTCGATGGAGACGTACTTGTCTGCCATGACGCTGGTCCTGGCGGAGTGCAACAACAACGGCTACGAGATCTCCAACAAGACGGCCGTCGTCATCATCCTTGACCAGGGCGGCCTGGACACCAACCAGCAGGCGGCGACAATCTCCACCGCTGCCATGCACGCCGTCAAGGGCCTTGACGAGGTCGCGGCCATGAAAACGGCCATGAGCGACATACGGGACCCTTGTGGCATCAAAGGGGTGGTGGGGCCACTTTCAGCAAGAATGATTCGCTTGTAGCGCACAGCAGCCCGCGACGGTAAGCAGATCGGGTGCCCCCATTGGCCCCAAGACGTGGTCGAAATTAGTGAGCAGATAACTCATAGTACTTTTGCCTTCTCTCCTCATAGCTCAGAGAGAACATGAGCACTCAGAACATCATCTGACTCCCCTCACGTCCATTCCAAGCTCGCCCTCCCTTCGTGTACGTGTACATGTATCGCTCCATATGCGGCTCCCATTGGCTGGACCATGTGATGTTGTGACGTACACGTACAGACTTCCGAGAGGGCTGCGCCCTGGTCCGCGCCACATCGTACATCGCCACATCGCTCGTACTTACGGACTCAGCTAGCATTTAGCCGTTCTGAGAGTCCTCTTATTGACGACTCGATTTGGAAGCGGCCACGTGTGGGCATCGGCCACGTAGGTTCTTTCGCAACGGCACACCTCCAGCGGCGGGTCGACGCGGGCGCACGCGTCCGGGGGGGGGTGGGGCCGGCGCACAGCCGCCGATAGCAGCGTGTCCTCTCTCCCCTGCCGACCCCCTCCTCCGCCGATCTTTCACCCTCCGACCGAGCCGTGCGCCGTGTGGGCGCCGTGCCCGGCCCGCCCACCTCCCGCGGTCAACGAGCGGGGCGGAATCAAGGCACCCTCCCCCTCTCCCGGCTGGGGGGGGGGGGGGGAGCAAAACCGACAAGAGCAGTCGGATCTCTGTTTCCTCTCCATCACCCCCCCCCCCCCGCAAGAGCAGAGAGATCGCTGTGTCACCTCTCTCTTCCCCCTCCCCACGCCGACCAACTCCTCAGACTAAGGGCGGACGTTCGCGAACGGTACGACGAAAGTGGGCATGCGGCCGCCGCTTTTTCTGGTGATCGCCACCGAGGCAGGGGAGCTTGAGAATTTCTTCTCAGAATTGTAATAAACTTAAAAAATACAGGTTCGTCACACGAGGCCCGTCGACCCGTTCTCTTCCAAGCCCGTCACACGGTACAGTACCGCGTCACACGAAGCGATTGGAACTTGGAATGGACGTCAGTCTCCTCTGCAAAGTGGTATGTCGTGCATCTCATGCAGTACTCAGAGACCAAGGATCTCATCGAGAATGGTCGACATTAGGTCCAGACTGGCTATACCCACTGCGCGGGCGTGCCGGGCATGGAGGCGGTTCCAACGCAGCACTGCTTATCCCCTGTCAAGATACAAGCCCGATTTTACCCAGATCTCTTCATTCGTTGTCCAAATTCTTGCCCTGCTCGAGCACGAAAAGGAACGGCTCGAGCAAGATTTTGCTTCTCCGATCGAGGGGATGGGCTGTGGCCAGAGCATCTCCCCCGGGATGACCGACACGACGGCCGCTGTCGGCGTTCTGTCAACCAATGACCACAGCGGTGGCGCTGCTGTTTGCTGGATGGAGCGTTTTATTAATCAGAATTCACGCCGTAAATGTCGAGCAAGGCGAAGAGATTTCTCTGTGCAGACCTTCGAAAGCTGTCGTCTCGCAGATTTTAGTTTCAGCAGCGTGAGGGATTGCGCGGTTTTTAAACGCGTTTGTATAAACATTGCTCCCAAGCGTAGCGATGGTCGGTCGCTTCTTTGCGCTTCACGAGAGTGCTCTCCTGCCCCGTGCGCTTCTGGTCATACCAAGGGAGGTGGCGACCACCAATCGCCCGAGCTGTTATAGTCAGAAAGTAAGATACGGGAGTAAAAGCGGTGTACATGATGCCTTGAGGGGGGGTCGACGCAGATTTTATGCATGTTTTTGCTCGAAAAGTTCCCAAAAATGCAAGAAAAGTTTGACAGGCGATATGCAGTGCTGCGCGGGCGTGCCGGTCGTGCCCACTATATACACACCGCCGACCGGTTGACCACATGTTTGGATCTACGGGCGGGTGGTGCCAGAAACGAGTTGGTCGACAGACGCATAATTTCTGAGCAGTCACGGGAATTTAATGTGAGACGTATTTAGATCCGTGCAGTTACATACGGAAGCAAACAATAGTACGTGACGAGCTTGCCAGTGTCACTTGCTGTCAGAGGGGCACCCCGACGAATCCCCCCATCGCAAGCACATGCTTGTACCTGCCTGACGCGTGGGAGTCTGGCTCTTCGCCGCGCAAGACGTTCCACGCCATCATCACTGTGGCGTCTGGTGTTGCGTTGTGCCCCCCTTTCCCTCACTCTCTGAGGTGGCTTTCATCCGCTCTTTGCTGCTGTTCCAGCCTTTGGGATGGTGGTGTCCAAGTACGAGAAGCTGCGCCTTCTCGGCGAGGGCACCTTTGGTGTCGTCTCTCTTGCCCGCTCCACCCGCACCTCGGAGCTGGTGGCGGTCAAGAAGGTGCGGCTGGGCCACTACCGAGATGGCGTGTCGGTGACGGCGCTGCGGGAGATTAAGCTGCTGCAGGAAGTGCGGCACCCCAACGTCATCCACCTTGTGGACGTGTTCGCGTCGGGCGGGGGGACGTCCCTCAACCTCGTCCTCGAATATTGCCTCACCGACCTCGAGGCCACCATCCGCGACCGGAGCCTTATCCTCTCCCCCGCTGATGTCAAGGGCATGATGCGGATGCTGCTCGCCGGCACCGCCGCCCTACACGAAGCGTGGATCCTGCATCGGGACCTCAAACCGGGCAACGTGCTGCTCGGGTGCGACGGGGAGCTCAAGCTCGCGGATTTGGGGCTAGCCAAGACCCACGCCGCCGCCCCCGAGCCGGGTGGGATGACGCACCAGGTCATCACCCGCTGGTACCGCCCGCCCGAACTCCTCTACGGTGCCCGGGCGTACGGGGCGGCGGTGGACATGTGGTCCATCGGGTGCATCTTTGCAGAGCTCCTTCTGCGCACCCCGTACATGCCGGGCGACTCGGACCTGGACCAGCTCGCCAAGATCTTTGCCGCCCGCGGCACACCGCTGGCCGTACCCGCGGGGGCAGGCTCGGGGGCGAACGGCGTGGGCGTTGGCCGCGAGTGGCCTGGCCTGGAAGCGCTCCCCGAGTACATCCAATTTGACCCGGTGCCCGCCCCCGACCACGGCCGCCTCTTCTCAGCCGCCGGCGACGATGCGGTGGCGCTCATGGACGCGCTCTTTGCATTTGACCCAGCAGGCCGGATTAGTGCTGCCGACGCGCTCCGTCACCCCTACTTTTTGCGCGGCGTGCCGGCCGCCACCGCGGCGGAGCTCCTGGCGAAGGTGCGAACGGGGAGCTCTGTCAAGGAGGAGGACATTGTGGCCGCGGCGGCGGGAGCGGCGGGGTCTGGGGGTTGGGCGGCGGCTCCTTCCGCTGTACCCGCTGCGGAAGCCGCCTCGGTCGCCCCCAGGGAGCCGCCGGCTGTCACGGCGGATGCGGGGGCGCCCGCGAGCGCCAGCGGGCTGCCGCCACTGGGCGGGGAGAAGAAGCGGGCAGAGTCCCGGCGGCCACCCCTGCCAGCCAAGCCGGGGAGTGTGAAGAAGCGGCGGCTGGACTTTGGATGACGGGACGGGTAGTCGCGACGTGCACCCCAGCAATGAGGCTCCCCTCTTATGGCACACTGCCAGAGGAGGTTGTTTACCCCGATGACCAAAGCATCCCACTTTCACCAGCTCCTACCCGCCCACCTCCCACCGCTCACCGCTGCGCCTTTGTCTCCTCTCCGTTCATTGTAGGCAGCACCATTGGCGGCGCGACACGGTTGGCCTCTGCGCGGTTGGGAAATGCTGCCGCTGGCAGCGTTGCCCCCGTCGCCGCGCACGCGTCCACCACCGCCGGCGGGGCGGACCCCCCATTTTCCGGGCAGCCCTGAAGAAAGTGCGCATTGTCACACCCCGACAGCGTCGTCACGGCCGGCAGGTTGACCATGGCCGTACCGACGGGCGCACGGTGGACGGTCAGCCCGGCAAGCAGCTGATTGGCGCCCGCTGCCGACAGGATGTAGCCAAGGTCCACGGCCGACGCGCCGCCAGCGGGCACCACCGTCACGGTCCGGTTGAGGGCGGCCGACACGTCCGGGTCGGTCCAGGAGGTCTCGGGGGTGCCCTTGGGCGGCACCACCCGGGTCAGCAACAGCAGGTGCCACGCGCGGTTGGGGGAGGCGCCCGCCTCCACCGCCTTGAGCAGCTCCGGGAGCAGCTCCAGGAGCGACCGCGACGGGAACCAGGTGTCTGACAGTACCATCACCCGCGCGTGTTGGTCATCAAACACCCGCCGCCACAGGGCCCGGTGGGTGGCGGTGAGCGCCACGTCTGCCGCGGTCACCGTTGGGGCCGTCTCGGGGTCCACGTCCGCAACGGGCAGCGGCGGGTTGCGCAGGTCCACGTCCGACGCGTTGACCACCAGCGGGAACATCTCTACTGGGGACTGCACACCCGCGGCGGCGGCCATAGCGTTGATCCAATTGTGCCGTGCCGCGCACGCCGTCTCGGTGACCAGGTAGATACGGTCAAAGATGGTGCCGGGCTGCACGGTGAGGGGTTGCGCCGACAGGTCCGCCGGCGGCGGTGCCTCCTTCTCGGCCGCCCCGGCCCCAGATGGGCCACCCGGGGCCACCGTCTGGTCTCCCGCAAGACCACCGCCCGCGGGCGGCTCGGACCTCGACGCACCGCCCAGGGTCCCCGCCGCCTCATTCCCCAACCCACCACCCGGTGCGGTCGCGTCGCCCCCCTCAGCGCCGGCCGCTCCACTCACCGGCGCAGCACCGCCAGAGGCATCCCCGCCGTCGGCCGCCGCACCGTCAGGCGCTCCACCGGGCACAGCAACTGGAGTAGCTGCCTCTCGTCTTTCATCCGCCACCCCTTCTCCCACCCCCCCCACCGCTCCTTCCTTCGCCCTCGCCCCTCCTTCCAGCGTCCGCCCACCCGGCTCCTCCACATTGGAGCCGGCCTCGTCCGCCTCCACTGTCACACCCGCCATGTCGGGTGGCACTTCCCCCCCCACCGCCCCTGCCTCTACGCCCCCCCCCGGTGCGTGCCCACCCCCCGACGCGGGCCGCAGCGTCGCGGCGTAGTGCCCCCAGGGGGTGTTGGACGACAGGGAACCCGATGCGGGGGGTCCGCCGGGCGCGTACAGGCCGCGACCAACGACGGCGATGGTGAGGAGGAGGAGGAGGCCAGCGAGAGCGCCTCGCCGGCGGTAGCCCGTCAGCCGGGCACAGGACAACAGCTGGTATAACCGCCGCTGCCGCAGGGGCGACAGCCGCCACCGCATGATGACGCCCACCGAGGGGGGATGGGGGGGTGAGGCGGAGGGAAGAAAGGGAGAGAGGTGGTGGGGCACGGGCACAGCACGAAGACGCGCCGGTGGCGGTGAGGCCTACCGCGACAAAAGCACAAGGGGGCGGGGTTCAAGAAAACAGGCTAACGGACGGCGAGAGGGGGGATGGTGAAACCCACGACACGACACCGTCACCCGTGCCAAGAAAAACCACGGGAGGGGGAGCGGGGGGAGAAACAAAAAAAGAGAGGAACAAGATCGACGGGCCACCGCCACGACGCAGGTGCCAAGCCTTGTAGCTGGCCCCCCTCGTCCGCAGCGGGAGCCCGCCGCCCCCCCCCCGCCGCGCGGCGGAGCGTGCAGCTTCAGGTGCTTCTGCTGGTGACGCGGACGCCACCGCCACAGACGCCGCCGCCGGGCCTCAACGTCCCCGCCGCCTTGGCAGAACCTGTGCTGGCCCAGACGGTGGCGGGGACGAGGCCGAGTGCGCCGCTGGCGACCGCCGTGCACCCCCCGTGGCCCACCCCCCCCCCCCAGCGCCCCACCATCTGGCCCGGGAGAAGCGCCCGCGCAGCCGACGGGCACCCCAGCGTGGCGCGTCCAGTCTGGGCCCCCCCTGTTTTCAGCGCTGCGGGCCGCACGCGCCGCACGCTGCCCCGTAGGACACGGCTCCGTTCCTGTGAGACTTGGCAAGCAGAGGGATGGGTCGCCGCTCCCTCCCGCTGCCCGCTGACAGAGAGGGTATCGCAGATCGGGCCAATCCGTCGCGTCTTCCCCGAGGCCCTCGAGGACGCGCAGTGTCGGCGTCCGCCATCGCGAGTGCAAGGGATCTATCTTTTCTGGTAGCTGATTCAGAGGAAAGTTTTCGTCATGCGAATTATTTTCATAGGTCACACGTGTGACGCCCGGCATGGGCAGCAGCCGTGCGCCCCGAGGGGCGCCGTGCGCCCCGCGCAGCACTGCTTATCCCCTGTCAAGATACAAGCCCGATTTTGGCCAGATCTCTTGCTTCGTTGTGCAAATTCTTGCCCTGCTCGAGCACGAAAATGATCAGCTCGAGAACGATTTTGCTTTTCTGATCGAGGGGCTGGGCTGAGGCCAAAGAATCTCCCCCAGGATGACCGACACGACGGCCGCTGTCGGTGTTCTGTCAACCAATGACAACAGCGGTGGCGCTGCTGTTTGCTGGATAGAGCGTTCCATTGGTCAGAATTGACGCCGTAGATGTCGAGCAAGGTGGAGAGATTTTTTCAAGCAGATCCTTGAAAGCTGTCGTCGCGCAGGTTTTTGCTTAACCAGTGCGAGAGATTGTGCGGTTTTTAAACGCGATTGTATAAACATTGCACCCAGGTGCAGCGATGGTCGGTCGCTTCTTTGCGCTTCACGAGAGTGCTCTCCTGCCTCGTGCGCTTCCGGTCATACCAAGGGAGGTGGTGACCACCAATCGCCCGAGCTGTTATAGGCAGAAAGCAAGAAGAGGGGGGAAAAGCGGTGTCAATGATGCCTTGAGGGGGGGTCAATGCAGGTTTTATGCAGGTTTTTGCTCGAGAATTTCCCAAAAAAGCAAGAAAAGTTTGACAGGCGATAAGCTGTGCTGCGGCCGGGGGGGGGCGCCCCGCGGGGCGCACGGCTGCTACCCATGCCCCTGCCGGGGCGCGTCGGTTCGAGCAGCCCGCGGTCCGCCACCACCAAGAACGCCACCCCCCGTGTCTTTAAGGCAAGAAGGGATACCGCGACAGCCGCCGACCTGATCCCGCTCGCGCGACCGTGTCTGTGGCGGGCTCCCGGCCGGGGGCGCCCCGTGGCGTGCCCAACCGTGAGCCGCTGCTGCCCCGGGGGCGGGGACACTGCACAACGCGGCTGTCTGCAGCAGGGCCGGTGGGGTACGCGCCCCCAGAGGGGCCCGGCGTGACGAGGGGCGCGGGGCGCCCCAGTGGTGCGCCAGTGGTGCCCCCCAGCCCTTTCCAAGTCAAAACGTGGTGGGCACGGCGGGGCATCTGGACAGACGCAGTCTCAGCACCAGCTCTTCGTGGCTGCTCTGCCCTGACGAGCTGGCGTGCCTGTCAAACCACACAAAGCCGCCCGCGGCTCCGGCTGCCAAGAGGATGAGGATGGGGCGGAGACCAGCAACAAACGCAGATAATGTATGCACCCACTCCCACCGAAAAGCAATCGCCGCACACCCAGCATAAAGGGAACCAAGCCAATACGAAGTGCAAAAAAAAAGAGAGACAAGGCAGCCAGCCCATTCATACCCCCCAAAAATAATGTGCAACCCAAGGCGTGTCGTTATTCACATCAGTCGGGCGAGGTGAGGGAATCAATAGTGAAGAAGCCGAGCAGCGGCGGCTGTGGCGCCGGCGCCGGGTGATGGACCCCTGGGCGCACGGCGCCAGGACAGGTCGCCCCCGTCACGCCGCCGCCGCTAAAAGGGGCGGTGAGTGGCGCTGCCGTCGCACACCCCCACCGCGCCAACTAGCTCAGTTATACGTGAGCGGCTGTGGCCGGCCCATAACGTAAGGGCCATCGCCAGAGATGCTAATCCCAGCGGGACCACTGACCGCGCTCGCCGGGATCGGTCCAGACCCAGAAAAGTCCGCGCTGGGCGCAGACAGCAGGCTCGTGGCGTCTTGCAGTGGCTGCCCCACAACTGGCGGATACTCGCTCTCCACCTTGAACCATGAGGGCACCCCTGGCGGTGCGTAGCCTCCCCCCACGTCCGGGAAGCCTCCGGCACCGCCGCCACCAACGTTACCCCCACCCACACCCGTCCCGCCGCCGCCGCTGCCATTGCCAAGACCGCCACTGGTACTGCCTGCGCCGCCAGAAACACCACCGCCGCCGCCGCCGCCGCCACCACCACCGCCGCCGCCACCACCGCCGCCACCACGACTCGGGCCGCCGCCGCCCCCTGAGTTCCTCCGGTAGTCGTAGGGGTGGAACGCGTCCCCACCGCCGCCGGGGTTACCCGCCCCCCCCGCCCCGCCGCCGTTGTCTCCACCGCCCCCGGGTCCACCGTCTCCGGAAGAGTGGCGGCGCTGGTGAACCGTCCGAGTGTGCTTGTCCAGGTTACTCTTCTCCCCAAACTCAGCCGCACACAGGGCACAACGGAAGTGGCGCTGCTTCTCATGGACCACCAGGATGTGGCGAACCAGGTTGCCCTTGTGGGAAAAGACACGCCCGCACGTAGGGCACGAGTAGGGTCGGATCTTGTCATGTACCGTGCGTACATGCTTGGTCCGGTCTGACTTCTGGCCAAACGCAGAGTCGCATCGGGGGCACAGGTAGGGCTTGAGCTTCTCGTGCACCGTCCGGACGTGCTTGTCACGGTGATCCTTCTTCTGGAAGCGGTAGCCACAAGTGTCGCACCCGTACGGGCGCTCACCCAGGTGCACCATCCGCATGTGTTTTTGGAGGTTGTCCCGCCGTCCAAAGGGCAATCCACAGCGGGAGCAAGGGTGGGAAGACTTTTCCTCCGGCAGCGGGTGCAGTGCGGGAGGCATCAGCGCCTGGGAGGGAGATATGCCGGCAGAAGACGCCGAGTGTGGCATTAGCAACGAGTTGACGTTGCTTCCGCCACCGCCCAGCCCCCCCTGCGGTGGAAGAGGCCGCAGCGGCGACTCCTCCGCGTACCGCTGCGGGTGTTGCGGGAGTGGTGGCGGCTGCTGCTGCGGTGGCGACATGTAGAAGAGTGGCTGCGCGCTGCCAGAAGTTGAGGCCGCCCCTGGGTGGCCGCCATGACCACTACCGCTGCCCAAGCCCCCGCCGGTTGAACCGACGCCCGTGTTGCCCATGCCGCTACCGGCCCCACCACCCGGTGGACCACCGCCTCCATAGTCTGGTTGGGGGTGCCGCAGGCGCCAGGAATCAAAGTAGCCGGGCGCGTATCCCTGGCCAGTGCCAGTGCCACCACCACCGCCACCGCCACCACCGCCCGCACCGCCTGCTCCACCCGCCCCGCTAGCGGCACGGGTTGGGGGGATGGACGGCGATATCGCAGGCATGGCCGAGTCGAATAGCCCAGGAAGAACAGATGATCCTTGCGAGTCCACTGGGTGGGCGGGAGGTGGGAGGCCAGGTGGCCCCTGAACTGGCGCAGGTCGAACCATCCAGTCAGTCTCGAAGCCTCCACCTGGTGGGCCTAGCCCGTGCGGGTGAGAAGGGGGCGGTGGAGGGGGGTCATCCACACCACTGATGCCGCGTATTCTTGCGATCTGAGTCAAGGTAAAAGGGCAGGAAGAGCATGGCGGGTGTAGACAAGGCAGAAATATACAAAAGGCAACAACGCAGTCATGCGTGAAGCACCATACCATGAGACCACCAGAGGTTAACATCGCCACCCACGCCGCCAAAAGAATAGAGAGGACAAGATTTGAGAGGGCACACCTTGGCGTTCACCACCACGCCGAGGTACAAACCTGCACTGGCAGGGCGGTGAGAGAGAATAGCCAAGGTGGCCATGCACTTGGCCCATCAAAAGCAGTTCGCAACAGCCGATCGGAACCTCCAGCCCCCTACGTACCAATGATCCATCAATGCGGTGCGGTGCGTCGCCACCAGCCGCGGCACTGCTGCCAGCTCCGCCGCCCGTACTGCCCGGTCCTGGGCCACCCACCGATCCGCCAGTGGGCCCAGACAATGGGCGGTTCATGCCCATGCCCATGCCCAGGCCCAGGCCCATCCCAGCGCCGCCGGC
This sequence comes from Pyropia yezoensis, assembly GCA_009829735.1. Taxonomy (NCBI): domain Eukaryota; phylum Rhodophyta; class Bangiophyceae; order Bangiales; family Bangiaceae; genus Pyropia; species Pyropia yezoensis. The sequence goes on from CM020620.1 coordinate 19,556,831, forward strand.
AGGGCCCTTGGCATAGCCGCCACCGCCGCTGCCCACATCGCCACCGCCCCCAAACAGGGGCTGGGGCATAAAGTTCAAGTTGGCGCCGCCGCCAGCACCGCCGCCAGCACCAGCACCACCGACGCCCATACCGCCGCTCCCGCCGCCGCCACCGCCACCACCGCCGCCGCCCGTGTCCCCATACCCCCCAGCACCTCTCGGATCGTACATGCCACCGCCGCCACTGGGCCCCCCGCCCCCCGTGTCGCCAACGCCGCCGTCATACATGTCTCGCCGGGAGCCATCGCCCGCCCGGGCATAGTAGCCGCCCTGCAGAGGGGGCAACGCCTGCTGCCCTGGGCCCGGCGGGTGCAACCCATACTGCATACTTGCGTCGTCGGGCCTGGACTGGGGGGGGGGGGCACGGTAGCCCCCAAGGTACGAGCGGCTGCCCCCCGGCGGCGAAAGGCCGCCCCTCCCGCTACCACCGCCGCCGCCGCCCCCACCACCACCACCACCGCCGCCACTGCCACCCCCGCCGCCGCTGCCGCCACCACCACTGCCGCCCGGCCCCCCACTTGATCGTGTGTGGTGCTGGTGGGGGTCCATGCGGCCAAGCACCGGCCCCTGGTCACGTGCTGGGGCAGAAGGGGAAAGTCGCAGAGGCCCGGTGCAGCGTCAAGGGTATAGGCAACTCGACAGGTGATGCAAGGACGGCGCTCCCCAGTTGCGCCCGCAGACGCCCCGCAAGGAATCAAAAGGCTGGGCGCCACCCGCGGCGGCGAGGCGGCGAGAAGGCCACGGTAGCAGGCCGCCCCACAGCCAGCCAGCCAGCTAACCGAACCGCCTGCTCGCCACTGCCTGCCCGCAGTCAGCTGGCTCACAGGCGCGTATACAGTCTCCACCGAATCAGGAGCGATGCGCCCGCCGCGGAGCAGGGGGGGTCAGGGAATCAGACTTGGCTGGTCGGTGCGTACAAACGCTGTGCACCACGCGGCCACGGCCCTAGGACGTGGCAGTTGATCAGGCCTGGCAGGGCCGGCACACGAGGCGTGGCCGTCAGCAGGGGCTGAGCGGCGAGCACGTGCACCTCTGTGTCAAAAGGGGGGGGGGGCGGTCGACCGTTGAAAGCTCCTCCGCTCGTCGGAAGGAGGAAGGGGGGGGCAGGGGAGGGAGGGACCCGCAGCCGTGCAAGGCAGCGACGCAGGCGACAAGAGGCGCAGATCGACGGTGTGTTCCTGTGGGAGTCGTCGCCCTGCCCAGGACGATGGCGGCCAGACGCGGGCGTCAGACAACCTCAGCGAAGGCCCCTGTCGGGGGCACGCGCGGCGCACAAGCTTGTGCGGCAGAACACCCCGCCTGCCCGCGCCGCGTCCGCAGCTGAAAGAGGTGGCAAAGAGCGTGCACCCGCGAACCGTGGACGGGCTGTGGGACACCCCGTCAGCCACCCGGCCAGAACCCCCTTCCCCACTGCCGGGAGAGGGTTCGTCCACAGGGCCACGCAGCAGCTGCAGTGGCTCTTCCTTGCTCGCACGCCCCGGTCACCGCCGGCGCGCGCGCGCGCCCACGGCGGGTACCCGCCCACACGCGTCCACAAGAGCCAGCAGAGGGAGGCAACGGCGCGCTGAATCAGGCCACCCCGCGCCGGAGGGAGGGAGGAAGTGTCTCCTCAACGGTCACCAACGACGGGCGGCGCAGGCTCCCAGGCTGGCAGCACGCCCCCCGGCACCGGCGCCCCGTCAGCCGGGTCACACCACACGCACGACCCGCCGGGGATGTGGTGAGGGTGGCGAATGTTGACGAGGCCGTCCACCAGCACCAGTGAGTCACGGTCGGACAGGGGGAGGTGGCCGGGAGTGGGGGGGCTAGAGGTGTGCCGTGGTGGGGTGGCTCCGTGGCAGGAAAGCAGTCGCGAAAGGCGGGACCAAGCTTCGTCCGTCAACCGCGCGCCGGTGCGTCCAGTGCCCCCCCCTGCGCTGCGGGCGCTGCGGCCCCGGAGTACCGCCGGGTAGCGTGAGCTCCTTGCCACGCCACCCGTACAGCAGTGGCGACGACAGCAGGAACCGACGAGACCGGGGCGTGGCGGGGCAGGACGTGCAAGCCGCTGTGAGCAGGTAGGACAGTGTAGCACACCGCCCGCTGCTGCTGCCCGGCGCTGCCGCTGCAGCTCCCGCTGTCGCCGCTACCGCTGTCGCTGCTACTGCTGTCGCTACTACCGCTGCCGCTGCCGCTGCGGCTGCCACCACCCCTTCCGCCGCCGCTGCCCGCCGCGGCTGCAGCCGCTGTCGCCGCTGCGACAGCCGTACGCGCGTGCGCGTCGAGCCGCCGCCGGGGTAGTGGCGCCGACGTGCGCAGCGAGCCCTGCCGCTCCCCTCCCTCTACGGCTCTGCTCCCCCTCTCTGCCCACCCCGTGTCCACCGCCCCTCCGCCTCAACGCGACGTGGTCGACGCGAGGTCGCCTCTCCGACGCGGCACGCGCGGGAGGGCACGGGGAAGCCCGACCGCAGCGGCGGCGGGGGGAGGGAGGAAGGCGCCCCGGACCAGCAGCCGCCGCGAGCGTCCGACCGCGGCCCTCACCATCCGCGCCCGGCAGGGACGATGGGGGGGGGGGGGGGGGGGCACGCGGCGGCGATGCACGGCACGCCCGCCGGGGGGCGTCAAAGGCAACCGCACACCCTTCAACGGTCCTTCGGGAGGGAGCCGAGGCGTAGGGGCCAGAAGGGGGGGGGGTAGAGGGTCCCCTGCCGGCGAGCACGAGAGCCCCCGCGCCGGGGGCGTGTGGGTGAGGGTGGAGGGTGGCCGCGCCACGCCCGCCGACGACGCGGTCTCGCGGCCACGCAGCGGCACAGGTGGGGAGTGATAGACGAGCCCCCCCCGCCCCCGCCCCCCGCCAGCAGCAGCAGCCCCCCCCCCCCCCCCCCCCCCCCTGCGCCCCCTGCGCGGTCTCACGACCGTCCGCCGACACCGCGCCCGCGAGTAGGTCCCGGAAGAAGAGCAAGGGACGAAACGAGGCGGTGGGGGTGGCGCACAACCCGCAGACGACGAAGCGGGGGAGAGAAAAGGGGGGGGGGAGGGGGGGGGGCAGAGGGACAGAGGGGGAGCCGGCCGCGGCCCGGGGCGTGGCAGGGGCGGGACGGAGGGGAGAGAGAGCGAGCCGCGTCTCCCCCGCCGGCGGGCGGCCGACGCGACGCGGTGGGCCAACGCGACGCGGTGGTGAGGGACGCGCGCACGCGCGGAGGGGGTAGGTAGGCGGGGGTGGGAAGGGCCGGTGAGGGAGGAGGAGACGCCGCCGCCGGCCGCGGGCTGGTCGACACGCTCGCGGCCGTGTCGGCGAAGCGGCGGCAGCGGCGGCGGCGGCGGCGAAGGGGGGGTGGGGGGCGGCGGTAGGGGTGGTGGCGGTCCCAGGGGGGGGGGGGGTGGCGGGGGGGTGGCGGCGGGTCTGTCGGCGGCGGCGGCACGGGAGCAGGCGCGCAGCCGCAGGGGGGGGAGGGCGGGGAGGGGGCGGGCGGGCGGTGGGTGGGGGCCGGCAGACGGGGCCAGCGGGCCTGGGGTGGGTGGGGGTGGGACACACGCGGCGCCCGCCCACCCAGCCGCCCCCCCCCCCCAACAAGCTCACAGCGGGGAGGTTCGCGGCGTGTGCAGCGCGGCACCGGGGCGGTGCGAGGGGCGGCGACGACGCGATGGGGGGCGGGATGGTGGTGTGGTGGCAGAGGGGGCGCGGAGGAGTGGTGGTGGTGGCGCCCCGCCCGCGGCCGTGTGGCCGCGGGTGAGAAGGCCAATTGAGGGAGCGCGGCGGCCACTGGCGTGGGGGGCAGGGCGCCGCGTGCCCCTTCCTTCCTACCCTCCCCCTTGCAGCACACCCCCCCTCTGCGCGCGGGCAAGGGGGGACCGGGGGGTGGGAAGAAGGCGAGCGGCACCGGCCGGCCGGCCGTCGGTGGGCATCAATGGGAGACCCCCCCGCCGAGGGCCGCGCGCGGGCGGTGACGGGAGCCCCGCGCCACGCGCCCCGGCGTGTGAAAAAACGGGTGGGCACGGCGAGCCCGCCTCGGGGGCGGCCGCCGGGGGGGAGGGCGCAAAAAAGGGAAGAAAAAGATACGAACGAAAGAGCGGCCGCGCAGCGAGCACCCGCGGCCGGCGGCACGTCCCCCCGACACCCGGGCGGCCAGCGGGCCTCTCCCACACCCACACGCAGCGGGACCAGAGCGTTGGGACAGCCGCTCGCACAGCAGACGGCACACCCCCTTCCCCCCCCCCCCCCCGTGTGCGGGCGGCCACGCGGGCGGCCAGCCGGCCGGCCGGCTGGCTTGCCGCCCGCCGCACGCGGAGCGTAGCGTCGGTGGGGAAAGAGAGGGGGCGCAGCGGCACAGGCGTGGAAGGCGGAGAGGTGGGGGGGGGCACACCGCGAGAGCGGCGTGAGCGCGAGAGCGGGGTGCCCAAGGGGTCCGGCCTTTTGCAGCAATGCAGACAGCCGCCAGGCTTGGCGGTGGGGGTGGCGGCGGTCGGGCCGGGAACCCGGGGGGGGGGGGCCAATATCGCAGCCCCTTCCCGTGTTTCGTCTGCAAGCGCACGACCGCCGAGCCGGGGGGCTCCCCCTCGGACAGGAGGAGGGGGAGGAACGAGAGGGGATGCGAGCACGGGTGGAGCCTTGGTGTATGGAGTGGCCGCGGGTCACACGTCGTGAGGCGGGGCGGGGACGAGCGGCGGGGGTCCGCTCCACCTGGTCAGCAGGGGCGTTCGTCGCCGGTCAGCACCAGCTGGGCGGTGGGGGTCAGGTGGCGGACACCCATTGGGGGGCGCCGATTTCGCCGGTGTGGCGGCACGACGACGACTACGGGCAGCTTATGCTCCAACAAGGAACGGACTCACCACAGCAGCACGGGCAGAGGGGGGTGGGCGAAGGTCGGGGTGGCAAGTTGAGAGGAGGATCCGAAACCCGACGCAGCCTGACGTGACCCCCCTCGGGGGGCCCACGGCCTATCTACCTATGCGAAGTGACAACTCCAGGCGCGCGGTCGCCATGGGACAGATGCGAAAAAATATGGCCGCCATCAGCGACGAATCAGATCCGCTCGCCAACGTGTCCAGCTGCAAACGCAGCCCGTCCCGACGTCGCTGGGGGGGGGGAGGGGGGAGGACGTGGGCGGGGGGGAGGAGGGTCTCGGGGGGAGCAGGCGCTCCTCCCCCCTACGCAACGCCGCCGATTGGTCGGCGCCGGAGCGATCGCCCCCCATGCTGATGGCATCCACGGCCGCAGCCGACCGCCGCCAGTGCGCCACCACACAGGACGGCCTTGCCAGCGCACGGGCCTTGGACGGGGGGTGGCCACTAGACCAATAAGCGAGGGTGTCCGTGATCTTGCACCCCGCAGCCAGGAGCCGCTTAGTCTGTGGGTGAGCAACAGCCGTTTGGGCCGCGTGAGGATTCCCTCCTCTCAACCGCATCCTCGGCCATCACGGCCAGAAATGCCCGCGCAGCGCGGCGCCAGGTCTGGTCGCCGCGCCACGGTCACTCCCACCTCTGACGCCAAAATCGACCAGACACAACGTCGGAGCCTCTCCCGGCCGCCACACGGGCAGGTCATGGGGGTGCTCGCGAGGTGCGGACCGCAGAGGCGGTGGCGGCAAAGGATTCAGGGCCTCGAAGAGGAAGAGAGACCGTGCGAACAAGCCCCACGTGCGGAACGCGGGGGGTGGGGGCGTGGGCATGCGATCCACGCCGTGGAGGCCGCCGTCAGACAGAAGGAAACGGCTGGAGACCGCCTCCACGCGCGAGAGGAACCTGCACGCTCGAGTGAGTGGCCGGGGGACGCCTCCCATCATGGGATGGGTGTGGGGAAAGCCGGGGGTGTCTTCACCACAGAGGGTGGAGAATTGCGTCGAAAAGGGAGACTAAAAAGACACGTCGACCACACGAGCAGGACCCGCGGGTGGCACACCCGACCAGGGTTGCACCAGCCGTGGTGACCGACGGGGCAGCCACGCAGCCCCACGGGCGTTGGCGAGCCAAGCGCCGGGCCCACGCCTCGCCCGCCGCGCCGCCCACGGCGCCCCGCGGCGCCACGCCGCCCCCTAGCTGGCTGTTGCAGTCGTTGGCGTCCCCCCGCGCCAGTCCTCAACGGCCGACCCCCTCCCCCCTTCCCATATCTTGCTGTTCCCTTGCACAAAAAAAAAAAAAATAGCGGTTGATTTCTGCCACTTAAGTGCAAACTACGCCACACCCGCAACGACCGAACGACACCCCCAGACCCGCCACGATGAGCCGGGTGGGGCCCACCCACCCTTCCCAGCAAGGCCACCTCGGTGCGCTGGCGGCACCGTTGGCGGCACAGAACCCGCCGCTGCCGGCTGTAGTTGGGGGGGGGTAGGGGGGAGGGGGGGGTGGGCCTCCCCGGGGTCGTCCCAGGGAGGAATCGCCCGCCCGACGGCTCGTCCGTCTCCTGTCGGGAACCGTAATCGGCTGGGGTCTAACTGTTAACTGTCAGCCAGGGGGGGCCTCTTGGGTTCATCGGCTGGCCCTTGCCAGCGTGGCGGTGGGGTGGATGCCTCCCGCGCTCGTCCAATGGGTGCTCAGCCATTCTTTGCCCGCCCCACAGCCCACCTCTCAGCAGAGATCTGGGAGACACTGTCAACCACCGATCACGCAATGAACCGTGAAAGCTGCTGGGTTTCTCTGCGCTTGCACACCAGCCCCGCCCGGACGCCAAGGACTGGTCCTGTCTCCTCCTCCCTCATGACGTGTCACGAAACAGCCCGTACACACTCCCGAGTCCGGTGCCAGGCGCTGGCCTATTTTTATTTCTAACGCGCCAGAGCCGGCACTCCCCAGTCTGTTCATCCTCCGTCCGTGGTGTCGCGAGGACCTGACCGGCCCGTCGCTCGTTGGTGGCTTTACGGTCTCGTAGCCCTTCTCCCCGGGCGTGCCCAGTGAGCTCCCTGATAGCACAGGCATCGAGTTGCGCCACCGGGCGCGGACGCTCCTCGGAAAGATCTAGAGGAGAATGAATGCAGCCACAAGGGTGCGTGCATAGAACACACTGCTGGCCCTCGAGTGCGGGCCATGCCCGCGAGCACACAGCACAAGCGAGAGTGCCTTTTTACGCTTTTCTCATGCCAACGCGAACTAGTGGGGGGGGGGGGGGGGGAAGGCGGTGGAGAGCGATGAGTGAATACTCTACGCGTAGGCCCTACGCCCGAGGGCATACGCGTAGGCCCTACGCGTAGGCCACGGGCACGCGACCGGCAGGGCCGCCGCAGCTGCACGCGTCTGTCGCCGCGAGGGGCGGGGGCACGGGTGCGATTCCCCTGCATAGGGTGCGCCGGCTTGTTGAGCGGGCACCCGCTCCTCCTGCAAGGGCCGGGCTGTGGGGCAACGCATCCCTGTGCCATCGTCGGCGGACCCGTGAAGCGTTTCAAGTCGGAAATAGAACCGGTGAGACTAGTAGAGAAAAGCGAAGGGTAACTACAAGTGGCGGTCGCGTGGGTGCGACAGACGCTTCCCTCGTATATATCTCGTGGGACGCTCCTGAGTCCGGCCCCCCGCTGCGTCGGACCGACCCAACGGCTGAGTCATGGTTTTTCCCGCTGTCACCGAGTCCTGATCATCTTCCTGCAGACGTCGTATTTCAGAGGCTCACGATAACCTGTGCGGGCAAAGGCCTTGTTGTCAGCTCGACCCCGGCGCACCTGTGTAGTCCGGCCCGCGCTAGGTGAGTCCCCAGCGCTGTCCCTTTGCTTTCACCTCTGAGTCTGTTGCCGCAAAGGCCTGTTTGTGGTCGTGAAGCGCGGAAGGGTCAGGATCAGCGGGGAATGAGGGGCAGGTGGGGGTGCGCAGGGGGGGGGTGGGAGAGCGGGCGGGCGCGGATTGGGAGTAGGGTGTGACAGCCATTGAATGAGCGAAATGGGAAGAACGTCGCCTCCTTCTAGCTCACCGTGCACTACCATCCTGACAAAGGATCGGAGCTTTTGCAACCGGTGTGTGCCGCCCCACCAGCACAAGAGCCCGCTTTTTGACGGTATTCTTCACGACGGGGTACGAGCCCACGCGGACAGTGTGCCACGTCTGTACGCTGCGTCAGCAGAAGAGGTCCGAGGGGCAATGATATCATCTGGGAGGCGATTGGGGCTGCCACAGCCTGCAGTTTGAAACTGCGACCACGTCAAAGGAAATACAAAAGGACAAAGACCACAGCAGAAGCCCAAATGCCACTGCCGTCGTACAAGGCTGTACGATATAGCTGCTCCGGATGCGCAGTGACGACGAGTAGAAGAAACGAGCAAGAGAATAGACTTTTCCTTTGGTTGTTGGAGCTGATACGCGGGCAGCACCCCTCGCCACCTTCCATTGGTCATTCGGGGACAGCTCCCCCAGCACTTCCCCTCCTCTGCCCCCCCAACTGCAAACGATGTTCAAGCGGATCCGATACGGAGGCGTGGTGTGCACACACAGAGCTGCGGTATGCCGCTCCAAGCAAGAGGCAGCGGGCGAGACCGGCGCGTACGCGACAGTGTGTCCACGAGGGCGGCCCCGATCCAGTGGGAGGTCGGGCTGACGGCCTCGTTGATGGGTATATTTTTGGAACTTGAGAGTGCAAGAGAGACACTCGTACCTGCTTGAGAGTACCGACACTGCCCTTCCTCGTACCGCCCCTTCTCTTTCTCGCAGGACCGGGAGTGCTTCTGCCCACCATTATTGGCCCCCCCCGCCGTTGACCCGTGACTTCGAGACGCCTCGGCTATTTTTAATCGGTTGCACTTGTTTGGCCCGCCGCCGCGCCTCGCGCCGGCGGCGGCACGAGAGCGCGACGCACCGATGAGCCGGCGGCCCCGCCGCAGAGAGACGAGGACCGGGGCGACGCCCGACGGATGGGCAAACAAGTACAGCGCCAGTGGTTTAATTAGAGAGCTGAGCGACTGGCTTGCGGTCCGATGGCGGTCGTGCCGGCGCGGCGCGAACGAGCACCAAGACACTCGGCGGGGCGCGACAAGCGGCGGGCAAGAGAAGCCCGGCGCCGCGGGGCAGCCCCATCGGGCGTGCCTCACGGGTCACGTGGGAATATGCCCTTCAGCACCACTTCACCCACCCCCCTTCCACGGCCGCTTGGTCAACCCCTTCTGCTGTTGTTTCGGGACGGCAGCCCCGCTCAGGCGGCCGCCGCTACCTGTGACACGCACATCCGCTTGGGCGCATGCACGTACGTGCCCGCTCCCCGGCAAGCCACCTCGTCTGCCACGTCCTGATAGGTCACCCGGGCGTCGGACCCGCGGGCGGCCGCGACGCGGTCCGCCACGGCCGCTAGCTGCGCCATGTCCCCCGCGAGGGAGCCGGTCGCTGAATCCAGCCGGAACCGGTGCTCAAAGGCGTGGAAGGAGATGACGGGGGCGTCCCCACCGCGGGGCGACCGCTTCCACGGCGCCCGCTCAACCCCAGGCAGCGCCACCGTGCGCACCTGGTCGGCCAGGCCCGACACGTAACGGATGCACATGTACAGCCGCTGGGAGCCGCACGCCTCGCACATGCCCGCGGTGGCGGCCTCGCACGTCTCCACGTGCGGGCGCAGCGCCGCGACGAGCGCGCGGGACAAGACGACCGCTGCCCCCTGTGGCAGGGGTGCGCATGTCGGGCAAAAAGTGTCGCGGCACATGCGAAAGGTGGTTGCCACCGTCGGCGACGTGGCGGCCTCCTCGGCACGCGTCAGGTAGCCATCGTCACCTGGGAGGAGGCAGGGGAGCTCCCCACCGGCCACCCCCGTCGCAGCGGCGTGCACGTTGCGCAGGTTCGTGGCGTACGTGCCGTCGTCGCCATTGTCCACCCGCGGGGCCTCGAGGGCGCCGCCCCACAGCAGTTCCGACTTGGGGTCAGCACCCGTGGCGGCCAACGCGTCGCGGAGGCCCCCATCAAACACATAGGTGTCATCATCGACGAGCGCCAGCCAGTCGACCGACGCGTCGCCCGCCAGGCGGGTGTCCCACGCGTCCCGCAGGCGCACCAGGTGGGACCACGACCCCATCCGGCCTGGGTGCGCCTCGTCAGCGGGGCGGGAGGGCGCCACCACCCGCACCCGCTGGGGGATGGTCCTTGCCACCGCCGGCGACCGCGGCGACCGTGGCAACTGCGAAGACCGCAGGGACCCGGGAGACCCAGGGGACCGGGGCGATCGGGGCGACCCGGGGGACCGCATTCCGCCCACCCGGGGTGACCCATTGGTGTAGACTGTCACGTCCCCGACCGGTACCGCCGCCATCCACGTGCGGGCCGCCGCGGGGATGCGGGCGGAAAAGGTGGGCGCGCCGGCAAGGACGGCATAGGCAATGGGGCCACCAGGCCCGCGCCGCGCCGTGGACGCGCCCTCTTCCGACGCCCGACGGGAGAGGGTGGCCGGGTCGCCACGGGCAGGGTGGGCGGCGGCAGCCACGGCAGTGAGGGCGAGCGCCACTGCCGCCAGCGGCCGGGTGTTGGCAGGACGGGGGGCCGGCATGATGCCGGACAGGGGGGAGGAGTGGGGGGGAAGGGGCAGAGAGGTGGGTGAAAAGGGGAGGGGGCGGGAGCACAGACGATGGGCGCGAGCAGACCGGGAGGCGGCGCTCAAGCAGGAAAGCAGGCGGATGATGGCGCTCTGGGGGGATGGCACTGGTTGTTCTGGCCACCACCCTGGGGAAGGCTGACCAGCCCCGCCTATGTAGCCGACCACGCCGGCCATGCCGCGCCCGCCACGCCGTCCGGGGGTGCCCGCGCGTCGGCGCGGCCAGCAAGGCGCACGATTCCGGCTGGCCCATGTCGCGCACGTCAACCGGGGCTCGACCATCGTTGCTGCAACGGGCCGCCCCCCGCCGCCCCCGCCGCCACCTGCTTGCCATTGGACGTACAGAGGGCGCCCAAAGGGGGCGCACCGGGTGCAAAATCCGGCAGCACGTCCCGGCGCGCGCCGCTGGGGGTGCCGCGACAAGCCGCAGCGGGAAGAAGATGGTGGGACAAAGGAGGCTCACCAACGACACGGGCACGGGTACGCGTGCAGGCGCGAAAGGGATGGAGGGGAGGACGTCGTGTTGATGCCCGAAGTGGCGCTTGTCTGCCCTGCACACTTGGCCGTGGCACCACGCAACTCCATGCAACGTGGCAAGCATGTGCGTAAGCTACGGTACGTAGTGCTTTTCGATGGGCGCAAAAGAACAAAGTCTGGCGCTGATCCACTGATGAATTGGCCGCGCATCCAATACCCTGTCCCAGCACCTCGGCGTTGTGTCTGGCCGTGTCTTCGCCGCCCCCGACGCCCTCGTGGCGGTGGGCACCATGGCCAACGCGACACCAGCCACGCGGGGGGGTCCTTCCCGTGCTTCCACCGCTCCCCCTCCAGGGCCTGTTACGTGCACAGCAGAAGCGCCTGCGCCCTCCGCAGCTGCCTCCCGGCGAGTCCCCGCCAAGATTCGACTGGTACAGTACGCTACGGGGGCTGGTGACCCTCTATTATCCCTGTTGGATGCGCGTCGCGCCTTTTCGGTGTTGGTTGAACTGATAGTCGCCATCGTCTGAAGAATTGGTGTCTGCCGGCTGCTGACCTCGTCGGTATCTTGCTGTGTCATGTTTTGCGGTTGGCGTGGTTCGTTTTGTCGGCTGCGTCCCGCTCCAGGTACCAGGATGAGCGACAGCTTCCTTTCATACAGAAGCTCATTGTACGTGATGATTGACCGTGTTAGCTCCCATGGTGGGTCTGTCATACGTGTCTTGGTCGGCGGTCCCCCAATCCTGTTGTCGGGGGCTTGTTGCTGACTGTCGCGTCCCCCCTCGCGTGACCATATGTCGTCCCCCCCTTCTTTTGTGCAAGCGCCGCAGGATGGAGACCTTTCAGAACCCTACTCTATCTTTACTTATCGATACTTCCTCACGCAGTGGCCACAGCTTTGCTTTTTGGTACGTGGGCTTGATGAGTCACTTGGGTGGTCTCAGGTTGCGTCCCGTGCGTCCTCCCTTTTTCTTTTTTGCTTGCCTGGGCTTTCTTCGCCACGCTGGCTATTGCGTGAAACTGACAGTGTGCCTTTATCCCCCTGCTTGTCCCGCGTCACAGGCCGTAGACATTGATACCGAGGCCGTCATCGGAGCGATTGTGTGCAAGTTGGACACTCGCCCCAGGCCCCTTCGTCCCGCTCGGTTACCGAGCCCCACGTACGTCTCTCGTCGACCCATCGTTTTCCCCATCGTCCCAGGGGGGCCGCCGTCCCCCCCGCCGCTACCGCCGCCCCCCGAGACGGCCCCCTACCTTCGGGGCTATATTGCCATGCTCGCAGTGGCCACCTCCCACCGTCGGTCGGGGACAGGCACGGCGCTTGCGGCGCGTGCAATGGAGGCGATGGTGGACGCTGGCGCCGCCGAGGCGGTACTGGAAGCGGAAGCGTGTAACGAACGCGCGCTCGGCCTGTACGAGAACCTGGGGTTTATGCGCACAAAGCGGCTGGAGGGGTACTATTTGAATGGGAGCGACGCCTTTCGCCTAGTGGCGCGTCTGCCGATGCGGTCGAGTGGGAGCCTTGCACCTCTGTAGCGGGAGGTCTGGCTCTGTGAGTAGGCAACATCCGTCGCGTCTCCCGTAGCGCAGTGGCGCCTGTGGGCAGGTGCCACCCCCTCTGCAGCTGCATCCGAGTGCCGCGGTGTGCAAAAAACTCGAACCTTATGTGTTTCAATAGAGTAGAGTAATTGTATGGGGTTTCACGAATGCAACTAAAGCAAGTAGCTGCAACGCTCAATGCATGCCGTGAGCCCCGCTCACGCAAGGCACCTTGGGAGGAGCGTCGCCATGGCTCGGCAATAGGACTGCACGGCAGACCGTGTCGCCAGCGGATGTTCCTTCGTGGGCCTTTTATCCCTCTATCGCACCAAGCCAACGACGCAGCTTATCAGGCTGTTCGGTCTGCACGTCACGTGCTGCGACCGTCTCTGCACTGGACTCTGCTGACTTCTCTGCTCCCTTACACTCACGCCCACCTGGGTACTCTGCTGCCAAGCCAACAGCCATGGGCAACTGCTTTGGGTCTGACCCTCCTCCCCCCCCCCCTTCTGCGGACGCCATTCGGTTATCCATCTTCCTGTCTACGGGCCAGCGTGTCAAGGTCTGGTGTCTGCCGCAGGACACCCCCCCGACTATTCAGCGAAAGGTCGAGGCCGCCCATGGCCCCCAGCCGCTCGTGGCGGTCAAGGGGCAGGGCATGGTGCCGCCCGCGCTGCTCATCCGCTACCAGGGAAGTTGGTACTGGTGGGAGGCAGGACTGACTGTGGCCGCTGCACAGCTGACAGCAGAGTCAGAGGTCAAGTACCAAGACATCAGCGACCAGCTTGCCAACATTAAGCGCTTCTCCAACGCCCACTGGGCAGTCTCCAACGGCGCAGTTCTGGGCAGCTCCGTATTTTAAGTACCACGTACCGCTAGTAAGGTAGCGGGGGGCGGGGGGATGGCGGGTCATGGGTTGCTTCCTATCGCTACGGCTACGTAACCGTTAAGGATGGTACGTTGGTCGAGATGCCCATGACCAGGCACTTGGTTGCGTCGTCTCGGACACTCGCTGGTCCTTGTCCAAGAGGGGGGGGGAGTCGTTCGATTACTTTTTGTAGAGGCCTACACGAACTCTGGAGCGCGTCAGAGCTCTCGTCGTCGAGTCAGTACTTGGATACTGACGAGTGGCCTTTCCTGGTTGCGCTGGCTGGTGGTGTATGGGCATCAAACCTGCTAGGATTGGGAGTGGAATGGGTTCCCTCGGCGGCCCTCCGCCGCGCACGGCGCTGACGTCGAGAAGTCAGCCACAACAGCACATTACAAGGATGCCTTCATTGTTTGGCTACCTCGGCTGGGCGGCTTCGATCTGGAGCTTAAAGGGGTAGGGGCACCGCGCCTGTCGCGTCACCGAGCCTGATGCTGCCGCCGCGGTCACGGTGTATGGCTTGTGTGGAGGAGAGTTGGAGTTGGGGGAGGGGGGGGGAGGGCACACTGCCCTCGATGGGAGCGCCCACAGGGGCTGGCCTTGTCAAGCTGGCGGCGCCGCCACGTGAGTGGGCACCTGGTCTATCCCATGCCGTCATCCAGGAGCGGCACCAGCGACTCCGTGCGCCTGCCGTTGTGGTATCCCACCGCCGGCCGCAAAAGCGTGGTCGCGGTCGCGTACGGCCTTAGCCGTTCTCGTCGCCATTACGGCCCGCGTTAAAAGTCTATTTATGTAGTCTCATGGTCAGATGGATGCGTCGCCGGGGGGCGGCACCCTGGTAGCCGCTGATACGGCATCAGCAGGGCGGAGGGGCCACGACGCTCACATTGACCCGGCCTCCATCATGCACTGGCGGCCGACCGCCTCAGCCCGCGGCGCCACCCAAGTCCGCCGCCCGCCCCCACCACCGATTCGCAACAGTGGTTCGACCCGAGGTTGCGCCACCTCTGCCGATCGGCAGGGGGGAAACCGACGCGCCCCCGTGATGGGAGTGGCTGATGGCCTCTATGAAAGCGTGCTGCCGAGCGTTGGCGATAGAAGGCGGACTGTCCGTTGACGTTCCCGACGGGCCCTGTTTCCGAGCGGCACAAGCGGGCGGTGTGGACGGATGGCAACTGGTAAGCCCGTTTTGGTCTGTGACGCTGCGCCGCGCGTCAGGGACCCGCGCTGCCGACGGGGGACGGGGGGGAGGTGGGGCGATGGGTAAGGGTCGATGGGGGGGGGGTGGCGGTGGAAGTGTCCCGCTGAGAGGACTTGGCCGCCTGCCTGCTCTGGGGGTGCAGTCAAGCGGGCCAGTTCATCTGGCTGCCGCCGCTGCAGCGGCGGTCGCAACCGCCGCAGCAGCCGCCGCCGCCGCCGCCGCCGCCGTCGACGAGTCCGCTACGGGGCGCTCCTGCACGAGGCGATGGGCGTCGCGGGCGTCTGACGGTGGGTTTGGCGGTGTCGGGACGTACGCCTGACAGAGCTGGAGCGACCTCCTCCTTTTTTGATGGCTGCGCTATCGTTTTGTGTGCGTGGTGCGTCCACGGCCTGGGACGGGGGTTGTGACCACCCCCTCCAGGCGGGGGCGTGTGCACCACGGCCGCCACCGCCCACCGTGGCGGTCGCGGCAGACTGCTCGAGTCCGCTACGGCCGTCGTCGCGGCCGCCGTCGCCGCGATGTTCGCCGACCACGTGAGCGTTGGCGGCGCGGTATCCCGACTCGCGCGAGCCCTTGCACGGGGCGGGCCAGACGAGGGGCGACGGTGACGGCGACGGTGACGGTGCCGGTGACGGTGAACAAAGCATGACGACGCAACAGTGAATAATATTTGTTATAAATACATACCATCAACCACATCGATCCAAGTCCCCAACACCGTTGGGCATCAAATTTGGACCTGTGTAGGTTGGTCCATTTCGTCGCCGTTCGCGCGCGCGCATCTCACCCCCAGTTCGGTGTCGGACGGGCAGCGTGCCCGCCCAAACCACGAAACACCCCCGCCAACCGAGGCCGTCGGGCCACACCCGGGTGGCCGCCAACGGCCTGTTTTCTTGCGTTTCGGGGGCCTGTGTGCGCGCCCGACTTGGAACACGCGGATGTGGGTCGAGTTGCACTCTCGCCCCGCCCTCCGGTTTCGGACGCGCGCGCGCCCTCACACCCCCGCGGCCGCGCCGGCACTTAGCTGTGGAGGCCCAAGAGCTGCCGGTTTTTGCCCCTCTTCGGCTGCCGCGTGCCTGCGATTGCGCGCACCCCTTCCCCCCCCATCCCGGACGGGCAGCCCTCCGTCCGTGTGGGCATTCCCTCCCCTTCGCTGTGCCCCTGTCTCCCATCTTCCCCTTTTGTCTCCATAGCCCCTCGCCGTTTATTCTCTCCCCTGGTGCCCGGTGCCAACCGCGGTCTGACCCCGCGCTGCTGTCAGCGCTCCCGCTGGCCCGCCTGGCAGTTGCAACCGAAGCGGGTGCGCTGCTCCGGCAGCTTTTTCCCTTGCACCCGCCCCGCCTTGTGTGACTACCGCCTGGCGCGGGGGTGACGCGCAATGGAAGCCACCGTTGACGCTGCTGCCAGGCGGCATCCTCACCCGTCCAGCCTGCCACTGGCCGGCCTGGACCTGTTGGCCAACCCGCGGCCGACTGACGGCGGCGGCGGCGGCGGCAACGGGGGCGGCGACGGCGCGCCAGGCGATGCGGGCGCGGCGGAAAACGCGTCTGCGCCGGCGCCAGCGCCGTCCGCGCCAGCGGCGGCCGCACCGGCGCCCTCCCCTGCGCCCACGCCCACCGTTCGGACGGCCGTGCCCCCCCGCCCCGGGCTGTCACCGGCAGCAGCGGCGGCAGCCGCGGGTGCAGCGGCTGCGGCGGCGGCGGCCTTGGCCGCCGCTAATCCCGATGGCAGCCCCGCCGGAGACGGTTCGACCAAGCGCCGATCCGTCTCTCGTCGCCACTTTTTTCCCGCCCTCGACGCGCTGCTGCTGACCGAGATGGTGGCGGTGGACGGCCACATGGCACCCTATGGGGCCAAGGGCAAGCGCTTTGCCGCTGTCGCTGCCGCCCTTAACGCCCACCCAGATGTGCCGTTTGAAGTGACACCCAAGGCCGCGACCGACCGCTACGAGCTGCTCATGGAGTGGTACCGCAAGGGCGACGTGGGCCGCCTCCGGCGCAACGGCAGTGAGGATGATTACGACACGGTGGCGGAGCTGCTGGCAGCAGTGGCAGCTGACCTGGACAATGCGAGCGCGGCCAAGGCCGAGGCCGCCGCTGCGTCGGCTGCCCACGGCGGCTCTGGTGGCGCTGGTGGCGGCGGCCCTGGGGGTGTATGGGCGAACGGTGGGGTGCCTGGCGGGGGCAGTGGCGCCCGCGCTCTGCTCCGCGGCAGCGGGCGCCTTGGACCGGACGAGGAGGAGGATGGGGACGGCATTGTGGTGACCCCTCTGCTGTCGGGCAGGTTAAAGCGCGCCCGCCTCGAAGGGGGTATGGCTGGCCCGGGCGGCGTCGGTGCTGCCGGCGGCGCGGGCAGTGGCGCCGGCCTGGTGGACGACCCAGGCATGTCGGGCCCGATGCCGGCGCTCACACCTGCTGGGGACGGCGGTGGCGGCGCTTCTTCGACGGCGCCATCTCCGTGGGACGTGCTCCTTCGTATTGAGCGGGAGCGCAACGCGCTGGAACGGCAACGCCTGGAGGGGGAGGCGCAGCGGCTGGAGGTGGAGGCCGCTCGCCTTCGTGCCCAGGCTGTGGCGGATGCGGCGCGGCTGGCTGCGGAAAAGGATGACCGCGCGGCAACGCGGACGCAGATGGCGCAGCTGATGTCGTTGGTGGCGGACCTGGCCAAAGGCAGCCGGCGGAGCGAGTAGTGGGAGGTGGCGGTGGGGTGCATGAGCAGCTCACCGGGCAGTGGTGCTTCGTGCGCCAAGGAACATATTTTGCTTGAGCGAGGGCAGGGACTTTGGAAGCGCTCGTTTGTCGGTTGTTTTGTCGTGTCTTTGTATTGTGGGTCGTCTGGTGTTTGTTGGTGACTTGTATGTTTGTGGGCAGCCTTTGGTTGTTTGCGCGTGCTTCTGCTTGTCGTGCGCTGGTAGCGTATGGTGGTAGAGGCGTGCCATGTCACCTTTGCCATCATAACGCGGCTTTTTACTCGCGGGGGATTCGTATGGTGCCCTTTTTCTGTTCGTCCCTTCTGCGCGCTTGTGTGCCCCCCTCGCAATACGACGCTACGACGCGGGCGGACACGTCTTGGTGCACGAATGGAAAGCGCGGGCTGCCGTTGCGGATCGAGTGAAAACACGCCCCGACGCATTCTTGTCGGCCACGGTCGAGAAGGGGGGGAGATGGGGTTCTCCGCCCCCAGGCAGCAGCTTGTGGACACGACCGACGGCTGAGGTGTTGCGTGTGTGGCTCGGCGTGTGGTGGTGTGTGGGTGGGCGCGCTAGGGCCAGCCGCCAGCCACCACAGCGGCCCAGATGGGGGGTGAGGAGGGGGGGGGGGGGCGAGTGTTTGAGATTGCGCGCGCGCGCTCCCGTGCCTCGGGCCCCGAATCGTTAAGTATATGCCGTAGCAGCAAGTAGAAAGCGTTGCCAATTGAACTGAGGAGTTGCCTGAGACGAGTTAATAGTTAAATAGTATCTTATGCCACGTGTGCAAGAGGAGGAATAGGAGGGGTGAGGGCATACAGTAACTATTCAATTGTATCGTGTTCGTTTATATACCACCTGGTATATAAACGAATACCGATCGACCGCCCAAGCTTCATTCATGTATTGACGATCGGTGCCGAAATTAAGCGATAGATCAATAACAAGTCGAGCGTCCACGATTGACAGCCCGTGCCCCACCTCACCGTCGCCGACGTCACGCCGACGTCACGCCGTCATCCACCACCGTGAGCATCCGCACCAGCCGCTTGTCTGGCCGCCCCTGCCCAACCCCTCTCTTTCTCCAATATCGCCCCATCTTGGGCGTTCTCGTCGTAGGATTTCTCAACAACTGGCCTGCGATTTACCTCCTCGCCTTTGTCGACCCCCTCTATTTGTGGCTTCTCCTTGCTGCAGACGCCCTCCCCCCCCCTTTTCCCCTCCTTTTTTCCCTTTTTTTCCAGGCTACGCTTCCCGTTTGTCAACATGCCTCCGACAACGCCGCGTGCTGCGCGCGCTCTGGCTGCCGCCGCAGCTGAAGCAGCTGTGCAAGAGATCTTCCCCGCGGCAACGACAGAGACACGGCACGCCTTCAGCGTGGCGGCGGCCGCCGCAACAGCCGCAGCCGCAGTGCACTTCCAACAGAGCGCCTCACGATCTACTCCCCTCCGACCGGCAGCGTCAAGACGGCCGGCAAGACCGGCGGCATCGGGCGTTTCCGATGGGCATGTCCGCAAGGAGCGGACACCCGTCACCCTGGGCGACAAGATTGCGTTTATCTGTTTAGTTGATAGAGGGACGCATACGTCGTTACAGGCTGTATTAGACTCCTTTCACGTTTCCATATCCCTTGAGGCGGCCCGCAGCATTTGCAGGCCGAGAGAGCGGGCTAAGCTCCTAGCGCGGGCGCGCAGCGGCGAGCCACTCAATGCTGTGCGCCAACGTCGGTCAAGATTGAAGCGGTGGATAAGGCGCTGCGCGCGTGGTACGATGGCATCCAGTCCATGGCGCGCAGCGACCTTCCTGTGACTCTGGCAGTGTTTGAGCCCAAGGCGGCCGAGATTGCAGCCGAAATGGGCGTGGCGGGCTTCATGGCATCGAAGGGCTTTATCCAGAAGTGGGCGCAGCGACACCAGCTGCGCAACGTGGCGCTTTGGGGCCAGGGTGGGTCGGCGATTGACGCTGCTCAACAAGGAGCCGAAAGGATGACCGAGATACGGGAGGAGCTGTCCAACTACGACCCAGAGCATATCTACAATATGGACGAGACGGGGCTGCAGTTTCGGTGTCTTCCAAACCGGGCCTACATTGCGGCGGGGCAACGACGGCGGGCCCGAGGGACGAAGGCCATGAAGGCCAAGGATCGGGTCACCCTCGTGTTGGCATGCACTGCCACGGGCTCCCATAAGATCCCAATCTCTATCATTGGGTCGGCCGCCGTGCCCTTGTGTTTTAAGCCTCCCCGACCGGCCTGCCCTCTTCCCTACTTCAGCCAAAAGTCGGCGTGGATGGATGCGGATGTGTACGACAAGTGGTTTAACACGGTGTTTGCCCCAGCTGTGCGGTCACGGACCAGCGAGCCTGTCATCCTCATTGTCGACAACTGTGGGGCGCACACGGAGTTGACGCATCCGCAAGTTACGATTTGCGCTCTTCCCCCAAACGTGACGGCCATCCACCAACCTCTGGATGCTGGCGTGATCGCGTGTGTCAAGCGTCGGTATAAGAAGCGCCTAATATCGCTGGTCATCCGCGCGCACGAGGACAGGCAGCGGCGTGAAGCTGCAGCGCGGGCAGCCGGGCCGACCGCAGCGCCAGCACCGGTGCCAACAAACGGGCGCAGTGCGGCGACGGAGGCGGCGGCGGGGCCTATTCTGCACACGGGCGCGGTGCCAGGCCCTAGCAGGCCTCCCGAAGCGGCGGGGGCAGCGGCGACAACACTCGAGGTGACGAGGCTGGGCCCTCCGTCGGCGGGAATATGGCCGGAGGTGTCAGCACCACCGGGCGGCGAGTGTGACGCCGCCCCCGTGCCAACCGGTGCGCCGAATGCTGCGGGACCCAATGCGAGCCCCCCCCCCAGCACTACCGGGCGGCGAGTGTGTGAGGCACCACCCACACCCGGGCAGCCCTCAACGTACTGGTGAACGGTGTCAGCTGCCCGCGCAAGCCAATGAGGCTGCGGGGCGCGGGGAAGATGACGGGCGGGGTGACGGTGATGGGGGTGGGGAAGAAGATAGGCGTGACGGCGGTGAGGGTCGAGGGGGTCGAGGGGTTCGAGGGTAAAGGAGGTCGTTGTGTCTGTGTTCGTTCTTTCCCCCGAGGTCTCCCCGGGTGGCGCCCGCACTCACGCATTATATACCCCCGGGGGGGCACCCAGGGTGCCCCAAAGCATGCGATTGCCCGTGCCGCCGGGGGGGCGGCACCAATGGGCTCAAAACAAGGCATAGGCTCTCAGAACAAGTCAAGGTGGGTGTGCGCGCCCCAAGGCGCCCCACCAGACAGCCCCAAGCGGGGGCGGGGGCGGCGTGCGGCGCTCGTGGCGCCGCGCGGCTGGCCTCACACGCCGGTCGGCCGGAAAGGCCGCAGAGGCGTGTAAGCCAGACGCCAGTCTTCGGGTCGAAAATCTCCCGTGGGTCAGCAAATCTTGCCGTTCCCATTGGCTCGTGGGGAGATTGTTCCGGCTGGCCGATGAGTCAGAGATGTGGCTTGTCCTGTGGTCCGTTAGTCCTCTGATCCGCGGAGAGAAAATATCCGTCCGGGGATGAGTCAGGGTACTAACAGGTAGCCGATCCGCGGCTCTCGTGCTGACCGTCTGCGACCCGTAGAATCTCGGCCGGACACCACGGCATCTCCAGATTACCAAGGAGTTGATGCGTCTTGGAAGGAGTTGGCTGAGAAGGACAGGGAAGGAGAGGCCCCAGTCCTTATCCCCGAAGCTAGAGTCTTGGGGATTTAGGGGGCATATCCTTACAGAGTGTGACGCCGCCCCCGTGCCAACCGGTGGGCCGAATGCTGCGGGACCCAACGCGAGCCCCCCCCCCCCCTCCGCCGCCGAGCCCTGTGCTCCGCGCGCCACTCCTGGGTCGGCCACTCCACGCGCCGCCCCCGGGCCGAAGGGTGCGCCGATTGCTATGGAACCCAGCACAAGCCTCCCCCCTCCCCTCCGCCGCGCCGGGATCTATTGAAGCGTTTCCGTTCAACTCGATTTCGGTTGACGGTTTGCCGTCGCCTACGCCGGCTGACATTGCTTTGGCTTCCAGACCCAATGTGTTGGTAGCCCCCCCAAGCACCGCCCCGGCTGATTCAACGAGGCGCAGGCGCTCACGGGCGCCGAGCCCGAGGCAAATCCTGGGAGTTCGCGACGGGGCTCCAGTCCACCTGCAAGACGTGGCCGAGCTTATCCTCGAGGAGTGGGCAGCGGTGACGACGGCCACGATTGCCCATTGCTGGGCAAAGGCGCGCATTCTGCCGCTTGGCATGGAGGCGCGCCTCTTGGCTGACCACGGAGATTACCGTGCCGCCGTCCAGCCCATTGGCGAGGACGTATGTGAGCTATTGTCCCTAATGGGCACGTCTGCTGTGGCGCAGAACTGCTTTGGCGCGAGTGACAGGGCTGAGCAAGAGCTGGCTGTGGAGGGATGGCTGGGTATCGCGGAGGACCCAGACGCAATCGAGGACACAGTGGACCAAGTGCGTCGAGCGCAATCCGCCGATGTAGACGAGGCGAGCGAATAAAAATAGGGGACAATTGTATCATTATGAGCTACTCTTCTGGTTCGGTCGTGAAGCTCTCCGGTGCTTCATGCTGTGACGTCTTGTGGTCTGAGGCGCAGAGGGCAGGCGGCAGTCCAGCTCGACAGTGAACGATCGCGCGACGCCGTCAAACGATCGACAATCGTTCCAAACTGGGGCGAATTTATCAGGGGCCAAAGGCGGCTGGCACCGCCGACTTGGTGGGCTACTTCATGGCCCACCCCCGTATATAGTCGAATAATGACTGTACCCACCCACGTGGACGAACGGGGAGACTAAAACGAGGCCATATATTGGTTTTCGGTATTCAAGTCCTACTTACCTTTCGTCACAACTTGAAAAGCACTTCAGCCAATCAGACGCGCGTAGCACCACGCGCCCGATACTGTATGTAGTCTGTTGACTATCGGTGTGACTAAAACTCGCTGCTTTGGTCACTCGGATAGTCCACGGACCAACGGAGGTATCCCTGGGCTTGATCTGATTGGCTGTCGCTTCGTTACAAGAATATGCGATTTCGCTCTGTAACGTTACATTATAGTCCAATGTCGGATAGTCACGTTGGTGCGTACGCCCTGAATGAACACAAGGGGGAGCCTGCAAGCAGACTTGCCTGAAGGTGGATTCCATTTAGAGCATGTCTATCGGTGGAACCGACAACCCATACTATTGTGGGTTATAGCTCAGATCATGTCTATCGGTGCACCTATAACCCATAAAAGAATAGCTCTGAGCTATCTGCGGGGCCAAATCCGGGCTCGGATAGCGCAGCGGATAGCTCAGAGCTACCCTCTGAGCTACTATAGCCAAGCCAATGAGATGGTGCCATCCCAGGAATGAGCGGCGGTGGCACAATTTCTGTTCAGAAGTAAAGAAGAAGTGGCACAAATATAGTGAGAGTGACCAGTACAACACTCGCAACTGCAAAGCCCGCCGGTCCCGCCGTCCAATCCATGGCACTACCCGCCGTCTTTGTTGGACAGCACGGCAGGGAGGACGGCTAAAAAAGCTTGTAGTTGAGCCTCCACCGACATGCGGGAGTGGTCGTCGAGATCTCGAAAAGATCGACCAGTCCCCAGAGGCCGTAGCGAGTTCAGAATCTTGACGTGGAAGGGATGGCCACGCCTGCCCGTGCAGTCGGTCCGCTGCAGCAGCGTCGGGTCCACGAGGGGCAGCTCGTGCTTCAGGACATGGTACAACCGGAGAGGAACTCGGAACACTCCGCGAAAGTGGGAGGAGTGTAGTGGTTTTACGTACCTTAGGCGCCTAGCACCCAGAACACACAGAGAAACAACCCACCAAGAACGCGGGGAGACCGGAGAGATACTGAACCGCCGACCGCCTGGCTTGTTCACGCGGGGATCCGCGACCAGGACGACAGTGTTCAATCACACGCAAGTCTGTTTTTTTTCGAAGGGGGAAGCAACGCGCACCCCCACGCACACTCTTACCCTCTCTCACCCGCACCCAGCAACCCTCCACACCGGGCCACGTGCGGGCCAATCAAAACCCTCCAACATGTCCGGAGGGCCCCCTCCCCCACGGATCATTCCTGCCAGCGGGGCAGGAATCTCCAAGACACGAGGGAGAAATGCCCCACCGGACATCCGTGCCAACACTCAAGATCTCACCAATCTCACAATCACGCAAAACACTCAAGCTCAATCCAAACCCCAAATGCATCCCATCCCGGATTATGGACCAAAGGCCAATTCCGGTCAGGGGAGAATCCCATACACTGGGAATCCCAATATGGCCCCAGAACCAATGGCGACCCGGTCCCATCTCCATAGGAGGGGACCAATCGGAAGCCAGTAAAATCCCGAAGAGCCAAATCGGCCCCATCGTCCACACTAGGAAGGTAGGCGCAGGGGTACCACGCGATCTCTAGGAGGTCCCCCCACGTGGAGGGCCCATAGGGTCCCTACAAGGAGGTATACCTCGAAGAGGATGACAGGTAGTCGGCAAACCAGGAACACGCACCTCCGTGTATGTTCGAAGCCGACCCTACTGTGGCAGTATCGACCCCCAGGTAGGGGGACAACACGTGCCATGCAAGGGGCGGCAGGCCACTAGCCTGACCCATTCCTCCCCCTGCATTTGGGTCCATATTCCTTAAGTTTGGGATAGTTAGCTTAGTAGTAAATCCAACTTGGATTTGAGGGTTTTCTGCATTTATCGTCTTGAATTTTCGTGTGGCCCGGTGGGCAGGTGCTGGGGTGGGAGATTCTGAGTTGCGAGATTCTGAGGGGACCCTGGGGGGATAAGGGGAGGGACAGCGGGGCTTGGCCTTGCTTCCCCGTCCCGACCAAGAAACTGTTGGACCACACACCATCTTCTTGTTTGTCAGTGGGGGGATTGCCCCACAACAGGGATAGAGTGTGTGCGACTTGCACTTCTTCCGGTTCCCCCGACACGGGAGGCAGCTCTTGTGCACCGCCCCAACTTGGGTGTCGTGTGTGCGAGAGGTTTTTGCCACACCTACCTGCCGCCCGCCCCACGCTGCTGGTACTGGCTCGAGCGCAGGCCCGCCGGCCGTTGGAGCAGCTAAGCATACTTCGATAACAGCCTCCTCCTCGTCATCGTCGCTCAACAGGTGCATAAATAGGTCGTCCATTGGAAAAAAAAGGGGGGGGAGCGGGGGGAGGGAAGGTCGGAGGGTGAGACGGGTCAGGCAAGGACAGGCAGGCAGGGATGTAGGCAGCGATTCACGAGCGTGTGCGTTGTCTCGCCACTCTTCAAACCCTTCAGACTTAGCGAATTTAATAGAATTCCACATCAAGTGGCTCTCATTTCGACATGCAAGTCTGCTGAAGAAGCCAGAATGGCTCAGGACCGATAGACATGCTCGGAGCTATCGCTATGAAAAGTAGCTGAATAGGTATGGGCTTGAGCTCCACCGACAGACATGCTCTTAGCTAGCTAGGCCGGTTTGCACAGTTCGTTTTTGACCGCTCGTAGCTCAGGCGCTACTGCCCCGTTTTTCACACATTGTCATTTATTTCTCGAAGAGGAGAGCAACTCACAGGCTTTCTTTTTCTGTGACAAGCATGTCTGCTTGCTGTATAGTGCGTCCCGTAGACGTGCACGTGTCGTGATCATGTCAAATGTCGGCCACTGGACCAATCGAACCCACACTGCACGACCTGTGCACGCCCACTTTTTACGGGACGCACAATGCATGGCATGCATGAGAAATCTTTCCTCGTCTCGAGCGGGCACTAGTTTCTATTCTACTGCTCGCCTCATTTGAGGCGATTCGCCTCAATTGAGGCGGTTTTTCAGCGGCCGTTTACAAGGTCTTCCACTCATCTGAGAGTGAAACTGACCCCAGAAACGGACTCAGCTGTTTGCCTTTGGGAGAGCCGGAGTGCGCCCGAAGACGACGGGTTGTCATCGGTTGGCGCCCTCTTTTTCGCGCCACTGACTGCTTCCGGCAAAAGTTCGAATCGACGAAATAGATATCACGGAAAGTTTAATTGGATCCAATTTCAATCATTGACGGCGCAGAAGCCGCCCCAGTCGCAGCGCAGGGCACTTCCAGAAGAGCTGCAGTATGGCCAACAGCCGTTTGGCCGATGGCGCGTGCGCGCTCCTCCGTGCTTGTACAGCGGCGTCCGTCACAGAGCTCCTCAGAGGAGCAAGCGTCCGCGCCATGTACCCGACCTCCCACGCCTGCCCCGGACTGCCTTCCTCTGCACTCCGGCGCCCACCACCAGCGCTCCCCATCCCTCTGCATCCCTTCCCCTTGCTGTGGCCGCGGTGTGCTCTGCCCCCCCTCTTACTTCCCCCCCTACTCATCGCCCCCCCCCCCCCCCCTGCTCTTCCCTCCCCCCTCACCTTCCCCCCCCCCCCCCTCCCCTCCCCCTCCTTTACGCACCATGGGTGAGCCCCCGACTGCCGGCTGCGTGCCCACTGTCACCCCCACCGCCACCCAAGCCCCCATCCCAAGCCCCCCCCGTCCTCGCCGGCGTCCTCAGGGACCGGGCAAGGACCGTCGCCTGGAGGTGGGCGCCGAGGTGCACACGAAGGCGACCAACGTCACCAGCTTTGCAGAGTGCTCGCGCCTGTTTGGCTCGCTGGCGTGCAAGAAGCTCCTGAGCGGCCGGGTGCAGGAGGTCGTGCCGGGCTTCCAGAAAGATGGTCGCCGCAAGACGGAACTGCGGGTGCTGTGGGCGGTGAAGGCCAACACGGTGGACAAGACGCTGGCGTTGGGGAGTGTGAAGGCTGGTCCTCCCCCCGCGCCCATCGCTGACTCGACCCCCTCCGCTGTCGAGGACGGCACGCCCGGGACTCTGCAGTCTCAGCTGGGCATGGTCTCGCCGACTGGGGTCCAGGATGTTCTTCCTCTCCCTCCGTCTACGACCACGGGCTCCCATCCTACCACCGCCCCCCCCTCTGCGGCTTTTCCGAGCGCATCCCCGGCGGCCCTCCGCGCACCTCCCGCTTCCCCTGCCACGGCGACTGCGCATGGCATGTCCTGGACGGCGGGGTCTGTGTCAGAGCCCATCGGCGGCCCCGTGCCGCGTCGGACCTGGTCGGTCCGAACGTTGTCTGGGGAGGTCATCATTGAGGACGGGGACTCGGTGGGCGAGGGGAGGGGTCGCACTGCGTACGACTACTTCATGGCTATGTTCCCCATGGACCAGCTCACGCGTATGGTCCGCTTGACTTCGGCCAAGCTCGAGGCGCGGGCACTGCGGCCGACTACCAGGGGGGAGCTGCTCAAGCTCACCGGCGTTATCATCCTGGCCACTCGTTATGAGTTTAGTGCTCGTGCGGAGCTGTGGGCAACAAAGCCGCGCAACCCATACCTTGTGGCACTTTCCTTTGGAGAGCTCACGGGCCTCTCCCGCGGCCGCTTTGATGCCCTTTGGTCCTGTCTGACCTTCAGCGAGCAGAGAACCGGTGGCGATGTCAACTCGGAGCGCAGTCGATGGGAATTAATTTCGGACTTTGGCGATTCCATTAACGATCACCGAAATGCCCACGTGTCACCGAGCGAGTACCTTTGCGTCGACGAGTCAATGTGCAAGTGGTATGGGCTTGGCGGCAGCTGGATCAAGCGCGGTCTCCCCATGTACGTCGCGATACAGCGGAAGCCAGAGAATGGCTGTGAGGTGCAGAACGCGGCGTGCGGGAGGAGCGGGATCATGCTGCGACTGAGCGTGGTGACCTCCTCGGACCACCAGAAAGCTACGGCCGACGCCAGTGACGCAGAAGTGCCGCACGGCACGGTGGTCCTCAAGCGCTTGGTATGGCCTTGGGCGGGCACCCAGCGCGTCGTTTTTGCAGATTCCTACTTTGCGAGCGTTGCTGCCGCCGTCCATCTGCGGGCGATGGGTTTCGGCTTCACTGGTTGCATCAAGACGGCTACTCGTTGGTTCCCCATGCAGGATCTATCGAAATTGGAGTTTGAAACTCGCGGTGAACACGCCTCGTACACGCATCAGACGCCGGACGGTGCTGTTGACCTCATGGCTGTCGTGTGGGTCGACCGGGAGCGGAGGTACTTCATTTCGTCGAGGTCTACGACACTGCCTGGCGACCCGTACGAGCGTCTGCGGTGGCGGCAGATCGACGGCGAGGCCGAGAGAATGACCCTCACTGTCAGGCTCCCCCGCGTGGTGCAGGAGTACTACGAGTGCTGCGCCATGATCGACCGGCACAACCGTTGCAGGCAGGATGATCTGAGGCCTGAGCACAAGCTCGGAACGCACAATTGGTCGACGCGCGTGAGCATGTCCTTGCTCGGTATGTGTGCGGTGGACGCGTGGATGCTTTACTGTGGCGCGCGCGGGTCGACGGCCTCCCTGACCTAGAAGCAGTTTTACGAGGACTTGGCGGCGCAGCTGATCGACAACACCTTCGACACCATGGGCCTCAGGGCCCGAGGGACTACGACTGGCACTCCAGCAGCGGACACGGACGCGCCATTTCGCTATGGCGTCGGCATTCACCTCACGCCCACCCTCAAGTGCCGAGGCCCTTCGGCCGCTGAAGGAGGCCACCGAGCGCAGCGCGGGTGTCGCGTGTGCAAGCGGTTCAAGTCTTCTCTCGTATGCTCGGGCTGCCGCGGTCCGGGCACGGAGGAGGTTTTTTTTGTGCGCCCCCAAGACGGGGCGTCTTTGTCTTGATGAGCATTTGCGTGAGGTCCATCAGATGGACATTTAAAATTGTTTTCTAGGTTGTAGTTTTGATCTGTTCTCTCACGTGTCATCTGTAAATTCCGTTGCAATGGCGCGAGTACTGCATATTCCCGCAGCAGAGCTTGGTTCTCAGAAATGGCTCGACGGACAAGAGGGGACGAAGAGAGAACCATGCTTCCTGTGCACACCCCGCAAGCAACCACGACGCGGGGTGTGGAAGATAGTGCCATGTGCCCCGAGTTGTCTTTCTCAAGGTGCGTGTCCGTCAACCTCTGGCTTTCCGCTTCGTTCTGACTGCCATGGCGTGCCTCAGCCCCCTCCCCTTCCATCCCTCTGCCCGTCCCGCACTCCGTGGGCGAGCCGCCAGCCGCCCTCAACATGACCACTACCGCCGCACTTGCCACACTGGCCTTCCATTGTACGCCTACTCCACCCGTCTCCCCCTCTCCACTCTCTCGCCCGCACGGCGACGACAAGCGCCGGCGCACACCCCTCACCACACCCGTCGTCCAGGTCTGCTGCCATCCGCCCTACTCACCGTCTCCGCTTGGAACGCACCCGTGACGCCCACGCCGACGTAGTGGTGCGTCATCCCCCTCGCCCCCCCCAGGTACGACGTCACCTCCATGCCGGACACGACCCCACCGGCGCCGCCATCCGCCAATTATGCCGACACGCCGCCACGTCCGCCACCACCGCCGCCGACCGACCCAGCACCAACGTATGGGGTCGACGGGTGGTACGCTGGATCCGTCGTGGCCGCCGTCGCCGCCGTCGCCGCTGCCGTCGCCGCCGCCGCCGCAGCCAGCCCCAGCCGCACAAAGGGAAGAGGGGGAGGTAGGGAGCTCCCACAGCGGGAGAGAAGCCGGGGGAGGTGTACAGGGGGGGGCACAGGCCGAGCGGAAGCCGTCTGGGGAGGGTACCGACTGCCTCTTCTTTGCCAGACAGGTCAAAATCGACGATTTCGGGTGATCCGGGCGGAGCCTCATTTGAGTCTAGAGACCGCCTCATTTGAGGCTGATGAGCAGTAGAATAGACACTAGTGTTGTGCAGTCAGACCGCTGAAATTTCTTTTGCCTCGAATTACGGGACAGTGGGGGGACAGATGGAGAAAGAGGCCCGTTCGCAGTTCGCGTACCGTCACATGTGACGACGGTATAAACGGTATGAATAAAAGCTGCGAAAGAAACTGGACAGGGCCGCTGTATACGGTATACCAAGAACATAAGTATTTGACACATTCTCAAGATTCCTTGAGATTGACACGCACAAATGAGTGTGGCCAGAAGAAGAGCGGGGTGTTTGGCAGCCCTGCCCAAGTCGGATGCCACCGGAGACCATCCACCGTCCACAGCGCGGCGAACAACGTCATGGACGCCACTCCTATCTGGCGAGCGGGTGCGTTTGTGACTTCTGTAGCTGGCGACCTGCATGCCCGCCGTGGTATTCTCTCCGACCCCATTGCATACACTTCTGTTCCTTTTCCTTTTTCCCACGTCCGGGCTCGCTACGGCGCCCTCTTTCCACGCGCTGTGTACATGTCCGAGAGCAATTTCCATCGCCTGGTCGATGTCCTGCGCCCTCGCATGTCGCGTCGAGGCTTCCCGGCGGAGACTCGTGCGGCTATGGCCCTGCGCTACTTGGGCGGCGGTAGCTACATGGACATTTGCGCGGCGTTTGGAGCGCATCCAGCCACTTTGTACTGCGCCTTGTGGGACGTTGTGGACGCTGTGAACTCTTCCCCTGCCCGGCGCATCTGCGAGTGCCACCCGTTGAGTGACAAATTTCAATGACGGCACGATGGCCAGAGTTGTCTCAAGAAATTCCATCGCTGATCGCAATTTGGTAGCTGCAAGTCTTGCCCTCTGCAGTGTATACCGCGGTATGCCGCGGTATAAACATACGCGGCGCTCCCGCGTATGTTTATACCGCGTTATACCGTAGGGACGCGCACAGCCAATCACATCGGCGTTACGCGTATATACCGTCACGCCGATTGCAACTGCGAACGGGCCAGAACGGGTGCTTGCCTCCTCTCTGGGAACGACTGCGTGGACATCTCGAAATATAATTCTACGCAGTTGACACCCTGATCTGTGTCACCCGCGCCATCTTACCTCGCCGCCCGCGCACCACCTTGGTGGCCATCCGCCCCCTCTGTCTTAACCTCTTCCTCCCTGTTACCCCCCCCCCCCTCCCCCCCCCCCCTCTCGTTCTCTAGAGGAAGGGAGGCCGTCCTCAAGCATGAGCTTCGCACACAGCTGCCCCAACTCGGACCTGTCTGAGACTCCCCAATCCTGGAAAGCATATCCGGGAACTGAATCGCAGCCTTCTCACACCGACGCAAGTGTGCCTCAGCCCGTGTGATGTTGTCACTGATGATGTACGAACAGGCGTCCTCCAAACATGACAAGACCTCCTTTCTGTCGCGGACAGACACCCGGAGAAAGCTCCACGCGGCGCGCTTCCCGCGCGGGGAGTGCGGGGGTCGGGGTGGCATGGTAGTCTGCGGTGGAAGTGAAGAGGGGGGACGGACAGGACGTGGAACACCGCAGTGAAGCACGATGGTGAGACAGGGGTGGTGATGGACGGCGACGAGGAACGGTGTGAGAAGTCGTCGGCGAGACGCCAGGACTTGCCAGCACCTGGGGCGATTTCGTACCTCATTGAATCCAGATCGCCACGTGTCGGTAATATACGGTAAGAAATTTCCTGACCGGTAATCACGCAGGAAGACACAACGGGGAGGGGTCGTGACATGTGATGGAAAAATTCCATACGTGGCGGTCATTTGTACAACGCTACACTTGTGTGTCCCCCAGCTGCAACAAGAGGAAGGATATTGTGCGTCCCGTAAAAAGTGGACGTGCACAGGTCGTGCAGTGTGGGTTTGATTGGTCCAGTGGCCGACATTTGACATGATCACGACACGTGCACGTGTACTTTTTACGGGACGCACTATACGAAGCGCATACGTCTGCCATACCAACGCTGCATGTTAGTTTGAAAAGCCGTATTCAACGGTACCGTCCCGAGACACACCAAGGAGTACTGTGGAAAAGTTTCAGCTCGATACGATCATTTGCGACGAAATAATGCCGCTTTTGTGACCGGCCTAGCTATCTAGATATATGAAACCCACCTTCAGTCGAATTTGCTGTAGTCAGGCTGAGAAGGGGCGACCATGTTAGAGGACATAGGAGCTGGCTGCTACCTCGAGAAGAAAGTGGCGCTGTCAGAGCGGGATGTCAAGGCTCGTGGTTTCGTGCAATATGGGACTCAACGTGTCTCTCGGTGCAGCGCGCGGCGCGGCTCTGGCGTGCGCCGCCCGGTCGTCGGGGCCTCACGTCCGTTGACAAGCGTAGCGATTACTACAGTCATTCAAGGACTCCGCTGAGCAAAGGTGAAACCATACAGCGCCACTGTCCCCCTTCCAGTATTCCCGATGGCTCGCTGGGTTGCCATTCAACCAATGGGCCGTGCGTCCGCCATATGGGCTGCAGTGAAGGCGCTCGTGGTGCACGAAGCGACTGCCAGTAGTGATGGCATCGAAGGCAAAAAAGCAACCAGTCAGGTCCCCTGAATGCGTGCACCTGTGCTGAGGGGCTTATGTATGACCTCACCGAAGCTGGCGACAGTCGTAGTGGACACAGGTGTACGACGAAGTGCGGGCGTGGGATTTTCTGAGCCTGGCCAGCCTGCGGAATTCATGTACTGTACCGCATGCATGTACTGTACAGTACTGTACCATTATACATGTGGAAAGTGTGCGAAGGCCATTGATTGGCCCATCAATTGACATCAACAAGACGGACAGCGGGGCTTGGACTGTTGCTGAGCTACGAAGGTGGCTGGGTTCTCCGCAGAGCTGACCTGAGGGGAAGCGGGTAGTGCTCGCCTCAAGGAGTGCCTCGCGACGCGGTGGCTCTGGTACAAACTTTCTTCAGCGCGAGCACTTGGCGCTTTGTCTGGGCGTTACCGTCGGCGTCGTCCGTCGAAGCTCCTCCTCTGGTCGCTGTTCACTTCCCGAGCGCTGTCCCCCTCCGCCTTGCCGTTCCCCGCCTCCAGCGATGGCCTTTGTCCCCGCCGCCACCGCCGCTGCTCACTTTCGCTGCGCGCGCCGCATCGGCAACGCCGCCCTCACTGCTGGCCGCCCTTTCCGCCCGCGTGTAGTGCCTGCCGTCCGGGCCTGTCGCTGCGTCGGTCGTGACGATGATAAGGGTGACGGGTTTAGCGGCGGCGGTGGTAGTGGTGGCGGCCGTGCCGCCTCTGGTGTGGACGACAGCAGTTACGGCGGCACAACACCACAGCCACCCAACCATCGGCGAGAGGCGTGGCGGCAGCAGGCTGCGGCGTTTGGCGAGGCAGTAATTGATGCAGCGGGCAGGGGCGATGTAGCCGCCGCGCTTGGCGAGGTCGGCGCGGCGGTGGCCGAGGTCGCTGGCTCATCGGACGTGCATGCTGCCGTGGCTGAGATGGTTGCCGAGTTGTTTTCCGGCCAGCCCAGGGACGACGGGCAGCACTCTGATACCCAAGGCGACGACAGCCCACAGCGTCCTCCTTCTTCGACGAGAACGGCGGAGGCATCGGCGTCAGCTGGAACAGCGAGACAAACGCAGGCGAGTGTGGCCAACTCGGCGCCGAGGCGGCCGCGGCAGCGGGACTGGCCGCAGCAGGTGCCGTCGCCACTCAGGGCCGCCGCCGCGGCTGAGCAGCTGCTGTTGCCGCCGCCAACGCAGGGCGTGGAAACCACCCAGCCTCCCCCTAGCCCCCCCCCTCATCACGCCTCGGCCGGGTGGGCTCCCCCCGCAGAGTGTCGCGAGACCTCCTCGTCGTACGTGTGGCGTATTGAGCTTCCCGGCGTGGCAAGGGCCGATTTGCGCGTGTCGCTCGTCCCCGCGAGCCGCTCTGTGTGGGTGAGTGGCGTCAAGCCGCGGCCGGCGGGAGGAGCGTGGGTGGGGGTCAAAGCTGGCGCGCCCCAGTCGGCGGTTGGTAGCAGTGAGGTTCTCTATGGCGCTTTCAGGTGCCGTCTCCCGCTGCCCCTTGATGCAGACGTGGCTGCGGTACCGCATGGAGCGCCCGCGTCTCTCCGCGATGGGGTGCTGACGGTGACGGTGGCCAGGCTGCCACCTCCACCCGACACGGTGTTTGACATTCAGGTGGTGTAGCCGGGAAGACTGCAAGACCCTCGAACATATACGCTGCAAGCCGTATGAACGCATGCTGTCGGGCGGACGCCTCACGTTCGCCGGCGGGCGAACAAGCACAACGCAGACAGCCAAGTAGCACGCCCCACTATCGTAGAGACCCTCGGACGTTAGCGACGGACGCAGGCGGGTTTGGGAGAGGAGGTGAGGCGTGCCCACGATGATGACGACGACGAGTGCGCATCTGGCTTGGTCGTCTGCATCTCGCTGACTAGCCCAGATGCAATCTCCGTGTGTCAATTCCGTAGCCACTTCTGAGTCACTCTTTTCTGGGCACACACAATCTCCCGTAAAAATCTTGTTCAGCCCCCCTACCTTCCATCGATCCTGCTTCAGAGGCGGTTGTATCTCCACGTGGTAAACGTGGCAACTTGATCTCCACCTGTGCGGTCTTCGAGCTGCCCACAACCACTGCGGCGATGCCCCTCGCGGGGCCTCACGCTTGGGCCTGACGCTGCCTGTTCACCACACGCGGCAGACGCGCACGCGTGTGCGCAGGGCTGGGCTTCATTTGACACATTTCGCCCGTCCAAACACCCAGGTCACCTTTGATTCGCACGCTCACCCCGACCCCTCCGCCATCCTTCTACCGCAGCTTAGCCGCACCCCAGCAACCTTCATTCCCCCTCACCCCCCTCTACCACCACCACCCCGATCCTTCTTTGCTTCTTCCCTCCTCTTCCCTTCTCCAAGATGATGGGTTTCGTGAGCGGTGTTGCCGCGGTGTCCTCGGCCCGCCGTGCCCCCTCGGCGGTGTGCACCCGGTCCTCGTTTGCGGGCGCTGCCGTGGTGGCCGCGCCGGTCGCGCGCGCGACCATGCGGATGAGCAACATCCAGGAGACTATCCAGACGGAGATTGCCAAGGCCAAGGAGGCTTCGGAGAAGTTTGGCAAGACATCCAAGGAGGCCGCGGCTGCCTGGTACGCTTTGCGGCTTGTCAGATTCCGTGCATGCCTTCGCATCTTGCGCACGCTTGCTCTCGCGATTCTCCGAACACTTCTGCATGTGCATTGCCATTTTTCGTCCTCGGTGCCGTCGCCGTCCCTGACCGCTAACAGTCGCGCTTTCTTTGTGCTCATGCCGATGATCGTTGTTTTTTGTTGGTATGATGTCATGTTATTGAACCTGCGTTCTGGTTTGGCTTTTGTTGCAACATAGGGACGCGGTGGAGGAGCTCGAGGCGGAGGCTTCGCACCAGAAGAACGCTGAGAAGAAGGACCCCCTGGAGGAGTACTGCGAGGACGTGCCGGAGGCGGATGAGTGCCGCACGTACGAGGATTAGATCGTGAGCCCTGTCGCTTGATTATTTCCCGTTGCCACCGTCTGTTCGTCAGCTGGAGCATCGCCCCGGGTACCTGTGTCTCATTTCTCGCTAGCTTGTGAAGCGTTTTCTTCTTTTTTCTGCTGCGCACCGTTTTTCTGCTGCGCACCAGCACCGAAGGGGGTGTCGCTGGCATCTTGTGAAGGGGTGCCCAGCGTGATCTTTCGTTCTTTTTTTTGTGTTTTATGCGTCGTGTTCGTGGACATGTCCATGCGAGGTGGAATGACCGAAGGTGGGTCGCGTCGCTGTGAGCAACGGCACTTGTGGATCATGTCCCTGCGGGTCTTGTATGATGAGACAGTGACCCACGCGTGTGACACTACTAGCGATACAGGCAATTGCGTGTCTGGAGGAAGGTCATTTCGTTCGTTCAACCTTTGCTATCTGCCGAGCCCCCTCCCCGTCGCCCAGCCATCACCTCACTTGCACCGCCCAAGGGTGCTATTGTCCTTCCCACAAAAAATATGTCCATGAGGCTCGATACATCCATCAGAATCGCTGTCTGAGCCAACCCGACGCCCATTGCGGTTCCCGATATGAATGCTTCCGGGTCTACTTTTTTCTGAGAAGCACGATACCGAGCTCGGGTGCGTAGCAAATAAGAAGCTCCACACCCTTGAAGCCACAACAATGGCAAGTCACACCGTGCTCGCAACAAGCACCGCTACCACGCCCTATGTCGCGGAGGGTGACGCAAACGCCTGCGCCACAATCCGACGTTGGATCTTGCCCGTCGCGGTCCGCGGCAGGGTCTCAGCGATAAAAAGAGTCTGAGGCACTTTGAAGGAGGCCAGCTTGCCGCGCACAAACGTCTTGATATCATCCGCCGTCACGCCGTCAGCGCCCGGCAACAGCACCACCGCGGCGGCCACCACCTCTCCATACTTCTCGTCCGGCACACCAAACGCCACCGCCTCTGACACCTGCGGGTGTGCCAAGAGGGCGGCGTCCACCTCGAGCGGAGAGATCTTCTCGCCGCCCCGATTGATCATCTCCTTGAGCCGCCCCGTCAGCGTCAGGTAGCCGTCGGCGTTAAGGACACCCTGATCGCCCGTATGGAACCAACCGCCACCAAACGCAACCGAATTCGCTTCGGGATTGTTCTTGTAACCGGCGGTGACATTTGCGCCGCGGATGCACACTTCCCCCACCTGCCCCGGCGGCAGCAGTTCATTGGCAGCATCCAGGACAGCAACCTCCACATTTTGCCCACGGCCTACCGAGCCGGGCACCCGCGGCCCGTGCACGGGGAGAGGGTTGGAGGTCATCTGATGGGCCGCTTCGGTCATGGCGTACGCCTCAAGGACGGGAGCTCCAAACGTGGTCTCCAGCCGCTCCAACACCGCCGGCGCCAGCGACGCCGAGCAAGACCGGATGAACCGCAGAGGCGGCGGGGATGGGGCTGGGAAGTCCGCCTCGGCGCGCGACAAAAGGACCTGATGAATAGTCGGCACCGCCGTGTACCAGGTGATCGCGTGGGCAGTGGCGGTCGGCCAAAAGGCTGACGCGGAAAACTTGCCGCCCGCCGGAATGATCACCTTGCCACCCGTGGCGAGCGTCGTCAGAGCGGCTGCCATCAGACCGTGGACGTGGAAGAGAGGCATTACCAGCAGCACCGTGTCGGCAGCGGTGAGCTCATAGGTGCGAGCTATATTCATCAGGCTGGTGGCCAGGTTGGTCTGCGTCAAGGGCACTCCCTTGGGCCGGCTCGTCGTGCCCGACGTGTGGAGAAACATGGCAATGTCGTCCGGGCGGGCAAGGTCCTCGGCGGCACCGCCGTCCGCAGGCGCGTCGGAGGGGGCGGCCACGCCCTCGAGCGCATCCGAGGTGGGCGTCAGTGCCCAGGTAGACAGGCCCAGCTTGGACGCCGCCTCGTGGATGGGCAGCGCGCCCGCCGCGGCCGCCGGGGCGACCACCGCCTTGGACTCCGCGTCGGCTAGATAAAACTCAAACTCCTCTGCAGTGTAGGCCGGGTTGAGAGGCGCGGCCGTGGCGCCCAGCTGCGCGACGGCGAGGTAGATGGCGAGGAAGTCCACCCCGTTGGGCAGCACAATCGACACAACGTCTCCCCTGCGCACGCCCGCCGCGGTCAACGACGACCGCAGGCGGCCGACGGTCGCTGCGAGGTCCGCGTGGCTCAGCGACTTCGCCGTGCCCCCGGCGGCGGCCTCGACCACCACCGCCGTGGCGTCCGCATGCGCAGCCGCGGCAGGCACGTCACACAGTGTAGCAATCGTTGGCGGCTCGTACGCCATGGCTGCGTCACGTGCGGATGACGACGTCCGGGGGCGAGGCGGGGGAGGCGCGTCGGACTGCGCCCAATGGACGCTGCCGAGCCGCGACCTGGCCGCGCCCAGCTGGCGGATGGATCCCGATGCCCAGCTCACCCGCGGCCGGCCAACACACGAAAGCGACACAGCGACGGGGGCGAGAAAGGCCGGCGCTTGCATGAAGGGCCGCCGCGTCCGCCTCGAGCAGGGGGGCGGATAGGGGAAACGACGCCCAATGGAACAGTCTGGACGACACGACGTTGCATTCGTGAACGGGATCACGTGGCGTGAGGGTGTTCGCTGCCACACACCCGCGTGGCGTGGAAGAGACACCGCCTGGAACAACAAGGGCAACTCCATCGCCACGTGTGCCACTCATCATCCTGCACTAGAGTACAGTACAGTATTGCAGTTCTCCCAAATTTGTCCCATGTG
The DNA here is from genome assembly GCA_009829735.1 of Pyropia yezoensis. Taxonomy (NCBI): domain Eukaryota; phylum Rhodophyta; class Bangiophyceae; order Bangiales; family Bangiaceae; genus Pyropia; species Pyropia yezoensis. The sequence goes on from CM020620.1 coordinate 19,594,015, forward strand.
GACAAGAGCAAGAGCAAACTGTGTTTGACCAATGATATGACTCAGATGCGTTGCTCCTCTTCTTCGGCTGCTTGAAGCTGTACCACCATACGCCGTCGCTCGGCCGCCTGGCGCTCTTGCTCTTTTGCCCTCTCCGCCGCCGCCGCCGCCGCCGCTGTTGTGTGGGGGTAAGTAGGTGTAGTAAAGATGGTGTGTATTGCTGCCGCGCACACCGCTGCCGGCGCTCCACCCTCCTCATATACTCCCTGGGGCTCACCACCAGCCCCCTCAACGCATACATCTCTCCCGGAGCAAACAGCTCCTCCAGTCGGTCCCTCGCGCTTCCGCACGTCCCCACTCCCGGCGTCTCCCCCCACGCCGGTATCCCTCGTCGCACGGGCGGCACCGGCTGCGCACGCCGCCTCCCTCCCCCTCCACAGCACAGTGGTCAGTCCCTTGCCCCCACCGCCGGGGCCATGGTGGTGGTGGCGGCGCTACTCGCCGCCCCTCCTCAAGTCAACCTCCCCCGCCCCCCCGGGGGGCCCTCCCCGGGCAGCCAAGCCGTCGTGGCTGGGTGGCGCCCGCCGCGCCGCGGCATAACCGCCGCCGCCGGCGACTGTGCGGCTCCCCCCCGTCCCCTTCTACCCGTTGGCCGCCCTGCCCAGGCCCCGGGCTCCCCCACTTGCCCGCAGTCACAGTACCCCTCCCGTGCTGCTCCCCAACTGCCCGGTCTAGGCCATCGCGCAGTTGCACGAGGCCTGCCCAGACACAAGGGAGGAATTGCAGCGGGGGCATGACCCCTCGGGCGTCGGGGGATTGACCTCCCCCGCCCATCCAACAGCCGCCTCGGCCGCCGCCGCCTCGGCCGCCTGGCGCGCTCGCTCCTTTGCCCTCGCCGCCGCCTCGGCCGCCTGGCGCGCTCGCTCCTTTGCCCTCGCCGCCGCCGCCGCCGCCTCGGCCGCCGCCGCCTCGGCCGCCGCCGCCTCGGCCGCCGCCGCCTCGGCCGTCGCCGCCTCGGCCGGCAGGCGCTCTTGCTCGTTTGCGCTCTCTGCCGCCGCCGCCGCCTCGGGGCCGTAGACCTTTTCCAAGGCAGCCCAGAACAACTCATCGTCGCATGGCGACGAGCCCCCATCAGCACCTGCATCGGCGGGGGCGGCGGACACGTCTTCACCATCCCCTTGCGCCTCGGAGCCCCCAAAGTTTTGCTCAATCCTCCTTTGTACGGCTTCCGAGAACGCGGATGTAGCGGCGCTCACCAAACGAATGCGTCGAGTTAGCTCGTCTTCGGGGGGTTGTGTGACGGCATCTCTTTGGCGGTCACGCGTGACTTGGCAAGGGTTACTATGACCGCGTGCAGCTTGGGTGCAGGCGCGCATAGCCATGGCGGAGGCCGGGACGGTCAGCTTGGATGGCTCTGTTGACGTGCCCCGGGACGGCGGCTGTGCTGGGCGTGCAGCCGCCGTCGGCGGCACCGTTGTCGCCCGAGGCAGTCGTTGGAGGTGGCGGTGGTGGCGCGGCGCGGCGCGGCGCGTCGGATCAGGAACAGGCATTCTCTCTTTGCCGCCCCACACCAGCTCGCCCCCACCCCCCCCCCCCCCTCCCACTTTCTGTGCATGGGTCGTCGGACATAGGGGGGTGTGATTTTCAGGCGCTCAGACCAGTCAGTATAGGCTCGCCGTCGTACTGGGGGAGAGTGTGTATGGGCCAAGAGCCTCGGGTCGGGTCGGGTTCGGCGCTGGGTGGGGCGGGAGGGCGGAGCGGGGGCCGAGGAGGGGGGGCGGGGGGGGTGCTGGGAGGGGGGTGCCGGCTCCAGCCAATGGCGGGGCTGCTGGGAACGGGAGGGAGACGGGGGGGGTGCTGGGCGGGGGGTGCCGGCTCCAGCCAATGGCGGGGCTGCTGGGAACGGGAGGGGGGCGGGGGGGTGCTGGGAGGGGGGTGCCGGCTCCAGCCAATGTCGCGGCCATGACCGCCGCAGCCGACGCGGCGGACGTGGCCAAGGAGGCGGCCGACGCGGCGGCAGCGGCTGTGGCGGCCGCCATTGCGTCGGCGACAGCGGCGCCCACGGCGCCCACGGGCGCCCATCGGCAGCGGCTGGGTGGGCCGTTGACGGGAGAGTATTTCGTTCGGGGGAGGTATGGAAGACAATCTATGGCCGATTTCTGAAGAATGATGAGATTCATAAGGGGGTTCACAGCAGGTCACAGCAGCATTCCACCGAAGTACCGATGTTTCCCCCCTTCCCATTGGCTGCCGCTAAATCGCGGCAGCAGGTATCGCATACGTCTCATCCGATTCGGCGCTCCTCGTCGGACCCCTCTCCGATCGACTTTCCAGGGCTGTGCTCGAGTGACGGATCCCCCCCACAACGGGAAATTAACTGGCACAGTACTCTGTAGTGGCCTCCTGGGAGCACGTGACAACAGCCCATACCTGCTGCGAACCCTTCCGTGCAACTGCAGGCTACTTTGTACTGGCCAATCAGCGCCCTAGAACCGGCCTCATTTTGCGGCACCTGGCCTCGGACCGATGCTGTGAGCCCCTGACAGCAGTCCTCTGCAAGACTGGGCCGGTCTGTGCAGACGGGAGATTTTTCGGCCGGTCTCACATCAAGGCATCACACGGATGCGACACGGATTTGCGGTGTTGGATGTGGTTCGGCCAAGGCCGCGGGCACCGCCGGAGAATTCTTGTGGCCCAGAATGCGTGCGCACTTGGCGACTGTTCTGGGAGATCCTGCTGTGAACCCCCTTACGGAACTGATCATTCTTTGGAAATCGGCCATATACAGTGGCTTTTCACGCAAGACTCGCCCCCTCCCCCACTTCGTCGGCACCCACTCGCCCTGACGGGGCACCCCCACCCGCGGTTGCGCCACGGACACCCCCCCCCCGTCTAGCGACGCCTGCGCCGGGGCCAGAACGCGCATGACCGCCGGCCCCTGTGCGCCGTCGACACCGCGCCGCCCTCCAACGCGTCAGCGCCGGCGACAGCAGCTTCCGCGGTCCCGTCTTGCGTCGCCCCCCGACCCCACGCACAGTGCAAGAAACGGTTTGGCCGACTCCACCTTGCTTTTGACGGCACACCCCCCCATTCGCCTCACCCCGAAAGGTCAACCAGGTGCCGTATACCCTGACTCACCGGGGGGCACCCACGCCGCCGCCGCCGCCCCAGTACCCATTCCAGTCGAGGCATAGGCGGAGCTCAGCCAGCGACGCCCCCCCGTCGCCGCCGCCCCGCGCCGCCGCCGCCGCCGCCGCGGCGGGAAGCACCTGCAGCAGCAGCGCCGCACGCGCCCGCACCGCCTCGCGGGCGGCGGTGACGGCCGCCACCGACGGTACCGCCGCCGTACCCGCGGCAGGGGGGGCGTCGCCCAAACGGTGCAGCCGCCGCCCGCTGCGCCCGCCGCCATGCCCACCGCTGCGCCCGCCGCGCCCGCTACCGCCACCGTCGGATCCCGCAGCGGCGGCGGCGGCCGCCACCAACGGCCGCCCCCCGCGTGAGGATGGCGGTGCGGCCAGGGGTTCCAGGGCCGCCACCACCCCCGCCACCGCCCGCGCCACCGCCCGCTCCCCCGCCCCCCCGCCCACAAACGCGCCCACCGCGGCGGCGTGGAGGTAAGCCCGGTGGCGGTCGCGGTCGGTCCATAGCCCCCCCCCCGCCGTCGCGGCAGCATCCACCGCATCGGCGTCGTCTGCGCCGCCGCCGCCGCCGCCGCCGCCCCCACCGCCGACAGCAGCTGCCGCGCGGCGGCCGCGGCGGGCCACCCCGCCGGTGGCACCGCCGCCACCGCCGCTGCAGCCGCCGCCGCCCGCACGGCGCCGGTGAGGAGGGCGCCGTAGGCATCGGCGGCGGGGCTGTCGAGCCACCAGCCCCCCGGTGGCGGGGGCGTGTAGGCGACCGCAATGGCCAGCGGCGCCACCCCGGTGAGGGTGAGGGTCAGCCGGCCGCCGGCCGGGACGGCCAGCCCCGCAGCGGCCAAGGCGGGCGCCACCGCCGCGGCAAGGCCGTCGGGGGTGGGGGGGGGACGGCAGGCCCGCCGCGAGCGCACTTGCAAAGGGCGTCGCGGGGTGCACCGCGAGGGCGGTGAGGAAGGCCAGGTGGGCGGGCAGCCGCGCCGCGGCGACCAGGTGCGCCCGCACCCGCCGTGTGAGGGCCGCCGACAGCCGGTGGAGGGGCGCGCCCAGGAGGGCGTCGATGAGGACGGGCAGGGGGAGGGGCGGGCCCCCGTCGCCGCTACCGCAACCGCCGGCGTCCTCGCCGTCCCCCGCCTGTGGCAAGTCGTCGTCAAGGAAGCGGAGCGCGCGCAGCGGGGAACCCCCGTCGGGGCTGCCGCCGACTGGCCCGCCCAGGCCGTCGAGGGGAAAGGGCGTCACCGTCAGGGGCACGTCAGACGCGGGTGACGGCGGCAGCGCCGCCGCCGCCCGTCCCGCCGACCGCCCGCAAGGGGGGGGGGACCGCGGGCGGCAAAAGAGGGCTGGCGGCGCCACCCCCGCGGCGTCGCGGCGGCGGCCGTGACGGTCGTGGCGGCGGCCGTGACGGTCGCGGCGACGGGTGGGCGGGGACGCCGCCACACTGGCGCGGGGCGACGTGCGCGCTGTCCCGCCGGCGCTGCCCCCACCGGCGCTGCCCCCGTCGCCACCGCCGCCGCCCTCACCGCCGCCGCCACCACCATTACCGTCACCGCCGCCACCCCCGCCACCGCCGCCATTGCCGTCCCCGCTGCCACGGGCGCCGGCAGCCACTGTGGACACGTCCTCCCCCCCCGCCCCCCCCCCCTCAACCACCCCACTCACAAACGCATCGACGACCGCAATCCACGGGCGGACGTCCCCGCCCCCCCCCAGCGGCGGGAGCCCCCCCCCCCCCCCCCCCGTGTCGACGCCCAGGGAGCGGCACAGGCCGCCCAGCCGGCCGGCCCGCACCACCGCCGCGATGCCCGCGGGGGGGAGGAGCGCCTCCACGCCAACGCCCGCCAAGCAGGGGGCCAGACCGCCGGCGCCGGCGCGGTCGCCGGCCGGCCCCGGTCCCCCCCACCCGTCCGCGGCCGCCGACGCCTCGCCGCCGTCCTCCCAGTCAATCCCCCCACACGCCACCGCCGCGGCGGCGGCAACGGCGGGGGCGGCGGCGGCCCACCAGAGGGCCCGCCCCGCCCCCCCCGCCGTGGCGGCGGGCGCGAGCGTGGCCAGCACCGCCGCCGCCGCGCCCCGCCCGTCCCCCCCGCAGCAGAGGGCGCCGTGGACGGGCGCCGCCAGGACGGCCAGCCGGCCGACCCGCCGCGTCGCAGCGGCGGCGGCCGCCGGGTCTGTCGCGGTGCCCACCGCCGCGAGCGCCGCGTCGGCAACCGCCGCAACGGCCGTTGCCGGCGGCACGGGCGGGTGTGCCGCGGCGGCGGCCGCAACGAGGCGGCCCAGGGTGGCCGCCGCCGCCGCCGCTGCCGCCGCCGTCGCGGCGGCCAGGGCGGCGGCGACGGCGGGGTGGGGGGCGCCCGCGACAAGGGCGGGGGGGGGGGGGGGGGGGGGGCGGCGCGCGCCGCCACCGCCGCCATCTTGGGTGTCAGCGCCGCCAGGCTGCCGCCCCCGTCGGTCGCGGCCACCGCGGGCGAGACGCCGCCGCGCGGGGTGGGCTGTGTGGGGGTGCGCTTGGCGCCGCCGCCGCCGGTGGGGCCACCGCCCGCGTCGGCGTCTGCGGCAGCGGCGGTGGCGGCGTGTCGCCCCCCGCCGCCGCCTGCCGGCGACACCCCCACCGGCGCCGGCTCTGCGGCCGCCGCCGCCGGCCGCCGCGGCCGCCGTTGCCGGCGGCGTGCAGCGACCACCGCAGCCAGCAGCGGGTCGTACTCATCGGCCTCCCGTGGCCCCCCGGCGGTGCGGGTGGGCCTGCCGCCGCCCGCCGCGCCCGCCACGCCCGCCGCGCCCGCCGCGCCCTCCCCCCGCGGCGGCGGCGGGGGCCCAAACGCCATCGCCCCCACCTGCGCGCGGCGGCGGCAGCGGCGGCGACCCGGCGGGGCAGGCCAGCCACAGGCGGGGGTGGCCGCCGGCAGGGCGCCGCCCGTCGCCCCCCCCCCCAGCGCACGCGGCGGCAGCCCCCCCCCAGCAGGGGGCCCAAAAAACCGCCCGCCGCCGCGGCGGCCCGCCCCCCCCCCCCGCCTCCCCGGCGCAGCGGGCGGGGGGCGTCCCCCCCCCCGCCCCCCGACCCCCCCCCTCCCCCGCGAGGCGCACCAGCACGGCCACCAGGGCCGGCGGCACCGCCGCCGACCGCCGCGACGCCACCACCGCCGCGGCGGCGGGGTCCCCCCGCAGCGCCGCCGCGGCGGCGGCCAGCGCCAGCGCCCCCCCCCGCGTGCGTGGCAGGGGCGGCGGTGGGGGTGGGGGTGGGGGTGGTGGCGGCGGCGGCGGGTGGCATGGCGGTAGGGGGGGGGTGGGGACGGGGGGCGGGCCCGCCGCGCCGGCGGCGCCCAGCAGCACCCCATACGCCGCGGCGCGGGCGGCGGCGGGGGGGAGCCGGGGGGCGACCGACCGGCCGAGCGCCGCGAGCGTCTCGAATAGTGCACTGGGGCACGCCAAGACAAGAGGCGGCGACACGGACGGCGAGACGGGCGGCAAGACGGGAGGCGGGACTCATCCAAGCTCGACGCCGCTCCTGCTGTGCCACCAAAGCACAGGCACAGCCGAGGGCGACCAGCTATAGGCCATTGAAGAAGCGGCCGCTGCCCCACCGCGCCTCACCGGCCACCGCGACCAGCTATAGGCCATTGAAGGAGCGGCCGTTGCCCCTCCCCGCCTCACCGGCCACCGTCAAGGTAAAGGCGGCGGAGGCCGGCCGCCCCCCCCACCGGCATCCTCGTCAGCGGGCAGGCGGCGTCAGCAATGCCTGCGGCGCACCCATAGCAGCACACCACCCCCGACACGACTAGCACAGTCGGCGCAACAAGGTCGGTACCCCGCAGCCCGCACACTCCACACGCTCCCCGCGCTGGGGGGGCGGGGGGGGGCGCACACGACGGCCCCCGGCGTCGGAAGCCGTCGTCGCCGTCGCTGCCACGTCGGCCGCCGCCCGAGGACGACGCCGGACGGACGGTCAGCGGCGCGGGGGGTGGGGGGAGCTCCTCCCCCCCGCCGCCAAGCCCGCCCCCCCCGCCCCCAACCTCAGCGGCAGCGCGGTCGACGGCGGCGAGGCCCACTTCGGCCGCTCGAAACGATAGCGCGGCCGCAACCGCGATCGCACCAACGGCGCGGCTCAACGGCGGGTCGGCGGGCACGCGGCGGCGGAGGGTGGGCGACCCTGGGAGGGCCCAACACAGCGATGGAGCGCCGCCCACGCCCACCGCGTACGCGGCGGCGGTGGCGGTAGATGCCAGAGACGCCGCCGCCACCAGGGGGGGATAGGTCGCCACAAACGCGCGCACCGCCGCGGCCCGGAGGGGTGGCCACGGGTCGTCCACGTCGGTGGTGGAGGGGGCGCCGTGGGCAGAGGGGGGGGTGCCGCGGGCCGCGCCGCCGCGACGCCGTCGGAGCGCTCGCCAGAGCGACGCGGACGCGGCGCGAAGAAGGAGGCGCAGCAGCCACGCACCGCCAGAAGCAATACCCGGGCCTTGGACGGCAGGACGGAGGGCCCCGTCCCCCGCCCCCACCCCCCCGCCCGGTGACGGCGGCGACGGAAGCAGAACGGCCAGCTCCCTGTCTGCGGCCGCTTCCCCCCAGGCTGGGGCGTCCCCGACCCCTCCCCCCGTCAGCCGCGCGTGCGCCGCGTCGGCTTTGCGCAGCAGATACGGCACGCCCGCCGACTGGAGGACCCCCCGCAGCACGCCGGCGGTGCTCAGCCCCCCCCCACCCCCCGCTCCCGCCCCCCACTCCTCCCGGCGCAAGCCCACGAGCCCCTCTGCCCACGTACCCCCAGACTGGGCCAGCGCAAGGCCGTCGGCGGCGGCCACGGCGGCGGTCACCGCCTCGTCCACCCACTCCGCCGCCCGGCCGGCGGCGGTGGCGGGCGCCCGAGCCGCGAGCGCGCGGAGGAGGAAGGAGAGGGCGGGGTGGGGAAGGGCGCCCAGCTCGGCTGCCGCGCCAGCCTCGAGGTGAGACGGCCGCAACGCGGGTGTGAGAAGGGGGGGGGTGGGCATGTCGCCGGCAGCGAAGGTGATGGGGGGGAACGTGGCAGGCGAGGGAGAGGCACGGGAAGAGGGGGTGAAGTAGGGGAAGGGGAAGTGGAGGAAAGGGGGGGGCAGCCAGTCTGCGAGCAGGAGAAGATACGCCAGGGGCGTCCCGTGTCAGAACTGAAGGAAAAACGAACCGGCGACGTACTTGCACAGGAGTCAGAGAAGCACAGCTGCCGAGCAGCAGTCGTTCAGGGGATAGACGCAAGCAGAACCGTTCAGGGAAAGGTGGCGAGGAAGTGGCGTATGCAGCAGAGGCGTGCGCAGCAGAGGTGGACGGGGGGGGGGTGGCGCGCGGAGTCGCGCAGCGCGACGAGATGGAGTGAGGGCAGAGGGCACTCATAAGGCGAAGAGCTGTAACGGCAACTACACAACTACATTTCGATGTTGGAATGTAGTTGATCATGAAACCGCCAAAAGCTGGGTGTAGTCCATGAGGCAAATTACTGAGCTGCCATCACCTCCCACGTGGAGCGCTCGCGGGGAATCTCAAGTGAGACGCGGAGGGGGGACATGTTTGTATGTAGCGCCGCTTCCCCCACCAAGAGCGACCCTCCAGTGGGGTACCGCTCAGTGGGACTGGCTGCATCATCGCCATCAACACCTCTTACCGCACGCAGCTCGCTCGCGGCACAGGTGGCGGGGACCGATGCCCACTTTCTTTCGTGCGTGTTCTTTTCAGGCGGACGCGCAGCTACTTCTTGAAGAGGATCCATGCAAAAGGAAGCCTCGATGGGGCGGCCGCCCGAGCAGCAAGAAGAACAGGCGCACTCGGCCAAGCCCCGCCATTCGTGTTGCCACTGGCCATGATATTTCGGACGAGCACAGTGTGCTCGCTTTGTGCTGAGACGACGAGCAGCTTGTAAAGCCACGACGGAGGCGACCTGTCTTGCGCAGGAGGACGTGAGTGTAGCCGCCGCTTTGACGGAGAGGACTGCGTTTCGGCCACTCTGAACGCAAAAGAAAAAGACGGCAGAGATAGAGATCCGTTCCTCGCCGCGGACTGATGCTCCGCCAGAAGGTTCGAGGTGCCATCGAGAGTGGGGGCGGCGCCTCTTGGCTGCGTGGTTGGCCTATGACTGCTACCCGGTGTGGCGACCCCACCCTCCACCGACCAGCGCGGTGGAGGGCAGGACTGCCACACTGCCTGCGCAGGCCGCCGCCAGCACACGGTTGCCACTGATAGCCGCGGCGCTCTGTGTCGGTAGCGGTACACATCCTAGCTGGAATGGCCTTGGCACCCATGGGGGTTGCAGCAAAGGGCCCATGCAGGAGTGCATTCCATACCACGCCGTGCGAGAGCCCCCCCCCCGAGAGAGGCAGGGCACGTGGCCTACACGTGCCTGCTTGGGAGCCACCCGACGGCGGCAGATGGAGCCGCTGCGGATGGTGTAGGCAGGGAGGACGACGTTTGTGTCCGCAGTCGCGCCGGTTCATCGAATCGATTCCCCAGGAGGTGGCTGGCTTCCATGCGAACGGTTCACAGCACGGCGGCGGCACCCGCACCAGAGCCCAGGGGGTTCGATGGACCGGGCGCCCGGGCGCCAGCCAGCTGGTGGTAAATACGTGTTTGCGGACGGTGGCGGTTGTCGCACGGCAAACCGGGCGGGGTGGTGCATCGGGCGGCGCAGGGGAGATTCAATCCCCTCGGGGAAGGGAATGGACGACCAACCGGCGGCGGAGGCGGTGCAGCGGCGGCAGCAGGGCATCTCAGATAGGGGCCGTTGCCGTGATGTGAAGAGCCTCGGGAGTCAACGCCAAAGAGTAGGATCTCCCGACCCGTGGGTTTGATGCTGGCCACCGGGAACGCCCAACCGGGACGCCCGAGACACGTGCCGAGGACGGCAAGAGAATGGCCGCCTTTGATGTTGGAAAACAGCTTGGCAACCGAGGTACACCGCTGGCCCGGTCACGCGTCTACAATCGTTTGGTGGATGCCCTCCCGCCTCCGTCCAGGCCAACTGGCGCGGCTGAGTCGTCTTTGGGGGTCAGCCGCGCGGTGTGTACCGGAACCAAGGCAGTATGAGCCAATGGCAGGCCACCACATGGGGTGGATGTCCCCTCCCCAGATCGCTCGACAGCAGACTGCCGCCCTCTGGGCCGTCAGCGCGGGCCACGCTGGCGCCATGCTGCCAATGGAAGGAGACAGGGGGGCAGCCCGATTGGGCGACGCCCCGTTGATCCATACTCTCGTGATCACCAGGCACAAGACTTAGACAAAGGCCAGAGGCGCGTGCCGGTTGCGTTCCGGGCCTCGCCCACCCCGCGCCGGTTCGGCTCTGGACCAACCGGCGAGCGCGGTCTTGGGAGGTGCACCGCGGCTGCATGCGTGCGTCATCTTGCCATGATGGCGGGGCGTGAGGGGGGGGGGTTGCAAAGGGAGCTTGCGAGCGCGCGCGCGGCTGGAGCTGCGCCAAGTATAAAGGTCGTCCCGGGCGTAGGACCGCTGTCGCGCCGCCGTCGTCCGCTTCCCCACCGCCATCGCCAACTTCCTCCGCTCTCACGACGCTCCTGCTCACCCGCGCACGCACGCACGCGCACACCCCACCCCCACTCGTTCTACTCGGGACCTCCCACCTCCCCCCCCTCCTCGACCCTTCCCCCCCCCCACCCTCCTCCTCGCCGCCACCCCTCGCTTCCTGTCTTTCCCCCCTCCCGTGGACCCCTCCCATTACCCCCTTCCCCCCTGACCATGTGCTTTGTCCACACCCCCCGCGGCGCTGGCGTGCCGCTCCTCTCTGCCCTCTCCCTCTCGGGGGAGCCCCCCCCCGCGGTGGCCGCCGCCCTTGACGCCGCGCTGGCTGCCGACGCGACCGACGCCGGCGAGTGCCCACCCACCGTGCCAGACCACCCCTCCGCTCCAGTGGCGCCCATCCCCCCCTTGTCTGCCGCGTCGGCGGCGTGGCTCGACGCCCTCCTCATTGGCGGCGCGGGGGACTCGGGCGAGTGGTCCGTCCCGCCGCCGCCGCCGCCGCCGCCGCCGCCGCCGCCGCAGCGGCTGCCGCCCCCCGCGCTGGCGTCTGTGCCCCCCTGTGTGCCGGTCGCGGCGCCCGACGACGCGAGCGCGTCCTACATCTCATCGGGTCTTTGCGTTGACGACGGCGGGGGCGGCGGCGGCGGCGGCGGCGGCGGCGGGGGCGGGTGTGGCGACTCCTCCTCGCGTCACCTGACCCTCGAGGAGCTCCTGACGGGCACCGTCGTTGGCACCGGCAGCGGCCACCGGGAGGTGCCCACGTGGTCGCGGGACGGGGTGTCGTGGATGGAGGAGTCGTCGCCGTTTGGCGACGATGAGGCCGCCGCGATGCTGACCGCCCCCGCCGATGCGACGATGGCGGCGGGGGCGGCCCCCGGGTGGGCCACCCCCAGCGGTGGGGACCAGTGCGCGGGCCTAGCCGCCGCCGCCGCCACCCCCGCCGCCAACGCCGCGTCGCAGGCTGCCGCCGCCGAGATGGCCGCGTGGCCCCTGTCGCCCATGACGCCTGCCTATCCCGCCGAGTTGGCGCTGGGGCCACGACCCCCCCCCCCCCCGTGGGGCGCCCTGCCTCCGCGGCGGTCGGCACGGCGGGGCCGACGCGGGGGGGTGCGGCCGCCCCGTCCGTCCCCCCCCCGCCCCCCCCACCGCCCCCCTCCACCCTCACCGGCTACCGGGCTACACCCGCAGCCGTGGCGCTCGCCGCGGCTGCCCCCCCCCCCCCACCTTGTCGGCGGCCGCCTGCCGCCCCCCACCCCCCCCCCCGCCGTCGGCCGAGGCGCGGGTGGCGGCGCTGCGGCGGCAGCTGGCCATCCTGGCGGGCACGGCCACCGAGACGGGCCGCCCCCGGCGGGGCCGCAAGCGCCTCCACCCCAAGCCCCCCGACCGGATGACCGAGGACGTGGCGGTGCTCGAGGCGGTCGCCGCGTCGCTGGCGTCGATTGCCGCCGAGGAGATGGCCGAGCGCCGGCGGCTGCTCGCCGAGCGGGACTCGCTGGTGGCAGTGCTGCGGGGGGCGGCGGCGCCACCCGCCCCCGCGGGACGGCCGGTGTGGGCTGCCGGGGGGGGGCAGCCCGGGGTGCGGGGTCCATCGGGCGATGCCGCCCACTGCATGCGTATGTGACTGGGACGCGTGGTATAATGTACTGGATGTACTTTTCATAGGTTGAGCCCACCTCGTCGAGGTGTTGTAAATATGCACACGCAAGGCCCGTGTCGTGGGGCCCTTGTCAGAGCTGTTCCCTTTGCTACTCGGAGCCGCGAGCTGAGTGACCATTGATGGAGGTCGGGGGCGCCAACAGGATGCACCGGATCTCTGCCGTCGCCTCGATCACCACCACCCGCCACCGCCACCGCCACCGTCGCGGACCTCTCCCGCAACCGCTCCCGCCCTGCGCGTGACGCCGAGACAGGCGCCGCGGGTAAGCCGGGCACCCCCTTGGCGAGGCATCCCCGCTGACCACGGCGCACACCAGAGGCCGTCGCGGGGAAACACCCCCAGGGGGAGAAACGCCGACACCCCCCCGAGCCCGCCGCCCGCCCCGTTGGGAGTGAAGCGGGCGGTGGCCACACTCGTCCCCCCGCCACCCCCCCTGCGGGCTGACACGCGGACAGCGGCAGGCGGACCGCCTCCACGGGGCGGCCTGCGGCCAGGCCGCCGCGCAGCAGGAAGAAAGGACGGGTCCCGCGGGAGGAGGACCCGCCGGTTGCGCGCAAGCCGTGAGGGGGTGGAGGGGGGGGGAGGGAGCGGTACAGTATGCCGGCAGCGCCGAGGTAGGCAGTGGTTCCCTGTAGGTGGTGCCCGTGCCTTCCATACCACATACCATAGCTGCCCTGAAGGGCGACGCCGACCCTTGCCGCGAGGGGGGTCGCGCCACGGGAGCCACGTCGCTGGGCGCGTGGAGACCTGGAGCACAGCCTGTACAATACAGGATAACACTGCTCATACAGGCTGTACATATACTGTACATACATGCACTGCACATACATGGGATATGCATCCTGTAAAGCAGGGTGGGCCCACCGGCTGGTGAAGGTCGCGGGCGGCCGGCTAAAGGTGCAACGAGTGCGTCATGCGGACGTGGGGGCACGGCGCTCGATTGCATCTGTTGCAGGGACGCGCTCAATTGCATCTGTTGCAGGGACGCGCCCGTTGCATCGAATCTTTGGCCGGGATCCATCGGGATCTGCCGCGCGCAGTGCTCTCCGTATGTACTGAACTATTTACTCGATTCGTGGCTGTGGCCCCGCTCCAGACGGCGGTCCTTCGTCAACGCGTATCTTCCCCCTCTCCGTCGTCACCGATGGGCGCCGGCCCGGCGACGGGTGCCACCGACGGGGGCGGCGGCGGCGGCGGCGGCGGCGGCGGCAGCAGCGGCGACAGCGGCGGCGGCGGCGGCGGCGGCGGCTGCGGCGGCGGCAGGGGCGGCAGTGGCGGGCCGGCCGCCACAATGGCCGTCGCCTCGTGGCGCCATGCCCGCCGCGATTGGGCCCACGGTCTTGGCCCAAGCCGCCACCGGGATTGGCACCGCCCCTGACGGCTGCCCGCACCCGCGGCGCTCTTGCTGCCTGTGGATGCCGGGACGGCATGGCCGTCACCGTTGCCGGTCGATGTGGGCGGGGCCGTCGCGGCCGCCAAAGTCACAGCCGCCCCGGGGGCGGCTGTCGCCCTTGCACACCCGTGGTCAGCCGCAGCTGTCACCACTGCTGTTGCTGTGAGAGCAGACGCCGGAGGGGCTCGGCCCTTTTCTTCTCTTCTGGCTGTGGAACTGCTGCCGGCGCCTGAGCTCAAGGTCTTGCGTCTTTGGCATTGATAGCACACACGGTGGCCGCCACCTTGTGGGACGGCCCGCAACCGTTGGTGGCGCGCCCGTGGCACCTTCACACACTACATTGTACACGGTGGCGACGTTTGGGGAAGAGCCGCCGGCGGTTGGCGGCGGTCAGGTTGCTGCTAGAGACGTTGGGGTGGGTGGCGGTGACACTGGGGGTGGGGTGGCTGTCCCACTGGCTGGCGCCGCGCCGGGCGGAGAGCTGTGAGTCGCGCACGACGGGTGGCTGGCAGGGCCGCTCGTGGTTCTATGGCGACATCCGTGGAGGTGGCGTTGGGGGTGGCGGTGGTGGTGACGCCGCCGACCGGCGTCACGGCTGGCAGTGGGTGGCGTTGGTGGTCGTGACGGCGGTGTTCACGTTTGATGCGCAAGGTGGGCAGCGTGGTGAAGGTTCGGGTGGTCTTGTAAGCGGTGGTGGCGTCGCCTGTGCCGATGCCTGTGACGATGGTGGTGGTGGTGGTGGTGGGGGGGGGGGGGCGGCGGCGAGCGTGGCGGCGGCGTGCACAACGGCAACGCTGGTGACGGTGGTCTGTGTGACCGTGGTCTGTGGCGGGGCGTCGTTCGCAGCCCCGACGGCGCGATGGCCGACTGCGCGGCGGTTGGCCACCCCGTGGGCCGGCTACGTCAGTGGCGCCATGGACGGTCGACGCCGGTGGGGTGGCTGCCCCCACCGCGCCCATCGCTGACGGTGTGGGGGTGTCCGCTCCTCGGGATGTCCCTGGGGCTGTCCCCGCTGCCTTTAGGTGGCTCTTGGTAGCACACCACGTCGCAGCAGCTGTGCAGCTGCGCAGGCGGCAGCGATGCGGGCGGCAGCGGCGGCGGAGCGGCAGCTGGCGGGGTGGGCGGGGCGGCGGCTGTCGGGGCGGGGGGTGGACCGGCGGGGGTGTGGGGTGGGTGGCCCGGCGGGGGACGAGTACCAACGCGGGGGGTGCCATGCCCCCAAGAATTGGGTGGTACGTGGGCGGGCCAGGGGCGGTGGGGGTTGACCGCGACGGGTAGCGGCTGCGGAAGGGGGGGATGAGGGTGGGGGGCGAGGACGCGCCCGGTAACGGCGGCAGCGGCCCAGCGCGGCCGGGGCGTGGGGCGGGCTGGGGGCTGGTCGCCCGCGGCACGACGCGCCGTGGCGGCCACGGGAGTACCAGCGCATGATGTTTGGCGCCCCGTGCTCAATGTACATGTGTGCTCTACTACATTGGGGGCGACGGCACCGCCTGCGCTGAGCCGGGGAGGAAGAAGCGGCTCGCGTGGCCGCGAGACAGACGACGGCAACAGCAAGAGGTAAAGAGATGCAAGGCTCAGAGCAGGTCATTCAGAGTCAAAGAGTCAAGAGACGATTCGTCGCGCGCCCGTGCGCGGGGGATGGACGCCACCGCCACCGCCACCCTGTGGCGGGCAGGCGGCGCGAGGAGGGCGAGCGGCACCACACGGGCGGCCTGGGTGAGGCGGGGTGGACGACAGGTGACGCTTCTTTCTCTTTCATTGAGTGGTGTCGTTGTTGCAGTGCGGTCGGAAGAGCTGTTGAGGTTGGGTGTTGCGGGGAGCGGGAGTGCGTGGTTTTTGGGTTTGGCGAGGGGCGCTCTAGTATTCTTGGAGTGTGGGCGATGGGGGCTTGCGATTGGAGGGCTGTGGTGAGGGGGGTGGCGAGCGCGTGAGTGCGAGCGGGTGGTGTTCTGCACTGTCGGAATCGCATGATGACAGAAGCGCCCCCTCCACTGTGATGACGGTGGGCAAAGAGACGCTTTGTCTTCGACATACTGGGCCGTCGGTCGGCCAGCTGCATGTTGGTGTCGGTGCTGTTCTTGTCAGCGGCGTTGGCGGTGGCGACGGCGCCCCGCCGTTGCAGCCCTTCTGGACGACTCAAAGATGGACGGCGGGAAGTAGGTGCTCGTGGCGTCAAGCGAGGGCAAAGGGAAGCGCCCTGCCTCCTGCCCACCGAGCTTGAGTGCTCGGTTAGGAACATGATATGTATCCATATCTGCACATTCACGCCCACATTGTCATTGAAATGAACGGAACAGTAACAAGAAGCGCCCTTTTCAGGCTTGCAACGAGGAGGGGCCTTTTGTGGCTGCTCTTTTGTTGGAAGGCAGGGAGGGCGACCAATCGAGTAACGCGGACCTCCCCTCGGGCTCACCAGTGCCGTGACTCTGCCTCCGACCGTGTTGTCCGCTGTAGCACCCAGGAGGACAGAATGATGCATGCACGCCCGTATCCCGATATCACCACCCGTCAACAAACTGCTCCGACCCCCACACGCTGTTGCAGAGGCCGTGCCGACAGACAGGGTGTCTCGCCCGAGGGTGCCGGTCGTTCCTTGCTCCGTTTGTCTTGATTACGGGGCCCCCGCGATGAGGTGTTGCAGCGGGGTGTCAAGCAATAGTAGTGTTGCTGTCGACTGGGGACGTCCGAGTCAACAAGGATGGAGGCGCTTTACTTTTGGTCCTGCCTCCTCACGCCAAGAGGGCGGCATCAAGCGTGGTGGCCCGAGAAGGCGTGCGCTGGCTGTTCTGCCAGCGACGAGGCGCGGGTGAGCGGACGCACGAATCCCTGTCGAGGGCCCATGGGCCATCATGGCGTGCTGCCTTAGGCTCGGACTTTCGGGCCGCCGAGGCCGTGAGCAAGCATGGCGGGAAGATAATTTTTTAGGCTGTTAACGAAGGTGTAGCCGGCGCAATGGGGAGGGGACGCCACTCTTTGCTGCGCGTTGGCCGCTGCTTCGGGCAGAGAACGTGGCAAGCGCTTAAAGACAGTTTCTGGCCATGTAGGTCCTGGAGGCTGGCCCGCTCAGAACGGCGTGGCCCACCCAGTTCCCTATAAGAACGCATCGCAGCTCTTGGCACGGGCTGACCGCCAGAGCAGGCGAGCCCCGTGACGCGGCGCGCACAGCCCACGGGGCGGTGTGCCCTGCGTGCTGCTCCCCGTCGGTGCACGACGCGCCTGCGCGTGCGCCTACGATGGCCCTCCCCCCACCCATCGCACGCAGGAGCAGGAACGATCGCTGACCAGCGACGGACCGCCGGGGGGGCATCGCATCACCGGGCGTAGACGGGATGGAGGTGCGTGCACCTTGGAGCGGCTGCGGCGGGAGCAGCAGTTACCGCTACTGCTGCGGCTGGGCTGGCGGTTCCCATCACCAAGGGGACGACGGCGGCTTGCCTGCCGCGGACCCCTACCGGCTGACCAGTTGTGGTGCGGCAATGACCAGGGACGGCGTTCCGTGCCGTCTTGGATCGCTCTCCACGGGTGCAGCGGGAGGTACTGCGGTCGCCGGCGAGCCCCGACGGCCAGTGCAGGGGGGGGAACATGCTGATCTCACTTACGCTTGTGCGGCGCCCCTCTCTTACTTCTCCGTGCCTCACTGCGTGGCGCCACCATTGGGTGGCAGCGCTCGTACCGGCTACCCTTGCACTGTCCTGGACACTCTGCAGGCCACGGGCAACGTCGGTGGGTACTACGTCATCCGCGGCGGCAGTCACCTGGCAGGGGGCTCCTCGTCCACGGTCTTGGTCCTTGTTCCCCATCCTCCGCCGGCGCTGGCCACCCTGCGCGGCTGTGTGGGTGCGGGAGTTCCCAACGGAGAGCCGACGCCGGCCTGCGCATGCGGCTGTCTGGGTACTGTGCTGCCCCTGTGGCTGCTGGCCAGCGGCGGGGGCGTGTTGATGCCAGCGCTACCTGCATGGCCCTCCCTGTCGCGGCCGTCGCCGTCGCCGTCGTCGCCGCCGCCGCCGCCACCGCCGCCGCCGCCACCGCCGCCGCCGCCGCCGCCGCCGCCGCCGACGCCGCCACCAACGCCAACGTCTATCCCGCTCAACGGCACCCCTCCCTTCCACGACGGGTCGTCGCCCCCGCCGGATCCATCGGCAGGCTGGATCGACGGGGCGGCGGTGAGCGCCCGGGTGCCGCTGACCCTGACGCGTGGCGCCCCGTGCCCGTCCCACCCGGTGCCGACGACCGGCGGGTGGCCGTACGCGGTGCCACCCAGGGGGGGGCCGTAGCCACCGCGGGGGGTCCCCCCCGCCACCCAGAGCACATGTGCCGCCGGGGGTGGGGTGGGGGGGGGGGTGGGGGGAGGGACACGCGCGACGCAGGGCCATTGCTGCGGCACTTGTCGAGCCGCGGGGGGAAGGGGTTGCTCGCGCGAGTGGAATACGGCTATCCACCGCCAAGAGGATAGGGATGGGGCGGCACGGAGGGGGAGGGAGGTGGGAAGGGAGACGGCGTGGGGCGTCGACCCGCGTGTCGCCGTCCCCCAGATGCTGCGTGCTGGGCGAGGGGATGGTTGCACGCTGTGAGGGAGGGGGTGGCGGTGCGGAATTGCCGCGTCCGTCTGGCCTGGGCATGCCCCTCCTCACCGGCCCGCCGGCACGGCGGGCACGCGGGCTGGTGAGGAGTCACCCGTCCGTCGAAGGTGCCGACCCGCTTCCGCGCCTCGCCAAGTGCGAGAAGGGAAGAGAATGCGCTCGAGGGAAAAAGAGATCTCGGCCAAGCCGGGTGTGTACATACTGTCTGTACTGTACAGTATGTGCTGTATGTACAGAACTGTACAGTACATACGTACTGTACAGTTCATTGTACAGTATGTTCATACTGTACTCTGGCGGGATCCCGCAACCGAGGCGCGCTGCGGCCATTGCTATTGGCTGCGTGGCCGAGTGGCTCCTCGAAGCGGGGCACATAAATACGAACACAGAGGGGGCGGGGTGCCTCCCTCTTGTCCACCGCTCCGCCGCGCTTCCTCTCACCCGCGTACCGCGGCCGGCCGTCGCGGTCGCGCCCATCGGCAGGCGCCCCCCCGCCGCGTCATGCAGTGGCGCTGCCGCAGTCGGCGCACCTGACGCCAACCCCACCTCCCTCCTACCCGCCCCTTTCTGTTTTTTTTTGGGGGGGGGGGGTTCCTGTTTCCTTCCACCTCTACGTTGCCCCCCCCTTCCCCCCCCCCCCTCACCTTGTCCGTGTTCGCGGGGTGCGACTGACGGCCATGTCATCGCCGCGCGTCGCCCTGGCGTTCCGCCCCCCCGCCTTTTTGGCCGCCCCCCCCCACCGGTTGCGCGCCGCCCCCGCCGCCGCCACCGCCACCGCCACCGCCGCCCCCGCCGCCGTCGTCCCCGCCACCACTGCCACCACCGCCAGCCGGTACCCCATCCTCGGCGCCCCGGTCTGTCGGCGGCGGCCGCCCGCAGCGGCGGTCGCGGTGGAGGTGGCGGCGGCGGGCTCGGCGGGCCGGCGGGTGGGAGCCGGGTGGCGTGGCGCGCGGCACGGCGGCAGCCACCAGCCGTCGGAGCGGGGGGCGGCGGGGTGGGGTGGCGGCGGTGCCGCCGACGGGCGTTGGGGTGGGGGTGGGGGTGACCGCAGCAGCGGCGGCGGCAGCAGGCCCGTCACCGCCGTGGCCGCTGCCGCCGCGGGCGCCCTCTTGCCGCCCCTCGCTGGGCTGCTGTGGCGGCCTGCTGCCGCCGCCGCCGCCGCCGCCGCGGTTGTGGCCTCGGTGGGGGGGGGAGGCGGCGGCTGCGGGGGGCTGGCGGCCACCCCCACCGCCGCTGTTGGCGATGGCGGTGTGGCGGTGCCGCCTGGGCCCACCGCCGGCGGCGGCGACGGCGGCGTGGCGGTGCCGCCTGGGCCCCCCGCCGGCGGTGGCGACGGCGGGGTGGCGGTGCCGCCCGGGCGGCCGCCGTCCCCCCTCGAGGGGGCGCCCCCCCCCGCCCCCCCCCCCCCCCTCCCCCCCCCCCTCCCCCCCCGCCAGGGGAGCATCCCCTGTGGGAGCGGCTGCTGCAGCTGGCGGCGGCGGCGGCGGTGGCGGCGGCGGCGCTGCTCGTCGTCTCGGCCGCCTCGGCGGTCGACGCGCGCGTCCGGGAGGCCATTGCCGCCGCGGCGGTGGGGGTGACCGCCGGCGGCGGGGGCGGCGTTGGCGGCGGCGGCACCGCCGGGCGGCCCCTCACGTACGGGCGGGTGGTGCGGCTGCTGCCGGGGCCGGGCGTGCGGCTGGCCGACGTGGCGTTGGCGCCGGCGGTCGCCCCGCCGGGCGGCGACCCGGCGGCGGGTGGGGGCGGCGGCGCGTCGCCGCCGACGGCGCCCGACGTGGCTGCCCGGGCGGTGGACGTGCGGGTCGTTGGTCTGGGGCGGTGGCTGGCCAGCCGGGGGGGGGGGGGGGGCTCCGCCTGGGCATCGTCCTCCACGGGCCGGTCATCAAGGTGCGGCAGCGGCTGGTGCCGCCCGTCTTGGTAGACGGCGTGCCCGTTGCGGGCGCCGAGTGGGACGTTGGGGTCGGGGGGGGGGGCGGCACCTCTCCTGGGGGGGGGGGGGCGCCCGCCGACACGACCGCCGCCGCCGCCACCGCCGCGGGCAAGGTGGAGACGGCGGCGGCGGCGGCGGTGACCGACACGGTGACCGACGGCCTGCGGGCCACGCTCGGCCGAGACCTCCCCGTCATGGTCAGCTACGTACACCTCCGGGGGGGGACGCTGGAGCTGACCGCCGCGCGCGTCGGCGACTATGGGCACCTCGGCGAGACGGTCGTGCTCCACGGCGTTGACGCGGACGTGGACGTGACGCTGGGGGCGGATTCGCCCCGCCGCAAGGGGCGCCGGCGCTTTCCCTGGTGGGGTGGAGGGGGCCCTGCACGTGCCCCCGTAAGACCTGCCGGGGGGGGGGCGGACGCGAACGCAGCGCCGCCCCCCGGCGCCACGCGGCGGCCGGCCGCGGCCGCGCCCATCGTTGCGACGCCGTCCCCGTGGTCGGGCGCGCCCGCCCGGGGCGGCGGGCGGGTGCTCCTGGCCGCCGCCACGGGCGTCGGCGGCCCGCCCGCGGCGGCCGCCGCGATGTGGGGTGGGGAACGGGCGCAGCGTCTGCCGGGCGGCGGCCACAGCCTGCGGGTGGCAGAGTGGGTGGCGGGCGCCCCGCCGAAGGTAGCCGGGGGGGTGGCCGCTGTGGCGCCACCGCCGCCGCCGCCGCCGCCGCAGCCGCTGCCACCGTCTCGCCCAGAGGTGGCGGCGGCGGCGGCCACGCGCACGGGTGCCCCTGGCGGCAATTCCGACGGGGTCCCTTCCGCCGCCGCGTCACCCCCCGCTGCTGGCGGCGTGTCTCCCCACTCCCTCCTCTCCGCGGTGGTGACCGCGACGGTGCGGGCGCGGCCCGCGTCGGGGGGCACCCTCACCGCGCGCGTGCGGGTGGCTGTGGCGGACCTGTTCCCTGCCCCCCTGCGCCGTGGCGGCACCGGTGCCTCCCGCCCTCTCGTGACGGTCGACGTGGACGCGGCGGGCGTGGCCACCCGCGACGTGGCCACCGTCCTCAACATGCCCTTCCGCTCGGACGCGGGCCGGGTGGCGGCCCGCCTGTCCGTCGCGTTTCGTCGGTCGTCGCCCACCCCTGAGCTGCACGGCGACGCGGTGCTGGGGGACATGGCGCTGCGCTTCCACCCCGACCGCGACGTGCCTGCGCTCCATGACGTGACGGGGCGCCTGCGCTTTGACGACACGACCGTCTTTTTCGACGGGCCCACTGGCGCCCTCGGCTCGCTGCCCTTGACGGTGGTGGGCAGCTTGGACCTCGATCGTGGTTACGACCTGGTGGGGGTGGTGCGGCCCGTGTCGGCCGATGCCCTGCTCGACACCTTTGCCGTGCGACAGTGCGTGCCGATTGTCGCGTCGTTGCGGGGGCAGGCACGCATGAGCGGGCCGCTGTACGCGCCGGTGCTGGCGGGCTGGACTGAGACGGTGCCGTCGTCGGCGTCGGTGGGGGCGCAGGCCAAAAGCGGCAGTGGCGGCGTCGACAGCAGCGGCGTCGGCGCTGCGACCGACTCTGGGGCGGGCCCCGCCGCGCCAGTCTTGCTGGACAAGCTCCCCCTGCTATCGGCCGACGCGGACTGGACGTGGGATGCCGCCGCGGGCGTCTTTACCCTCCACTCATCCCGCGCGGCGGTAGCGCCCATGGCGGGCGGGGGCTCCCTCACCACCTCGGGCGGCCTCTACATGGACCTTACCGCCGCGAATGACTGGGGCATCTCGCGGCCGGTGCACCACCCGCGGTCGCCCAAGGCGCCATCCCGCCTTTCGGCCGGCGGCAGGGGAGGCGGCAGCGGCGGCAGCGGCAGCGGCAGCGGCGGCGGTGGCGGTGGCCGGGCGGCGGGCCTCACGGGGGGCTTGGCCATGCCCCCTCCCCCCGCCGCCGTCTTTGACTTGGACGATGGCACACTCGCGCCAGCCCGGCCCGGCGACACGCTCGTCGCGTCGGTGCGCGTGGCGGGCATTGACGGCTCGTGGCTGCTCCGCACGTATGGGGGCGACGGGGGCGTCGCGGCGGCCGCCGCGCTCGGCTCTATGGACGCGGACGTGTCGGTGGTGGGTCCCGCAGACGACGCACGCGTCAAGGTGGTGTGGCGGACCGTCGGGCCACCGCCGGCGGTGAGCCTCAACGACGGTAGGGGACCGGGTGCCGACGGAGGGGGCGCCCCTGGGGGGGCGCTCGGCGGCTCGTCGTCCATGGAGCCCCGCAACCTGCTGTCGCGGCCAACGGCGGCAGCGCCATCGGCGCCGCTGCCGCCACGCGAGCGGGACGCAGCGCCAGTGCCGCCGTCGGCGAGCGCGCCCGCCCCCGTCGCCGACGAGCCGGCGGCGTCGAGCGGGCCGACCTCGGCAGGGCCGCCCACGTCAGACCGGCGGTCGGCAGCGGCGCCCGCGGCGACCAAGCTCGGGCCGTCCGCCGCGACCGCGGCCGCCCGGCGGGCCGCCCTGCGGCCCGTGGTCGCCGACACTGTCGCGCTGCCGGCCCCACTGGGTGCGTTGTCGGCCGCCCTCGTGGGTACAGGCGACCCTGCAGGGCCAGACGTGGCCGTCGCTCCAGAGATTGACCCCCCACCGTCGCTGGCGCCACCCGCAACGCCCGCACCCGACGCTCCCCCCCCCCCAGCGGCGGCGCCGTCCCATGGCTCCGCCCCTGCCACCTCCCCGCGTGTCCCCCCCTCCGCTCCCTCCGTTGGCGGCCGTCGGTCGGCAGCCACCTCTGTGGTGGTGCCACCGCCTACGGGGGGTGGGGAGCCTCCGCCGTCTGTGCTGGGCGGCGGTGACTTTTCTGGCGTCGTCCACCTGCGGCTGGGCGACCCGCCAGCGGCGCGGCGGGTCAAGATCAACACGGTCGTGCGGGGCTTTGACGCGCGGCGCCTCGCGTGGCACCTTGACCCCGCCGCTGGCGGGCGTTCGGCAGCGGCGGCCGCGGGGGCGGCGGCGGCGTCCCCCCCTGCCGCCGCCGCCGCGGCGGCGACCGCGTCGGTGCGGGATACGCTGGGCCGGCTGCCGCCGCTGTCCATCTCGGCCGAGTCGTGCTTTGCGGGCGTCCTGCAGGAGCGCCTGCTCATCCCGCCCGGCGCGACGGCGCTGCCCCGCTCCCCCGAATCCGAGCTCGTCTCGGCCGACGGCGCGCTCGCGCTGCGGCGGCTGCGCTTCAACGGGGTGGCCTTCCCGTCCACCCTCCGCGGCACCGTCCGCGCTTCGGCCGACACGTTTGGCATCACGCTCGTCGACGCCCACCGGCGGGGGGCGGGGGCGCCCGCCGCGGCGGCGCCCCGCCCCGACCAGCCTGGGGACCTCATCCGGGTGACGGCGGCGGTGCCCGCGGGGGAGGCGACGCTGACCATCCGCCGCGGGCGGGCGGCCTTTCACGCGCGGCTGATTGCGCCGGCGGGCCTGCCGTCGGCCCACCTGTCGGTCGACGCGAGGGCGGTGGATATCGGGGCGCTGTCGGGGACGCCCTCGGCGGCGGGCATCCTGACCGGCCGCCTCGACGCGGACGTGCCGTCGCACAGCGCGCGGGGGAGCGTGTCAGTGGAGCGCCCGGCGGTGGGGGCGGCACGCCTCTCCGCCGCCGCCGCCGACGTGCTGTGGCTGGACCGGACGGTTGTGGTGCAGCGCGCAGTCGTCCGCCGCCGCCGTTCCGAGGTGCACGTTGAGGCGCGGGCGGACCTGCCCCCGTGGGAGGGGCCCCACGCGGCGCCAACGCCGGCGGCTGTGGCCGCAGCGGCGGGGTGGGAGGTCAAGGCAGTGGCGCCCCGGCTGGACGTGCGGGACATGGTGCACGTGCTCGCAGCCGCGCCGTCGCGGGGGGGGGCGGCCGCAGCGGGGGGGGGTGGCGGCGGCAGCAACGGCGGCGGCGGCGGGGCCACCGCCAGTGGGCGTGCCCGCGGCTCGCCCGCCGCCGCGGCCGACCCCCACATCTGGCAGGTGCCCGACGTCCCGCTGCAGCAGCAGCTTGCCTGGTTTGACGCCTACGTCCGCGCCACCTCCGAGGCGGCACGCCGCGACGCCAGCGCGCCCGCCGCGCCGTCCACGCTTGAGGGGGGGGTGGCCGGACCGCCCGCGGTGGCGGCGGCGGGCCGTGGCAAACGGCCGCCGACGCCCCTGCCCGACCTGTCGGACCTGCGCGGCACCTTTCACGGCACCCTCACTGCGGCCTACCGCCCCCCAGCACCAGCGGTAGCCGCGGCGCAGCCGCCCCCGCTGCTGTTGGCGCCACAGGACGGCGGCACTGGGGACGCCGCCACACGCAGACAGCCGCCGCCGTCTGTGGACGGGGGCGACGGCAGCGGGGCTGCGCGTGCCGCGGTTGTAGAGCCTGTGGACGGCTCGGCTGGTAGCGGCGGCGTCCACGGCGCCGGCCTCGGTGGTGGTCGCGGTTTCGCTTGGGCGGTCGACGCGCCGTGGCAGCCCCGGGCTGTCGCTGTGGGGGATAGGGCGCGCGGGGACACCCTGGCGGGTGGTTCGGTGCGGACATCTGCGCTCGCTGCGGCCGCCTTCCCTCATCCACTGGGTGCAGCGCCTCCCGTGGTTCCCAACGGCGGTGTGCGTCACCCCGCCGCAACCCCAGCGAGGGAATTCGGGCTGGAACATGAGCCCGAGGACGTGGTCCCATCTTCTCCGCTGTTCGCAGCTGAGGAGGCGGCGGACGTCCCCGCCGTCAATGCCAATGTTCCCGTCGACCTCGTGCGTCGCCTGCTCCACACAACCGTGGACGTGACTGTAACGGGCAACAGCGTCCGGCTGGGCCCCCACTCCCTCGGCCGCGTCGACGCGGCCGGCCACCTGGCCGACGGCGCCATCACCCTGGAGCGGCTGTCTTGCGCGTCATCGTCTGCAGCGGCGGCGGCGGCGGCTGCCGCCGCCGCCGAGACCACCCCCGCCCCCCCGTCGGGGACCCCTGCGGCGGGCGCGAGGCTGTCAGTATCGGTGGGCGGGCAGCTGTCGCTGACGACAGGGGAGCTGCGCGGCCACGGGGTGTTTGCGAACGCGTCGGCGCGGGCGCTCGCGGCGTACACGCCCGCGCAGCTGCGGCTAGGCGGCCGCCTGTCTGGGTCGGTGGCGCTGTCGGGGAGCGTCGGGGAGCCCCGCGCGGCGGCGGCGGCGGCGTGGAGCCGGGGGGCCGTCCAGCGCACCCGCGTGCGGGGCGCCAAGGTTGCGGCGCTGTGGGATGGGGGGCGCCTTGACGTACGCGTCGACGCGCGCGTCGGCGGCAACGTGCCCGCCGGGCGGGGGGGTGGGGGGGAGGACCACACGGCCGCCGCCGTCGGCCCCGCCGACGGCACCGCGGCGGCGGGGGCGTCGCCGGGTCTGCAGCGGGGCGCCGCCGACGGCGACGCGGCCGACGCCCCCGCTGACGGTGGGGAGGACGAGTGGGCGTACGATGACCCCGACGGGGTGGAGGAGGAGCCGCCGGGCGACGGCGCCGCCCGCGGGGCGGCGCCGCCCGCCGTGCGCGGCCGGTGGCGGCGGCAACTGGCGCACGTGGCGCCGCGGCCGGGCGAAAAGTTTTCGCTCGTCCTGTCTGCACCCGCCCGGCCGCCCGCGCTGGTCGCCCTCCAGCGCCAGCTGGTCGGCGTCCACGAGGCGGCGGCGGCGGTTGTGGCAGACTGGGAGGCGGCTGCCGACGCGGGGGGGGAGCACCCGCCGCCGGTTCGCCCGGCGTCGTCCGTGGCGGGGCCCGTCGACGGGACGGCGGCGCCTGCGGTGGCCCCATCGGTGGGCGGCCACGCCGGCAGTGGCGGCGGCGGCGGCGCCGACGGCGGCGCGGCGGGTGAGCCTGACGACAGCCTCAAGGTTGACCTGGAGGTCCGCAAACACGGCCTGCTGCTGCTGTCCGCGTTGGCCCCCGACGTGGGCGTCGTGGACGGTACCGCGGACCTCCTCGTCCGTGTGCGCGGCACGGTGGGGGCCCCGCATGTGAGCGGCTACGCGTCTGTGGCGGGCGGCCGCTTGTGGCCCGCCGCGCTGGCAGAGCCCCTCGAAGAATTCAAGGCCGAGGTGGCGGTCGTCCACGGCGGCGTCCTGCACGTCCGCTCCGCGTCGGCGCGGGTGGGCGGCCGCCGCCTCACCGCCCGCGGTGCGCTGCCGCTGACAACCTCCCTCGGCGCCGCCGCCGCGCGGGAGGTGGCCGCGACGGACGGCCGCCCGCCCGCCGCTGACCACCGGATGTTTGCGGCGCGGCCGCCGCGGCCGCCGCGGTCAGCCGGCGGCGGCGGCGGCGGCGGCGACGGCGACGGGGCCACGCCCCCCTGGTGGGCCGCCACCCCGCTGGTCATCACCGCCCCGGACGTGCCGCTGCGCGTGCCGGGGCGGTACAGCGGCCTCGCGTCGGCGCGGGTGTCGGTGGCGGGCGCGGGCGACACGCCCGTGCTGTCTGGGGGGGTGACCCTCTCCCACGGCGTGGTGCTGGTGGGGGACCCGGTGGGCAGCCTGGCGGGCGCCGCCAGCGGTGGCCGCGCGGCGGCGGCGGGGGAGTCGCGTGGGGGGTCGGAGGCAGGCGGAGGGGCGCTGCGCTTTGGCGCCCCCGCCGGCGCGGGGCCCCTCCCGGGGGGGGCCCCCACGGGTGGCCTCGGCGCTGCCCCGCTGGGCCTGCCGCCGGGCGTGGCGCTCGGCGCCGACGCGGACGCGGCAGATGTGGCGGCGGCGGCGGCGACGGGGGCGCCTGGGGGTGCCGCCGGTGGCGCCGCCGCCGACCTGCCCGACGTCCACCTGGACGGCGTGACGCTGTCGCTGGGCAAGGACCTCCGCGTCGTGTACCCGTACGTGCTCAACATCACTGCCACGGGTACGGTGACGGTGAATGGGAGCGCGCGGAACCCGCTGCCCGACGGCACCCTCACCTTCCCGTCGGGAGAGGTGGCCGCCCTCACCTCCCGGCTGGTCATCAAGCGCGGGGCGGTCAACGAGGCGACCTTTGACGCCGCCGGCGGCGCGGACCCGGTGCTCACCATCACCCTCGAGGACGAGACGCTGCGCCTCCGCATCCGCGGCGCGCGCGCCAGCCGCTGGACCGACCACTTGGAGCTGCTGCCCGTTGGCGGCGGCGGCGGCGGCGGCGGCGGCTGGGCCGACGACGGCTTTGACCACCCCGACGGCGGGGGGGGGGCCGCCGCGGTCGTGTCGGCGCGGCTCGCCGAGATCAACCGCGCGCTCGCGCGGGGGCCCGACGCGCTGCCCGAGGTGCTCGCCCGCGTCCTTGCCGCCACCGTGTCGGTGGGCGGCAAGGCGGGCGCCGTCCGCTGGCGCCTCCACCCCGCCATTGTGCACGCGGGGGACGGCGTCGGCAGCGGGGGAGGGGGAGAGGGTGCCCCGGCCGTCGGCAGCGGCTTTGGCGGCGGCGGCGGCGGGGTTGGCGGCGGTGGCGGCAGCGGTGGCGGCGCCGACGGCGGCGGCGGGGGCGGGGTGGCGTGGGGGGGTGCCGCCCCGCCACCCCCAGCCGGCGGTGGCGGGCATCTCCCCCCCGGCTGGGGGGGCGCGGCGCCCCCCCCGCCCCGCTGGGGGTGGGCCGACCCCGGCTGGGCGTACAGCGACGCGGCGCGGGTGGGGGACCTGGGCTTTGGCGTCGACGCGGATGCGGGCCGCGTGTCGGCGCGCCTCCGCCGGTCGGCGGGCGGCGCCACTGCCGCGGGCGTGCGGCTCTTCCCCACCCAGGCGTTGCGGGTGGGCGTCGACGCCCACGCAGACGGCCGCGTCGCCGCCCGCGCGGTGCTGCGGTGGTCGGGGTGGAGCCGGCGGCGGCGGCGGCGGGAGGCGGCGGCCGCCGCCGCTGCCCGCGCGGGGGGGCAGGGGCCGCCCCCGCGTGGGGGGGGAGGGGGGCGGGGAGGGGGGGCACTACTACCACCCCTGCCGCCAGCTGCTGCTGCCCGTAGTGCCGCGCCGCCGGGCGCGGCACCCAAGGTCCGCGGCGGCGGGCGCGCGGGGGGGGGGGGGGGGCGACGGCTGCCGGCACGGCTGCGCCGAGCGCGCCGCCAGGGTCTGACTCGCCGCCCTTGCCAGCCACTCCGGTACCAGTACCAGGCGGTGCCGCCCGCGCTGCAGACTGAGTGGTGGGCGGGTCGTCATGGACGCCGCCGGTTCTCCTTTTTTTCTTTTATCGTCATGGACTACGTGCTAGTGTATGGGGGGGGGGGGGGGGGAGGGACAAGGTGCACGACGCCGAATGGATGTTTCTCGTGAAAGTGGTGTCTGGGGTCTTGCACATCCTCCTGCCGGCGGTGGGCGGGACGGGAACATGCTGGCGACGGTGGAGAAGAGGGGAAGAGGAGCGGGGGGGGTAATGGCGCGAGAGGGAAGGAGCAGGGTGGGGGTGGCGGGCAGGGCGGCAGTTGGGGATTGTGCGTGTGGACTGGTCGTGGCACAGAAAGCGCTGCCGACGAGGAGCTCCGTGGCGTCACCAGGGGGGGGGAGGCACCTCGGCCCGGGCGGGCTGGCCACCCCGCCCGCCGCGCGGGTGCGAGAGGGCGAGCGCACCAGCGCCACGTTCGCCGCGGCGCCTGTCGTGGCGTCGGCGGCGGCGGCGGCGTTGGCGTCCGCAGCGGCGGGGCGGGGCCAAGGGGGGTGGTGAGAGGGGGGCGGGGCGGGACGGCGCTTGGACGGCCGCCCCCGCTGCCGCCGCGGCTGCCCCCAGCGAGGACACACGCACCGGGGCCCCATTGCCCTCCGACGCTGTCGCTGCCGCCGCCGTGGGGGGGGTACCCGGGGACCCCCTGCCGGTGCGGCATGTGTGTACTGTACTGGCTGCGCCGCCGCCGTGCGGCCTATGGGCTGTGGGGGGGCCATATGGGCGTTGTTGTCGGTGGTGGCCCGGAATGATAGACATGATAGCCGTAGTGGCGGTGGCCGTGGTGCCGGCGCCTACCGTAGGCTACGTACCGTAGCTACGTACTGTAGCCTACGGTAGGCGCCAGCACCACGGCCATGTACCGTACCTGGTACCTATCTACGGTAGGCGCCCGCACCATTGCCACCGCCGCTACCTACGGCTATCATGTCGATACGGCCTGTCCGTAGGCGGCTTAAGATGCGGCGCCTTGGCATTAGACTACGAGGTACGTAAGTAGCTGACCTAATTAGATCCTTCCGTTGCAGAAGAGGTTTGGGTATTCCCTCGAACAAGCGTTGTGCCTGGGACGAATTTTCGGCAACGAGTTTGTTTGCCTGTGCACTGTGAACAAGCCTACAGAGTTGTCTGCACAGGGAGGAATTGTCATCGTGTCAACACGGTGGCTGGCCTGGGTCCCCGCGCTCTCAACGCAAAGCGCCTGCCGTCGTCACCCTCTTTCCCGCACCCGTCCCACACTACGGCCGCGCGTGTCTCTCCCCACTTGGTCTCTCTCTTGGCGTTGCGCCTACCTCAACCCCCTCGTCGCCGCGGTCAGCCTAGCGTTACCTGCCTGCACTTTTCTTTTCTTTTCTTTCCTTTTCTCTGCTTTCTCTCTCGAAACCCGCCGCGGACTTCGCTGTTCCCGACGGGTTTCCCCGCCCCTGTGTCTGTTCGTTCCCCCCTTGCTGAGCTCGGCGTGTGGTGGCCCCCACTGGTGCGCCGCTGCGTGTGTCCCGTGTCGCACCCGAAGAAGAGTGGCTGCGGCAGCGGCGGCGAGCGGTAGGCAGGGGTTTCCCGTTCTCCGCTGCGCTGCACTCTTGCGTCCCGCTCTCCCCCTCCCCGGCCCCATCCCCCCCCCCCCCTTCCCCGGCCGCGGCCCACGACTGGGAGAGTGGGCCATGGCGGCGCCTGGTAGTGCCAAGGGTGGCGTCCCCCGCAGTTTTGTGTCGCCAGAGAGCAGGGAGCTGCTGCCCCGTGCCAAGTAGGTTGGGCGCTCGCGTCGCGTCCCCACCGATTGGAACTTGCTTCATTTGAACGGCATGCGCGTGTGGCTGTGGGCTAGAGGGGGGGGGGGGGGGAGTTGCCGAGTGGTTGCCGCACGCCACCAACGCACGTCCACCGCGCAGCAGAGCTTGGGACGGCAGTGGACCGCATGGCTCTGTGCTTGGGGCTTTGTGGCTGGCCTGAGGGATGTCGGCGGGTGCGGCCGGCGGCGTCATTCCGGTGTAGTGCAGGTGGCCTTGCTGGCTTGGAGGCCCGTGCCGTTAGCGGTGGGGAGGGCTGGCTGCGGATTGCGTCACTGGTTGCACGGCCGCGAGTTTGCTGTATTTGGCGCTGATGCGCTGCTGATGTGTGTCTCACACGCTCTGTCGTGGGTGAGCTGCCTTCGGCTTTTGGCTGTGTCTTGGTGTTCGTGGCTTGATGGCACTGGGACGGACTTGTATGGGTCCAGGCTGATAGAGCTGTTGCAGGAGGTGGCGCCAGGAGAAACGCTGGACGCGGACGTGGAGGAGGTGCGTGCGGGGAGCCTAGCTTTTTGCAGTCAGTCGTGTGTGAGTGGTTGGCTGGGGTATGGGGGGCAGGTTGTAGGCCGGCACGTGTGGGAGGGGGAGCCCACGGCCCTGCGACGGTCACGTCTTGTGGAGTGGCCGCTCGCCGGCTGCAGTCCACTCTATCCTGGCGTATGTGAAGGTGCTCATGTTGGCCCTTTCCTGCTGACGCTTCCTCCTACACCTGTCCCGTGTCGTTGCGTTGGCTAATGATCCTAACCCTACCGGTATCTTCTCCCTGACACGGCTGTGCTGTGGTGCGCGTCCTCCCCGTGCGGTGCGCGTGTCCCGTGCGCGTGTATATTTGCTCGTCCTTCCCCTTCCTCCCCTGTCGCGCCTATCAGTTTCTCCAAGAGCACGCGGACGAGTTCGTCGAGTCGGTCACACTTGCCGCCTGCCGCCTGGCTCGCCACCGCAAGTCCAAGACGCTCGACGCGCGGGACGTGGCGCTCCACCTCTCCCGCAGCTGGTCCCTGCGGGTGCCCGGTTATGGGGATGACCCACGACCCGCCGGCCGGGGCGGCAGCGGCGCAGGGGGGGGGCTCGGCGGCCTGGCAGCCGCCGGGGGTGGCGCCGCGGGGGGGGGGGGGGGGGGCGCCGGGGGGGGGGCGGGCGGCCTCACCGTCGAAGGGGTGGCCGCGGGCCACGCCGCGCGGCTGGCGGCGGTGGCAAAGGCGGCGGCGGCGGCAAGCAAGGGGGGGGTGGGAGGGGCAGGCGGCGGCAAGTGAGGGAACCGTATCGCTGTCCGTGCGGCTGTGATGGCCCTCAGCTCTCCTGCCGCTTCTTTCCTTCTCCTCTACGCTCCATTTTTGTTTGTTTTTTTAATGAACCTGTGGTCTATTACGTCAGTGCGCCCCACACCTGTGCGCCCCACACATGCAGCCAACGCACGCGTGTCACTGCGGTGCGGCTGCCCTGTATCGCACACGACCGGCAAATGCAGGGGGTCACTCGTCGCCCTCCCCCCCCACCCGCACCCGGTGCCACGCGTTGTTCAGTACGCCGCGTACGTTCCAGACGCCCGCGAGCCCCTCGGGCTGCACATTGTACGAGCTGTCCACAGCCTTGACGACCAGCTCGGCGTCCCCCACCCCCGACGGCAGCGGCAGCGTCGCCGACCAGAGCGTCCACCCATAGTCCCGCACGCGGCCGCCCCGCGCGGCCGACGGCGGGCTGCCGTCAGCGCCGGTCAGCGAGGCGGCCACCCACGTCTTCCCCCCGTCGGCCGACACGTCCACCCGAACGACGGGGCGGCCGCCGCCGGCATAGGCGTAGCCGCGGGCCGTGACAGACTGCCCGTTGGGCATGACGGCCACGTCTCCAATGGCTGATGTGATGGGGAGCTCCTGGATGGACGGGGACGCGTCATAGTCTGCATCCTCGAGGCATACCGACGGGCAAAAGCCCTTGTAGTCGCGACGCTGCCAATGGGAGTGGGACTCCTCGTCGCTCAACGCAATGGACTTCACCCACTTGACGTTGCGCGCGCCGACAATGCCCGGCGCCACCACCCGCAGGGGCGCCCCGTGGTCGGCCGGCAGGGGCTCGCCGTTCATGGCCCACGCGAGGAGCACGTCGCCGGCAGCGAGAACATCAAGCGGGATAGACGCCCCGTACGTGCCGCCCTCTGCGTCCGCGTCGGCACCCTCAAACACAACGTGCCGCACGCCAGCGGCGGCCAGCGCGCTCGCGTCGGGGACGCCCAGGGAGGCGAGCACATCCGTGAGACGCGCGCCCGTCCACGTCGCGTTGCTAATGGCACACACGTCCCAGGCGCCGCCCTTGACCGGCCGGTGGCCCGACATCTCAGTCCGCCGATTGCCCGCACACTGGATGGCCGCGGTGATGGTGACGGCGGGCAGCGCCTGCACGTCCGCCAGCGACAGCGTGTGTACGCACGAACGACCTGCCGACGCAGAGGCGGCCGATGAGGGGGCGCCCGCCACCACAGCGGGCACCGCGACGGAGAGCTGAAAGTCGGTGCCGTCGCCGGTCGCCACTGGCGGCACGGGCAGGTGGTTGCGCACGTAAAAAGCGTGGTTGGGGGTGATGTACGACGCGACCAGCACCGCCGGCGGGGGCTCGGCATTGAACGGCGCCGCGGACCGCACCTGCAAGCCATCCCAGCGCGCGGGCTCGTTGGCGTACGCGTCGGGCCGCTGCTCCGCCGCGCGCGCCGCCGCGTTGGCCGCCACGTCCGCGGGTGCCAGATTGCCCACCCGCATCTCCTCCAGCACCTCGTACACGTACTCCTGCCGGTGCTGCGCGTACATGTCCCAGTAGGGCTCGACGGACGACCCCGCCGCGCGCAACAGGATGTCACCGCCAGGATGGCATGCAATGAACTCGGTCACATCATACACGCCCGCACCATACGTCACCCACACGGTGGTGGCCGCGGGGGCCGTGCTGCCATCACCGCCGCCGCTGGCGCTGCCCGCACACCCGGCGTGGGCGGCCACCTCCGCGGCGGTGTACGTGGGGAGGTCCTCTATACGCTCGCCGGGCACCACCGGGACGTCCGCGTCCGCGTCAGCATCCGCGTCTGTGGGCGCGCCTGCCTTGGCCGCGCCACCCGCGGCGACAGGGGCCGACG
Organism: Pyropia yezoensis; assembly: GCA_009829735.1. Classification (NCBI taxonomy): domain Eukaryota; phylum Rhodophyta; class Bangiophyceae; order Bangiales; family Bangiaceae; genus Pyropia; species Pyropia yezoensis. The sequence continues at coordinate 19,627,190 of CM020620.1, forward strand.
ACACCGCCGTCGCCCCCACCGCCCCTCCCCCACCAGGACTGCGAGCAGGGGCATCAGCGGCGACGACGCCGGCCAGGCCCGCCGACGCGGCGGCGGCGGCGGCGGCTGCCACTGCGGCAACCGGCCACCACCGCCCCTGCTGCCCCGGCAGGGGTGGCGGGGGCGGCGGTGGGTGACGGCGGTGAGCCGCTGCCGCCATCCCCGCCGCCCCCGCCCCCGTTGACGTGGCCGCTGCGGCCAACGACGGGAGCGGTGCGGCCCGCAGCACGGCCGTTGCGGCGCGGCGGCCGCCGTGGCTACCACCCCGCCGCGCGGCGGTCGCGGCGGCAGCCGCTGCGAGGGCGGCGGCGCCACGCCGCGCTACAGCCGGGGCAGCGGCGAGGGCCATGGCGGCGCGCCCGCCGCGGACGGGGGACCAAACACAAGAGGGAAGGCGTGAGGGGCGGGGAGGAGGAGAGGAGCAGTGGGAGGGGAGGGACAAGGGGGGATGCGGCGGCGTCGCAGGAGCGGAAGGGTGTGGAGCGGTTGAAAGGGGACGAGAGTGAGGTTGCGAGTGAGGTGCGCCGGGGGGCGGGCGGCAGGTCGGATGATGGCAGCTGCTGATGAACACGACCGACCGACACCGCGGTGACAGCTGGCCGGTGGTCGCGAGACGGATCCGCGGGGGCTGCTGAATTGCGCGGGCGCCTCGGCGCGGCACGAGTCGGGCGCGCCGTGTCCTCCCTCCACCCTTGACCTTCCACGAGTATTCCACGGGCCTTTTGCATACGTGTGCGTACGGTACAGCGGTATTCCGCTGGGCACCTACCCGATGTCCGCCAAGAGGAAGAAGAAAGAAAAAGAAAGAAAAAGACAAAAAAAGAAGAGCAAGGTGGCTCAGACGCGACATTGTGCCTCCCCCTTTGATTGGCAGTCTGCTGAATGCCCTGCCCCTGTTCTGTCTGTTTCTTCGTCTTGACGACAGGGGGACAGCGTCTGGGGCGGGGGATGGCACCCATCGTCGGGAGGAGGGGGGGGTGTTGCCACGCTCGCGGGGTGCCCTCCCCGCCCGGTCGGGCGTCCCCCCAGTGGCAGCGCACGGGGCCAGGATGGGGCGCAGTACGACGGTGGAGGAGGGCCCCGCGGGGATGGGCCACGATGGGAAGACGGAGAAGTAGGCAGCGGCGGCACCGGCTGTGGCACCGCCACGCCTGTGCCGCCTCGGGCGCTCCCGCTGGGCCTATGCGGGGGAAGAAGACGCGGTGCCCCACAACGCGTCGTTGCCGGCCCCCCCCAAGCAATGCTTCTGCGTCTGGCGCAGTCAGTGTCCTTTTTTTTTTGTTGTTGTTTTCATACGGCCGCCGCCAGCCCCCCTCCAACGCAGTCACGTGGCAGTAACCCCGTTGCCCACCCCCCCATCCATCCCAGCAACCTCCTGGCGGGTGCGCCGCCGGCAGCCGAACCAGCCGCCGCCGCGTCGGCGACAGGTGCAGCGTCCCCACCAGAGGGGGACGTCACCCTTTCTTGCGGTGGGGTGCCCGCCGGCGCCTCGTCGGCCGCGGGCACTGGCGACGACGGCGGGTCGCCGACCGCCGACGCCCCTGCCGTCGGGGCCTCGGCGGCGGGCACGTCGGCGGCGGGGGTGGCCACCACCGCGGGTGCGTCGGCCGCGGGCGCGTCGGCGGCCGACGGCGTCGTCGGCACCGGCGGTGGCGTACCCGTCGGACCACCGCCGGCCACGGGCGGCGACGGCGGCGGCGGGTTATCGTCTGCTGACTCGGCGGCAGTCACCGGGGGGGGGGGGGGGGCGTCACCACTCTGGAGACTGTCGCCGCGGTCGGGCGTAGGGGTTGCCACCGCTGGGCCATCATCGCCATCCCCATCGGGGCTCGCCGCGTCGGCCGGGTCGGTGGCTTGGACGGCAGGCGGCGCCCCCCCCGACGCCTCTACGCGCCGACCGTCGCTAGCTCCTGCGGGCGCCGACGCGAGCGACAGCGGCGGCGCGACAGACGGCTCCTCGTCCTCTGACTCCTTGTCCGTGTCTTCCGCCTTGTCGGCAGCATCGTCTGCGGCCGCTGCCGCCGCCACGGCAGCGTCTTGCCCAGGGGCACCGTCGCCCGCAGTGGCCGCCGGGCCCACCGGGCCGTCGTGGTCCAGCGGCGGCTCTGCGGGGGCACCGCCCAGCCGCCGGCGACGGCGCTCGAGGTAGTCGCGGACCTGCCCCCGCGACAGCCCCGCGTGCAGGTCGTACCAGGCGGCGTCGCCCGTGGCGGCGTTTACCCCCGGCAGCGGCAGCCGCGCCTGGAGGGTGGATGCGGGTTGCCAGTGGGTGCCCGTCAGTGCGTCGGGGGCGGCCTCCCCAAACGGGCCGCTGTGGCCGAGGAGCTCTGGCGCGTGGGCGGCGGCGGCGGTGTGGAGCACCCCCTGGTCCACTGCCTTGAAGCGGAAGTAACCGAGGCCCTCAAAGAGCCGGATGTGGTCGGGCGTCACGTTCTCCACTGACGCGTAGGGTGGACGCTCCGAGCGGTGGAGGCGGCGGAGAGAGGAGATGCAGTGCGTGTCTTGGCCCTCAATGTCCACCTATGCGCCGCGCGGCCGAAATGTATGCGGAAACAGACTCGAGAGGCACCACAGAGAGGAAGAGAGAGACCACAACACGTCAGGTCGCACGAACAAGCTGTGGAAGATGCGCGCAGTGGCAGCACGATGGGCATGTCCGAAAACAGCAGACGACATGATGCCAGTCTGCGGCGCAGATCCATGTTCTCCTCTCAATATCCTTGCAGAGTCGCGAGCACTCCCCAACATCTCCCTTCCCATCCCCCCCGACCCTCATGCAATCCCCCCTACCAGCATGCCCCCCACCAGCCCTACCTTGAGCATATACGGCGTGCCATAGTCGCGGATGAGGGCGTCACAGGTTGTTGTCGGCACCGCAACGGCCTTGCAGTGCTCCATGTCCGCCACCGTCGCCGGCGAGCCGTCGGCGTGGCGGCACCCCCACTCGGGCGCAAACGACGACCACACGTCATTTTCAGTGGAGCGGTAAAAGGGCAGCCGCGTGCCGCGGGGGAGCTCGTGTGAGATGAGGCCCGTGCCGAGGAGCACCAGCGACCGGTTGGCAATGTGGTCTGCAAACGCCGCGCGGCCCGCAGAGACGAGCCGGGGGTTGGCCTCCACCGCCACCACCCGGTAGCCCGCCGCAAGGTACTGGCGCGTGTCTTGGCCGCTGTGGAAGCCCGCGTCGAGGACGCACCGCCCGCCGGGGGCGTCGCAGTAGCGCTCCCCAGAGGGCCCCCGGGGGGCGGGCGGCGGGGGGTCCACCGGCGGGTCTGGGGCGGCGGGGGGGTGGCCGCCGCCCCGCGGCTGCAAAGGCGACGCGCCCGCGGCGGCGGCGGCGGCCAGCTGCGCGGCCGCCCGCGAGCGGAGCGGCTGGAACAGCTCGCTCCCCGCCGTCCACCGGGCGCCCGTCTCCGTCAGGAGCGCCACCGCCGCGCCGCCAACGACGACCCCCGCCAGGAGGATGACCGACAGCAGGCGGGCGGGCACTGGCGGCCGCCGGCCTCCGCTGCTGCTGCTGCCGCCGCCGCCGCCTCCGTCCGGTAGCCTCGCGTAGGGTGTCATGGGGGTATATGTGGGGGGGCTCTTACAGGAGGAGGAGGGGGGGGGGAAGGGGGCGCGTGGGCCAGGCCAGCCTCACGGAAATGGAAATCCTCAATGGTGTGGTGTAGCGGCCGGGGGTCGAACGACAGCCAGAGAGACGGGAGGGGGGAAGTGGGGGCAGAGCGGCCTGCCCACCCAGTGGAGGCACCCGGTGGTGGGTGCGTCACCGTCTGCCCGACGACGGGCGACCGTCCAGCGGCGGCGGCAATTCCCACCGGGGAAAGGGACCGTCGGCGCCGCACCCGCCCGCCGACGTGCACCGCAGCGGGTCGTGTGGGCAACGCAGCCGGGCGAGCGGGCGGGCCTCAACCGGCCCACACCCCAGAGCGGGGGGGGGGGGGGTCGGGGGGGGACGCCACCACCGTGCCAGCTGCCCCGCCCACACGCCGCTGCGGCGCCACGCGCCGCCGGCCGCGGCGGGCCAGGCGACGCACCTCGTAGCAGAGCGGCCGGCAGCGGTGGCGACGCGGGGCGGCGGCCAGAGGCGTCGGCCGCCAAGGCCGGCCTCTCTGTCGCAGGGCGGTGGGCACGGTTTGCCCAACACGCACCGCTGCATCAGTCACCCTCCATGCCCCTCCCCCAAAAACGCACCGCCGCGACGCTTGCCGTAGCGACAACTGGCGGGCCCATGGCACCGCAGGCACCGCGGCGGTGGGAGGGCGCCACACGCCCGCCCCTCCGCTGGCCAGGGACACGCACTGGTCGCTGCGGCACCGTGGCTGCGACGGAGTGGCGCGCGCCCCATCCATTGACCACCACCGCCAGTTGCTCGTGCCACGGCGGGACAGGGGGGTGGGGTGCCACGAAGATCGGGACGGCGCTTCCCGAATCGGCACTGTCATTACAGTCGGCTACAGTGGATCAATGTGCTAAGTACTTCATAGACATCTACTTTCGTGAAAAATTAACATGGCGTTGGACGACGCGCTGTGTCCGTTCTGCTGATCCTACTGTATCCCCGACGAGGTCCACCTGTCCGCGACCTTGCCCGAGACGGCCCCCCGCTCGGGGCGCAGTTCAAACCGACAAAAAAAGAAAACAGCTCCGCATCGAGCCGCCCCCCACACGTCGCCGCGGTTGTCGAAACACACTGGTACGCTCTCCCGCGGCGGGGAAGGCGGGGGGCAATGAGGCATCGCCACGACGGGCGACCGCGTGCCATCCCCTTGGTTCCCTTCCCCACCCGTCGTCGGGGCGACTGGATTTGCCGCCACCAACCTCGACGGGATAGGCGTGCCGACCCCATCTGGCGGGAGGCCGGCGTCGGCGGTTTCGAATTTCTTCAACCTCCCCGTCCTTGTCGTAGCGTCGAGGCACCCCCCGCCCCCCGCGGGCGGTCGCCGCTTGGCGTGAGGCGTGGAAGGGTGGTGCCCCTCTCCCCCCCTCTCCGCCCCAACCGCCCATCGAGTTCGCAGCGTGGCCCCGTGGCGCTACGAGCCTAGCCGCCCGCGCCGCCTGCGCCGCCGCTGCCGCGCGGCGGTGCGCGGGCGGCGGCGCCACCGCCGTTTGCCTGTGGCTGCCAAACGTCGCCCGCGTGGCGTGGCGTGGCCTGCGTGGCGCGGGCGGGAGGGAGGGAGGATGGGGGTGGGCATGTAGGGGGGGGGTGTGGTGGCGGTTGGGTTGCTATGGGAAGGCGGCGCCGGCGGGCGGGGGCGAGGGAGGTGTTCGCAAGAGAGAGGGCGGGGCGGGGAGCGACAGCTGCCATCCCGCGCACAGCGACAGGCGTGGTAGGCGCCCAGTACCTTCCCCGGGGTGGTGTACGCCGCCGATGCCGTGCGTTTGGGGGCGGCGGGGGGGAGGGGGTGAGACAGCGCCGCGCCGACTAGTATTACCGGCGCGGGCGGCGACGACCGGCCACCGCGCTGGCCCATCGTTCACTGTGGGGTGCGTGGCCGGGTTTGTGCTTCCCACTTGGCGCTTCCCACGCCGCCGACCGTCGCAGGTCCACAGGGGCACCATAGCCTCCCACCGCATCGGGTCGGGCCGCCGCTGAGGGAACCCTTGACCTTGCTCGCCCCTCTTCAACCCCTCCCCCCGGTCCCTTTCATTCGCTTTGATTGCCCCTCCTGGTTGCCGCCGACTTGGTTGCGCGTACTCTGCTCCCTCCCTCACCCACCCCACCATCACCTCTTTACCGCTTGTCCCCCACTCTTGAGCCGCCCACGCTCCCCACCTATCCCCCTCGACACCTCCCCGGCGCTCTCCATGGCGCACAACTGCCGTGGCGGCTGTGGGAGCTGTAACCACCCCAGCGCCGTCGGCGGGTTCAACGCCGCCGCTGACTTTGCCGGCCGGTCGGCCGCGTCGGTTGCTGCCGAGCTGCCGCGCCCGCCCTTTTCCATGGCCCCCAGCGGCCCTTTGCGAGCGGTCCCGCCGCCACCACCTGGCGGTGGTGGCAGCGGCGGCGGCGGCGGCGGCGGTGGCGGCGCGCCCTCGCCCTCCCCCCGGTCTCCATCGGGTTCCCCCGCCTCGGCCACGTCGCTGACGCGGTCGCTCGTGTCCCTCGCTGACGCCGCCCGCTCCCGGCGGCTGCCTACGTCGCGGGTGATTGACGCGGCGGTGCTGGCCGCCCCACGGGCGGCGGGGGCGTCGCCCGCGGCGGCGGCGGCGGCCGCCGACGTGCTCGCCCTCCTCGCCGTGGACGCAGAGGCGGCGGCGGCTGTCGCCCAGCGGCCGCAGCTGCTGGCCCTCCTCCGGGATGTGCTGCAGTATGGGCGCGCGGCGGGGGGGGAGGCGGGGGGGGGGCTCCCACCGAGCTGGGCCGCCGCCCCGCCCGCCGACCGCAGGGCGGGGGCGGCCGCCGCGGCGCGGGCGGTGCGGAATTTGGCCGCGGCGGGGCCGGGGGTGGCCGGGGCGCTGGCGCGGGCGGGCGTCCTGCCGCCGCTGCTGGCCAGCCTGACCGCGTCGGCGGCCACCGGGGACGCCCAGGGGGGGGGGGGGGGACGCAGGCCGAGCCCGCTTGCCGCGCGCCCGCCGCCGCCGACGGGGCCTCCCGCTGACGCGTCGGCGGCGACGGCCAACCTGGTCGCCCACGGCGGCCCGCTGGCGTCGTACGCGGCCAAGCACGGCGCCATTGAGGCGCTCGTCACTGCTGTCGCGTCTTCGGCGTCCTGCTCTGCCCGCGGCGGCGGCGGCGGCGGCGGCAGCGGCACCTCCAAAGAGGACGCCGACGCGCTCTTCCACTCCCTCCGGGGCCTCACTGCGTTTGCCGGGTCGGGCCGGTGGCACCCGCGGCTGACCGCCGACCGGCGGCTGCTGCCCGCCGCGGCGGGGCTTCTCGGCACCCACTCGGACGCCGGGGTGGTGGGGCAGGCGGCGATGCTGCTGAGCCTGCTGGGCGGCCAGCCTGGCGCGGCCGCCGCCCTCCGCGACGCGGGGCTGGTGGACCTTGTGGCCCGCCGGCTAGGGAGCCTCCGCTCCCCACCAGGGGGGGGCAATGTCGCGGCGCTGCCCCCCGAGGTCCGCGCCGCGTTTGTCGCAACGCCCCAGGGGGGGGTCGCCGCCTCCAGCACCGCCCTCCGCCCGCTTATCCGCCTGCTGGCGGTGCTGTGCTCGCCGTCGGCGACGGCGGGGGCGGCGGGCGCCGCGGCGGTGGGTGCGGGTGCGGGTTCGGGGGCGACCACGCCCGCCGCGGCCGCCGCGCGTGCCCTCTCCATGGGCGCCGCGTGCGCGCTGCTGGCGGCGACGGACGCGCCCAACGCGCCAGAGTCGCTCAAGGCCGACGCGACCACCGCTCTGCGGGTGCTCGCTGCGGCGGGTCACCCACACCGAGCGCTGGTGTTGCGGCAGGCCGCAGCGCGCGTGGGGGTGGCAGCCGCCGCCGGGCGCACCGTTAATGGGTACGTTGGCGAGCGTGATTCTTTGAGAGGGCGAGTGGATTGCGGGCGATGGAGAGGGAAGGGCTGGGGCCAAGCTGGGTGCTGCATGGCTGTCATTGCTCCTCACTGCGGTCTGGAGGACCTCAACGTGTTGCGATGGGGGGATGGCGCACTGCGATGCTGACGTTCATGGTGACGAGCCTCGCTGGCCGTGCTCTCGTGCTGTTGTCTGTTGTGGCGTTTGTCTCTCGCTACGTGTCGGCGCTGCCCACCATACCGTTCTCCCACGGCCCAGTCTGTACGACCTTGCCTCCCGTATCCGCGCAGACGCGTCAGGCGGGCGTCCCCCTTCTGTCCCCGCCTCTCCTGCTGGAACCCGCCGCCCGTCCCCCCTCGCATCGCCCGCGTCTGCTGGTGCGGCCGCCTCGTCACCCGGCGTGCCCGTTGCGCCCGTGTCCCTTGCGGGCCTCTCTGCCGCGCTCAGTCGCCTACAGGCGGCGGTGGCGGCGCCCGACACGGTGGCCCCCGCAGGCGCCCTCGGCGCCGCGTCCCCCGCGCCGGCAGCGGTCGCCGCCGTAGCCGCCCCATTCCGCCCTTCGGGGCGAGTGGTGTCCGTGGCGCCCGCCGCCGGCGCCGCCATGCGGTCGGCTGCATCGGCGGCGGCAGGCGTGGCGGCGGCGCTGCCGCGGGCCGTCACGTCGGCGGCGGGGAGCCAGGCGGCCAAGTCGGCAGCTGCGGCCGGGGGGGCCGCTGCCGCGTATCTGGGCGGCGCGATTGGTCAGTTGGGCAGCCTCCTGTCGCCGGCTGCGGCGTCAGGCCCAAAAGAGGAGGCGGCGGCGGCCGCGGCGGCCGCGGCGCCAGCCGGTCACCGCCGGAACGTTTCGTCACCGGCAGCGGCGCCTGCAAAAGAGCAGCGGCCATCGCCTGCGCCTCGGCAGTCACCACCACCACCTTGGATGGTGGCCTCGTCTCCGTCACCAGTTGGCAGCGAGTGCAGCGCAGAGAGCCCTCGTGAACGCCGACGCGAAGCAAGGGAGCCTGGGGTACTGGAGGCGCAACAATTTGAGCTGGGCCAGGTGCTTGGCCGCGGCGGCTACGGCACCGTGGTGCTCGCTCGCAACGTACGCACTGGCCAGCTGGTGGCGATCAAGCGCTTTCATGCGGACGCGGCCAGCGATGCGACCGCTCTAGCGGAACTCAATTCTCGCGCGGTCAAGGAGCAGCGCGTCTGGGCGGGTCTTAGTCATCCAAACGTTGTCCGGTACCTGGGCTGCTTTACGGACGAGTCTGGCGCCCTGTCCCTGGTCGTCGAGTATGTCAACGGCTGGTCCCTTGCCGAGCACGTGGCGCAATATGGCTCCTTCCCTGAACCGCTGGTCGCCGAGATCACTCGCCAGCTCATTGACGGCCTCGCCTACCTTCACAGCCGCGGAGTGATCCACCGGGACCTGAAGCCTGCAAACGTGCTTGTAACCCGGGATGGGGTGATCAAGATCTGTGACTTTGGTGTGTCGGCTGCCCCGTCGGTTCCCGGCATCAGCGGCCGCACTGTGTGTGGGACGCCTCACTACATTGCGCCCGAGGTGATTGAACAGCGGCCGTACGCGGCGTCGGTGGATGTGTGGTCCCTCGGTTGCACGGTCATGGAGCTGGCGACGGGACGGCGGCCGTGGCATGAACTGACGGCCATGAGCGCGCTGGTGGCCCTGTCCAAGAGCCGCCGCCCGCCATTGCCGTCGGGGCTGTCGTCAGCGTGCCGCAGCTTCCTGTCGGCGTGCTGGGTGTGGGACCCGGCAGCGCGAGCAACAACGTCACAACTGCGGCGCCATCCGTTCATTGCCTCGGCGGTTAAGAAGGGTTAGAGGCGAAGAGGGGGGGGGAGGATGTGTGGGGCATGGCCACGCTCGCCGCCTTGGTCCTACGACCGAGGTGGAGGCCCATCAGCGGTGTGTCCTTGGTCGTGCGGTAGTTTTCGTTCTTGTCGTATTCCCTCGCATTCCATACGAAGTACTTTGCTCAGCCCTCCCGCGCTGTAAAGACAAGGCTCTTTGGCGATGTCGAGGACCCGGCACGTGTCAAGTTATCCTGGTGGGGAAAGGATGGTTGAGCCCCCGGGAAACACTATATCATTCTATGCATGTATTAGGCACAAATCTTTCCCTAAGCATGCCGTTTAAGTCAGCTCCCGCCCCAGTCTATAGGAGTTAGAATCGTCCCATTCGTGGATATACTGGACAGGAAAGGTAGTCTCATCTAAGTGAAGTTCATGACGAAGAGAGGTGCCTATGGTGCGTTGCACAAAAAAGATACATGGAGGTTCTTCTCGGCTCGGGCCCGGGTAGGAGACCGGCCATGACGGGGTTGGCGGCGGCCATGCTGACAGAAGGATCACAGTGCCCCACGAGAACTCATGAGGTCCGTGTGTCTCCCGGCCGGTGTACCTCTCTCAGGGGCACCCCGCGTGGACCGGGTGCCGTCGACCCTGAAATGGGGCCGTCCTTTTCGCACTTCTTTGCCCGGCTCGGGGGTCGGTCCGGGCCCATGTGCAAACTGAGGCTTGGAAGAGGGGTGCTCGATTTACGGGAGGAGCCCGGGGAAGGTTGGAGGCCATTGTTTTGAGGACTTTTTTCCGTGTGGGGGTCCCTGTTTTTGAGAACGCTGTCCTTGAGGGAAATGGTCCATGTCATGGGCTCGTTTGATTGGTCCACGAAGAAGCCTGGTCTTCATGTGCCCCTTGCCTGTTTAGGTTCAGGCATCTCTGGCACGCCCCCCCCCGACTCATGATGAAGGAGCCTCTCCCCCCCCTTCCCCTCCTGGACCCTTCTTCTGGACTGGACGCCTTGGGGAGACAAAAACTGACCCGCCCCACGCCTGCCGCGTCGGTCCCCGATGCCGGGACTTCGGCGGGGCACCTCCCGTGCATAGAGGGCGGCCGAGAGGGGACCAGGGCCCAGAGGGATACTTGACCGCACGCGCCAACGTGCGCGACCAGCGGAGGCGATGGGGACCGCTCCCCGCGCATCTGTGGCATGGGGGTGTTGATGCTTCGTATTAGAGGAGAGGCGGGCAGCACGAAGGTCCTTGCTGATGTTTTGTCCGTAAAGAAAACTGTGTCTCTCCCGAGACCCCCCGAAAGCAGCTCCAGCAACGCCCTGCTCCTGCTTTACCTCACATCCTCTCTTCCCACCCGCACCAAGCCAAGTGCTCAGCCAAGCCAAATAGCTCCCGCTTTCCCGGGAGAACCTCCGCGTCGGCCGCACAGCCACCCTGAGCTCGGCCGGGCAAGCCTGCCCCTCCTACGACAAAAAATCAGCGCCGGCGGCGCCAGTAACACCGCCACCGTCGACGCCGTCGCCCACCCCGTTCCATGTACAATGGTTACTTTACCCCAGCTGCCGTACCCCCAGGCCGCCTAGAGCTCTCCCCATACCCCCGCTCCTTTCCTCCCTCTATCAACCCAACCGCCATTGAACAGCGCGTGTCGCTATCGCGGGCACCCTCCCTCGATCAAAAACCATCCCCGCCGCCGCCACCAGGCGCACTCCCCTACACCACAACAAAAAAGGCCGTCAACCACTGCCCCTCTCTGCCCCGAAAAATCGTAGCCATCACCGCCGCTGCAGCTGCGGTCACCATGGCCGCCTCGTCGACCACGGCGGCCGCCACCATGAACACCCAGGCCCGCGGGGCCGCCGCCGCCCCGGGCACCGGCACACGCAGGGTGGCCACGACCTCCGCCTCGGCCGCCGGGCAGGCCGCCGCAGCAGCCGACGCCATCAGCGTCGTCGCCGTCCCCGCCGCCGCCGTCATCGCCGCCGCCCCCCCCCCCCCCCCCCAACACGCCGTCGTCGCTGCTGCCGTCGATGCCGCCGCCGCCGCTGACGTCGCCGAGCCCTCCCCCGCCCCCCCCCCCGACACGCAGTCGTCGCTGCCGCCGTCCATTCCGCCGAAGCCGCTGACGTCGCCGCCGCCATCCCCGCCCTCCCCCCCCCAAAACTCTTCGTCGGCGACGCCACTACCGCCGCCGCCATCGCCGTTGCCACCGCCGCCACCGCCGTCCCCCCCCTCCCCCCCCCGAACTCGCCGTCGTCGCCGCTGCCGCCGACGTTGCCACCGCCGCCGACGCCACCGCCGACGCCACCGCCGCCGCCGCCGCCGCCACCGCCGCCGCCGCCGCAGCCGCCGTCGCCGCCGTCGCTGCTGCTGCCACCGCCGTCGTCGCCATCGTCGTCGTCGTCGTCACCGTCGTCGTCGCTGAGCCCGCCGTCGTCGATGCTGCCCGCGGCACCGGTCCGACCCCCCGTGTCGTGGCCTACCCCGCCGGGTGTAGCCCCCTCCCGCCGTCTCACTTAATGAGCACGCTGGCAGGGTTTCCCGAAAGGGACCCACCTGTAGCATCCCTGGCCCCGACTTGGCGCCGACCCGGGACTACAACCAGAGGGCACCAGGTGCCAGAACACGCCCGCCGTGTGGTGATGGTTGGCGGCCGTGGCCCGTGCCCGGCACTGGGATGCGGTGGACTACGCTATCCACACGTGAGAGAGGGATTGCTGATGGGTTTTTGCATACTTGTGAGGGACTTGATTTGAGAGAATTTGAGTGTGAGATTAGTGAGTGGGAATAGAATTAGTAGTGATAGTGGCCCCCGACCTGACGAGGTTAGACTCGGGTCGGGGCCACTCGGGGGTATGGGGGGGACTACCTGGCCAACGTGCCGAGGCTCCCCCAGATGCACGTTAAGAGGGACAGCGAGGCGCCCTTGGCCCGCGCCCTCAGGAAAAAGACAACTGCGCGTTTGCTTTCCTCTTCCCCGTGTGCACTACCGTGCGTATCTGTTTGCTCTGCGAGCAGGCACGTGAGGCAACAGGCATACCATTCTCGTAGTTCCCCTTTCTGTGTTACCTGTCCCTTTCCCCCGAGGGATATTGACACGTGTCTGAGAGGATCGAGTTTTATACCACACCACCACCGCTCATGTGGGGCCCATTACACCGGGCCATTCCGTCAAGGCACCTGATTGGCTCTGGCCTGTGGCCCGAAGGTTCTCGGAGGAATGATAAAAGAACGCTCCGTGTATCTTTTTTCTGCAACGTACCATACAAGTCATGCTGTCCATTGAACTATTTACTGTCAACCAGACGCGATCTGGATGCTCCTGCCGCTTCGCCTGCAGCATCTCGCCGGATCTGAACCTGACGAAAGCCCGAGCCCGGAACGCCCGGGTGTCTGCTTGACATATGCGCGTCCCGCCGCGTTCGGACAGCCCGGCGTCGAGTCGGGGCGTTTCTCGGGAGCGCATCCGAGACGTTCTGTGCAACCGAACCGTCAGTGCTGGATAGTGGCGTCACTGCCGCGTTCTTTCATCACAGATGCTCCCGAGGACAGCATACGTCATGTTCTCTCCTCTGGTGTACTCTCACTGGCGTTCCGTTATCGATTCGTTGTCTCATTGAGAGGGTTTCCTAGGCGTTTCCTGGCCTGCAATGTGTATTTCCTGGGCCAAATAACCAGCATAAAAACCGGGTTATTGTCCGTAGGAAACGGTCCGCGGCCGACGCCGCCGACGCGGTGCCGACCGCGATCGCCAGCTCAGGCTGAAAAGTTGCGCACCAGCTGGCACCGCGTGGCGGCGTGGCGGCGCCGCGCCGCGGTGGCGGCGTGGCGGCGTGGCGGCGTGGCGGCGTGGCGGCGTGGCGGCGTGGCGGCGTGGCGGCGTGGCGGCGTGGCGGCGTGGCAGCGTGGCGGCGTGGCGGCAGCGGTGGCTGTGGAGGCGGCAACGGAGTCGGCTGGCCTCCGCCCCCACCCATCAGCAGCAGCACCACTCCCACCTCCACCACCACCACCACCAACCCCACCACCGACCACTGCCGACGGCGCGCCGCCGCCGCCGCCGCCGCCGCCACGGCGTCGGTCGCCACCCCCCACACGTTGCGGACGGCGGTGGCAGCGGTAGCGTCGGCGGGGCGTGCCGCCACGGCACCGCGGCCCGCGCCGGCCTCCCCCGGCTGCGTGGCCGCGGCGGGCGGCCGCCCCGCCCCCCACCAGTGGTGGTGGTGGCGGCGGCGGCGGCGGGCGTGGGGAAGGCCCGGGAGAAGGCGGGGGCGGGGGGCGCCCGTCGACGCGGCCCAGTGGATTGGGCCACCCGCACGGATTCTCTCCACGCCTCGCTCCGCGCAGTGTTCCTCAGGAACGAATTCCGGCAAGTGCCGCACACCTGTCGGAAGTCTGGTCGCTACAGGTGAAGCGTCAAGAAGGCGTGACAGTCCATATCCCAGAGGCAAACAATACTATATGTATGTGTACTTCTGAGATGAGGCCAGTCCAAAGGCCGGCCGACTGCCCGCCGCGGTCTGTCGGGTCACTCATAAAGCACACGGGATCCGCCACCCCTCTCTCGTGCGCACTCGTGGGAGTCCCCCTCCCAGCAGCCCCGCACAGGGCAGTGCACGGTGGCGGGCCAATGTCAGCACGGCACTGCGGTATCTACCGTGCACTGGCACCAACCTAGGCAGGCTGGCGCCACCAGAATCACCTCCCGTTCGACCACGCCGGCAAGGATTCGATATCCTGCCGCTCGTCCCGCCAGGACATCGCCTTGGCCGTCACACCAACAGATGTGACGGCCAGAGGCACGCGCGGGCGGTCTCACACTCCCCCCGGCCCCGTGGTCGGACGGGGCGTGGAGGGCAGCGGGGCACGGATGATCCACTGCTCCACTGGCGTGTCGTCGACGCCAGAGTCCAGGAAGCGTTCGAGGGCATCGTTAGACTTGGCCTTGGTAAGGCCGTCTGCCATGTTGTCCTTGCCTTTGACGAGCCCAACGTTAGACATGTCCTGTCGATCGTGTGCCCCCCGGGCGGCAGCGATATCGATGAGGAGACGCTGCTCTGTCGGGTGGGAAGTGCGGGTGATCACGTCAGACATCTGCTTCGAGTCGATGAAGATGTTAAGGGGGATGAGGCAGTTGCGCAACTGCTCCAGGTCGTCACGCAGAATGAAGGCCTCGTAGAGGCAGGCGGTAAATGCAAATACTTCACCCGCCATGGCAGAGCGCACGATGCGCCGGCTCTTGCGGCTACCAAAACTCAGCACGTGGGAGTTGCCCATCGCGTCTCACAGCAAGATGAGGTAGCCAATTTGCGAGGAGTAGTCGGCATTGGTGGCGAAGGATGCGTCAGCGTACGCGCGGATGCGCAGTGTCTTGATGTCAAGGGGCTTGTCGGACAGGACGCGATCGCGGTTTACCTTGGCGCGCTCAACGAAGTTGTTGTACGACTTGATCGCCGCACGACCTTATCCCACCTCGCTAATGTGCACCAGCTGGTTGATACAGCAGGCCAGGTCCGGCCGCGTATGCGCCATCCAGGCCAAGCTGGCCCGGGAGGAGACAAACTCCCTAAACGACGCCGCGATGGCCAGCATGGAGAGGTTGTCCACGTACTCCAGCTGGCCGGCCGCAAAAGTGCTTGGTCGGCTTGGCCACTGCGCCAGCCGGACGCAGACAAATGCACCGTTGTCCCATTTGCGCTCCTTGGCTTGGAATCTGGCCAGGGTCTTCTTGGTCAGCTCCTGGAAGCGCTCTCGTCGCCGCCGTTGAACAGGTCGTCCACGAAGGCGCCGGTCATGCCCTGGAGCATTGCAGTGGTGGCCCGCTTGGCGAACATAGCGGGGTCGGAGATGAGGGGAACCATCGCCAAGTCGCCACGGAGGTGGGTCGACATTGTGTCACCCCAGTATTCCCCGCGTCACAAATGCCGTACAAGGGAAGGATGAGGAGAAGTACCTCATCGTCGGCCAGGCCGAACAGCCCCCGGTCGGCTGGGCGCGGGTCAAGGTAAATTTCCCGCGTGAGCCCCTCCTGACTCTGAAGGTAGGCCTGCCTGGGTGACATCGTGGAAAAAAATGCGGAAGTCGTTGTTGATTGAGGTCGATAGGATGATACAGGTGGAGCGTTGTCGCAGCGTCGAGGAGCTGTGCACTACGAAGGCCTTGGCCTTGTCCGACTGGCCCTGCGCCACGTCACGTGCCTTGGGCTGCTCCTCGGGGGTGTTGAACTCCTTGAGGGTGAAGACGAAGCGGCCCTTGATGACGTTGGCACCCGGCGGCAGGTCACACCGCTTAGTCTTGCGGAAGGCGCCACGGTCCTGCAACCCCTCCGCTTCCTTGCGGGCGGCAGTCCTAAACCGGGCGGTCTTAAGGCGGGCGTCGCCCGGCGGCACGTCCACGGTGAGGTGGATGGACGCGTGCTCGTTGGTAAGCCCGGGCATCTCCGGCACCTGATTGCGGTGGCGCAAGGCCTCGGTGCCGGCCTTGTGCACTTTGCATAGCAGCTGCTCGCCGCGGCTCGCCGCGCCAGCCCCGGCGACCGTGCCGCCGCCCCCCCCCCCCCGCACCCCCTGGACGATGATGACGACGGGCCGCCTCCACGCCGTCGCCCCCCCCTCGTCCCCTCCATTCCCCCACCCCCCCCTCCCCCGATGACGACGCGGCGGCCGCCGCGGCAGAGGCGGCGGCGGCGAGAGTCTCGCGCCCGGCCCGCGGACGGTCGTGTAGTGGGAGCCCCCCCCGGGCGACGGCACCCGCCTGAGCGCGAGCGTCCCCTTGTGCAGCCGCACCCCACACGCGTTGCACAGGGAGCGCGGCTCACCCGCGCCAGTGTACCACAGCGGCGTCGCCGTCGCCGCGCAGTGGACACAATTGAGGGCGGGGGGTCCCCGCCACCACCGCCCCCGCCGCCGCCACCGCCGCCGCCTCTGCATCTGCCACCACCAAGGGAGACGGATGCCGCAGCCGACGCAGACGCGATCGAGCCGCCGCCGCCCCCCCCGCCCCTGCCACCGGTCGCCTTGGCCTCGTTGGCCGTCGCGGGGGGGCTCATCATGCCGCGCGGGTGACCGCGAGGGCGCGGCGCCCCGCCGTAATACCCCGCCGCCGTGCGCACGGCATTGGCTTTGGCGCCGTGGCGGCAGCAGGAGCGGCAGGAGCGACGGCAGCAGGAGGATCTCGGCAGAGCTGCGAGGGTGGTGGTGGGCAAGGAGCTGGCCACAATCATCTCGGGCACCTGCGGTGGGGGTGAGGGCGAGGCGTCGAACCGGGCGGCCAGCCAGGCGGCCAGCCGCGCTGTGTCCCGCCGGGCTAGCGGGCGAGCCCCTGCTGTCGCCGACGAGCCCGCGCAGGGCGGCGGCCTCCTCCTGCTGGACTGTGTCGCCCGTGGGGGGAGGGGGGGTGGCGGGGCGGCCAACGCCGCACCTGGTTCCCTCCGACTCGCCGCCAGCCTCCCCCCCGCCTCGCGCCTCCTTCCGCGCGGCTTGCGAGGGCCTGTGCATGACTGGAGGGCAGCTACAGGCCGGGGGGAGGGGGGGTTGGTGGTGCTGGTGCTGGCGGCGATGGTGGCAGCAAGCCCGGGACCGTCAGGGCTCGCCGCCGCGTGCGCGTGCGTGCGGGCGGGCGTGCAGCCGTGCGGGCTAGCGACCGAGCAAGTGAGCAAGCGAGCGTGCGAGCGTGCGTGTGTCGCGGAGAGAGGGGGCGAGGGGGCTTGCTGACTGGCTGTTTGTTAGGTACCGCCTTCAACCGGGCGGCCATGCTGGACAACGTTCCCCGTCGGGTAGAGCGTCTGCCCAGGGCCAGGGCGGTGGGCGCCACGCTGTCTCGGAAGGTGGTGTCCTTTTTCCACTCCTTCGCGTCAGGGCTGTCCTTTGGGGCCTGCGCCTGCACGACCGGAAACTTTACCGAGCTTCTGCGGGAGGCGGCGGTGGAGGCGCGGGGGGGGGGGGTCGGGGACGGGGGGGAGGCATGGGGCGGTTTTGGGTGCGAGGACTGGCGCGGGGTATGAAAGTCGTCGCGTGGGCCGGGCTCCTGTACGGGTATGCGCCGGTGAGACGGGGCAAGGCACGCGAGTGGGGGGGCAAAAGGATCGCTGTCGAGGACGGCACGGCTCAGTGGCCCTCCTCAACCCCGTATCTTTCGTACACACACGCAAACAAAACCCGCGATTGAGACGACGGCACGGCTCGGTGGCCCGCCTCAACCCCGTATCCTTCGTATACACACGCAAACAAAACCCGCGATTGACAAACGCTACAACGAGAAATCCGTCATTCTTCGCACTCGTTGGCGGCAAATGCAGCACGCCTGTGCATCAGAGCACTAGCAGGAGTGCGAAGAAGCGGCGGTACCCATTGACGACCATCCAGTGCTGCTCGCGGCGGCCATCTCCGTCGCCGTCGCGTGCTGCGTCGATGGGGTGTCCACGCCCCACGTGGCGACGGCGGGGAGCCACCTCCGAAAGTGCACGTGCACCTACCGTGGCAGGCAGAGGCCCACGACGACGAGGGGCGATACCGAACGGCCCCCACACGACGCTGCTGCTTGTGGTGGCGGCGTCCATGTCAAGCACCACGCGCACGGAGCGCGGATGCCAACAGTAGCCCGGCTGGTGAAACTGGTCGTGGTAGGCTGGGTCGGCGGGCTGCCTGGCGGCAGCATCCACGTGAGTGGTGATCCGCAACGTCCCCAGCGTAACGTCTTGGAGCACCAGCGACGAGCGCGCCAGGTGATGGGGAACCCGTGCGGTGGCGGCTCCGTCGGCACCCGTCGACGGTGTCGCGTTGACCACGTTCTCCACCACCACCTCTTCAGCACCCGGCGCGTCAGAGCGCCCGCCTTCCGCGAGCGACGCACCGCTGTCGTCCACGATCATATCGCCAACGTGGACGGCGCTCGCCCGCACGTCATGGTCGTCGTCTGTCAAGTCGGAGGGGCACGGATCGGCCACGCTGGCGGGGCGGGGAAAAGCGCGATCCGATCTGTCCATGACGGACGTCCGCGGCAGCACAACTGGAATGGGCGGCAAGCGATGATCATGTCGGGTGGCCTGAGCGGGGGGTGGTCGTCAACAACGCCCGGTCGGGCGAGGAGGGATGTGGGGGAAGGGGGGCGAGGCGGATTGTCGGTGGGTGGGTGGGGGTGGGTGTTGAGCGTGGCGCGGGGGGTCCGGGTGGGTCTGGGCGAGTGCGGAAAAAACCGCGCGCCGACCGTCACACTGACAGTCACGCGTGACGCGGCTCAAGCCTGTGCCTGTGTAGTGACAACAACTCTTATACGCCGTGAAGTGCATGGTGCTTTAAAGTCCAGATTGGACCAATTCCAGAGGCCCTCCCTGGCGCTGCAAGTGTTGCTCGCGCTGCTCGTGTTGCTCGTGCTGTTTGTGTTGACGGGGTTGCCCCCCCCCGCCGACCCCCCCACCCCGGGGGCCGAACCGTCTTACGGTCGCGAGACTGAACTATCAGTGGAACTATCATTGACAGAAGGATTGCCGAAATTCTAATTGATATAAGTTTTGTCGCCACCACTGCCTGCCACGTCCCGGGCGGCCGGTGCACGCATAATGCATATGCGGCGATCCGGCACGGGCGGGATCCGGCCAGCCCCGCCCGCGAAAGACTTTGCCGTGGGCGACTCCGCAAGCGGCCGCGCGGCCGCAATGCGGGCAAGGGGTGGCAGAACAGGCACAGGCGCCATGCGCGTGGGAAAAAGGGCGACGCGGTAGGGAAGTTCTCGGGAGAACCGCCCCTCTCTCTAAAGAGCAAAGGCGCCAAAGTGGACACCTGGCACACAGGGCGGGTGGACGCCTCTGCCACTCCGATCCATCGCCGCACACTGCCGCGCGCGGACGGAGGTGGCACACCCCGTCACCGGCATTGCTACGGGAGAAAGGGGCCACGCCAGGGACAGCGCCGCCGACAGGGGCACCCGCCAGCCCCCACCACAGCTGTGATCGTGCAGCGGTACGGGGGCGCTATGTGCCCGACCACGCGCCAGCACATCGCCAAGAAACGAGAAAGAGGGGGCGGCTGCCGCCACTGGCTTTTCCGGCGCGCGTGGTTGGCGTAGCATGTCCGCGACCGTACCCGGTGGATAGGGGCTGGGAGGCCGCGGCCGCCATGCCAAGCGCTGACCCGCGGGGGAGCAGTGGGGCCACGTCCCCCCCCCCCCCCCCCCCCCCCCCCCCCCCTCGCCACCCCCCCCCCCCCCGCCCCCCCCCCCCTCCCGCGCCGTCCCCTCTCCCTTCTTCCTACTCAGAAGTCAAAGGAGTCGAGGGTGCTCTTCTCCAACGCGCCGGCCCCGCTCGGTGCCGCAACGGTGACGCCCGCGACGGCACCAGCGTCGCCGCAGCCTCCACGGCGTTCGCCTCCAACGCCACCACCGTTGAGTAGCCAACCACACTGAGTAGCCCTCTGGCGGGGTGTGTACTGCATGGGGTGCCTGGTGGGGCGGCGGGTAGCCACCAACCGCCACGGATCCCGCTGCCCTCAGCAAAACGCTCGGGCATAACTGGCACAGCACACGCGCGGCTGCTGATGGTAGTCGCGACGCAATGTGGGGCGAGGGGAGGGGGGCGCGCGCGAAGAGTCGGCCACGGCGTCCCCTGCCGTGGCACCTGCACGGGGACGGAGCGGGGCATGACGGAGCAACAGCGCGCGGTCGAGACAGGACAGCAGCAGGGGGCGCCACACTGGCGAGGGGGGAGCGGGGGTGGGGGGGGCGTTCGAAGTGGGGCGGGTGCGGGCGCATCCCCAGCGCTACTCCCCCCCCCCCCCCCCCCCCCCCCCCCGTCAACGCAGCACATAAAAAAAAAAAAAAAGGGTGCTGGGGATGGAGGGAGAGAAAGGGGGGTGTATGGAACGGAGGCGGCGGCCAAGGCGGCCGCGGCCCAGTCATCAATGGCAGGACGCAGCCGTCAAATGTCTTGCATGGGAGGGGGGACAACAAAGTGCGCAAGGGTGCCATACAAGTGGATATTGACTGTACAGCTTATACATAGCCGGCAACAGGGCGAGCGCGGGACGGCCATGTAGAATGGTGCAGCAAGTAGTCGTCCGCGGTCAGGCTACAAGCACCCTCTGTGGAAAATTGGGCCAAGGAGACTGCGGCTGGGATTGGTGGGGCGACTGCCAGTCCGGTGCTCTATTCAGCCGATGGGAATACATACTCTGACGTGGCTCTGAATGGATGAATTCTTGGCGAAAGAGTCTACCGGCGACTGGCGTGCCAACAGGGTGCAAGGCGAGACGACGGACGCGATCATCCTGCTGGATTATCCCTCTTGGCATTGTAGCCTTGTCCCCTGTCCCTCGTACCCTTCCTTGTGTGCACTGTCCCTGCGCGGCGGGCGGGCGGTTCTCGTCGTGACCATGCCGCGTCGGTCC
>CM020620.1:19648357-19861855 GCA_009829735.1 Pyropia yezoensis
CCATCAGAGAGTAGATCAGCCGCACGGGCTCTTGGTCGGCTTCCGCCGCGTCCGCTGCCAGGCCACAACTCTGCAGCCGCAGACAGACAGCACGACACGCAATGAGCAAGGCCGTGGGGACGTGCTCGCAGGCCACCGGCCGCTCCCGAGCCGGAGGGCGCCCGACACTCGCACGGGCAGCGACACAGTACGAGTTTTCCCACTGGACAGCCACGGCCACTGCTGCTAGGGCCATTCCGCCGTGACACATTGCCGCGCCGACCTCGCTGATACGGGAGGCGGCGGCGCCGGGGGCACCCGTGAGCAAGCCAAAAAAGCGCAAGTAGTCTACAAAGACCTCGACAGCAAAGTGAGCTGCCCCACCATGAAGGCTGTGCGCCGCATGCCCCGGCATGACGGCAGCGCTCTCTGGGGGGCTACTGCTCTCGACATCTTGTCGCACGAGGGGCTGCCGTCCGGTTGCCAGGAAAAGTCGTCGGCGGCGAGGAGGGGGACGGGGGGCAAGGCGGGGCGTCGGTGGGTGGGTGGGTGAGGAGGGTGGCGGGGGGAGGGCCGGGTCCGGGCGAGTACGAGAAAAACGGCGCCGACACTCGTGCGTGACGCGGCTCAGGCCGGTGCCTGTGCTCTGACAGCCAGGCTTGGTCTAATATGGACTCGGGACTTGAGTGATTTCAAGTCCAATTTGAGGGGCCTACGCCGGCGCTGCACGTGTCGGACGTGGTGCTCGTGTTGCTCGTGTTGTTCGTGTTAACGGGAATACCCCCACGCCCACCCCCCCACGCCCTCCCCTCACGATCCGTCCTACAGTAACGAGACTTAACAATGATTGAAGAAAGGACTGCTGTAATGTTAATTGATGCAACTACCGTCGCCACCACCGACTGCCACGTCCATCGCCTCCACCGACTGCCACGTCCCGGGTGGCCGGTGCACGCATAATGGATATGCGGCGACCCGGCCGGGTGGGGATCCGTCCAGCCGGGTCCGTGAAAGACTTTGCCGTGGACGGCTCCCCGCATGCGCCCGCGAGCGGGGAATCCGCGCGGTGTCGCAATGCGCCCATCCCACCGTGCGCGTCGCCTCCTCCCTCTGGGGAGGGGGGCGCCCGCCCGCACCGCCGGTGCGGTTTTTCCAGCCGTGCCGGTGCCGCTGTTGGCGCGTCGCCCCCCCCCCCCCCCCCCCCCCCCCCTGAGTCGCGCCCACCCCTCGCGACCGCAGATCCCCTGCCCTGCTTTGCCCGCTCCCCCCCCACCATTTCCCGGGTGATGTACCGTCAGGGTGGTCTACCCGCCTACAGGTCTTCACGACGGCCATTCTCAGTCCCACAGCTCTTTGCTGACAACAGTATGAATGCATACTTGCAGAGTTAAGACAGCTGCCCCCGGTGGCGTGCAAGGACTGCGCGCCGGCCGCTGGTGGAGGGGGTGTGTTCGGCGCTCGCGCGCGGCTGTGGCTCGCCAGTGTTCCTCGACGTCATCCCCGTCGGGCGGACTCGTCGCGGCTACTCGTCCACCACAAGAGGGTCCTTCCGATGCTGTGCGACGGCGTGCGGTGGTCGCCGCGGGGCCTATTCGCCGACCGTCGGCGGCCACTGCCCGACGAGCGGCTGGCCGCCCATGCCGTGCGGAAGCGGCAGCAGCCGCGGGGCGGGACATGGATACCAAAAACGCGCGCATTTGCACGGCGCAGCTGTGGGCGATGCTGTCCGCCCTGGTCAACCGCGGCCGCGACACAGGGGAGCTGCCGTCCGTGGCCGCCGCCGCCCTCTCTGTGCCGGCCAACGCTGTCCGTGCCGCCACGGTTGAGGTGCGCGTCAGTGGCGTGCGGGCGTTGCGGAACCTGGCCACGACGCTCAAGGGGTCCACTGCGCGGTTGGGACGGCTGAGGCGGCGGCGGCCGACAACTCCGACGCGAATGCGGAAGAGGGCGCGACAACAACCGGCAAGGACGCGGTGGCGACGCGAGCGCCCCCCTTCCCATCGCTTCACATGCACGGCGCTGCTGTTGGCGCCGACTGGCTAGGGTGGGGAGCCTGGGCGCCCCGGCCGGCACCATCCGAATGGAACGCTCCATTGGGTCTTGCCACACGACGGCCCAGAGGAGCATCGCCGTAGCGTATTTGTTGGCCGCCCTCGCCGTCGCCCACCGCTGCGCCGCCGAGGCCCCTGGGGGGGTGGCGCACAATGCCTCTGCCAGGACCAGGCATGGGAGGTCGTGACGCTGATACTCGACCGCCCGCCCCCGCCTGCCGTGGTCGCCATCGTAGAAGTGGGCGCGGGGGAAGGAGGAGGCGGAAGGGGGGGGGGGGGGGGGGGGGGGGGGACACTGCAAGGGACGTTCAGCGCAGCGGTGGAAAGCGGGTACCAGAGCAGGGGGAGGGCGCGGCCGTGGGAAAAGCACCGTCACCCCGGGCGCTGACGCCGCCCGAAGAAAACCCCGCCGCCCCTTCCGCTCTGCCCCCACCGTCACCGCCGCCAAATCCTCGGCCTTGTCCCCGCTGTCCTCCTCCGCCCCACTACACCCCTTGCCACTGCGTTTTCGGCATCTCAACAATCATGCCCAAAAGCCCCTCTGTTCGCACCTGCTTCCTTCTCCCCACCCACGTCGTCGGCTCTGCCCCCCTCGCCGTTCCAACCTTCCTCGCACCCCCACGCGCCCCCCTCGATCCGACGAGCCATGAGCCCCTCGGCCCGGTCAGAGTGCCTGAACAGGGCTGACGACTGCTCTTCCCCTGCACATGTGACGGCTTTCACGTGCCGTTGTGAGCAACACGCTTGTTGAGGCGCTGCGTGACGCTGCCTCGAGCACGGCGTGGGCCTTTTCCCCGGGCACAAGGTCGTACTGCCCCCCCCCCCCGCACCCTCCTGCCACCACGCCACGGGACTTGCGCTCAATGCCCCTCAAACAGCCCTCAGGACACACATTACCCGGGCAGTGGTTCGCCTGTGCCCAGCACGCGGTGGCTTGGTCTCCGATGAGAATTATTTTTGACCGCCAGAAGGAGAATGAAGGCCAGAAGAGGAGAGGCTGCTTGGAACGCGGTGACCGCCGCCACGATGGGGGCCTGTGCCCAGCACGCGGTGGCTTGGTCTCCGATGAGAATTATTTTTGACCGCCAGAAGGAGAATGAAGGCCAGAAGAGGAGTGGCTGCTTGGAACGCGGTGACCGCCGCCACGATGGGGGAAGTCGCCGTCAGGGGGGTGCCCGCCGGGAGGGGGGTGACCGCCGCCACGAGGGGGGGGGAACGCCGCAAGGGTGGTGGTCACCGCCGCCACGAGGGGGGTGACCGCCAGGAGCGGGGTGACATATGGCATGGGGGTGTCCGCCGCCAGGGGGGGGAATAGCGCCTGTAGGGCGGTGACCGCCAGCAGGAGGGGGCTGACCGCCAGCAGGAGGGGGCTGACCGCCAGCAGGAGGGCAGCCGCGGTCAGGGGGGAAGCAGCGGGCAGCGGGCAGGGGCAGTCGCGGGCGGAGGGTGTGCCGACAGGGGGGGCGTGACGGCGGCTACCAGTACGAGGGGGGGGGGGTCCATCGACTACAGGTACATACGGCTGAAAACAGCAGGTATCCTTACTGCCATCGTCACATGAGTTCCAACCTTACTACCATCAACAGTTACTTACTTCCTTCCAGCGCTCACCCCGTCCCTAATGACGGGAATACCCCCCCGCCTACCCCCCCCTCCCCCCACCCCTCACAAACCGTTCCACAGTAACGAGACTTGACAATCATTGAAGAAAGGACTGCTGTAATGTTAATTGATACAACTACCGTCGCCACCACCGACTGCCACGTCCGTCGCCTCCACCGACTGCCACGTCCCGGGTGGCCGGTGCACGCATAATGGATATGCGGCGACCTGGCCGGGTGGGGATCCGGCCAGCCGGGTCCGCGAAAGACTTTGCCGTGGACGGCTCCCCGCATGCGCCCGCGAGCGGGGAATCCGCGCGGTGTGGCGATACGCCCATCCCACCGTGCGCGCCTGCGGGGCTGGGATGGGCGGCTGGCCGCACGGGAGGCGGCCGCCGACGCTGCCGACGCTATAGCCGCCGCGCCCGACGGTGAGCTGGGCGGCGGCGGCGGCGGCGGCGGGGGAGGGGGGGGGGGGGGGGGCGCCAGCACGGGGGGGGTGCCGACGGGTGCCGGGGGGGGGGGGTGGGCGTCGCCCCCCCCCCCCCCCCCCCGGTGTGCCCTCCCCAGCCTCTCTCACACCCTGCCATCGTAATTCCCACCCGCCTCCCACGCGGCAACCAGCCCCTTGAACAGCTCCTTGCGGTCGGCGGGCAACGCCGCCAGCACCCCCCGCGCGTCGCCCCCCCCCCCGGCCCCCCCAACCCCCCCCCCCCCCACGCCGAGCACCGCCTCGACCACCCCCACCAGCGCCGCCGCCGCCCCCGCGTCGGCCGCCGCGGCCGTCGCCCCCGTCGCGTCCGCGGCGAGCGCCGCCTGGATGTGCGGGGCGGCGGCCGCCGCCGCCGTCCGCTCCCTGCCCCCGCCCCCCGCCGCCGCCGGCAGTGCCCCCCCCACCACCCGCAGACCGGGCGGCAACGGCCGCACCGCCCGCCACGTCGCCCACCACCGTCGCCGCACGGCGGCGGCCGCGGGGGCGCGCCCACGGCGGGCGGCGGCGGCGCCCAGGGTGCGGGCTATGGCCGCGAGCTCGAGGCCCGCGGCGGGGGCGGCGGCGGCGGCGGGGGCACCGCCCTCCCCCTAGGCGGGGGGCGGCGGCGGCCCCGCTGGGGAGCCCACCGCACTACCCGCTCGTGCACCCGCCTCGCCCTGCCTGCCTCCTTCGCGCCCCCCCCGCCCCCCCCCCATCTCTCTTGGGGGCTGTTTTTGCTTGCGCCACCCAAGAGCACCCCGCCAGCCCGAGACAGCCGCGCAACGTCCCACTCCCTGGGGAGGTCAGGGGCACGTGCCCCCCACCACAACCCGCAACGCCACTCTTCCCACCCAATCCACGCCGCCCCTTGTGCGACAGACAGAGGAACGTGTGTGTGCGGCGGTGGTGTGGTGCGCGTGCGGGAGACGCTAGGGTACCTCCCGCGCCCACCCTCCCTCACCTCCCTAATCCCCGGGATCGCCCTCCCTGCACGCCCCCCGCCCCTCCCCTGCCCCTCCATCCCCCCCCTTCCCCTCCCCCCCCACCCCCCTCCCGCCCGCCGCCGCCGCCACCGCCACCGCCCACCCATGCCGCCACAGCCCGGGCGGCGGCGGCCGCCCCCGCCGCCGCGGCCCGCCAGGCCGCCTAGCGAGACTTGACAATCAGGACTTCTGTAATGGTAATTGATACAACTACCGACGCCTCCACCGACTGCCACGTCCGTCGCCTCCATCTCCACCGACTGCCACGTCTCGGGTGGCCGGTGCACGCAGAATGGATATGCGGCGACCCGGCCGGGTGGGGATCCGGCCAGCCGGGTCCGTGAAAGACTTTGCCGTGGACGGCTCCCCGCATGCGCCCGCGAGCGGGGATTACGCGCGGTGTGGCGATACGCCCATCCCACCGTGCGCGCCGCCTCCTCCCTCTGGGGAGGGGGGCGCCCGCCCGCACCGCCGGTGCGGTTTTATCAGCCGTGCTGGTGCCGCTGTTGACGCGTCGCCCCCCCCCCCCCCCCCCCCCCCCCCCGCGCCCCCCCCACCCCTCGCGACCGCAGCCCCCCTGCCCTGCTTTGCCCGCTCCCCCCCCCCCCCCCCCCCCCCCCCGTCCCCATTTCACAGGCGGTGTGGGTTGTGACGGCTGCTGGGTTGCGTGTATGTCAGTGGCGGGGTGCTTGCATTTGGCGTGGAGGTGTGGAGCGTTGCGGTGCAGACGGGGTGGACGGTCGGCGGTTGGGCGGGCGGAGTACGGGCGCGGCGGTCTTTTATGGTGGAAAGGGGTGGGTAGCGCCATCATCGCCAGTGTAGTTTTCCGTCAGCGGCACGGGCGTCGCCGGTGGCTGCGCCATCCCCCGAGCCCACCCCTCGCGGCCATCCACCGTCCTGTTTCTCCTCCCCTCCCGACGGGTGGGGACACCCCAAAGCCCACTTTCAGCTCAAACTCCTTTGCCATGACGTATTCAGAGACCCCCCCCCAGCAGCGACGCGCTTCCTTCCGCCGCCCCCATCCCAGCGGAAGCCCAGGCAATTGCAGGCCGCAGCCCGCCCCCCCCCCCCCGGGCAGCCCACACGAGCAGCCGCCACAGCCGGCACAGCCACCTGAAAAAGTCAACTGCCGCTCCTCAGCAGCCGCCGCCACCCACGCGCCCCCACCGCGCACAAACGCCACCAGCCCGCGATTGGCTGCCACAGAAGGATGCACATAGTCAGCGATCACGATGGTGTCCCCTAGGTCCCCGCTACCGCTGCCATGGTCGCCCGCGCCAATGCCAATGCCGGCGCGGAGCCCACCACCTTTGCCACCGCCGCCGACATCGCCGCCGCCGCCGCCGCCGGCCATGCCATGTAGGCTTTCCAGGCCTGAGAAGGGACCCGCCAGGAAGCCTCACGGGAAGCCCCCTGTGGAGGCGGTCCAGAACCCCCCCGGGAAGCCGACAGGAAACCAAGCCGGGAGTCCAGGGGCGAGTCCGGCAGGGAAGCCACTGGGAGAGCCCGCCGGCGACCCCAGGGGGAGCTCTCACCGCATAGCTTCAATCGCCGCCGCCATCCCCATCCGAGGGTCGGCGCGCCACGCGTCAAGCGCAGCCCGTGCCACCGCCGCCGCAGCGGGAGTAGCACTTCGTGACGCAGCTGTGGCGGCTGCCGCCGCTGCTGCAGCCGCCGCCAGCGTTGTGGACGTTGACAGCGACGGCATGGGCGGCAGGGGGGGGCAGCTGTGGCATTGGGGGAAAGGGCGGCAGCGCTAGGCAGGAAACCCAGCCGGGAGTCCACGGGCGAGTCCGGCAGGGAGGCCACTGGGAGAGCCCGCCGGCGACCCCGGGGGGAGCTCTCACCGCATAGCTTCAATCGCCGCCGCCATCCCCATCCGAGGGTCGGCGCGCCACGCGTCAAGCGCAGCCCGTGCCACCGCCGCCGCAGCGGGAGTAGCACTTCGTGACGCAGCTGTGGCGGCTGCCGCCGCTGCTGCAGCCGCCGCCAGCGTTGTGGACGTTGACAGCGACGGCATGGGCGGCAGGGGGGGGCAGCTGTGGCATTGGGGGAAAGGGCGGCAGCGCTAGGCAGGCGACCAGGCGCCGGGCATCGCAGCGGCATCCGGGCGCCGCAGCCGGCGAGGGCCAGCGCAGCGGGTCTCACACCATGTCCCTAACAGACGGCCGATTTGACAGGCAACGCGGCTTGCGCGTCCCGTTGCACGTACGACTGTCAACACCAAATGGCCCGTCGGCGAAACTGGTACATATTCGCTTGTCAAATCATTCACGAGGACCGTCACGACAAAGGCGTTGCTCAAAAAGTGCATTAAATTGAACCGACGGTGCACGCGTTGGACGGGCCGCACCGTCCTGGTGGGAAACCATTCTTTCCATTTTGTTTATCCAACTGGCGCGTGCCTGCGGATTCCACACACACACACTGGCAGCGCACGTGCCCCGCTTGCTGTCACCGGCGCCGGCAGCAACAAACGCAAGAACCCGAGGGCTTCTGACGTGGCACGACCCCGCCCGCCCCCCTCCCCCCACCCCCCCCCTTCCTGTGAGTTTGCGCCGAGGCACGCGGCTCCTCGTCCTCGCCCCGCTCCCCTCTTCCGGGGGGTGCTTCCTGCCACCATCGGCGTGACGTCCCGCCCCCCCCCCCCTCTGCTCTAATTCTCGTGTCTGGGCCGCGGTTGTGTCGCGGGATCGAGACGCGACCCATTTCACTGCCACCGGCCCAATCTCCCCTATTCACACACCCTCCCCGCCCCCTCTCCCTTTCGCGCACCGCCCTCCCCACCCCCCCCGCACCCATCTGTCGACCCCCCGACGCCGCCTCCCGGGTTGCCTTTCTTTTTCAACCTTCTTTGCCCCCGCCCCCGAGGACAAACAACCTCCCCGCCCCCCCCCCCCCCCGCCAACGACGCCGGCCTCCGTCACCCCCCGCGCGGCACGGACGACCGAGTGCCCTTGTTATACGCTGGGCTCTGCGCCGGGGTCAGGTATGGAGTGTTCTGACCCCCCGTCCCCTCTGCCTTCCGTTGGGGCGGCCAGTCCGCCCCTCGCGGACGACATGGACGTCGAGGACAACGGCCGGGAGGCCACACCGTCGCTGAGCTACGACGACGCTCTGCTGGACTTTGGCGACCTCGACGGTCGTGTCGACTCGACTTCGGTACCGGTAACGCCGTTGACGCAGCCGCAGCCCGGTGGGGTGGACGAGCCGGAGCCGGACGGGATCAGCAGCTCCTGTTTGGGCGGCGACGACGGAGCCGGTACCGTCCAAGGTGACGAACGTCCGGGGACTCCCCCGGATGATCGTCCGCCACCGTGGCGGATCACGGACGGGCCCGACGCCGCGCCCGCCGACGGCCCTATATCCCCTTTTTGTACTGTTCCAGAGTCGGTGTCCCTTCGAGACATTGACATGCTCGGCGAGGGTGTGCGCGCGTCACGGGCCTACGTCATCGGCTTGTACTACGAACAGACTAAGCAGACGGGCTACTGCTGGGTAACAGGCTCCCTACGCGTGTGCGAACAAGGCGGGGATGACTTTGATAAGGACCCGCACGGCGGCGGCGGCGGCGGCGGCGGCGGCGGCGGCGGCGGCGGCGGCGGCGGCGGCGACGGCGGTCAACGCCGAAAACGGTACTGGCTCATTGATGGTTACCACCGGTTTACTGCCTTGATGTGTCACCTGAACGAGCGTCACCAACTCTCGCGAGCGTCGGAGCTCTTTGCTGTCGTATCCCGTCGTGACGGGCGGCCACTGTCCAGGACGGACATTATCGTCCTGGGCGGCGCCGCCAACTTTGTCACGGTGCGCACAGAGCCGATGAGTGCGCGTGACCAGCTCACCTGGGCCATTGGGTGGGTGACGGCGACCAACGACGCCACACTGGCCAGCGCGTACCACTGCATCACACCGGGCATGCCGCCAGCGGACCTGGCGAAAGCTGTTGGCTTGCTCATCAAGGAAGCACGCTCGCATGGGGCGGTGCCCCGTAGCATCACAACATAAAAGAAGTTGGGAGACGAGTCACTGCGTAAGCTGCTCAGCTTGGGTGCCGCTGCCATGACAAAGCGCGAGTCCATCGAGCACATTGTCACCAAGCTGCAGGAGGAGGCCGCCGCCAAGGACAGGAACGGAGCCGCCGGGGGTGCTGCTGCGGCTCGCTCTCGTGAGCCCCGCGGTGTGCGACGTCGTGCCGCGCGTGGCGCCGGCGGCCCTTTCAGTGGCGGGGACGACAACGACGACGATGAAGACGACGACGACTGTTACGACTCCGACGATCGCGATGGCGTCGACGGCGTCGATGGCGGTTCGCGTGACTGTGGCAAGGGACCCGCCCGTGACGGCCAAGGCAAGCTACTGCGCCAGCGCGCGAACAGGACGCTCGCGTTTGTGGCACTTGGGTCCATCCCATTCCTCCATCTTCCCGGAGTGCCGCCAGCTGAGAGGAGCTCTGCACGTGTGCTGATGGTCGATACGTCCTGGGCGTGGTCCGCGGGGCTCACAGCAGACGGCCACATGAACCGTCTGACTCGGGGCGCGGACAGCCCGTTTTACTGGTGCGTATTGATTTTCATCATGCACGTCATCAACACGGTCACCGCTGAGCGCTTGTGTCGGATCACCCGTGGTGGATTGGAGCAGCATAAGCAGCACGAGCCACACACCACGGGAGAGGGGGAGGGGGGGGATGGGCGCCTGCAGCCTGCGACGGTCGCCAAGGTGCAGACGACCTCGGCGACGGCGGAGGCAAAGTCGTTTCCTGCACGCCACGCACAACTCGCCCTCGACGACAAGGCGGCGTCGGCGTTGCAAGTGCTGCAGCAGCGCCGGCCGGGCCGCTCGCGGAAGCTTCGGCACGAGTTGATCGGCGTTTTCGTACGCCACTACACGTGCGAAGAAATGATGGCCACGGTGGAGAGAGTAAACAAGGTCACTGGCCAGCGCAAGACTGTCATACAACACGGAGGCGGGAGGGATGGTGCCCAAGTTCGTCATCGGCCGTTTATGACTATCCACTTTGCTGCGTGGGCCAAGGACTTTGACGCGTTTGTCAAGACAGAGCCGCCGCCACGACCACCGCCGCCGCCGACGAGCACAATTGCAGACGACATTGTGGCGACCGCTGCCGCAGCGGCCGCTGCCACAGCAACTGCAGGCAAGGTGCGGCCGGTACAGCAGCAGGAGCCCCAGGTCACTGTCATTCCCGCTGTGAATGCTGACGTCGGCGGCAACAAGAGGGCCGCCAATGACACCCAGCGGTACGACGGCGACGCCAGAGATCGTGACGAGGCGGACTGTGGCGGTGGTGGACATGACAAGAGCCACGGCTCCGGCGACGCCGCGGCCTCGCGGTCGGACTGTTTTGAGACGCCCGTGGAGACGGTGCGGCGGCCGCTCGTTCTTGCCGTTTTGACGCAGGTAGACGACCAGTTGCGGTCTTCACCGTCCTCACCGCCGCCGGCCCAGTCGCCGACACGGGCTCTGTCGGCCAAACCGCGGGAGGCACCTGCAAATCCCGAGGATGCGCCCGCAGCACCAGCAGCAGCACCGGCAGCAGCACCGGCAGCAGCACCGGCAGCAGTACCGACAACCGTACCGGAGGCGAAAACAGGAACAGCATCATCGCGTGGAGCAGAGGCAGAAACCAGAGGAACAGCTGCGAGTGCCTTGGCGGATACTGCAGCTGCGGCTACGGCTGCTCCTGCCGATTCCGGTGCCAGTGCCGGTGCAGGTGCCCGTTTTGGTCCGGCGAGTGAGGGTCCTGGTTCTGATGCGAGTGTGCGCGCAGCAGCAGCAGCAGCAGCAGCAGCAGCAGCAGCAGCAGCAGCAGCAGCAGCAGCACCCGAACCAGCACCTGCAGCACCAACACCAGCAGCACCAGAACCAACACCGGCAGCGCTTGCAACAGCAGCACCCGCACCAGCAGCACCAGCACCAGCAGCACCCGCACCAGCAGCAACCGCACCCGCAGCACCCGCACCAGCAGCGCCGGCAGCGCCGGAAGCAGCCGTCGCAGAAGTCACGGATACAGCAGCGAGCGCTTTGGCGGCTGCTGCGGCTGCGGCTGAGGCTGCCGGTGCCGGTCCCCGTGCAGGCACTCGTGCCGCTGCCGCTGCCGCCGCTGCTGCCGCTGCCGCTGCCGCTGCCGCTGCCGCTGCTGCGGGTGGTAGTGGTGGGCCGGCGGATGGCTCGACGTCGGCCACCCCATTTCGGAGGCGCCACGCCCGCAGCGCCGGCAATCGGGCGACGCGACAAGCGCCCGTGGCGGGGGCGGCACACGGCGGCGGTGGTGGGTCCAGACCACTGACCAAGAAGAAATCGCGCTCCGACCGTGCGCGCCGCCCTCAGGCCAAGGCGACCGCCAACGCGGCCGACAAGAGCGACGGGGAGTCCAAGCGCACGCCGCGCGGATCCAGCAAGGCCACGCGTGGCGCGGGCAAGAACCAAGTGGGAGGAAGCCCCGAAGAAGCAGGGCGTGCTCCCTCGGGCGGCGGTGGGGTAGACCCTTCGACGCGGCCGTACACCGATACGGTGCCGCAAGTGGCGGCCTCCGGAGCACTCGACGCTACTGCGAGGCGGGCGGCGCTTGGTTGCCCTCTACGACCGCCGCGCTTGGCGGTGGCTGCTACTCGTGCTGCTGCTGCTGACGAGGAGGAGCAGGAGGACGCGCGCGTGGCGCCACCGCCGGCGCCGCGGGGAGAGGTACTGCCTCCATTTGCGGCGCTGTTGCCGCTGGAGCACCAGGCGCGGGACTTTCTGGAGCTGGGCGTCTGGTACGACGCGGACGCCCGGGCGAAGGCGTACATGGTCAACGCGGGCGCACGGGTTGCGCTGGGCGCCAAGGCCGACACAAACGTCATGTCGTCGGGCTGGCCCGAGGAAGTCTTGTCCGTTTTGGAGACGACGGCCGCATCAGTGCTTGCGACCGAGCTTTTTGCGCGCGGCTGGGCGATTCTCCAGGGCGCCACCGCCGTAGGTATGCCTGTCATGCACATGGCCGACGACGACGGCGGGGGCGGCGGTGGGGGTGGCGGCGGTATCCATGCGGCGGCGGGGCAGCCCTCGCAGCTGCAAGCCCGCCCTAGGGCGGAGTCGGGCACGGGGACGGCGGGACGGGTGTTGAGCGTTGTGGACGCGACGCTGCACGAGCTCATGCGCAGGTTTCCTGGGGAGGCAGAGCTGGCGAGACGGGCCAAGCAGGGGCAGCAGCGGAGTGCCAGTGCAAGGCGCAGTCGGAAGGGCGACACTGGTCGCGTCGCTGCTGGGGGTCGCGGTACTATTGCGGGTGATACACCCCCCGGTGCAGACGACGGGGGGCTGCACGTGGATGACTGGTGGTCGCCCATCATCAACACCAACATTGATTCGCTGGACCGCAAGTTCACGAGCAAAGGGCAAGGCCGGCTAACCGTAGGGGTGGACGCGCTCTGCAGCTCAGACGACAACGAGCTTCACAGCCTGTACCTGTGCAAGTTGGCGGCCGATGTGGGTATGGTGGCCCTGGCGTACAAGGTCCTTCGCGGCCTTCAGAGGGTTGAAGCGGCACGCCGCGAGCACTCGCAGCTGCCCTACGCCCGGCCCGGTCGGAACCTGACTCCCGCCACGTCCACGCGGCCCGTCCCCGGGCCTACCGAGCAGCACTTTGTCGGCAGCCGAGACGACGCACTGCCACCGCTTCGCGTTCGTGCTCCTCGGACGGGCTCTAGGGTGCTGCTGACGACTGCCGGCGCAGTGCCACAGGTCCCGCACGTGGACTTGCCCGTTTGGTCGTCCGCCGAGTGTCGGCAGCGTCGCCGCGGTGGCGGCGGCGGTGGTGGGCCGGGCGGGAGCGAGCGTCGCAAGGGCTCCTCCTCGCACGGGGCGCTTGGTGTCTGCGGCACTACGGACGATGATGGAAAATACGCCGATGACGACGAGGACACTGGCATGGACGTGCAGGTGGTCTCTGATCCTGTGTACGAGATGCCTCTGACGAGAAGTTTTTTTGCTCTTGCGTCTGGGGCAGACGCGTTTTCTCTGCGCGTCTGGCCGGGAAGCGTGCTGGCCTTGCAGTGGGAAGCCGACGACCCCACCTTACGCGACCAATTGGTAATGCCTATGACGTTGGTCGTGCCGCCCAACTCTTTCATCATTGTTTGCAGTGAACTTGTGCACGGCGGCACAGGCGCCAAGGATGACGTGTGGCGAGTGCACAAGGCCCTCGCGGAAATGAGTTACCCGCGCAGCATCCGCCTCCACATGTACCTGCAGCACGAGGACGACCCGCTGTACGATGCAGTGTTTCTGCCTCAACGCGCAGGCATGTTTCTCTCCCCCGAAGACGTGGCCGCCCGCCGCCGTCTCCGTGAGCGCGGCCGATGCACCGACTGCGGCCAGCGTGTCCCCGAAAACAAGGGTGGCGACGGTGACGGCAACGGTGACGGCGACAGCGGCGGCGACGTCGGCGGCGACGTCGGCAGCGACGTCGGCAGCGACAGCGGCAGCGACAGCGGCAGTGGCGTCGGCAGCGACGTCGGCCGCGACGTCGGCAGCGACAGCGGCAGCGACAGCGGCAGTGGCGTCAGCAGCGACAGCGACAGCAACAGGGGCAGCAACAGGGGCAGCCGCAGCGGCAGCGGCAGCGGCAGCGACAACGACAGCAACAGGGGCGGCGGCAGCGGCAGCGACAACGACAGCAACAGGGGCGGCGGCAGCGGCAGCCGCAGCGGCGGCGGCAGCGGCAGCGACAGCGACAGCAACAGGGGCGGCGGCAGCGGCAGTCGCAGCGGCAGCGACAGCGACGGCGGCAGTGACGGCGGCAGTAGCGTCAGCAGCGACAGTGACGGCGACAGTGACGGCGACAGTGACGGCGACAGTGACGGCGACAGCGGCAGCGACGACGGCAGCAACAGTGACAGCGAAAGCGAGTACGTCCTCGGCGCCGCTGACGAAACAGGCGGGCGTGTCGGCGACAGGAGTCCTGGCGCCCAACGTGCTACCTCAGCTGTTGGCGGTGCCAAGGGCAAGGGGCGAACAGCAGCGCCGCCGCAATCATCCCGCGCCGTCAGCGGCGGCGGTGGCCGCGGCGGCGGCGACGGCGGCGGTAGAGCCAGAGACAGCAGCCAGCCGTCCGTCGAGGTGTCGTCGAGTGTAGCACGGCGGCGGACCCCACGGCCCGGGCCCGAGGCCCGCGCACTGGAAAGCTCAACGACACCCCGGCGAGCAGCAACGTCCACGTCTGTGACCGGGACGACCCCGGGAACGGAGCCACCGCAGCGTCCCGGACTCCCCGGACGACGGCCTTCGCCGGCATCCGCCCTCACCCCTTCAACGAGAACACCTTCGCGACCACCACAAAGCCGACGGGGTGCCACAAAGCCACCGAGTCGTGCAACGCCGCTGGACGCCGCCGCACTCTCTGCGAGCCTTGCCGCCAGAATAGCCGCCGACCGTGACAGAGTTGGGCGTCGCCCCCCTCCTCTTGCTCAGAGGCACCCGCCTGTTAGTGGCGGAGGTCCCAGTGGCAGCCGCGGCGGCGGCGGCCGTGGCGGCGGCGGCGGCGGCCGCGGTGGTAGCTCCCGCTCCGATGATGGTGGCACCGGCCCGGCGACTAGAGTCGCTCGTCTGGCGTCTGGAGGTGTCAGTCACGGTAGCGTGCGCACCAGGGCCGGTCGTGGCCGCGGCGGTGGAGGCAGCGGTGCGAGTAGCCTGGCCGGTCGCCCTCGGCATGGTGCCCGATTGCGACCCGGCGTCCAGGGGGACGGCCTCGACAAAGGGGAAGGCCGCAGCGCGAGTGCAGGTGGCGACAGTGCCCGAGGAGGTGGTGGTCGCCGCACCGCGGATGGTGGTCGTCGACTCGGTGGTGGTAGTGGCGTAAGGAAGCGCCCACGTGAGGACGATGAGACGGACGGGGACACGGGGCGGCCTCTGTCACGAACCGGCTCCGGCCGGCCGGCGGATGGAGGTCCTTCCAAGAGGCACCCGATTTGAAAAAGGCGACCGCATGGGCCTCAGGCGGTCGCGCAGGGAGTGTGTATGTTGACATGTGGGATGCCAGGGGAAGCCAGTTTGTGTGGAAGTGGTGGTCGTGGGGAGTGGTGCTATTTTCTGTTTTGCATTTGTTTGTTTCCTGTGTTTGAACGACGGTGCGGGGGGATGACGGGGGGGTGTGTGGGTGGCAGGGTCGCCGAGGGCGCAAACCTGGGAACATCTCACAGCTGCTCTGTACGTACTCGTCGGTTTCAATTCCCATTCAGTACACATATGGATATCTTTCTAGATACAGTGACGCCGCACAGGATAGATATCGACTGACAAGTGCATTCCGTTTTGAATGTATGAACTTGCGGCTACACAGAAGCGCGCCAAATGTCGGTCGACCCCGACACTCTGTCCGTGGGTGGCTGCGGTGCACACGACCCACCGCACTGCGACGCGGAACCGGTGCACACGACCCACCGCACTGCGACGCGGAACTTGCCGCGAGCGTTTGCGGAGCTTCACCCGCGCCGTGGCTCCGAGTGCAAGCCCGGCTGCCCGCATGGCCGACCTTTTGCCACCCTCGTGGCTCGTCCTCAGCGTCACGCGC
This sequence comes from Pyropia yezoensis, assembly GCA_009829735.1. Classification (NCBI taxonomy): domain Eukaryota; phylum Rhodophyta; class Bangiophyceae; order Bangiales; family Bangiaceae; genus Pyropia; species Pyropia yezoensis. Next base: position 19,664,014 of record CM020620.1, read on the forward strand.
ATCGTCATCGTTTGCGCTGAGGCCGTGGTGGACGCCGCCGGGAATAGGGCGGACGCCCCCGCCGCTGACACCGCCGCCACTGCAATTGGGGGCGCCACCGTCACCGGGACCGAACGCGGTGCCGGCGGCAAGAGGTCTGGGCCTGTGGTGGATCGTGGCAACCAGCCCGCTACCGCGGCGAGGCGCCCGACAAAGCGGCGCGCCGGGGCGCCAAACGCTGTCCGAGACGATGAGCGGCGCGGGACAACCGGCGGCGGCGGCGGCGGCGTGGGCGGCGGCGGCGGCGGCGGCGGCGGTGGCGGGCTGGACTTTCAGGGCGGATGTGGTTGTCGGCCTTACCCTATTGCATGCATGGACGTGCACGATGCATATCCCGCCCGCGCTACCACTGTCGGCCTCGCCGCGTTGCGCGACCTGCTTGTGCTGGACAAGGTGCGCATTGAGATGTTGGACAATCCCGACGGCAATGGGGGCGGCCCGGTAGCTGCTGCTGTGCGGTCAGCGTGTGGAGGTGATAACAGTACGGCTCCGGGAGTGGCCGCACCGCGTCCGGCCGATGCGACACTCGAGGACGCGACGTGGCCGGCGGTCAAGCTTTGGGCCATCACGCTCACGCGCCCCCCTCCTCGGCACACCGTCCAAGGCAAGCAGCAGCACCATCAGCAGCAGCGGCCGCCCCTCTCGTGGTCTGATTGGCCTCCCGAGGCCGAAAACGCGGTTGCCGGTACATCCCCGACGTCGGGCCGCGTGCTCCACACGCCGCTGACGTGGTGGATGGAGGGTTCCCACATCAAGCGCATGTACAGTGCGGTGTGGGTCCTCAAGCGGTTTGTGTCTTTGCCCCCGCTCCGCGGCGGGGGCGGCGGGGACGCGCGCGGGCGGCGTCTTCGCCCGTCAGCAGCGTGGCTCCGCGTGCTCACCCTCCGCTCCGGACGTGTGGACGTGTCACCGCCGACGCGGCCGACGCCGCAGTTGCAGTCGCCAACGCGACGGCCCTTGCCACCGCCGCTGCACGAAAAAGAGACCCGCGGTCTGCCCGGCTGTGTCGTCCGCATGACAGACGCCAACCACGACGACGACAGACTACGACAGACAAACGTTGCTGTTGTTGATTTTACGTCGGGCGACCCGTCGGTTGACGTTCGGGTGTGGTAAGCGGTCCTTGACCTTGGGACGCTGAAAGAAGCTGCCCTGGACGTGGCCGCCCTGGCCGCAAGCTTACGTCATCGGGACGCATGTGCCAGGCACGCGGCTGGCTGCGGGCATGGGGAGGAAGTTCCGCGTACCGCGGCGTACGCAGCCGCTGCGGAAAGCGCCGCGTGCCAAGCCAGGCAAGAGACAAACACAGCTGGTCAGGAACAAACCACAGGAAGCTCCGCGCCGCCCGTTCTGCATCGCCCTGGTCCCGGACAGGGTCGGCATGTGCCACACTCGCCCGGTCGGCACCACGAGTCTTTTGTGACGTCGCAGCGCTCGCGCTTGGCGTCGCCGCAGCCGTTGCCACTGCCCGGCCGGCCGGGGTGGCAGACCGCTCGCCGGGGCGCTTCCCGGGGCCTGCAGCGAGTGGACGTGCAGACGCCAGACAAGCGGCTTCTTATAGCCATTCTGGAGGGCGCCCTCGGCACCACTGCCTTTGAACGCGGCTGTGGTGCCGTTGATGGCGGCATGTGTGCTGGCAGCGCCAGCGACTCTGCCGCCGAACGCCAGCCCTGTCGTTGTGAGCGACTGCAGGCTGCTGCCGAGATGGAGCCTTTCGAGCTCCTACTGTGGCTCTCCTCGCTGCACCCGCTTGTCGCCGCCGACGCGGAAGAGCGGCGGCGGCTTGCACCACAGCGGCAGCAGCCAACAGCACTACCGTTCCGCCCCGCGCGCCCGTCATCGACACCGACTTGCAAGCTGCAAGGCACACTTCCACCACCAATCGCCGCGCCTGCGGTACACAGCGACGGGCGCAGGAAGGCCTTTTCGTCATGGTGGGCCTGCGCGTCCGCTGCTGCGGCTTCCGGAGCTGAGCCACCCCCACATGCGCGAAAGCGTCCTCGTTCCGCCGTTGGGGGCACGGGCGTCCCAAGCAGCCCTCAAAAGGGTGCTGATGACACGTGCGCTGCGCACCGGGAGGAGCTCGCCTTGTTGGCACTCAGTGCCACCGTTCGATGTGCTGTGACCGCCGTCGTGCGCTCCTTCGATGCCGTCGAAAGGCGCATCGGCTTTGATAGCATCGAGAACTGCCTCGCCCCGTACCTCTTGTGGCACTCACGGTCGTGCACGTTTATGACGCTGTCAGAGCCGCAAGGTACTGCCGGCGTATTCGCGCCCGCTGCGCAGCGGTTTGACATTTCCCACGGGCTCCCCCCCCCAACTTCCAGGGCCGACAGGGATGGGACTCCCGTCTGTACAGAGGCACTGCACCGCACCGCCGTCGCGGATGCACAGCTCCGCATGGCTGCTGCTCATTTTGTCTACCACATGGGGGAGGTGACGAAGCCCGAGCGACTCGCCGACGCGGCAGCCGCTCTGTTGGGAACAACTGCAATGCAGCAGCCGCAGCGGGGCCAGCCGCAGCGGGGCCAGCCGCAGCGAGGACAGCATCTGCAAGCGCCTTCCCGCCCAGCCACCGCCACGGCGGCGGGTGCTCCACCACCGGCGTCGGCTGCGTCGGCGGTTGACACGCTTCCTGCTGCCGTCAATGGGGAAACAAAGCCGGGCTATTGGACAGCCGCTGCATTTGTGTGCAGAGGACTGGCAGCACGCTGTCCGTGGGAGGTGGTGGGGGTGCCCCCAGTGCTAAACACGACCGTCCGAGGCCTAACCGGCTTTCGGCCCGTCGTCGTCGATGCCGCGGGGGCAGCAGCGATGGGCACCATCCCGCCTGCGACGCCGGACACCGTGGAGGAGGAGGGGGCGGGGGTCGGGGGCGCCCCCGGGAGGATGCGTGCTTGTCGCGTGGAGGACGCAGGCGCTCGTGTGAGCCTGGTGAACCGCGCTCTTGCGCGCGACGCAGGCATCGCCGCAGTGCGTGCGGCGTTGGCTGTGGACATACACCGGGGTGGCACGCCTGTCGCTGCTGCTGCTGTTGCAACACACGCCGCTCCCCGTGTGTGTGACGACGAGGACGACGGCGGCGGCGTGGGTGGTGGGCGTGCCACGCCCGTCAGTGCCGCTGGGGGGCAAGGCCATCCAAGACCGCGAGCAGCACAAGCAGCACGAAAAGCACCGGCAGCAGCGTTGAGGGCGCAGCCGGCAGCACCATCGCCTGTACCATGAGCAGCACCAACAGCGCCGGCCAGACGAGCGGCGTCCGTAGCCGCGGGGTCACCAGTGCTCCCTCCGCCAGTGCCTGGCACCGAGGGCGGCTCTGCGGCTGCGTTGGGGAGTTGCAGGCCTTTCACCAACGACGACCCGTTGGCCCGTCACATCCGCACTGTGCAGACGGCCTTGCGTGCCATTGTGCACACGCATGTGTGCGACGTGAGGGACCTCGACAACACCCACAGCGCCGCCAACGAGGGTGCCCGCAGCAGCAGCAGCAGCAGCCGCATCAGGGGATGTGATGCTTGCCGCATTGGCCCCGACCTGCGTGGCGCTGTTCAGCTCGTGCTGTCCGAAACCCCTTACAACACCCGCCGTCTACATGCAATGCCCAACTCTCATTTCGACAACCTGTCGGAGGACGTGCTGAAGAAGACCGTTTCGCGGATACACGACTGGGTTCGTCCTGGTGGGCACGTGCTACTATTTTGCAGCCCGATGAAGCTCCCGCTGTGGGTGACGCATCTGAGCGAGTTGGAGGACCCACTCCCGCCGACGGATGGTGACAAGGCAGCAGCCATAGCTGCAGCTACCGGCAGTGGGGAGGAACCAGTGTCGGGGGGTCAACGTGCGGCTGCTGCTGAGGCAGGGGCTGCAACGGGTGCTGCCCCTGATGCGCCCGACTGTGCGGTCGCCGCTACGACCACAGGTCCGCCAAGGACGACCGACCGCTCAGCTGCCGGTAGCGGCGGGGGTCGTGGCCCCAACCGTGGCAGTGGCGGTGGCGGGCGGGGTGGCTGGGAGCCTTTAGTTGGAGAACCACGGCAGCGAAAACGACGACGGCGAGCTACACCACCTTTTCAGGTGGAATCGTGCCCCCTGTTGGACGTTCTGGCGCCTAACGCGTGGGCACCGACAAGACGGTCGTCGACGATGATGACCAACCGGTCCCAGTACGTGCTCCACGCGACCAGGAACGGAGCGCCCGCCGCGGCTGCCTACCGGGCTGTTAATTACCGCACGTTCAACGCCGTCCCGTCGCGCTTCCCCGCGCACCACAACGTCATTGACAACGTGGTTTCCCTGCGGGATGTCGAGGTCCTTCGCTGGACGCCGGGGCTGAGAGAGTTGGTTGGTAAGCCGCAGCAGCAGGAGCAGCGGGAGAGCACCGGGCGGCGGGACACCGACGGCGGGAGCGGGGGCGGCGGCGTCAGCGGCAATGAAAATACGGACAGAGACGGGGACAATACGCCGTGCGGCTCCGACGACGGGGCCGACGACGACGGAGAAGTGCCTGATCCCAACGATGATGTTGGCGACGACGACGATACGGATAGCGACGTTGCCGACGGCTCCGACACGGAGGGCGGCGACCAGGACGACACGGACGATGACGGCGACGACGACGACGACGGAAGCGACGTGAACTGGAGCCTGGGCCCTCAACGACGTACGAAGCGCGGGGCATGTCCCCCGGAACGGGGAGGCGGTGCCGGTCGAGGCAGCGCGCGTGCAAGTGCACGTGCGGGTGGTGGTGGTGCTGCCCCCACCGCGTCTGCGGGGGCGTCGGGGGGTGCTCCCGACGACGTCCCGCCTCGCGCTGGCCGACGCGTGGTTACTCGGCGTGCGTTGGACGCCGGTGTTCCGTCCAAGCTGGCCAAGCCGCGCTGCCCGCCGCATCCCAGCACCTCTGTGCAGCAGCGTCAGGAGGATCTGCAGCCGCAGCTGCAGCTGACGTCAACGTTGTGTCCTCCTTTTTGCCCTGCTCACCGCAAAACACGCCCGCGCGCCCTTGCGCCACGCGTCCGAAGCGAGCAGAAGTCTGTCCTCTTCCTGTCCGAGTTGATCATGCGAATGTCCAATGCGGACGACCTCGTCCTCGACATGTTTGCGGGCACGTGCTCCACCGCGATGGCCGCGATCAGGATGCCCAGCGGCCAGCATCGGCGCGTTGTTTGTGCCGACAGCGACCCGGCCGTCATTGCAGCGTCGCAGCCACGCCTGTTCCGAGAGTTTGTCGACCAGTTTGTTAGTGGCGGCTTCCGGTCGTGCCCCGACGATACTGCAGAGGTGGTGCACGCTGCGCGAGAGGTGCTGGCAGCCAATGAGGCCGCCGCCGTCGCTGCGACAGGTGCTGCTGAAGGTGCTTGTGACCTGGTCGTGGCCAAGACCGCCCCGCTGCTGCTGGCGCCGTCCTTTCAAACGACAGCCGCTGCCTAAGCGCGCGTGCCCGGCCAGCGGAGCTTCACGGCCCTGCCAGCACACATGCTCCTCTTGCTTGCCAACCGGTGGGCCGCACAAAATGATAACGAGCGAAGGGCGGGGTACCACACGCACCCCCGCGCGCCTGTGCGCGGAGCTGAGGTCGGCGGAGTGGTCATTGGGCTCGGCGGGTGTAGCGTGGGAGACTGGCCTCCTGACCTCGTTGCTCGCCTTGCGGTGGAGGACCACGAGCTGATGCTGGCTGTGGAGGCCGCTCACTACGGCGTCGTTGTCGCACATTCCCGCGTTGCGGGAGGCACCGCCGGGAGCGGCTTGTTTGCTGGACGCCGGTTCCGAAAGGGCGATACGATTTGCCCATTCTACGGCGCGCTGACCACGTGTAACCTGGCCAAACGTGGCATGACAAGGACCGACCGGTACGCGTCGCCGACACTGGGGGCCTTGGGACCTACGTCCAAGGCGTTTTCCGAGAACGCCGTCAAGGTCCATATTCGACCTGAAGGAAGCATATAAGGAGACGAAGGGCGGCGGGGGACAACGGGGCGACTACGAATGGGACAACAGCGACAGCAGCAGCAGCACCCGGGCGGCCCGCAGCAGCAAAAGCAGCAACACGAGCGTGACGGCGCGGAGGCGCAAGAGGAGCAGGGCCGAGCTCGGGAGGAGCTGGGCGAAGAAATCGTCGACGAGGACGAGGACCGGCCGCTCCGTGCGCGCAAGAGCCGGGTACACTATGGCTCCGCTGTCGCGGCCTCGGCGACTTTCGCGTACATGATTCCCGCTGCCTGGTGTGTGGCGGGCCTGGTCAATGACGGGCGCCGGCAGACACGGCTGGAGCAGCAAGTTGGGGCAGCCACGGCCAAGAGCTTCTTGGCCGTGCAGCAGGCTCCCGATGCGGCTGCGTTTTTGCCTTCTGCCGGGCGACCACCGGGCGGTGTTACACGCAAGGGTGCTGCGAGTGTTGCTGTAGATTCCACTGCTGCTGCTGCTGTTGGTGCTGCCAGCGACTCCTCTGCAGTTGTTGCGGGTGCTGGTTTGGGCGGCCAGGATGTCAATGTCGAAATGAGTGTCAGGTGTCCCGGCGCTCACGGCCAAGACCCGACTCTGTCGGAGCTTGTGGAACCGGGGGTCGTCGCCCTTGTCGCCACGCGGGACATAGGCCAGGGGGAGGAACTGCGTACTGATTACGGTACGTCCTACCGGGGGTTGACCACGGACATCAGACAAGCCATGTACGACGGCGACCGCGCTGGCGCATCGGTCCGCGACGGCGGCAGCGGCAGCAGCACGAGTCGCCGGCGGGGCAGTGCAACAAGGCAGATCACTGTTCGCCACACAGACGCGGACAAAAGCCGGGAGCGGACCGAAGCCGACAACCGTCGCAGCACGCCCCACCCGTTTGCGCCCAATCACGAGTGAGGCCGCGGCCCGACCACGGGTGCAGCCCCGCCGGCTCACCGGCCGAGCGTCGGGGGCCTTTATTCCCGGCCACCACACCCATTGGCCACGCAAGCTCACCCGTACTGTCACCGCTACCGGGGCAGTGGCTTGGGCGTTGCGGGCACCAAGTGGCGCTGAATGGCAGTACCGGCGGCGCGCGGTGGGGCCTATGACGGGTGCTGGGACGGACATGCGGAGAGGGGGGTTCGGGTTGAGTGTGGAGTTGTGGGGGCGGAGGGCAGGGGAAGCGGCGCGTCGCGTACCTGGGGCAGCTCCGTTCAGTGCCACACGACCTGATTCCCAACGGGAGCTCGCTTTGAGCTGCAATGACAAACGCGATGGGAGCGGGGCTTGACACGGGGAGCGGGGCTGGGCAGGGTGGTGAGGGAGGGGCGGGGGAGGGGTGGCGGGAGGGGTGGGGGGAGTGGGGGTGAGGGGGAAGGGGGGGGCAGGGGGGGCCCGTCTGCAAGCCGAAACGTCTGCCGACACTTCCTCGTGGACGGTGGGGGGGGGGGGGGGGGGGGGCGGGACCCGACCTTGTCCACGTCCGCGGGCAACCGCAGGCGGGGAGCCGCCCACGGCAAAGTCTTTCGCGGACGCGGCTGGCCGGATCCCCACCCGGCCGGGTCGCCGCATATCCATTATGCGTGCACCGGCCACCCGGGACGTGGCAGTCGGTGGTGGCCACGGTAATTAAAAGAAAGCACATTAAATACAACAATCGATAACAAAGCACGTTAAATACAACAATCGATGCTGACCATGACGCACCCGCACGGCCGGACTGCCCCCCCCCCCCCTCCCGCTCTATCCCTAGGCCCCCCCTTCAGCAGCACCGCTCACATTGATTGTCCTGGCGGACCCAGGCCGCGGTGCAACGCACCTGCAGCCGCGCCACAGCCGTGCACGTGCGGTGTGTGGGCCTGCATGGGGCGCGCACGCTGTGTGCTGGGGGGACTTCAGAGGAGGGGACGGGGGGGGGGGGCGGGGGGGGGGGGGGGGGGGGGAGCTTGGAAGGGCGCTCTGCCTGACGGTTTGGAAGCACACTGCCAAGACGGCCGACGGCTGAGCAGAGCGCTATGTGGTACGATTGTGGTTCGGAAAGGGAACCAACTACCACACTGGCTATGTGGTACGACTGTGCCCCGGAAAGGGAACCATCTACCAGACTGGGTGCGTGCGTCGCGGCGAGGGCGGCAAATGGAGTTCGACTCTCAACACACAGTCAGCAGGTGTCTATGGACACGAAGAAAATCATGCATACCTCCTACTGGTCTGGGTATGGGTGCCGCCAACCCCACACCCCTGCGAGGGCTCGTCGCGCCGTCAACAGAAGAGCTTTCCAATGAGCAGATCAAGACCCATTCGCAGCCGGAGATTGGCGAGTGCCTCTGCGCCAACGACGGGTGGGATGGGGACTCCCAGGCTCAAGCTGTCCGCAAAGAGGAGCATGAAAACGCCACAGCTGCTGCCATCGGTCTGGTAGGGTAGGTTCCGACGGACGACGATGCCGTCCCAGCAGGTTTCGTCTGCGACGCGTGCCGCCTCCGCTGCCGCGCGCGTCGCGGCAGCCGCAGCGCCTGCGCGCGCGTCCCCACCGTCGCAGCCGTCGTCGCAGCCGTCGAGCCGCGCGTCCGCCACATTCGATTTCGTCGCCGCCGCCGCCGCCGCCGCCACCACAGCGACCTCGTCCCTGTACCACTGGTACCAAACAGAGAGCACTCCGGGTCGTACGAGCCGTGACCGGAAAGAGTTGAAAAACCGTACGCACCTGCGCACAGGGTTGATTTGTGCGAGGCACCAGTGGTTGCCGCCCTCGTGGATGGGCACCAGTATGGAGTGTAGTGCACAGACGTCCACCCCTGCCCCGCGCGTCCACCTCGATACAAGCGCATGGTCACCTCGAGCGACCGACTGCTGGTGGTCCGTCGCTGCCCCGTGGGGGTCCCCGCCGGTCAGCGTCGTGAAAAAGAAGGTGCCCCAACAGTGGGACTGTGCTGGGTCCAGTCGCCGCTTGTGGATGGGCTCCTCGACCGCCGCGGCGTGGCCCGCAGCAGCGACACTCGGGCCTTCAGCATGCGGTTCCTTGTTCATCTTGCCGTCGCCGTGTGCAGGATGTGTGGCCACCTCAGTCCCGTCCGACATCAAAAAGGCCACCCGGTCTTCGCATGCCTCCGGCCCCGTCGTAGGTGTCGCTTTCCCGGTCTCTCGCGGCGGCTGGCTTCCCTCCTGTGCCACCGCAGGAGCGTGGACGGGCTTGACTTGCCCCGCTGCGTCACCGACGCCGCCGCGAGCTTCCTGTCCAGCGTGCTCAGATGCGCCCCCAGGCGACCCGAGTCGCCCGCCCCGGCGACCCGTGTCAGGACCCTTCACGGTCGCGACCTTGTCCTTTGTCGACGATGACGACGCCTCGCCCCGTCTAGCGCGAGCATTCATCAACCCCACGTACGCGTTGATGACATTGTCGTTGAGCCACATGGCGGTATCGGAGAGCCGTCGCAAATCGCTCGCCGTGATGTCCGTCATCGAGCCGTGCACGCCAGGCACTTGAAAAAGCACCGTCTCACTTCGTCGACCGGTCGGCAGCCCGTTGATAAACGCCACACAGTCCGGTGGCAGGGGCTCCAAAGACAGGGCGCCAACGCGAGCAGTCGCTCCTACCGGAAGCTTTGGTGGTCGACGAGGCGCCCTCTTCTTCGGCTGCACCGGCTTGTTGAGTTTCTCAGGGGCCTTCGCATCGGCGGCAGTGTCCGCAGTGGTGGTGGGGGTGGCGGCCGCCGCAGTCGTTCCCGCATCGTCCACATGTGCGGACCCAGAACCGCTTGTTCCTTCGCCCACTAGCGGAAACCGCACCGCGCGTTGCAGTGCGTGCCGGTCCCTTTTCCACACGTGCAGCCGCGGAAGGGGCCGCACGCCCACCTCCGATGCACCGCCGCTTGGGACAGCACGCTGGCCCATGACAAACGGTGCCACCTCGTACGCGATGGCCGGCTCCAACTGGACCTCGTCCTGCTGCCCCTGCTGTTCTTGGCGCTGCTGCTGCTGCTGCGGCTGGCTCTAGTCCTCTTTCGCACAATAATCTGCGCGATCTGCCCGACCTGGGGCCCCCGCCGGTACCAGCGATGGTGGTGCCGTGAACCCGTCTATAGCCGCACCTTGCACGACGCCCAACAAGAAGCGCTCTTCCACAGAGCGCTTGGACGGCGCACACGCCAACACCTATGCCACTCGGCGTGCCACTACCACGGCCCGCGCTACGCGCTTTGACGCCTCACTCCCTGCTTGGCCTGCCATGCGCTCCTCGACAAGCAGCCCTCCCGCCGGGCCCCCACCCCCCGTGTGGCGCCGACCACGAGCGGCGCTGGCGACGACGCCGGCGCCGGTGGTGGTAGCTGCGGCGGTGGCTGCGGCGTCCGCGGCATGAGCCGAGCAGCCAACAGCGGCAGAACGGGCCACAGCAATCGCCGCGGCAGCGCTGGGGTGCAAGACCTCCAAAAGGGGACGTGGCGTACGTCTCTTGTCCATTTGGTCGCCCGCACGCCTACCCCCCGCCTGGGGCCCAAACAGCTGGGATTGCCGGCGTTGACGCGGCGGCTGTTAGGAATGGGAGCTGGCGGACCGCCCACTGGACCGCCCACTGTCCGCGCCATCGCCGCCGGCATCACCTTCGCCGTCGCCGTCGCCGTCGCCGTCGCCCCCGACGCTGGCTTCGTTATCCGTCGCCGTCGCCTGTGCACGAGAGCGCTTTCTACCCGCGACTGCGCTGTTGGTCGCACAGTGAACGCCCTCTGTGGCAGGGTCCGTCGGTGGCCCGGCCGCCGTTTGGGCGGCTGACGTTTGCGCCGCAGGTGCAGCCGGCGAGGGTGACCCCGTCATCTTTGCCGCCTTTCCCGCCGCCGCCGCAGACGGCCGTTGTGGTGCCGGTACGAGGGACCGGTCAGTAGTTGATGGTAGATGAAAGGGGGGGGGGGGGGGGGGGGGGGCGCACGGCAGCCGCCACTGCCTTAGCCGGCGCCACAACAGCAGCCGGCCACCGCCGCCCCCACCGCCGCCGCCGCCGCCGTGGGCGGCGCAGGTGCAAGCAGAGGACGGTGGGGACCCTCTCGGGAGAGGGGGGGGGGGGAGGGGTGGAAGGGAAGCAGCCACGCACGGGAGCCAACGCTGGCGACTGGAGCGACGGTACGGTGCGTGGAGCCGAGTGCACTGGACGGCCGAATGGTATGTGTGCACGTCTGTACGCGGCCGCGGCCGTGACGCCGGGCGTGGCAGGGTCTGTGGAAATTTTTGTCCGCCTGGGCTCCCCCCCCCCCGCACGATGTGCCACGTACCTGAGTGCTCCTTGCAACGCTCCGTTTTTGTCGTCGCTCACATTTCGCAGCAGTTGAATCTTTCAAAAAAATGAATTGCAAGCTTTGTAAAGCATGGCTGTCTGGCCTAGATTTAGAGGGTAACCGTATATATTTTTGCGAGTGACTCGTGCCCTGCCTTTGGGAGAGAGTCGACGGCCAGGGCCCCCGCCCACCACAGGCAGTCACCGCGACGCGCGAAATTTAGGCCGCACGCCATGTCGGCATACAGCGGGACGCCTGTGCCGCACGCTCCCCCGACCCTCCGACGCACAATCGCTGTCGGGCGGTCACGCACAGGGCGGCCAGGCACGCCCGCACGCTCGCCACTCTGCTTCTGTGTTGCCCGTGCTGCGTGCCCTGGCCTTACATGCCCCTACCCTCAAGGCAAACCCACGCGCTGCTCGACAGCGGAGCTGTCCCTCCCGCGCACGTCGCCCGACCGCCGGACCATGGGGAAACGTAGCCGCCCTCGTTTGGCACGTGCAGGCGGCGGCAGCAGCAGCAGCGGGGCAGGGAGCAGCCTCAGAGTGGGCGCCGTGCCCTAGGCGCCTGCCTCAACAGCGGGGGCGACGGCCGCCCCGGGGGTTCTGTCGATGCCGGTGCCGGTGGTGCCGGCGATGACGCCTGTGGTGGCGCCGCCGGTACCGGTAGTGGCGGCGGTGACGCCTGTGGTGGCGCCGTCGGTACCGGTGCCGCCGGCAGCGGCCGTGCCGCCGGTACCGGTGGTAGCGGTGCCGGCAGGGATGCCCGTGGCGGCGCCGGCGCCGGTGGTGGCGGTGCCGGCGGTGGGGCCTGTGATGACCCCGGCGCCGGCGGCGGTGCCTGCGGCGGTGCCGGCGGCGGTGCCCAGGGTGGCACCGGCCGCGGTGCCGGGGGTGGCGCCCGTGGTGGTGGCGGTGGCGGCGGCAACGGCGGCGGAAAGCGCTGACGCACCGGCGCCCGGAGGGGGCGTGGCAGACGGCGCCGCCGCGGGCAGCGGCGCTGCTCCCGCCGCTGGCGCGGGCGTGCTGCCGGTGCTGGTCGCGGCCTTTCCGCCGCTGGAGCCACCCGCCAATCGGCCATCGCGCCCCCACAATGCGATTGAGTGTGACCTGCGGTGGGTCATGCTGTCCATGGGGGGGGAGCCCCTGCCACCGCCGGCGGAGAAGGCGGCCCCGGGGGAGGCTGGCCACGTGCTGAGCCAGACGGAGAGAAACAAGCGGCGCGTCCTACGTCGACGCACGTGGGTGGAGCGCAGCCTGCCGCTCGTGGCCGCCCGCCTGCAGCGCCTGTATGCCGCTCGAGACGGGCGCTCCTGGGCGGCGCACGCCTACCTGCAGGAAAACCAGCGGACGTTGGCGGCCACAGCGGTGCGGCTCGGCGTCCGACCGCTCCCGCCACCGCCGCCGCCAGACGCCCCGCCCTCTGGCGTGCCACGCGCAGCAGCAGCGCCGGCGCCGGGCGACCTGGCAACGGCGGCGGCGGCGGCCGCGGCAGGGGCGGCGGCGGTGCCGGCGGCGGCGGCGGCGCCGTTGGCAGGTGGCACGACTCTCACAGCAGCGGAGCCGGCGGCAGGGGCAGCGGCAGCGGCGGCCGTCGCGGCAGGAGCAGCGGCAGCGGCGGTGTCGCGGCCACCGGCGCTGCTGGCTGGCGGCACGACTCTCGAAGCAGCGGAGCCGGCGGCGGGCGATTTGGTAGCGGCGGCGGCCGCGGCAGGGGCAGGGGCGACGGCGGTGCCGGCGGCGGCGGTGCCGGCGGTGCCGGCGGCGGCGGCGGCGGCGGCGGCGGCGGCGGCGCCGTTGGCTGGCGGCACGACTCCCGCGGCGGCCGCTGCGGCCGGTGTACGCGCAAGCGAGCAGGCGGGGGGCCCGGCAGATGCCAGAACTGAGCACGGGTCGGAGACCCCCGGGTGCAAGCGCCTCCGTGACCACACTGGGGCCGACGACGCCACGAGGGCCACAGTCGGACCGGCCGCTTCCGCCGCCAGGTTGCCGGCGTCGCTGTCAGACGTGCACGCTCCCATGGCGCTAGTTCCGGACGCGCCTGGGAGCGCGGAGGCGGGATCGGCAGAGGCGGCAGCGGCAGCCATGCACCGGTCGGCGAAGCGACCCAGCAAGCGCCGCCACCGACGCGAGCTGACGCGAGCGTGCGCAGCTTTGCGAATGACAGTGCGACCGACAGCGCCCGCGGCTGGGCCGCCGGCGCCCGACGCGGGGTACACCCCGCCGATGGCAGTCGCGGCTGCCCCCACGACGGAACAACTCGTTACCGCAGTGCAAGGGAGGGTAGACCCAGGACCGGCTGTATTAGCAGCAGCGCAACAGCCGGTGGTGCCGGTCGCGGCCGCAGATGCCGCTCCAGCGCCTCCGCGCGAGTCGGGCGCGGCGAGGACGTCGGCAAACGCCACGGGCTGGGCGGGACCGCCCGATCCGGCGGCGCGTGTGGCGCCGGCCACCGACACGGCTGCTACGGCGGCAGTGGGACTGACTGCGCCGGCGGTGGGACCTTGTGAGCCGGCTGCGGGTTTGGCGGTGTCTGTGGCAGATGTGCCTCCGGCGACGGTGCTTGATACGGCGACGGCGGCGGCGGCCTCGGCCAAAGCCCTGGTGCCTCCGTCTGAGTCGGACGCGGCGGCGGTTGCAGCGGTGTCGCCCAACAAAGAGGCCGTGGCAAAAGGGGCCGACTCGGCATCCATATGGGCAACGGCAGACGTGGAGCCGGCGGCGGCCACACTACCTGATTCTGCTGCTGCTGAGCAGCCGGTCGCCGCACCACATACGGCGAGCCGTTGGGCGCAGGTCGCAGCACGCAACCTTTACGCGGCGGGAGTGGTCGCCGCCGTGGCCTCGCCCGCGGTGGGACACAACAGCTCGGCAGCGGCGACGGCGGCGCCCGCCCCAGCACCCGTCGCCGCCGACACAAACCGGGCGGGTCCGCCCGCCTCGGTGGCGGCGGCAGCGGCGGGCGCTCTGGCCGCCACAAGCGGTCACGGGGCTTTCACCGCCATGCGCGCATCGGGTCACGCAGGTGCTGCGAGGGCGTAGATGGGGGCAATGATGGGGGCGCCAGCGTCCGCCATTGCCACGGCGCAGAACTCGCTGCCGCCCTCTGCATCGACAGAGGCCGCAAGGTCGGAGGCCGTGCCGGCGGCCGTCACCACTGCGGCCGGCGGCACTGTCACGGCAAGAGCGACCGCCTCGGGCGAGGAAGACAAGACGGTGACCACTGTGGCCCGCACAATGGCCGTCGCGGGGCCGGGCATTTCAGGCGCGCCGGAGCCGGCTGCGGCGGCGGTGGCGGAGCCCGCCAATGAGGCGGCGCCGGCCAAACCGCCCACATTGGCTGCGGCGGCGTCGGCACTTACCGCATCGGCGTCCCGAACCGCGGCGTGGGCCACCCCTATCGTCCCGACGGTGGCAGCGGTGGCGGTGGGGCCGGCGAGTGCGCCGTGGCCGCGAGTCGACAAGGCAACGGCGACCGCCGTCGGTGGCAGCAACACGGTGGCGGTGGGAGTGCCACTGCCAACGATGGCAGTAGTTACCGACGAGGCGGCTAGTGATGATGGAAGCGCGTCACCGTCGACACCGGACATTGCGCCGGTTGGAGCAGCAGAGGCACCGCCGTTCGAGTCTACGGCGTCGGTCGCAGCAGCCGCCGTGTCCGGCACGACGTCGCCCCCAGCGCCAATCATGGGAGCGTACGTGCCGACTCAGGAGCAACAGCACGAGCAGCCGGTCCGGGTGTCGAAGGACGACGGACAGCACGGGCAACACGGGCAACATCAGCAGTAGTACCAGCGGAATCGTTTCCCGTCACCCGACCGGCCCCTTGACGACGCCAACGCAGCGCGGCTCCGTGCCGCCCCGCAAGATGACCGCTTTGGTGGCCACCATGGATGTGGCTCATATGACTACGACAGCGGCGGCCTGTCCGGCCGGGCGCGACCTCCTGGCCGGTACGACAACGATAGCAGCGGCGGTGGTTACGCAGAGGGCTGACGAGAGGGCGGCGACGGCGACGGTGGTGGCAACGGTGGTGGCTACGGCGACTAGCGCCACAATGCCGGCGGCCACGGCGACGGCCGCGGCGACGGTGGTGGCGACGGTGGTGGCTACCGCGACGAGCGCCACAATGGCGGCGGCCGCGGCGACGGTGGGGGCGGTGGTGGCTACCCCGACGAGCGCCACAATGTTCGCGGCAGTGGTTGGGGGGGCGGCGGCTACGACAACACCGGCGGCCGCGGCAGTGAGTGGGGGGGCGGCGGGTACGACAACACCGGCGGCCGCGGCGACGGTGGTGGTGACGGTGGTGGCTACCGCGACGAGCACCACAATGTCGGCGGCAGTGGTTGGGGGGGCGGCGGCTACGACAACACCGGCGGCCGCGGCGACGGTGGATGCG
This sequence comes from Pyropia yezoensis, assembly GCA_009829735.1. Taxonomy (NCBI): domain Eukaryota; phylum Rhodophyta; class Bangiophyceae; order Bangiales; family Bangiaceae; genus Pyropia; species Pyropia yezoensis. The sequence continues at coordinate 19,679,655 of CM020620.1, forward strand.
ACGGTGGTGGCTACCGCGACGAGCGCCACAATGCCGGCGCTCACGGCGGCAGTGGTGGCCGCGGCTACCCAGACGACTGCAACAACGCCGGGGGGTACCACGCCGATCACGACAACGCCGGTGGCCACGGCGGCAGCCGTGGTGGTGGTGGTGGTCTCCACGCAGGACTCACCTGCCGGCGGCAGTTGTTGGGGCGGCGGCTACGACAACACCGGCGGCCACGGCGGCAGTGATGCTGGTGGTCACGGCCGCACGTACGGCTTCGCGTACGGCTTCGCGTACGACGACCGTCGCAGCGGTGGTGGTCTCCACGAAGGACCCCCCCGTAGCGGTGGCTGGAGATCGTACAGCGGCAGCGGGGGCGGCGGTGGTAACGGCGGTAGCAGCCAGGCGCAGAATTCCGCCGGCAGGAGCAACGGCAGCGACTGGCGGCGTGACGGCAGCGGTGGTGGTGGCCAAGCCGACGCTCTTGGCGACGGCCTAGCACCGTCCCACGTTGCAAGTCGCACGGACAGCGGGTCCACTTGCCGTCCGACGTGCTGGGAGTGCTTTGGCGGCACCACGCCCATGGACGAGCGCGGCGACCCACCCCCAACGGTCAACTGGTTCGTCGAATTGGAGTTCCCGACGGACGAACGTGACAGACAGCCGGCCTGTACGACGCGTCGGGTGCCGCGGCCGCTGTTGATGCAGCCGCTTTCCGTGGAATCGCACATCCGTAGTCTTTTGGCCCCCAACGCACGCGACCTTGTGGACTCTACACTGGACGTGGACGGACTACTGGCGCTCATCGCGCTGGACGCTGACAACTTCTCCTGTCTGTTGAAAGAGCAGCCACCGGGACTTTCCCCTGCCGTCGGAGTGCTGGTGGCCATCAAGGCCAGCGGAGTTCCCAGCCTGCTTGGCAAGCCCGGTGCGGGGGGTGTCGCCCGGCTGCCGCCCGCGCTTGCCCTCCTAGCGGAAGGGGGCCGCCTTGGCTGGACTTTTGCGACCGACGACAAGAACGCGGCGGACATTGCCCTCGCCGTCGCCGTCGTCCAGCTCGACGCGCTGCTCGACTCGAGGGCGCGCATCTGGTTTGTGTCTGGCGACAGGGGCCTATCGGCCAACTCGCTGGGCTCCTTTGCGGGCGGCGACCGTGTGCGGTACTGCAACCCGCACATCCAAGCCGAGCGCCGCGACCGCGACCTGATGTGCGTCGTGAAGAGTATGGTGCCCCGTCGGCGACTGGTTGTGGTTCCACGTCGGCCAGCTCCACCGCCGCGCTCCATCGACTGGTGGTGGACAAGGACAAAGGAGGCCGCCGAGCGTGACGCAGTCTCCGTCGCAGTCTCCAATAGGCGACGCCTCGCCCAGTGGTACGAGGACCACTTGTGACACCCGAGGGGTGCTCCGTTCATGGTCCGCTGAGGAGTACCATCCGCACCGTGTGCGTGAGATCGGTATGGAGGCCTGGGGGGGGGGGGGGGAGGGGGGGTAGAGGGGGGGGAGGAGGGGGGGGGGAGGCGGAGGGGAGGGGGGGGGGGGGGGGAGGGGGGCGGCGGGCGGGTGCGGGGTTTGGGTTGGAGGTGCTACTGGACAGGTTTCACCGTCGTGGACGGCCTCGGCGACAGGCGTCGAGGACGGCAGCATGTGGAGGGCGTACGGGACGGCAGAGCAACCGCCCCGCCGGTCCGTGCCGCCAAAGCGTGGGGCACTTGGACCCCGTGGCGGCCCGCTCACATCCCCCATCCACAACAAAAAACGTTCTGATTGTACATCCCTTTTGCTACCTCACGTGCGCCGGCCGCGTGCACACTCCGCACACTCGGGGTGGAAGTCGCGCGGGGAGGAGGGGGTGGGGAGGGGACAACCCACACCGTGACAGTGGACGACGCCTCGTCGGGGGCCGTGCAAAGGTCACCCACTCTGTGTCCGGTCGCGGGCGACCGCAGGCGGGGAGCCGCCCACGGCAAAGTCTTTCACGGACGCGGCTGGCCAGATCCCACCCGGCCGGGTCGCCTCATATCCATTATGCGTGCACCGGCCACCCGGGACGTGGCAGTCGGTGGAGGCGACGGACGTGGCAGTCGGTCATTATAACAAAGCACTTTTAACTACAGTAGCTGGAGGGGGGTCGGTCTGCCAATAACGCAGACTTTATCGCATGACTGAGCTAGGAGTTGGTTGAAAGAAAAACCAACCAAGCAGAGGTGAGAAACCATCTTCAAACAAGCAAGAAGAAGGGGCGCCCGACCCGGCAGCGCGCCACCAAGCGCGGGGAGGAAAGCGGCGTGGGGCAAGCCAAAGGACGCTGCCGCCCACCGGGGGGGCGGCCTCGGCTTGCAGGGGCGGCCGCCAAGTAGGAAAAGGGGGCAGCGTGCGGCCGGTGGGCTTCGGAGCGGCGGGCGGGCGCGGTCACCCAGCAGAGATGGGTGGGGCGCCGTCATCCAGCAGAGGTGGGTGGCAACGACCGGCCGCAACAGGAGAAACGGTCAGGTGCGCGCGGTGGACCGTAGGGCCAGCCGCACTCCCCAGGCCGCGGGAGAGCTGCGGAGGGGAGCAAGGTGGCACGACCTGGCCAGCAGGCCACCCTGCAGATGAAACGGGTCGACCGGCGCCCACCGCCGCTCGTCCCGCAAGAATCCCGCCAGTGCAAAGTCCGCAAGTCCCGCCCCAGCAAGCCGGACAATGCCCCGTTACCGCGCGTGTCAGCCATGGGAGAAAAGAGGGGGACAATCGATGTTGACCATGCCGCAGCCACGACCAGCGACACACTTGCCACTCAGGCGGCCCTCCCCACGCCCAGATGGGGAGGGAGCAGCTCCCCATTCCACTCCCGACCGACGGTTTTCCAAGCCCGTCCGGGGCCATTACAAGATCGCAGGACCAGGCCGCACGCCAGGTCTCCGTCTTGCTGAATGCGGAGCTGCAGCTGATGGGGGTTTCTGGCGCCGGTCGGCACGTTCTTCGCCTCACGGTCCCTTCACAGAGTCGGAGAGTCGCGGCTGGGAATGCGGAGACCTCACACCGCCAAACCTCTCTTGACATGTTCCTATGAATACCCATCCGCCCGTCAAGCCCCCAAGCACATCCTTCATGCGGACCTACCACCTCCACCGGCGAGGTGGACACGCTACGGAGACGTCGGGGTGCCAGAGAAATACTCCTCCTTGGGATACCCACTCACATCAAACAAATCGTACGGGGGCTGGAGTGCCGACGGCGGTGGCCTGTCCGTGCCATAAATGGGCGCCTTGGCTGCGTCCACACAGCGTCGCATTGCCGACGCTTCCGCAGCCCCTGGTGGCGGCACGGGTCCGCGCGGGGGGTGGGCGTCTTGCCACACAGCCCGCAGGGCCAGCTCGGCAATCGCAACGGCCAGACCGTCGGCCTGGTTGAACGCCACCACACAGGAGATTAGTCGAAGAGGCTTTCCGTCTGCTGCCGCCCCCCGCGGCGTCAGGCCCGATTGCTGCAGGTAGCGGCATACAGCCCGCCAGGCAATGAGCATGGCAGACGGCACATGTTCCGCCGATACCGGCTCATCCCGCACCGACAAGTCATGCTCTCCGCTGTCTAGGCGAGGAGAGCCGTACGTGTTGGCCCATTGCACCGCGATGAAGATAGCCGCATCAGCCATACCGCTACGTCTGCGCGATGCCGTAACGTCGTTGACCCGCGAGGAGGTGTTGCCGGGGCCACCCGTCACAAGGCCAAAGAACCGCAGCATGCGAACAAAGGTTTTGGCGGCCCAATGAATTGCGCAGCCGTTGTACGTATGCATCGACCGACGCGGCATGGTCGCGGGTACAGGCGGTGGGTACTGCCGAGGCACAGGGACAGGGAATGGGCACCGAGCGGGAAGGGACAGGGAATGGGGCAGACGTCTTCGACAACGACAGTGGCTCGCGGGTCGGTGCGTGCCGTCGTCGTGTGCGCAGGACGAACAGATCTGTGACTCCTCTCGCGGTGCACCCCCGCGTAGGTGCGTAAATCGGCCACGGGGCCGCAACCCGCGGTGGTCGACCGGGCACCACTTGTGACCGGGCACCACGTGTCGCGCGACGACAGCCAATCACAGTGCGGCTCACGGACGGGAAGATATCTCGCTGGGCCGCTCAGCACCACACGTTGCACCCATCCCCCGGCCCTTTCCCCCCGCTTCGCCTCAGCAACTTGTCGCTCAACTCGCCCAGTGTTTCTGTGCTGCTCGTGTTGCGGGCCCAGCCGCTCAGCCGCTCGACAGCGCACCGCGGGCCCCCCCGCCCCGCCCCGCCCCTGCGTGCTGCTCGGGGTGCAGTCCCAGCCTCGTTGCGTGCTGGTGGTGTTGCGGGCCCAGCCTTAATGCGTGCTCGTGGTGTTGCGGGCCCAGCCTCGATGCGTGCTGGTCGGCTTGCGGGCGCAGTCTCGATGCGTGCTGGTCGGCTTGCGGGCCCAGCCTCGATGCGTGCTGCTCGGGTTGCCGGCCCAGCCGGTCTGCTGATCCACAGCGCGCGGTGCGGCCCAAGCCGCACAGCCCCCCCCCTCCCCCCCCCGCCCCCGCCCGCCCGGGCCCACCGCGCCCTGTATTTCTGTTTTGCCCGTGCTGCGTGCCCCGGCCTTGCATGCCCCTTACCTCAAGGCAAACCCATGCGCTCCTCGACGGCGGAGCTGTCCCTCCCGCGCACGTCGCCCGCCCGCCGGGCCGAGAGAGCGGTTTTGCAACGTGCGTCGTCGTCGCTGTCCGTGTGGGGACCATGGGGAAACGTAGCCGCCCTCGTTTGGCACGTGCAGGCGGCAGCAGCAGCAGCAGCGGGGCGGGTAGCAGCCACAGAGGGGGCGCCGTGCCCTCCGCGCCTGAATCAACAGCGGGGGCGACGGCCGCCCCGGCGGTGCCGGCGGCGGTGCCGGCGTCGGTGCCCAGGGGGGCGCCGGCCGCGGTGCCGGGGGTGGCGCCCGTGGTGGTGGCGGCAGCGGGGGCAGCGGCGGCGGAAAGCGCTGACGCACCGGCGCCCGGAGGGGGCGTGGCAGACGGCGCCGCCGCGGGCAGCGGCGCCGCTCCCGCCGCTGGCGCGGGCGTGCTGCCGGTGCCGGTCGCGGCCTTTCCGCCGCTGGAGCCACCCGCCAATCGGCCAACGCGCCCCCACAATGCGATTGAGTGTGACCTGCGGTGGGTCATGCTGTCCATGGGGGGGGAGCCCCTGCCACCGCCGGCGGAGAAGGCGGCCCCGGGGGAGGCTGGCCACGTGCTGAGCCAGACGGAGAGAAACAAGCGGCGCGTCCTACGTCGACGCACGTGGGTGGAGCGCAGCCTGCCGCTCGTGGCCGCCCGCCTGCAGCGCCTGTATGCCGCTCGAGACGGGCGCTCCTGGGCGGCGCACGCCTACCTGCAGGAAAACCAGCGGACGTTGGCGGCCACAGCGGTGCGGCTCGGCGTCCGACCGCTCCCGCCACCGCCGCCGCAAGACGCCCCGCCCTCTGGCGTGCCACGCGCAGCAGCAGCGCCGGCGGCGGGCGATCTAGAAACGGCGGCGGCGGCGGCTGCGGCAGGGGCAGGGGTGGCGGCGGTTTCGGCGGCGGCGGCAGCGGGGGCAGGGGCGTCGGCGGTGCCGGCGGCGGCGGCGGCGGGCGACCTGGAAGCGTCGGCGGCCGCGGCAGGGGCAGGGGCGGCCGCGGCGCCGGCGGCGGCGGTGGTCGGTGCAGTCTATGGCGCCTCCGCCGCACGTCCGCCCGACATGAGCGCGGCCGCGACGGGATCAGCGGCGGCTGCAGAAGTGTCGGCGACGGCGGCCGAGGTTGTCGAGATTTATGAGGTTGTCGCTGGTGCGGTCCATGGCGACACCTTGGCTGGTGTACCGCGTGCGGGCACTGCCGCGGGCCTGGCGCCAACGGGGACCGAGCGTGAGCCGACGCTGCGCGCACCGAGAGCCCGTCGCCTTAGCCCACGGGCGCACGGCTGAGCGATAACTGCGGCAGCAGCAGCAGCAGCAGCACCGTCAGCCTCGGCGGCGGAAATGGCAAAGACGGTGGCTGTGACTGTAGCGGCCGTGTGGGCAGCGGCGAACCACGCTGACGCTGTGGGCATCGAGACCGCCGCCGCGGCGCGGATTGACAAGCAGGCGCCAGTGTTGGCAACGGCGGCGTCAGGGTCGGTTGTCTCCACCGACGCGGTGACGACCGGGAGCGCCACCGACACGGCTCCGCCCGCCGCCAAAGATGCGGCGGTGACCGAGATGGCAGCCATGGCGGGTGTGACACGCACGGCGGACGACGGTACCAGTCCCGGTGCCACAGTAGAGCCAGGTACGAGCACCGCAGCGGCGGCAGCGTTGCCCGCGTCCTCGGTGCCGCCAGTGCCTCCGCAACTCGTGGCAGCCGCCGCGGCGGTGGAGCCCGATGAAGAACCCCCCGCTCCCGGTGGTGAGAGTGGTACCGCTCGTACTGGAGGCGTCGACAATACGTCCATGGATATTTGGCGCCTCGCCGCAATTGTCGTCGCCGCGACACTCCTCTCGGCGACAGCCGACGGCGACAACAAACATGCCGCAGCCAGCAGGGGACTGCCAGTCGCAGGCGCGCGACCGCCAGCAGCCACAAAAGCAGCCGCTGGGGCGCGTCGCAGAGCCAGACGATGAGGAGGACGTCTTGGTTGGGGGCGTACCTTTGGCCGTTGCTTGGCAAGCGGAGCTGCTCAGGGTGGCGCGACTCGAACGCAGCGCGGCCTTCGAGCGTGATTGAGAGCGCATGGTACGTCAGTGGCCGTCCGCGCGCGCACTCCTCTATGGTGTACCAAACCCGTACTCCTCCTGTAGTGGTGGCCCACCGGCCGTGGCAACCGACGTCGAGCCAGCTGCGGCCGCACGAGGCCCACCTTCCGCATCGTGCACCACGACGGCACCGGCTCCGGTGGCGTCGGCCACAGAAGCTGCCACAGTCTCTGCGGACGGGTCGGCATTATCAACCGGCGACGCGGCCCTCGGCGTGCCAACCCCATCCCGGGACGTGGCCGAGGCGGCAGCCGCGGGGGCGGCGGCGGCGGTAACAGCCTCTGTGGGGTCACCCGACTTGGCGGCGGCGGCCGTTGCGGCACGTACAGAGGGTGTGGGAGCGGCGGCGGCGGTGACCACGCCGGCGGGCGCGGCGGCGGTGGCGGCGGCGGCGGCGGCGGCGGCGCCGGGGGCGGCGACGGGAAAGTTGCACCCCACAGTTCCAGCGGCTGCGGCGCCGGCAGCGGTGGCAGGAGCCACCGGGTCGGGCGACGACGAAGACAATGATGATGCCGACAAGCCAGCTGCGTGGCTCGCTCGGCCCGACTCGGCGTCATGTGTGGCTATGCCGGTACTGGTGGCAGGCAATGCGGCTGCGGCAGCTGCAGACGCACCACCACGACACTGTGGCGCTGTTCCAACGGTGGCGGCCGCGCCGTTTTCCAACGACGCAGCGGCCAAACGCATCACGTGTGCTTCCTCCGTGGCCTGTGAGGGGTCGGCGGTGGCGGCGGCTTGCACGTCGGCAGCGTCGGGGGGCGACCATGCGGATGATGCGCTGGCGGATGCCGCACCGCTCGACGAAACGGCGGGTTCGAAAGCCGCTGCCGCGTCGGCCGAGACCGCGGCGGCGGCCGCATTGGCGACCGCGGCTGTGGAGGTGGACAACGGGTGGGCAGACGCCGTTGTTGCGGCACGGCGCAAATGGACGTCCGCGGCGGCTGGTGCACCGACGGCGACCGCCGCGGCGACGACCGCCAATGCGGCAGGGGGTAGAGGCGTGGCCCCAGAGTCTTTGGTCGACACCGGCGCCGCTGCAGCGGCCATAGCAGAGGCACGGCGCAACGCCACGTCCACCGCGAAAACGGTGGTGGACGCGCCCGCGGCTGAACCGGCGTCGGTGGTTGCGCCCGACGCCGTGGCCAACGCGACGGCCCCGGTCGCCGCCGCACCTGCCTCTGCGGCTACTGGACTTGCACCGGGTGGCGGTGGCGGTCGCGGCGCACGGAAGCGCATGGTCTACAGTTCCCCGCCTACGCCGCTGCTGCGTCCCCCCCACGGGCACGCGGTGCATCAGCGAGTGGTGCCTCGCCAGCACAACCAGCACCACGGGCAAGGGCAACAGCCAAGCCCGGGGCGACGCGAACAGGACAGTGTCGGCCACTTGGGCAGCGTCCGTGCAGACAACCGAGGGCGTATTGTTGGAAGGGCCAACGGCGGCGACGGCGGCGGCGGCGGCGACAGCAGTCGCGGAGCAGACAGAGCTGTGTAGCACAATAGGGATCCGTCGCACGTCCACTCTCAGGGAACACTCACCAAGGGGGATCGGCACCAACGTCACCGGGAGGCCAAGGTTGCTGTCCTTGGAGCGCAAGCCACGGGACCAAGATGGGAGCCCAGATGGGAGGGGTTTGTTGTTCTACCTTGGCCGGCGGTGGATTCGCCGCCGGCCCACACGTTATAAACCCTCGGAGACACTACTAACTACCCTCCACCCCAAGATGCAAGTCCCTCTGGTCATACGTAACTTATAGATACCGTGACCAGTACGAACTATCAAATTGAAAGTTAAGGGTTAGAAGTAGCCCCCCTAATATTAGGGTTACAAAACGGCCAACCATATTGCTACAAGCTGTCATCACTTCCAACCGGACAGGCATCCCCCGAGCTGTGGGGTACACGGACGAAAATTCTAGCCACGGGGATGCGACGCCGTCGGGTGTCGTGGGGAAGGGAGGCGGGGCCGCCGGCTGTACCAGTGGCGGCCGTGCCGCCGGCGCTGACGCTCCTCGCTCCTCGTCTCGAACGTACCGCAGCGGCAGAGGCGGCGGCGGCCGTGGCAATACCGTGCTGACGTGCCGGCCATCGTGCTGTATGTGCCTGGGCGGCCACACGCCCGTCCTCCAGCGCGGCGCCCCCCCTCCAGACGTCAACTGGTTTGCAGCCATGGACTGCCCTGCCGAACAGCGTCTCCGCGTGCTTCCCTGTACAACGCCACGGGTGGAGCACCCGTTTGTCATGACGGGACTGTCCGAGAACGTGCCTGTCTGGGAGAGCCTGCCCGACCACGTGTGCGCGCTGGTCAGCTCCACGCTGGATGTGGAAGGGCTGCTGGAGCTCATCGCGCTGGACGCTGACAACTTTTCCTGTCTGTTGAGAGAGCTTCAAGAGGGACTTTCCCCTGCTTTTGGCGTGCTGGTGGCGGTCAAGGCAAGGGGCGTGGCCAGCCTGTTTGGCAAGCGTGCCCTTGAAGGGGACGTTCTCCTCCCACGCCCGCTGCTCCGCCTAGTGGAGGGGGGCCGCCTTGGCTGGACTTTGCGACCGACGACAAGAACGCGGCGGACATTGCCCCCGCCGTCGCCGTCGGCCGGCTCGACGCGCTGCTCGACTCGAGGGCGCGCATCTGGTTTGTGTCTGGCGACAGGGGCCTGTCAGCCAACTCGAGGGGATCCCTTGCGGGCGGCGACCGCGTGCGGCTTTGCAACCCGCACATCCATTCCGAGCGCGACGAGCTGATGCGCGTGCTGGCGGGCATGGTCGTCCGCCCCACTCGCCCGCCGCCGCCGGCCCGCAATTCCGCGCTGTTGCTGCCGGCGGCCCAGCCAGCCCAGACTCGCCCTCGCTGCGCTCTGGATCCGTTCGGCTTTTGGACGAATGTGGCTGCTGAGGAGGAGGAGGCAAGACAAAAAAAGGTGGCCCGCGGGGCTGCCTGGTACGACCGCGCGCTCTAGACACCCGGGGGCGCTTCGCTGCGGGCTAATGGGGCTGTGGGGCCACTCAACCTCCCACACCTTTGCCCCCATGAGCGGGTGAAGAGTGGGGTGGGGTGTGTCCCCTTTTCGCTGACACTGGGGGGGGGGGGGGGGGGGGGGGGTGCTGTTAATGTGTACACACAGGAGTGGGACGGAATCGAACGAACGAACGGTAGCCATGCATACACACACAAAGCTACGAAGGGAAGCCAGGATGGAAAAAAAAAAAAAAAGCTGTAGAGAGACAATACAAAGCCGACGCCAGCCGGTGGCCAAGCCCCCCATCAACGACTGCCTGGCTCGAGAGAAAATACAAAGCCGACGCCAGCCGGTGGCCAAGCCCCCCATCAACGACTGCCTGGCTCCGAGGCTGTCGGCTCGTTGACACCCCCGCTCCCACCCGATCCATCCCCGCGCCCGTCGGATTCATCCGACCCCTGAAGGGAGTCGTAGTCGTCGTCCCGCTGCCGTGCAGCGCACACACGGGCGAATGAATCGTGGAGCTCTTCCTTCCGGCGCGTCTCCTGTGCCAACTGGTCAGACACCGTCTGCAGACTCCTTTGGGATGTGAGAAGCTTCTCAGGCATGCCGGCCAACGTGCTGAGCGCCTGGGTGATGACGGGTGTGGTGGGGTCGGACTCCCGGGACACGCGCACAGGACCTGCCTCCGTGGATGGTCCGCCAGTGGACGCCACGTTGGGCACGTCAGTACGCAGCAGTGCGCCAAGTTGATGGTGACGAGCAGCAGGTGCTTCACCTTTGCGGCTTCCTCTGCCACTTGGCGGTTGAGGTCCTCCATCGCCCCACGACGCGCGCCCAAGCGTCTGCGACAAAGGAGTTGACTCTTTGTCACTCTGCCTGCGGGGTCATCCCCTTCGGGGGCACTGCCAGCCTCTTTTTCCGGTAGGAAAAACCCGATGCGCGTCATCACTTGCGGGTTCCTAGCAAGGGGTGCGTCGTCGCGTACGGCGCCCGCCCCACCTGCCTCCCCCTCCTCCTCGTCATCGACGGCGACAGAGCGCGGGGGCAGCTGTGCCGGCACCGCACGTGATCCCCTGTCCGATGCGCCGCCCGATGCGGCCGCGTCGGCGTCGGTGGCCCTCTCGCCTGCGCCCTTGGCCGAATCTGATGGCGCAAGCTTTCCGCGTGTCGTAGACGCCCGGGAGGCCGCGCGCCGCAGAAAATCTAGCACTGCGTCCTTGACAGCCGTCGAAAGGTCGAACCGTCCCGGGTTCCTCAGCTCGACTTTACGTCGGGTCCTCGCCGGACCTGCCTCGCTGCCGTCGTGCGCCAGACCATGGGCCTCGAGTGCCAGGCGCCGAAAAGACGCCACGGCTTCATCAGCAACGTCAAAGACAGTGCGGAGTACATCTGGGTGCACATCACGCGCGACGGCCAGCCGGGCCTTGGCGGCCGAGACGCGGCGCGCAGCGCGCCGAGGCATGTCTGCGTAGCAGGGCCCGCCGCCGCCGCCGACGACCACACACCGGCAAACGGCGGGTCCAGGCAACGTTTGCCAGTTGCACACGAGCCAGCAGCCGCAGTGCGCCCGTCACTTCCCGCCTGTCCACCTTCAAACACCCCTGCGGTCGCCGCGCACCCGTGGCGGCGGCGGCTACCGAACCTTAAACTTGGAGCGCCCCTGCTGTCGCCGCCACCTGTGGGGGCCGCGGCCAAGAACGTCCCGGGGGCCGCTCCCGCCCACCTGGCATATGCTGTATGTACGCGCAGGGGGTCGCAACCGCCCAAGCGCAACGGAAGAATATATCGTCCACTTACCGCCGACAGGCCACCGGGCCAGGAATGCTCCGTGTCGGCCTGGTCTGGTCGGTGCATACACGCTCCTGTCGGCGCCGCCTGCTCGAAATGGCTGCGCGAGCACGGGCTTGACGTCTCAGCGCAGTGGGTCTAAGACCGAGTCCCTGCATTTCCGTACAAGATGGCCTTTACGGCCTCTGTGGGGGAGTCGGCTTCTGCAAGCAGGCCCTCACGACCCCCTGAGGGCCGTCTTGCACGGAAATGTAGGTACTCGGTTTTAGACCCACTGCGCCGGGCCGTCACAGGAAATGCGAATCAGAACAAAGCGATGTATTCCATGCTAAATAGCCACGGGTGTGTCCCGGCATGTGTCCGGTGGTCTATGCCAGGACGAAAATCCGGTAGTCTATGAGGTTTTGATTCTGCAGGCTTGTCCGGCGAGTATGGCACGTTGCACAAAAAAGATACATTGAGCATTATTTTCTTTTTTCTCCGGCGTTGTTCGGGCCACACCCCTCGGCCAATCAGGTGCCTCGGGAATTTGCCCCGGTGTAATGGACTGGTCCTGCTTGATGGTGGGCTCCTTTCGGGTGTGGTGTGCACGCTCATGAGTGAGGCTTTTGGGAAAGTGTGCAGGGATTTGACGGCCGCCGCGGTGGCCACGCCAGGGGTGTCGCCGGTGCTGCGGTCGGCGTCGGCGACGGCCGTGGCGGTGGCGACGGTGGCGACGGGGGTGGCAGTAACGGCGGCGGCGTCGGTGGCGACGGCCGTGGCGGTGGCGACGGCGGTGGCGGTGGCGACGGCTGGGGCGACGGCCGTGCCGGTGGCGACGGCGGTGGCGACGCGGTGGTGGGGGCGACGGCCGTGGCGGTGGCGACGGCGGTGGCGGTGGCGACGGGGGTGGCGACGCGGTGGCGGGGGCGACGGCCGTGGCGGAGGCGACGGCGGTGGCGACGGGCGTGGTGGTGGCGACGGGGTTATCCGTGGCGACGGGGGTGTTGGTAGCTTTGGCTGTGGAGTGGGGGGCTTGCGTTGGTGGCGGTGGAGACGGAGATCTTTTTCTGACGGTGGGGTCGGCCATGTGTTTGGGAGAGGGGGGGAGAGGTTGGCAGTATGCGGGGGGGGGGGGTCGTGGGCGGTGTGATTTATGTGACGGGATGGGAAGCGTAGGTGGTGGCGGTGTTGCTGGTGGGGTTGTTAGGGGCGGTGATGCCGCCAGCGCTGGGTGAATCGCCGTCGTCGGCACGATTGTTTTTTTATAGTAAAGGAGGGCGGTCATGGGTGTCTTGTCGACGATGTCATAGCCAGGCAAGGTATCCCAGAATGTCTCGTGCAGGAAATCGGTGGCGGGAGTGTGGGGCGCGGCGGAGCAACGCACAATGCATGCAGACTACCCCCTCTCTCGCACCCCCGCGCAAAAGAGAACAGGCGCGTCTTTTCCCTATTTTCTTTTCTCTTTTGCGCCCCGGCCCTAGACCACAAGAGCCATGCAGACCGTCGCGTTCCCCCTTTTTTTTTTTTCCCTCCCGTCTGCCTCCCATTATCATCCCCCTCCTCCCGCCTCGCCCACACGCCCGGGGTGCGTTTTCCTCACCCTGGCACGCCCACAACAGCTCATCTAACGTTGAGGCTGGCGGTACCTTCTCCCTGCTTACCCCGTCCCCCCATCCCCCGAGCCACGTTGGATGCACCGAGGCTGGCACCACTTAAGTCGCCAACAACGGACCTGTCGTGCCAGGCGGGAGGAAAGGGTGGAAGTGGTTGCTTCGCACTGGCTGGCGGGAGGGGCAGGACGATGAGAGGGAACCATAAGGCGAGAGAGGCGCTCTCCGCTTCCTCATCGGGGACCGTCGGGGCGCACGCTAACGGTCTCGAAGCATGACTAACGCATGAGCACCAGTCTTCCTCATCGACCAATCACACGAGCGCATTGGTTGGAACTATTTTCTCTCGCGAGACCATTTTAAGGTCTCGCGAGCGAAAAAAGAATCTGAAAAAAGTGCCCTCCAGCTGTCCCCGCGAAGCTCCCCTATCTCGACTACCCCCCTTCCAAGCCTCAGTTAGCACATGGGCCCGAATCAGCCCCCGAGCAGTGCAAATCAATGCGAAAAGAAAGGCCCCATTTCAGGTTCGTCAGCACCTGGTCCACTCAGGGTGTCCCTCAGAGCGCTACACAAACCAGGAGACCCAAGGACCTCATTAGTTCGCAAGGACCTCTATGATCCTTCGGTCAGCATAGCGGCCGTGGACCCCGTCACGGCCGATGTCCTGCCCGGGCCCAAGCAGAGAAAAACCTCGATGTATCTTTTTTCTGCAACGGACCATAGTCTTATTGTCACTTCCTGTGACGACCGACGGCGGTCTATATGCATAATACCGGATACACCGCGTTTCCAAGTCCATTGATCGATTGGAGTAGGGGTTACACAAACTCCGCGCTTTTTCAGATGTCCGCGGACACGGAGTTTGCGCTACGATTTAGCCGTCTGTCGATCTTACGAACGATTCTCCATTGTGGGCCTACAGCTCACACCCGTACCACGAACCCTTCCCCCCCCCCCCCCCCCTAAAGGAACCGCCCCCTCCTAATGAATCGCCCCTCCTAATGAATCGCCCCTCCTAATGAACCGCCCCCTCCTAATGAACCGCCCCTCACTCTGTACATAATGAGGGACCTTTCCCGGCACGTAGATCTTGGGGGCGACGACCGCTCAGGGATGTGCTGAACAGTCTTGTGGCTTTTCCGCAAACTGCCAGTGTGTAATACGCAGGACAACAATCGTCGGGACAAAAATCGTCGTTTCCCGGGGCGCGCGTCTCGCGGGCGTGCGCGCGCGAATGCATGCGCGCATGCGCGCGAACGCCCGCCCGCGCCCTCGCTCAACCGTGCGCGCGGACCATGCGCGTGTATCCTCGGGCATGCGCGCGCGCATGCGTGCACGCGCGGCCCCCACCCCCCACCGCCCTCTCCACGGTGTTCCGCGCCCCTTCCCTTCCCCCACCCCTCCCTTTCCCGGTTGTGCCGTGCCCTCTCCCCCATTCCCGACCACCCTCCCCACGGTGTGCCGCGCCCCCTCCCTTCCCCCACCCCTCCCTTTCCCGGTTGTGCCGTGCCCTCTCCCCCATTCCCGACCACCCTCCCCACGGTGTGCCGCGCCCCCTCCCTTCCCCCACCCCTCCCCCCCCCCTCCCCCCCCACACCCCCCGCAGGTGGCAGCGGCCAAGGCAGCGGGTGGTGTGGCGGTGGCGGCGACCGGACCGGTGCGTTTGTTTTTGGGGGGCGGGGCGTGAGGACGGGGGGAGATTGTGGGAGGGGCGGGGTGGAGGATCGGCGGCCGGCCGGGGGGGAGCACGGGCGCGGCGGCTCCGTTGGGAAAGGGGGGCGGGTCGCGCCAGCACCGGCGGCGCGGTTTCTTCGAGCCGCGCCGCCGCCGCTGCTGGTGGGCCGCTCCCGAGCCGCGCACCCACCCCACGGCCGCTGGTTCTCTGCCGTGCCTTCTTACCCTCTTTCCCCCCCCCCCCCCTCCCCCACCCCCCCCCCCCCCCCCCGCAGGTGGCAGCGGCCAAGGCGGCGGGTGGTGTGGCGGTGACGGCGAACGGACCGGTGCGTTTGTTGTGGGGGGGGGGGGCGTGAGGAGGGGGGGGCGTGAGGATGGGGGGAGAGGGTGGGAGGGGGGGAGAGTGTGGGAGGGGCGGCGGTGGAGGATCGGCGGCCGGCCGGGGGGGAGCACGGGCGCGGCGGCTCTGTTGGGAGAGGGGGGCGGGTCGCGCCAGCACCGGCGGCGCGGTTTCTTCAAGCCGCGCCGCCGCCGCTGCTGGGGCGCCGCCCCCGAGCCGCGCCCCCACCCCACGGCCGCTGGTTCTCTGCCGTGCCTTTTTACCCTCTTTCCCCCCCCCCCCCCTCCCCCACCCCCCCCCCCCCCCCCCGCAGGTGGCAGCGGCCAAGGCAGCGGGTGGTGTGGCGGTGGCGGCGACCGGACCGGTGCGTTTGTTTTTGGGGGGCGGGGCGTGAGGACGGGGGGAGATTGTGGGAGGGGCGGGGTGGAGGATCGGCGGCCGGCCGGGGGGGAGCACGGGCGCGGCGGCTCCGTTGGGAAAGGGGGGCGGGTCGCGCCAGCACCGGCGGCGCGGTTTCTTCGAGCCGCGCCGCCGCCGCTGCTGGTGGGCCGCTCCCGAGCCGCGCCCCCACCCCACGGCCGCTGGTCCTTCCCCTCGCTCCTCATTCACCCTTTCCCCCGCCCGCCCCCCCCACAGGTGGTGGCCCAGACGTTGGGAGGTGGCGGCCGCTGGTGCGTCTGGCGGCACAGCCCGCAGGTGGGGGGCGGCAACGAGGCCGGTGGGGCCGCTGGCGGCGATGGCGGTCACACCACCGGCGGCCGAGCCGGTGGCTGACCCGGCGGCCGTGTCGGCAGCGGAATCGGTCGCGTCGCCGGTGGTCGTGCCCGCCGCGTCGGCGTCCGAGGTGGCTGACCCGGCGGCCGTGTCGGCAGCGGAATCGGTCGCGTCGCCTGTGGTCGTGCCCGCCGCGTCGGCGTCGGAGGTGGCTGACCCGGTGACCGGGCCGGTGGATGTGGCGGGTGCAGTGCCGACGGTCGTGGCTCCGGCGGCTCCGGCCGAGCCGCCGCCCGCGTCGGCGGGCATGTCAAGGGCGGCGTCGGCCGAGGCGTCGGCGGTCTCGCCGGCCGAGCCGGCCGTCGCGGTGTCGGGCACGTCGACGGCGGCGGCGTCGGCGGGCAAGTGGACGGTGCCGGCGGACACGGTTGCGGTCGCGGTGCCCGTCGTGTCGGCGGGCGCGGTGCCCGGGACGATGGCCGCGTCGGCCGCACCCGCGGGTGCGGTGCCCGTCGTGTCGGCGGGCGCGGTGCCCGTCGTGTCTGTGGGCGCGGTGCCAGGGACGATGGCCGCGTCTGCAACTGAGCCGTTGGCGCGGCAGCAAGAGGTGCCCGTTGACGACGACGAAATCGTACCGGTGCGAACGGGCCGGTGTGCACCCATAATGGCGGACGAGCCGGTGTTGGAGATGCTTGACATCACAGGCCCTGAGGTGGGGCCAGCGGTAACGGGGACGGCTGTGGCGGTTGGCACCGACCAGTCAGGGGTTGCGGTGGCCAGGCGGGCACACAACACGGGTGCCCTCGGACTGGTGCATCAGTGCGACGCCCTCTTTGCTCGCGTCGGCCCTCGGGAGACGACCCAGGCCGACGCCCTGTGTGTGATCCAGGCCACGTGGACGCTTCTTCGTACGGACCAAGGTGTGCAGGTTGCCCAGGCCGCTGTTGCCCACCTGTCCCACTTGTATCTGCCACACGCAGGCGACCCGGTCGTGGCACGAGAGATGGCAACCGCCGTTCGACATGCCCTTCGCGGCCCGTGTTTGGCAAACCTGCCTCGCGACAACCTCGAGGCACTCGTGGACGTGATTCTCCTCCCCGTCATGGTTCCTGACGTGTGGCGGGCAAAAACGACGATCCACCGCCTGGCGGTGCGGGCGGCGGCGGTGGCGGCGCCCACACAGATGCTGGTGACCGGCCGGTCTGGGCGGAAGCGGCTGCGTCTCGCCGCCCCTGGTGGCCCTGCCGTCCCGGCCTTGGGCGGTCCTGGGGGCCCTGCGGGTCCGGCTGCGATGCCGTCTTCCCGTTCATTGACGTTGACCCCCCCCGCGCGGACTTTCGACACCCTAGGGCGGACGAGCCGCCGGCGACGCTTCCCCGGCAAGATGCGCATGTTGTAGCGGACGCTGGCAGTGGTGGTGGCCAGGAGCTCGCCCACTTCAGCCGCGAGATGGTCGCTGCTGTCGGCGCCGTCTGCTCGAAATGGCTGCGCAAGCACGGGCCGCTGGTCGATTCTCTTTCCTGGCCGGAACAAGTGCGGTTTTTCCGTACCGCCTGGTCCATGGGCGTCTGGCCACCCGAGGCCCAGCGCTTCCTGCTCGACGCATGTGCGAGAGACACTGCCACCGTGCATCAGGCGGTGCTGGCGGGCAAGGGTGGTACTGGAGCGCCCCAACAGCCGTTTAAACTGCACACCCGCCTGTGGTCGCATCTGGTCGAGTCGGTCTTCGTACCTGCCGTCGTGGAGCGGGGTGGCGGTGACGACGAGCCTGCCCCGGCCGGTGCGGGCAGCCCTGACGACGTTGCCCTGCTGATGTCCATGCCAGGGACGCTGGCAATGTTGCCGACGGACTTCTTCGATGCTTTTAAAGAAGTCAAGGCGTGGAGAACGGCCATATGTGACATGGCGGCTTTGCTCTTCCCAGCCGTTCTGGGACACCCGGGCGCTGCTGCTGCTGCCACCCCGGCTGCGGCCCTGTTTTCACGTTTAGCGAGGGTCACTGCCTCGGACACTGGCGTCGGGTGGCTGGTGGCGCCCAGCTCAAAGTTCCGACTGTCCGCCCGGGACGTCATCCGTCGCCTAGCCGGTGTGGGTGAGCGGGGGGGCGGTCGGTCTGATTCGTGGTCCGTCATGGACCTGTTGGATGGGTGCTCACCCGTCCTGCCCGACGGGGGGGGGCGCGGTGACTCCGCCTGCGAGACCACCAGCGCTGCTGCCCCGGGTCCGCCTTGTGGTGGCCCGCGACCTTTTGACGCCCTGCGCGTCATCCAAAACGCCGTGCACTTGCTGGATGTTAGTGCGCGCACTGCTCGTGCGGCTCGTCACTGGAACGGCATCCCCCTGCAGCTGTTTCCCGTAAGTACGGCGTTTGTGCGGGGCGGCCGACAGGTGCTGACGGACGTGAGCGCGGGGCCCCCGGCTGCGGCTGTGGGCTCTCAAGGCGATTCGGACAAAATGTCAGAGGGTGGGGCGCTCGCCCGTGTCCTGCACCTGCTCATGCGGCTGGGCATCCACCGAGACGTGTCGGAAGCACGGAGTGTCATCCGCTACGCGCTTGTCGGGTGCCTCGTCCGATTCGCCGATCCCGCTGGGTGCTCCACCCATTTTGACATCTTGGACGCGGGACACATCGCCCCCGTTGTCAACGAGTGGGTTGACTCGCTGCCGAGCCTTTGGGAGGTTGCCGTCGGAAACGACAAGGCGGCGCGGACGCGATACAGCTGGGTGTACTATGCGGCCATTTACAACCTGGGGAGTATACCGCTTGCGTCTGGTGTGCGGGCATCTCGGAGGGCGCTGGCCAACGCAGCAATTGTCTGGTTGGCGTCCCCCTCGGGTATGTCGCCCTGGATCGGACGAGATTGCGAGAATACCTCCCAGGCCCTGCACAATCTGAGGAGTTTGCTCTGTCCGCCTGCCAAGCCTGGCAAGCGGGTCAGCCCCCTGGTCGAGCAACTTCGTCAGCGCATCGACGAATTACTCGGCGGGTCTGCTGCGCCAGACGACACTGGGGCGGGTGCTGCGCCAGGCGACGCTGGGGCGGGGGCTGCTGCGCCAGACGACGCAGGGGCGGGGGCTGCCCCTGCCGATGAGGTAGGTGCCGGGTCAGGTGCCGACAAAGATGGGCGGCCTCCCCCAGCGCCCGATGCGACCATGGCGATTCCGTCCGGTGACGGTGACCCCGACGGCATTACCATTGGCGACGACACGGGGGACGAAGTCCTGTTTGTGTACTACCTGCCCGCGGTGGCGGTCCCAGACAATGTTTTGGCTGCGCAGGCCGTATCCCCTGCGTATGATGCGGAACCCTGCAACGTCATTTTGTTTGTTGACGACGACGATGACTGGCATGACGCAGAGAACGATGGCGTGACTGTCGTCAGTGTGGACCGGGTGGTCCGGGCCGGCCAACTGGTCGGGCAGCGGCGCACGTCCTCCGCCACTAGGGCGGCCGCCCATGTGGCAGTAGCTCAGAGTGCTGCCACCTCTGTCGCGACGGTAGCTGCCACCTCCTCCGCGACGGCAGCCGTCCCAGGCGGGCCCTCTACGCCCGAGGTTGCTGTCACCGCTGCTGCTCCCGATGCTCCATCGGCGGCGGGTATAGCCACAGGCGCGGTGGATGCTGTGGCTGTGGGTGCTCCTGGCGTTGGTGGGGCTCCTGCGGGCAAGGCGGCCGTGGCCGACGCGAGTGTTAGCGGAGGTGCACCTGCTGAACCTGGTACTGCTGCAGCAACCGACACCGCGGGGGTGGCTGCGGTGGGCACGGCAGTGGCTCGGGGGGAGGAGCCCTCTTCCGCTTTGCCTGCAGTTGCAGACACGGAAGCGGCTGTTGTTGGAGGTGGGACTGCCGGCGTGGGAGGTCCTTGTATCGGTTCCCCGGGTGGTGGGGGGGACGCGTCCTTCACTGCAGCACCACTGCCCGCGGCGGCGGTGGCGGCGGCGGGGGGTGGTGCCAGCCAGGCCAGTCCTCCCACACTGTGTGGAGCGGATGGTGATCGGGTGGCGCTCGGTCAGCGGACGCTCTGTACGTCCGAGTCTGGGTGGACGGGTGTCCCAACCCACCTGCGCCCGTCCCCGTTGTACGCAAGAGGACCTGGGGGCCGCTGGCAGGCCATCGTTGTCGCCACCTTGTGCCAGCTAGCCGCCCGCGGTACAGATGCGGTGGAGCAGTCTATCGAAGGGAGCAACAAGGGCCATGGCGGCGGCGGCGGACGCAGTGGGCGCGTGACCACGTCGTCACTGTGCTTCCGCTTTGGCGTGGCTCGCATCGACGCGCCCATAACCCTGTCGTCGCCGCAGGTGGGGGGGTCCATCTTGGACGACCCGCGGGCGTGTCGCATGTGCAACGTGCTCGTGCGTATGCCCGCCCCCCGGGGTGGTCCTCCCGGTGGGGGCGGCCGCCACCACCGCCGCCACAAGGACCGCGGGGGAGAGTGTCAAGTGGACCCCACAGACGCCACCCCGGGTGATTTGTGTGCCTTTTGGGTACCGGAACCCGTCGGCTCGGTGTGCAGCACCCCCGTGGACGCCGTGTTTATTGGCCGCTGCGAGGACAAGAAGGGGCAACCCGGCGGGGGGGTTGGTGGCCCACCGCTCGCGGGGGCAGGCCAGTGGTGGGTGGACAAGACGCCTGGCCCGGGGCTGGACGAGGGGGACGATGACACCGGCACGGCGCGCCACGGTGGCGCATCCAGTCCCCCCCGGCGGTGGTGGTTTGCGGTGCGTCGCTCAGACGTGCGGCGGATGCTCCATCGCCGGACGGCGAATGTGGTCGTCACACTGTCTCATAGTGTCCTGTCGGACAGCCGCGAGTTTGGCGGCCTCGGCCACTGGGACCTTTTTCCGCCAGTCATGCAAAGGGCGCTCGCCATCCACGCAACGCCTCGGCACGGGAGACAGCAGGTGGTACCTGTACCGGCACCGGGGCCTCCCCCCCTGCAGAGCGCTCCTTCACGCTACGCCCACGTGGACGAGTTCCAGTGGCGCGCAGTCGATTGCATGCGCCGGGGGCTGTTGTCGGACGAGTGTGACGTGCAGCTGGTGACGGGCCCCCCCGGGACGGGCAAGACACGCGCCATTGTCTCCATGGTGGACATGGTACTTGGGACCCTGCCAGACGGGCGGGTGCTGCTGACGTCGCGCACCAACACGGCGTGCGACGAGCTGTTGGACGCAGTGCGCGAGTTGTTCTGTCCGTCGGGGGATGCCAGTCGACACGGCGTCGCGAAACCCGATGCCGTGACGCTCCTCCGTGTGGGTGAATCCCCTCCGGATGGCCACCGTGCCAAGACAACGCACATTGACGCCGTGGCGGACGAGCGCCTTCCTGTCGCCTACCCGTCCGTGACAGTCGCGGTGTAACGGGCAAGGGCACGGGTGGCCGATGTGGGCCGTCGTGTGGATCGTTTCCGCGCCCAGGGTGCAGAGCCGGGCGCGGGTGGGTCACAAAACCTCCTTGAGGAATGTGCCGATGCGGAGCAAGCCCTGGAGGCTGCCTTGCGTCGCCAGCAGCGTGCGGAACGGGAGCTCCGCAAGCGCATCGTGGGCGGCGCGTCCGTCATTGTCACAACCACGTCAACGTCGACGGGGGCGCTCGTGGGGGGTCAAGGCTTTGACGCCATTATCATTGACGAGGGTGCGGCAACAAGCGTCCCTGCGTCTGTCGCCGCCATTGTTCGCGCCAAGCGGGCGGGGCGTGCGGGTGGCTCGTCTAATGAAGAAGAGGACGGTCACCCGGCAGAGCGGACCAAGTGCATTTTCCTTGTTGGCGACAATGCCCAGCTGAGGCCGAACGCCGACATGGAGTACAGGGGCGAGACACGGCCGATGGCATCCAGCGTTGTTGAGCGGCTCGCCAGGTTTCTGTCCGCTTGCGTCATCCTCTCCGTGCAGTACCGCATGCGGCCGCTGTTATGGTCCCTCCTCCGACAAGTCTTTTACCGGCACATTGGCATATGGTCGGGCGGGCGCGGGCCCAAGGCCCGCCATGAGGAGGGGTTTGGAACACCCGCGTGGCTAAACCATCCGGGACAGCCTATTCGCTTTGGAGGGCTGCAAGTGACAGACACCTCCCGCCTGCCGGCCGACGATCGGGCGCACAAGACGGGTTCCACCACCCCCAACAACAAGAGCCTGATTAACGTTGCAGAGCTTCGGTTGGTCGAGATGGCTCTTACGGATCTACTGCGGGCGTGGGCGACGTCCAGCGGGGCTACCGAGCTCAAGGTGATGCTCATCACCCCGTACACTGCGCAGCGGAACAAACTGAATGAGGTGGTGCAGTCGATGAGAGACAGCAGGCGGCTGCCCCGCAGACCGTGTGCCGACGTCAGGGTGTCCACCGTGGATGGCTGTCAAGGCGCTTCTGTGGACTGTGTCATACTCCCCCTCGTGCGGTCAGAGCCTGGGGCGCCACCCGGCGGGAGCACCGACTTTTTGTCCGACGAGCGGCGCGTGAACGTCATGATGTCGCGGGCACAGAGCCATCTCCACGTGATTGGTGACATGGACTAGCTTTCAAGCTCTGGGGGTGTGTGGAAGAGCTGGTGGGACAACGTCCGCCGTAGGTGGAGCCGTCCAGATCGACGGGACCGCGAGCACATCAACATTGTGGCTCCCGACAGGGTGTACTAGTCGGGAATATCTTTTGTTTCTGGGGGGGAAGTGGGGGGGGGGGGGGGGGCTGTACGGCACCCCCTCTTTTTTATGCTTTGAAGGTGTCGCTTTTCATGTGGTGGTCGGTTGTTCCCCAGTGTTGTTCCAAACTGCTGTCGTTGATGTTTTGAGTTGCGTGACCAGTTGGACAAAGACTCATATGGCAAGGTCGCGCCCAAGTGCCACAGCACCGTCCGTGTATGTGGGCCCACAGCTCAGCACCCAGGACTCCACCGTGGTCGGCAGGCACGATGGCGGGCTCATCGCGTCGCTCTCTGTCCGACGGTGGGCGCGCGGGGTCATCACTGGCCTCCTCCAACAGAAGAGGTCCTTCCGGGCCATCGGTACGGATTTGGGGCGCTCCAAGCGCACCATCGCCTACGCAGCTATGGGCCATCCGCACGGAGTCCGCCCGCGCCAGGGTGGACAAGCGGGGTCGCCCCAAGGTTTTGACGGACCGTGAGCTCTGTAACGTCAAGCGGGCGCTTGACACTGACGGGTTTTCCTCTGTGGCATCCCTGAAGGAGATGGTGAATACCACGCGCACCCAAGCGACCAGAGGGCCCGAGAAGGGACCAGTGTCAGTCTCCGCTGTCCGCAGGGCCGTCTGGAGCTTGGGTTTTCACTCCAGGGGGAAGCGGCCAAGAAACCCTTCCTGTCTGCCAAGAACGTCGCCAAGCGCCTTGTGTGGGCCACAGCGCACCGCGGCTGGATGGCTCTGCGCGACGGGTGGGACGCCATTCCTGCTTCGTTTTTCAAGTCTCTCGTGGAGTCGATGCCCTGTCATGTGGGGGGTGTGATAGCCGCTGCGCAGCGGATCTAAAACCGTGTATCTTATTTTCCGTGCATCGGGCCCAAACAGGCGGGCAATGGATTGCAGGGGGGCGCCCAGGGGCCCCGTAAAGCCCGATTTCCGCGTGCGAGAGCGCACACGGCCGCGTTGCGACCGTGCTTCCCACTCTTTTTTTTTTTTTCTCTCGTCGACGACCGTCATCAGGGAGGCAGGGCCTAATTTCCCACGGCCTGTGTGCGTCTCGCCAGAGGGGCGTGCCGCGGGGCGCACAACGAGGCGACCGTGACCCGAGAGTACGTGTCTATGCAGCAATATCCACGTTTCATGACGTGCCCGAATGGTGTCAGTCGCTGGTGCTGCACTGCTGCACTGCTGTGCAGGCTTCCTCACGTGACCGCGCAATGCAATGCATGCGACGGGCACGGCATTCACGTGTTTGTGAATGTTGCTGCAGGCACGGTGTTTTGCGCGACCAGGGCCGCACTTCAAATTGTGCATGCCCTGCAGCGTTTTACATGATGCCAAGGCGTGCACCGCTGACAATGTGAAATTTTACGGCTTTGCAGAAGCGGCGACGCCCGGGCCCGCGGGGCGTGCAAACAGGCATTCGACAGTGCGCGCACGTGCCGGCACGGAAAAAAAGATACACGGTTTAAGACCCGCTACGCTGGGGGTGCTAGCACGAGGTATTGTCCAGCCCAGGGCCTGGATTTGATGGGTGGCCTGTTGTCAAATCGATCCGTACGAATCTCGTTTTTCGCCGTACGGATAATATTGGGATAATATTGGGTACCGACTGTACGTAACGCTCTTCGGATCTTTGTAGACATTGTTCGCCAGAGCTGACGTA
This sequence comes from Pyropia yezoensis, assembly GCA_009829735.1. Lineage (NCBI taxonomy): Eukaryota > Rhodophyta > Bangiophyceae > Bangiales > Bangiaceae > Pyropia > Pyropia yezoensis. Next base: position 19,703,742 of record CM020620.1, read on the forward strand.
TCGCGTTTGGTGCATAACGGAACGAGCTGGGCGGTCACATAGTTGTTCTATTGTGTGGGCGCGTGAATTAGTGTCTTCCGATTGCGTCATGGTGGGGGGGGAAACCATAAAGAGAGGGCGACGGGCGGGGGAGGGGGGGCGAATTGAATTTCGATATCTGAGATCCCCGACCACCGGCTGACACCGACGCGGATCGAACGGGAGGGGAGGGGATTTGGGCGGCGGCGCGAGATGATGTTGAATTGGACGGTGACGGGGGTGTCCGGGGATGGGTGCTCTCATCCGTCGGCCGCACGTTCAGCCACAGGCAGGTCCGGTCAGTCGCTTCCCTCGGCGCCCCCCGGGTCTGACGAGAGCCGTAGGTCCACGCGGCCCGCGCGGTGTCGTGTGCTGGTGACAGGCATTTGGAGGCACCGCGCGGTGAGCTCGCAGCATGGCAATGCCGTCTGTGGCGGTGGGTTTGAGGTACACGACTGCCCCCCCTCCCCCCCCACCAAGACGTCCAGGATGATATTTTTCCCAAACGGTGCTCGTAATGCATTGCAAGCGGACGGGGCCTGCCGGAAGCACCAAAAGGCTGGGTGCCCGCGTCCCAACACGCCGCCCCACATGCACCGTGGCGAGCAGGCAGTGCCGAGGGTGGGTTCAATTGCAGTGTTGTTATTGTCCCGCAGCACGGTGGCGGTCACTCTCCCAATACGTGCCGTCGGGAGCGGGGTGGGGGGGGGGGGGGGGGGGGGGGCGCTCGCTCGCCATGGTTGGGCGAGCCGCACGGATGCTGGCGTGTCAGTTGGCTCAAATGCCGCAGTGCATGCGGTGCACTCCGTCCCGCACCCACCGTCGTGCTACTGGCGGCTGCCATGAGCACAGCGTCTGTGCGCGGTCTGCAATTGGGCCGCCAACCCCATCACCACCACCGCCGCCGCCACACCACCACCGCCAGCCCCACCACCGCCACCGCGAGCTCTTCCACCACCACCGCCGCCGCGCCACAGGACACTCTCACGGCAGCCACTGTCGGCCACGGGTGCCTCGGCGATGAGAAGGATATTTAATTTCCGGGGCGGTGAGCTAAGGCCACGCGACAGCCCACAGGGGCACGTGGCGGTGCGAGCATCCTCCGCTATGCCCCCTGCCCGAGAGGTAGCGTCGGTTTGGGGGTGGCGGGGGGCGGGCGGCGGGGGGGAGAGGAGGGGGGCGGGGGGGGGGGCGGGGGCGGGGGGGCGGGGGGGGGGGGGCGGGGGGGGGGGGGGCGGGGGGGGGGGGGCGGGGGGGGGGGGGGCGGGGGGGGGGGCGGGGGGGGGGGGGGGGTTGGGAGGACCTGGACCGCAGGCATACTGACGGCCCGTGTAGCCCATCGCCAGCGTCTCCAGCACGCGTACGGCAGCGAGTGAGGACCCCGGCCCGCATGGTGCCTTGCCAGACGATAAATAGGGCGGTAGGTGGTGCCCCGTGGTTCCCCATCTTTGCCGACCCCATCAGCCACCGTCGACAATCCCACCCACCCACCCTCCCCCCAGTCGTTCCCACACCCCCAACCCGCTCTTCCGCCTCCACCCCCCCCCCCCCCCCGCCCCGGATTCACGATGAACGATGATGACGACGGCAGCGACCAAGACATTGGCGTCGACGGGCTGGACGGCGACACCACCTCAGACGAGGAGTGGGACCCGGCACAAGAGCAGGCGTACGTTCAAGACGCACGCAACGTGGTGACGCTCAAGCGGGCGGTGCTCGCCGCCAACCTGAGCCGCCTGCAGGGCGTGTCAGCACCCCACGGGGGCGACGCGGCCTCGTCGGCCGACTGGTCTGCCGCCGTCGCGCAGTTGCAGCAGGCGGCCAAGGATGAGGAGGCGGCGGGCCCCCTCGACGGCGCCGGCGAGGACCTCGTCGCGGCCATCACAGACGCGGCAGGGGCGGTCAGCGTGTACTGTGGTGGTCGGGCGGCGCCAAGCGAGGCCGAGGTGGAGCTCGCCGCACGCGCCAAGATGGCCGCTGGGCTGATTGGCGTGGCCGCCGCGGGCTTGCCCCGGCGCGAGGCTGCCACTGACGCACCGCCCGCCCGCAAGGGGCGGACGCAAAAGTGTAGCGGATGTGGCGAGTCCGGGCACAAGGTCACCTCTTGCAAGGCCCCGGCTGGTGCAGGGCCGGCAGCCGCTGCCGCTGCCGCCGCCGTCCCGGCGGCGGCGGCGGCGGCCGCGTCCAAGTGTCGCGACTGCCTCGGAGGGGGCCACAGCAGCGGGGACGCCGCCTGCCCGGTGCAGCGGCACTGTGGGGGCGTGTCAGCGGCCTACAACCGCGGTGTCAACCCCGACTGCAAGGACCCGCTTCAGAGCACTGGACGGCAGACGCGGGCGTGTACCGTGCCGGTGGGCGTCCTCGCGAGGGCGGTGTTTGGGGACGACAAGGACGACGCCGACATGCGCGCGGCGGTGGAGACGGCGCTGCAAGCAGAGCTGGAGGACCTCTCTGGGGCGGCTACCAAGCTCCGCTTCCTCATGCTCCGCGTCCTCGACGTGGCATTGCGCCGCCTGGTGTCGACCGTCGCGGACGCAGCCGCCGACGACGCCGACTGGACGGGGGCCGTGCCCGCAAACTGGGCGCCCGTCTGGCTGTGGTTGGCCTACGCCTGCGGCTGCGAGGGTGTGTCTCGCAGTCCCCTGCAGGCGGGCACCGTGTGTGCGGGCTGTGGCAAGGGGCGGGCCAACACGCGGATGGCGCGCGCCCGCTCTGTGGTGACAACGAGCCACCCGCTGCTGGCAGAGGCGCTCTCCTACGCCCTGACGCAGGTGATGGCCGTCACGGCAGCTGCGTGCGACCGGTATCTTCCAGCGAGCAACAACACGGCACGATGGGAGCCCGTCGCCACCATCGTGGCCACCCACGCCGGGCGGTGTGTGGACGCGGCGTGTCGCAAGCTGGGCGCCAAGGCGGCCAAGGACGCGCTGGCCACCCCCCCCGCTGCCACGGCTGCTCCAGCGGGCGGCTCTGCCTGGGACACGGAGCGGCGGCTGACGCGGTGGGCGGCCGCGCGCTTCCGCGCGGGTATCGCGGACAAGGCAACGCCGGGCCGGCGGGGCCTCGACGGCGTCCCCCAGCACCTGGTCCAGGCGCTGGCGCAACGGGTAGCCGTCATGCGGGCGGCCATGCCACCCTCTGTGGCGGGCCTCTTTCCAGCAACGCCTGTGAAGAAGCGCCGCTGGAGGGCGTACGTGCCGTTTCTCCTCCAAGTCCTGAATATGGGTGTGGGGAGCCCGTACGCCCTCATCCCTGGCGCCCGAGCGGTGCTCCACGGTCACGGCACGCTGGTGCCGGACAAGATGCTCGCCCTGTTGCGGGCAGTTTCGGCCGCCACTGGCGTAGGGGTGCGTGGCCACCCCAGTCTTCGGGCATGGCCAGAGCTGCGAACGGGCGGTGCAGCGGTGCTGGCCGCCATGGCTGGTGTCGGTGGCCGCGCCAACCGGGCCGCCTCCCAGCTGTCTACCGACGGCGTGGCGGTGACGTTTTTTCTGTCTCGACCCGACACGGCCGCAGAGGCCGAGGCGCGGGCGGTGGCCTGGGCCAAGAAGCTGGACGGCGGTGGACATGCGCGGGACCGCGGCGGCAAAGGCTTTGCGTCCCGGGCGGGGGTACTGACGCAGCTCGAGCGGGCTGGCCTGCCGTTGGCGCGCGTCCGGTGGCTCCAGATGGTCGGCGGAGACCCGGGACGGTCTGCCGTACTGTCGGCAGCACCGGGTGAGCGCGTGGCGACGGCGGACCTCCCAGCCCGCCCCGCTGTGGCCGCAATGCGCGCCGCGTGGGCCCGCCACATGGGCTTGGACGCGCTCAACCGGGCGGCCGTGGCGCTCCTGCGTGGGGCGGGCGTCCAAGACGGGGTGGCGGCAGCCGCAACCACGCCCGAGGGCCACCCACCGGGGGGGTCTAGGAAGCGGGCGGCGGCGGGCACCCCGGCTGCAGGGGTGGGAACAGGGGGGGGCCGCTCCAAGCGACAAGCGCGGCGGTCGTCACCCGAGGGGAGCGACGATGATGCGGCGGCGGTGGCTCCGGCGGCGGCGGGTGGGACGACGCCCCCCGAGGCAAGGACCTACCAGGCGGCGAGCCCCGGCGGTGGCCACGGGCGCGTGCGGCGTGGGCCGCAGGCGTCCATCCGACGGGCCCGCCGCACCCAGCTCGCCACCTCGGTGCGGCGTGTGCTGCGTCGCACGCGCCTGTCCCGGTGGACTGTGCCCCGTCACGAGGCGGAAAAGGTGGCACGGTGGCTGGTGGACCCCACTGCCGCGGCGGGCAACAGTGCCAGCGGCACCATCCCAGACGCGCCGCTGCTGGACCGGGTGGACGCGCTGCCCCGGCGCAGGGGGTGTCGTCGACTGGCACCCGTCCCCGGCCTTCGCTACAGCCTGAGTGCCGCCCACTTTCGCGAGGCCAGCGGCGGTAACTTTTTGGCCCGTGCGTGGAAGCAGTGGCGGGCACGCAGCGGTACTGAGTCGGGACCGGTGGCGGTGGCGGTGGCGGGACTGGTGGCGGCGGCGGCGGGTGACGGAGGCGGCGTCGCTGGCCACCTACCACCCGTCGACTTGGCAGCAGCACACGGCACGATGCGTACCGGCGACGACGGCAAGCACCTGCAGGCAACGCTCGAGTGGGCCGCCCGTCGCGACACGGCCGCGTACGGCCAGCAATTTGGCGCGCAAGCCACGCGACACCTGCGGACGGCGCGTATGCACAAGGCCATCCAACGCGGCCACTTTGCTGCCTCGGTGGCGCGGGACCTGACCGGCGGCCTCCTTCGCCAGGTCCGTGGCGGCGGCGCGGTCGTCGTGGCCATGGGCACCGCGCGCGTGCGCGGGGGGGACGCCTGGCTCCGCAGCCACCTCCGACGGCTGTGCTGGTTTTTCGACCAGGACGAGTTCAACACCAGCCAGGCGTGCTCCGAGTGTCACGACAAGATGGTGCTCATATACCCGACGGGCAACCCCCCCCCCAAGATTCCAAGAGAGCTGAATGGGCCGCCGGCTGGCCCTCTGCCGTCGACACGGCGTGTGCGGATGGCGGCTGGGTCGCGTCGGGGGCGGCCAAAGCGGGCCCTCCCCTCTGCTACCCACGTGACGCGCCGAGGGCCAGACCCCGACGCCTACCGGGAGGCCGTCCGAGCCACTGCCCGTGCTGCTGCTGTGGCGCAGAGCGCGGCCGCGCTGGCCGCCTGTGCCGTCGAGGACCGCGCCGTCTATGCCGACCCGAGGCGGCTGAGCGAGTGGGCGGCCAAGGGCTGCTACACGTGCTCTCTCGCGGCCCCACAAGGCCCCGGTCACCCAGCGCCACACCCGCCCGTGATTCGCAATCGGGACGACGTTGCGGCCCGCAATATGGCGTGGGTGGCCGCTCGTCGTCTCACGGGTACCAACGTGTGGCCTTTCAAGCGCCCTTTTGGTATGAGGTGGGCCTGGACGACCAAGCGTCCTCCCAGTGGTGTTCCCGTCCCGCCTGTGCGTCGCACCCGTGCGACTACGCGGGTCGATGTATGGCCCGTACTCGCTGCAGTGGACACTGTCGTCGACGGTGGTGGTGTTGGTGGCGGTGGCGGTGGTGGTGGCGGTGGCGGTGGCGGTGGCGGTAGGAGCGTTGTCGACGGCGACGCGACGGCGGCGTCCTGTACGACGCGACGCGGTGGTCCTGGTGGGGAACGGGTGGCGGGGGCCGGCAGTTCCATGGACGGGGTACGTCGGGCGGAGACGGGGGCGAGAGACGCATTCCGTGGTCTGGTGAACACTGCAAGACGCTAAGACAGCGCACATCTTGCCCGTGACCCTCACCTACCACGGGGTGCGTCAGCCGCCCCCTTTTTCGCCGACGAGCCAATTATGGGTAATTGTCGGCCGTTCACTAGTAGGTTAGACGCCGGCTTTTCCCGGGGCAGGATGAGTCGGATGTTTCCCGGAGGGGTTTAACCGATAGTTACTCCGTGCGAGACAGCCTTTAAACTTTCAAACTCGTCACATGGACCGGCCATCCGCAGCCGATGTAATTACGCCACTTTGAGACTTGGAGTCGTCTGGTACTGCGGTGAACAACAAGGAGAGCCGCGGTGACCCATTTCCTCTCCCGCGCCACAGTCACTCGAGCGGCGACGCGTGGAATCCGTTCTCTCGTTTTGCCACCCCTCCCGCCGCGCGCGAGGCAGGAGCGCGGCACGTCCCAGATCTGCCCAATGGGGCGCCTCCCCCTCCCCAGCGAACCGTTTCGGGCCGATTTGAACTGGCACCCCTTCCCGCTTCACCCCCACCACCACCACCAGGAAAGGGCGGAGGAGGGGGAAAGAAATTTTGCCAGACACAGGCCGCGTTCGCGAGCCGCCTTCGATGCCCCACCCCCGCGTCCCCTGCCAGCGCCGTCTCCCCCATGCTGCTGTGCCCACGGGCCCACCGCCCCCCCCGTGCGAGCGAGCACCCTTTCGATTGGGGTCCACGCGCCGCAGCCGCCTGCCCTTCCCTACCAGCCCGCCGCAGAGACAGACACGACGCGAGTGTCGCGTCGGCCGCCGGGTGACTCGGCGGGCCCAAGTCTGCCTGGCCGCGCCCCCACCCCCCGCGACCGCCCTGGTCCGGGCCTGGGACGGCACGCGAGACCACAGCGGCCAAGTACTGTAGTGGGCATGCGCCCTCCCACCCTCTCCGGGAGCTCCCCCCCCCCCCATCTTCTCATCCTCCTTGCGCGGCCTGCACGTGTCACGTTCCCCCTCCTCCCCCACTGCCACTGGCGGCGCTTCGTCGCTAGGAGAGTGGTAGTGGGACCGCGCCCGACCCGTCGCACCCACACGGGCCTCTGCCGCGCTCGCCCGTTTGTTTTTGGGTGGCGCCCGCTGCCGCTTCGCATCTCTGGGTGGTCTCGCCTGGTTGCCCGCCACGGTCGATTCCACTGTGCTTCTCTTTGTCTTTTTCTTTTTTTGTTTGTCACACCGGTGCGGTTCGCCCCTGCCGACTCGCCGACGGACTCCCCTGATTCCGACCGTCCCCCCCCGCCCCCTTCCCCCTCCCCCTTCACCATGGACGTGACGTCGCCTCAGGAAGAGGGCGCAGCGCCCTCCTCCCTCCTCGGTGGCGAGGACCTGGCGTGGGACACTGGTGACGATGGCGAGTGGACCGAGGGTGGACACTACCGCCGCGACCGCGACGGCGGGGGACCACAGGTGGTGGCGGCGGCTGAGTCGGCTGCGGGGGCGGCGGGGTCCAAGGTGGGAGCCGGGGGCGGTGGCGTCAGTGCGGCACCGCCCCCTCCCAGCTGGCGGAATGACTTGGATTGCTCTCCAGACGGCGGCGGCGGCGGCGGCGGCGGCGGCGGCGACGGCGGCATCGGCGGCAGCGGCGGTGTCTCTGCCCCGCCCGACAGCCTTGCCGCGGCGTCGACCGTCTCGTCGGGCTCATCTGCAGCGACGTCACCGCGGGCGGGTGTCGGGCGGGTGGCGGGGGAAGGCGTTTTTGGTGCGCCACCGACGCTGCCACCGCTCGTAGTGACGGCAGCGGCGACGACGACAGCGGTAACTGCGGCGGGCGCAAGCCCTGGCAGCAGCCGCCCCCCGCGTCGGCTCCCCGTCCTTGTGCGGCAACCATCGCGGTCACGGCACTCCCTTGACGCGACTGCGGGCGGCGGCGGCGGCAGCGGCAGCCGTGGTCGGTCACCCCTGCTACCCGTGTCACCACAACCACCACGCCGGCGGGCGTCGTATGCATCTTCGGCTGGAGGCGGCGGTGGTGGCGGCGGTGGGGCGGGGGTTTTGCCTTTTGCCGGTGCGGCGGCGCCTGCGCTGTCCAAACTGGACGAGCTGGTGACCGCCCTCGGCTCGGGGCCGCTGCAAGCGGCCGACGTGGATGCTCTTCGGGGGGAGCTCCTCTCCGTGCGGTCCTTGGTGCGGGGGGAAGCGGCAGCGGCAGGGTCTGCCGCCGCGGCCGGCGGCGGCGGCGGCGCTTGGACAGACGCTGGCTGTGGCGCGTCGTCACCAACGCGGGCGGGCCGCCGGCGGTCGTCGCTCGGGTGGAGCCTGCCCCTGCCAGTTGACGCTGGGGTAGACCCGCTGGGCTGGACTGACGGAGCGACTGGCGCCTTGTCGCCAGCGCTGTTGCTAGGCGGTACTGACTGGGCATCGGCCGCCGGCAACGGCAATGGGAGCGGCGGTGGGGGCGGGGGTGGCAGCGGCGGCGGCAGTGGCGGTGTGGTGCCGTCCTCCCCTGCCACGCGCGCGCGTGCGCGGTCGGTGGCAGCGGCGGCGGCGTCTGCGTCGACGATTGCGACACTCGAGGGCCGCCTCCACGCGTCGCTGGTGGACGGCGCCGCCGCGACTCGGCGCATCCACGCGCTCGAGGGCGCCCTCGCCCTCCACGCGGGCGCGGGGGAAGAGCTTGCGGACGCCATGGCCACCCTGGCCGCGTTGGAACGCGCGCTGGCCGACGGGGATGCGGAGCGGACAGCTCTGCGAAGGGCGGTGGATGCGGCACGGGTAGCCACGTCCGCCGCTGATGCGGCTGCGACTGCTGAGCGGGAGCGCGCAGAGAGGTTGGCCGCGGGCGTCAGCGGCCTGCTGACCTCCCTTCCTCCCCCCGCTGGGGCGGGGGAGGGTGGTGCCCACGCTGGCGGGGACGGACACGCGGGTATCCCCGCCAGCTCCGACACGGACCCGGATATGGCTGCCACTCTGGCACGCGTCGGCCTGCGGGTGGCTCGTGCGGAGGCGTCGGTCGCATCCCTCACTGCCAGTCTGGCCGATGAGCGGACGGGGGCGGCCGCTGCGGCGGCCGCCGCCGCCGCGCACATTGCCTCACTCACGACCGCCGCGTCGACCGCCTCGTCGTCCGCGGCGGCGGCCGACACGCGCGCCGCAGAGGCCACCGCCTATGCGAACCGGTCGGCCGCGCACGAGGCGCGGGCGCGGTCCGAGGCAGCCGCTCTCCGGGCCGCCCTCGACGCGGCCGCGGCGGGTCAGGCCGCAGCCGAGGGCGCCGCCGACGATGCTACGGCCGCCGCCCGAGAGGCTGTCGCGGCGGCAGACGCGCGGGCCGACGCGGCGACCGCCGCTGCGGCGGCGGCGTCCGCTGCCCGCGACGACGCGGTCGCTGCGTTGGCGGTGACCAAGGAGCGCGCTGCGGCGCGGGAGGCCGCTCTGTCTGCGTCCGTGGCCGACAGTGACGCCGCACGGCGGGCGGCGGTTGAAGCGGCCGCGGCCACTGCCGAGGCCGCCGCGGCTGCCGATGCGCGCGCGTCGGCGGCGGCGGCCGCTGCAGCGGCCGCTGCGGCGGCCGCCGATGACCGTGTGGCAGCTGCTGCGGCCGCCGCCCGTACTGCCGCCGAGACGGACCTCAGTGGCGAGATGGACCGCCTCACCGCCGATGCCGAGGCCCTTCTTGCCGAGATGGAGGCCGCCGACGTGCGCGTTGCGGTAGGCGCAGCGGTGGCACCAGGGGTTGCTGCCGTTGCGGCGGGTGCTCCGTCGGGGCCCGCCCGCTCCCTCCTCCGCCTGTGCAGTGACGCGGTGGCGGCGGCGGCGGAAGGGCGGGTGACGGCCGACGGCGTGGAAGGGCTGCGCGCCGCCATTACCACCGGCGTGCGGCGACTGCAAGGCGACGCCTCGGAGGCGCCCCGCATTTCCGAGCGCGCCGCCGAAGGGAGTGCCACTGGCGGGGTACCCTCGGACGAAAGGGGGGGGGGGGGCAAGGCCGCGGTTGTGAGCGTCGAGGCCAGCGGGGATGACGCCTCTGAATCATTCGACGACGACGCGGCAGACTCGGGCGGCTTTCACGCGGGCGTAGAGAGCGATGATGATGCCCGCGATGGGGGTGCCGCTGGCGGCGTCGACCCGGACGAGGAGGATAACAGAGTGGGGCCACCCCCAACTGGAGTCTTGCGTGCGTTGGCAGCCATCGTCACCCCCTCCCGTGGGTGGATGTGAATGCTTGCCGCATCCAAGGCTGGAGGAGGCGGGCGGCACGTGCGGGGTACTCTGCGGTTCCCGCCCCACCGTGGTGCAACCGATGGAAGCTCAAGGGCGGCACGCCCTGCGCCGCCCGCCGTACGGCAGCACGCCTGCACTCACTAATTCGTGTTGTGTTCTGTTTGTTCTTCCCACGATGGCGCAGACGGCGCCCATTGCGACGACCGCTCACGGGTCCGGAACGTGCGCGGACAAGTGCCCCAGCTATCCCCAATGCCGCTACGCGGTTGCGGCCCCGTTGACGTGTGCTCTTGGAATACGCGCGTGGGCAGGCAGGGCGGCAGTGCCTCACTATCTCTCCACCACCCCGGCGGAGGGGGGGAGGGGGGGAAGGAGGGGGATGGCAGGCTCCCCTACGGCCACACCCGCGCGGAGCTTTGCGTGCCGCGGCCTCGGGGGTAGCAGGCGTCACCGCCAGTTGACCACCTCTCCCAAGCAACTCGAAAGGAAAAAAGAAAACAGGCAAAGGCCCCCAACGTCGGAGGGAGTGGCGTCCCCCTCGCCACCCACCAGTCCGCCCCGAACATGGGAGGTCAGCCTTCCCCCCACCCCAACAAAGGAACACTCACGTTGGCGAGCGGCGCCCACCGCGCGGTCCTGCTCCCGCAGCAGCGTGGTAACCAGGCGCATGAACTCGATCAATCGGGCGAGTACTCTCCCACCGCCCCTCTTGGCGCCCACACTTCACAATTGCCGCCTTCTCTCGCTCCCCTCCCTAGCCCCACCCCTCCTCCCACAGCGCCACCGACCCAACCCCTCCCTCCTCCCTTCCATCCTGCATCCCAGGCACCGCCCAAACCCCTCAGCTCACGTCCACGTCAATCACATCCGTTGCCTGCACGTCCACTGTCGCCTGCGTTGGGTCGTTCAACCCAAACGAGCCTGCCCGGTCCGCCTTGATGACCTGCCCACAGCTCATGCACTGGAACGGCTGCGCCTTGATGCCCGTCACCGCCGACCCACAGTTGGGGCACACCCCCTCTGAGATGTTGCTGCTCACCCACCATCGGAAGAGCAGCAGGCCCACCACGGGGACCACCGACAGGACCGCAAAGATAATGAGAAAGGAGTCGAAAATAAAGCCAATGCGCCCAGTAATGACAAGCCACACGAGGACGCCCCAGACGGCGAGCTGGCCATTGCTGCTCTTGGCAAACCGGCCAGCTTTGAGCGCCACGTCCACGAGGCGCTCCTGCGGGCTCCGGGACATGCGCAGACCACCCGCCGTGGAGCCGTGGGGGCCGCCGTCGGCCGAGTCAGAAGGAGAGGGGGGTGGGGCAGACAGGTGGCGACCCGTGCGGCAGCCTCGTTGCCGCCACCGCAGCGACAGCATGGACGGGGCGCCCGCCCAGGGAGTCGTGACCGCCGTGCCAGCCGCCATAACCGACGCCCACCGCGGCAGCCGCACTGTGCCACCGCCGCCGCCGCCGCCGCTGCATCCGCCGCCACCGCTGCGGATCCAACTCGCCCGCGGGGGAGTTGTGCAGGCAACGGTAGCTGAGGCGAGCCGCTGCGGCGGTGGCCGGACAGCACCCGCCGCACCCACGGCAATGCAAAACGCCATGGCCCCACCGGCAGGAACGCCAGCGGTGGTTGACCGGCAAGGACCGCAGTAGCAAGACGAATGCAGCAACAGGGGAGCACGGGGGGGAGGAGCCACCCGGAGTGTGTCGAAAAGGGGGTCGGCGGCTGACGCCACGAGCCAGGATGATGCAGCGTGTGGGGGGTGTGGGGGGGGGAGCATAGAGTAGGCGCTCGTGGCGGAACTTCGTGCCTCACAGCTCGATGAGCGGCAGCGAGCAGGAGCCGTCGTGATGAGCAGCGGTCGGTAGTCGGCAAGGCGGGAAGAGTGAAGGGTGCTGGGCAGTCTGAGTAGCTGTGCCGCGCGGCAAATGCCGCGGCCGAGACACGGGCAGCGGGCGGGTTGCGAGGGCAGAAGGTGGCGGCGTCTGCTAGAGAGGACCGTAGCCGCGCGAGGTTCGGTGAGATACGCACCACGGACACGCGCTTACCAATCCGCCGGGTGGAGGGTTGTTGCCAATTCCGGGTGGAAGAGCACACGGTGGAGTATTTGTTTGCCCGACCGCACTGTAAATATGGCTGGGGGGACAGGCCATACACTGCGAGCAGCACAGTGCAAACGCCGGTTTTCCGTGTAACTCCTCTCCTCATTCTGTCTGAATCAACCCCGCTGGTCGCTCTTGTCGCGCGACCGCACACCCACCCGTACAAAGTGACCAGGCCCCGAGCCGAAAAGCAGCTGTGGAGGGAGGGGGTGGGGGAGTCCCACAGACTGTGCCGGAGGGGGCTTCGACGCCCACGGGTGCGTCCCTCGGGGGCTGCTCGTCGCGCTGCTGCCGGTGGCGCTCGCCGCCGTGGCTCCCACGGCGACGTAAGCCCACCGGCGGCTCCCCCTCCCCCTTCCCCCGCACGGCGGGGCGCTGCGGCTCGACGGGCAACGCCAGCCATCGCTGCGCAGGCCCCCCCCCCCGCCTCGGCCGGCAGCGCCGCCGCCACGCGTCACCACACCTCCATGCGGGTGCGCCCCCGCCGCGGGGGTGTGCGCGCCGGCGGGCGGGCGGCGGGCCGGGCGGTCGTGGCAGCGTCGGCCGCGGTGAGCACCACGCCTTTCTTTGTCTCTCCCCTCCTGAGGTCACCCTCTCACGGGGTGGCCACCCGTTTCCGCCTCTGCCCCGCCGCGCCCTCGACACTGCGCCGCTCGCACGTTCCCCTCGGGTGCACCTCCCCTCACCCCTCCTCCCAATTCTACCCCTGTCCTCTCCCCGCGCCGCACCCTTTCCTGCCCCCCCTACCGCGCGTCGCACAGCGCCGCGGTTGCCAACGGGCCTGCGCTGCCTTGCAGCGTCGGCGGCGGCGGCCGCGGCCACGCCGACGACGAGGACCCCGACGCGGCGGTGGCGATGCCGCCGCCGCCACCGCCGCCCGGCCGGGCGGCACCGCCCTCGCGGCGGCGGTGGGCGTGGCGCTCGCCGACGCGGCGGGGGCGGGGGCGTCGGCGGCGGCGGCGGCGGCGGCGGTGGCGCCGCTCCCCGCCCTGGCCGCCGCCCTTGGCAGCGACGCGTCGGCGGCGGTGGGCGCTCTCCGCGGCCGCCTTCTGGCGCTCCTCCGCACCCCGCAGGGGCGGGTGCCGCCGATGGTGACGGCGCTCGCAGAGCTGGGCGCCGCCGCCGACGCCGACGCGGCGCTGCGGCGCTGCGGGCGCTGGCGTCTGAGCAGGCGGCGGGAGGGGTGGCCGACGGGGAGGCGTCTGCCGCCGACGGGCCGCCGCCGGGGGGGGGGGGGGGGGGTGCCGCGGGGGGGGGGGGGGGGCTCAAGCGCCCGCGCCCGCTGCCGCCCGCGGGAGGGCTTCCGCCGCCGCCACGGCGGCCACCGCCGCCAGCGGCGGAGCTGGGGGGCGGGCTGCAGCCGCCGGCCCTCCCCCCCCCCCCCCCCCCTCGCGTCGGGGAGTCGGTGCCCGGTCCCCCCCCCCCACCGCCGCCCCCCCCTTGCTCCCGCTGCCGTCGCGGGAGGTGGCCGCCGCCGCGGCGTGGATGCTCGTCGCGTCGCTGCCGCTGGAGGGGTGGGTGGACCTGCTGCTGGGCGCCCTCGCCGCCACCCCCGCCGACCTACCCGCCGTTGCCGCTGCAGCCGACGCGGGCGGCGGCGGCGGTGAGAGCGGGGGGGGGGGCGCCAGTGGCGGTAGCCGCGGCGACCCGCGGCTGGCTGCCCGCGCCGCGCGGGCGGCGGCGGTGGCGCCCACCTAGGGGGCGCCCCCCGACGCCGCCGCGGCCGCCGGCGCCACTGCCGGCGGGCCCCGTGGGGCGGCGGCGGCGGGGGTGGGGGCGCCTGCACCGCTGCCCCCCCCCGCTCCGCCTTCCCCCCCGGCGGTGGCCCTCCTCCCCGCCGTGGTCCTCGCGGCGGCCCCGCGGGCGGCCCCCCCCGACTTGGCCGACGACGCCGGCGGGGCGCTGGCCGACGTGGCCGTCGGCCGCGTCCTCCACGCCGACGCCCGCGGCGGCCGTGGCGGCGGCGGCCGCCTGCGGCTGCTGCTGGCGGGCCGCCTGCTCGCCGCGTCGCCCGGCCCCGCGGCGGGAGGCAGCGTCAGCGGCAGCGGCACGGGGGGCGTGAGGGGCGACGCCCTCCGCCTCGTCGCCGCCGACCTGGGGGGGGAGGTGGAGCTGGCGCTCTCGTGGCTCCACGCAGAGGCCGCAGCCGCAGAGGGGCGGCGGCTGGGGCTGGCCATTGCGCTGGGCGTGCCCCCCGGGGAAGAGGGGCGGGGGCAGAGTGGGGGGGGGGGAAGGGCGGGTGGCACCGACGCTGCCACCGCCGCCGCGGGGGGGTGGGGGGGGGGCGGGCCCGCCAAGGGCAGCCGCAAGGACGAGCCGCGGCCGCTGTCCCTGGCGGTCCGCACCCCGTCGGCCGACGGCGGCGCCGGGGACGATGAGTGCTACGACGCGCCCGCGCTGACGCCGTCGGGCGCCGCCCTCCCCCCGGCCTACGCGCGGTACGTGACGCTGCTCCTCTTTCTCCTGTCCGCGGCGGTGGCCATCCCCCCCCCGCCCCCCCCCCGAGCCGGTGGTGGCGGTGGCCGCCACCGCGGGCGGGGCGGGTGGGGCGGCGGCGGCGGTGTCCTCGCCGCCCCCCCCCCCCCCCCCCCCCCCCCCCCCCCCGCTGGTGGTGACCCTCGTCGCCGGCGCGCCCGTCCTCCCCGCGCCCGCCCTGGCGAAGGGGCGAAGGCAGAGGGGGGGGCGCATAGCGTGCCGCCCCCGCCACCCGCGGCGGCCGGGGGTGCCCCCGCGCCGACGGCCGGCGGCGCGGCCATCACCGCCGTGGCCACCGCCCCCCCCACCGCCGTGGCCACCCCCCCTACCGCCTCCACCGCCGCCGCCTTCGGCGGCCCCGTTGCCGGCGCGGACGCGGCCGACGCGGCGGCGGGGGCGCCCACGGGCGCTTAAGCGCCCGCCCCTGCCCCGCTGGCACCCCCGCCGCCGCCGCCGCCGACGCCGCCGCCGCCGCCGCCGCCGCCGCCGCCGCCGCCGCCGCCGCCGCCGCCGCCGCCGCTGCCAGCCGCACCGCCGGCGGCGGTGGCAGCCGCAGCCGCACCGCCAGCGGGCGCTTGAGCGCCCGCCCGGCCCCCGCCGCCGGCCGCGCCACGCGCCACGGCGGCGGCGGCGGCGGCGGCGGTGGCGGCGGCGGCAGCCGCCGTGGCGGCAGCGACGGCGGTGGTGGCGGCGGCGGGGCGGGGGGCACGGCCGGCCGGCCGGCCGGGGCGGGCGTCCCTACGGGTGGCGGTGGCGGCAGGGGCGGTGACGGGGCGGCGGCGCGGGCGCCCGCCCGCCGATCCACGGGGTGCAGCAGCGCTGACGGCGGCGGCAGCGGCGGCAGCGGCGGCGGCGGCGGCGGCAGCAGCGGCGGTGGGGGGGGGAGCGCCTCCCTCGCAGGCGCTTCCCCGCCCGCCATGGCTGGCGGCGACGGCGGCGGCGGCGGCGGCGGCGGCAACGGCGGCGACGGCGACGGCGACGGCGGGGCAGGCCCCCTGCCGGCAGCGGCGGCCCGTCTGGCCGGTGGAGGCGTCGCCGGCAGTGGCGACGGCGGAGGCGGCGTCGGCGTTGCCGGCAGCGACCGCTTCAGGGGCGACCGCGGTGACCGCGGCGACGGCGGCGACGGCGGCAGCAGCACTACCAGAGGCGGTGGCGGCCGGGGGGGGGTCGCCCCCCCCGCAGACGCCCCCCCCCGCACCACGGAGAGGAGCGGCGGCGGCGGCGGCGACGACGGCAGCGGCAACGGCAGCGGCGACGGCGGCGGCGGGGTAGCCCCCCCGCCGGCGGCGGCGGCCCGCCTGGCCAGTGGGGGCGTCGGCGGTCGCGGGAGCAGCGGCGGCGTCGCTGCTGCCGGCAGCGACGGCGTCAGCGATGGCGGCGGCGCCGGCGTCAGCGACGGCAGCGGCGCCGGCGTCAGCGACGGCAGCGGCAACGGCGTCAGCGACGGCGGCGGCGACAGCGGCGACGGCGGTGCCGGCGGTGACGACGGCGGCGGCGGCGGTGGCGACGACGGCGGCGGCGGTGGCGTCGGCGGCACAACGGGGTGCACGGTGGCCACGGCGGGGTGGCCGCGGCGCGGCTGGCCGCCGCCGCTGCTGCTGGCGGGGGAGGCGGGCGGCGGCCCCAGCCGCCGCCGCCGCCAGTCGTCGCGCCGCCGCCGCCGTTTCACCATCGCCGCCGCCGCCGCCGCGTCTGCGTCTGCGTCTGCGTCTGCGTCTGCGTCTGCGTCTGCGTCTGTGTCTGCGTCCGCGTCTGCGTCCGCGTCTGCGTCTGCGTCCGCGGCCGCGGCCGCGTCGGCGGCCGCCACCAGCGGCGGTCCCGGCCGCGACGGCGGCGGCGGCGGCGGCGGCGAGAGGGGGGACTGTGAGGGGGGGGAGCCCCCCACGCCGAGCACCTCCACCCCCGCCGCCCACCGGACCGTCCGCACCGTCCGCGGCGGCGGCGGCGGCGACGGCGCGGCGCGCGACGCGGCGCGCGGCGCGGCGGCGGCGGCGGCGGCGGCGGCGGCGGCGGCGGCGGCGGCGGCGGCGGCGGCGGCGACCGCCCCCCGCGGAGGCGGCGGCGTCAGCGGCAGCACCGAGTGGCGGCGCCGCGGCCGGCAACCGCTGCCGCCGCGCCGCCGCCGCCACCGCCGCCACCGCCGCCGCCCATTGCGTACGTGATGCGGTTGGCTGCGCCGCCGCAGCGCGCGGGGGGGGAGCCGTGGGAGGGGGAGTGGTGGGGAGAACGGAGGGGGGGGAGCAGGGGGGGGAGGGCATTGGTGGCCAGGCCGTCGGCGGGGGAAGGGGGGGGGGGGGGGACGGCGGGGCGGTGAGGGAGCGGCGGCGGCCGGCGGGCGCGTCAGTGGGTGGCCCCTGCCGGCGGCGGCGGCGGCGGCGCAGCCGGCGGAGCTGGGCGGCGGGCGGGGTACGCCCTCCCCGCCCCCCCTCCCCCCGCTTGCCCTCACTACCCTCCCCACAGCTCCCCTTCTCCCCCCCCCCGCGCTGCCGTCGCGGCCCCCCCCTGCGGGGGCCGCCCCGCGGCGGCGGCCACGCGTGGCCGCCGCGGTCGGCCAGACGTACCTCGAAAGACGACGGGCGCCGCTGCCGCCGCCGCCGCCGCCGGTGCCATGGCCGGTGGGCCCCCCCCCCCCGCCGCTGCCACCGTCGCCGCTGTCGCCGCCGCCACCGCTGTCGCTGCCGCCGCCGCCACCGCTGTCGCTGCCGCCGCCGCCGCCGCCGCCGCCGCCGCCGCCGCCGCTGCCCCTTCCCCTGGATGGAACCCGCGTCTTCCCCACCGCCTCCCCCGCGTGGCCGTCCCACCGCCGTCGCCCACTGCTGCCGCCGCTGCCGCCGTCGCCGCCGCCAGTGGCGGTGTCCCCCTGGCGCCCCCCCGCGGGGGTGACCCCGCGTCGCCCGCAGCGCGCCTGCGCAGGCGACCAGCGGCGCGGCGGCGGCGGCGGCGGCGGCAGCGGCGGTGGCGGCAGCGCCAGCAGCGGCAGCAGCAGCGGCGGCGGCAACGGCGGCGGCGCCCCCCCCCCCTGGTTGCCACGCCCGCCGGCCGGCCACCCGCCGGCGGCGTTGCGGCGGGTTGGGGAGCGGGGGCAGGGGGCCCCCCCGTGGGCAGCGGGCGGGAGCGCGCGCGCAAGCGCGCGCGGGTGTGGGGAGGGGGGAGCGGGGGGGGGGGAGGCGCGCGCTTCCTCATGACCGTCCTCGGCACCTTTACCCGCCGTGAGGTGCTCCGGCTGCTGCCGGTGCTCGTCGCCCACCCGCCGGCGGCGGCGGTCACCGCTGCCGTATTTTCGGCGGAAGCGGCGGGGGGCCCGGTGGGCGGGGGGGAAGGGGCGGGCAGATGCAGCCGCTGGTGGGGGGCCTGGCGGGGGGAAGGGGGGGCGGGAGGGCCCAGAGAGCCGCAGTCAATGCCTAGGCTGAATACAGCATGGTATCCGCTGCCTTCCTCAGCAGGCGCAAATTGTAGGGTGTGGGTGGCAGAGGACGCCGCTGTCATTTGCTGGGCGGGTGCAATGGCGGGTGGGAGGGGAAATGCCGTGGCTTGCGGTGGAAGCTGAGTGAAGGGTGAGGAAGGCGGCAGACGGCACCATTGGCCGGAAAAAAGGGCAAGAGAAAAAAAGGGCAAGAGAAAAATAAATGTTGGTGTTTTGATGAGCGCTGTCAAGGCGAATAAAGCAATGATATTTTTCCTCTTCACAGCAACGTGTTTACTTTTTCCCGTTTTTGGCCGCCGCTTCTTTCTCCAAGAGAACGCGGATTCCCTTCAGCGTGCGGGGTTTGCCCGAGGGATCCATCTCATAGTCAACTCGAAACTGTTCACGTCCCACCCCCGCGACACCGTCCCCCCCCAAAACCTTCACAGCAATACGGCGGTGGTCGCCCAACTGCTTCCGCTCGTTACGGCCCAGCTTGAATGTAGGGTGCTTGTTACCGACAAACACGGACATCGGCAGCAGCCCATCAATACCGACCTCCCATGCGGTCAGCACTGCGTCAACGGTAGTCATGCCTTTCGGCAGCTTCTGCTTCTGCAGGATGACAGCGGGCGCAGAGAGGGACGGTGTGAGGAACCACCCACACTTGGGCAGCCCTCAACGTACTCGTGATGGTGTCAGCGACCCGTGCCAGCCAATAGCGCGACAGAGTGCGGGGAAGAGGATGGAGGTGGTGACGGTGGTGGGTCTGGGGAAGAGGACGGCGCGACGTCGGTGGTGATCGAGAGGGTTCAAAGGGTGAAGGTCGTCTTTGGTCTGTGTCTGTGGTTGCCCTTCCGGTCTCTCCCGGTGGCGCCGACACTCACGCACTATATACTCGCGTCGGGGCACCCGAGGTGCCCCAAAGCATGCGTTTCCCCGTCGCTCCACCGGTAGGCACAAAACGGCCCAAAAACAAAGCATGGCTCTCAGAACAAAGCATGGGCGGGCGGGCGCACTAAAGGAGTGCAGCCCCAGTTTGCCCCAAACGAAGGGGTCCGGCGTGCGGCGCCTAGGGCGCCGCCCCAGCCGGCTCCAGACGCCAGTCGGCCCGAAGGTCCGAGAGGCGTGTAAGCACGATTCGATCGAGTCGGCCGAATCGGCCAGCCGGCTAGCCAGTCACATCGCTGCAATGCTGCAGCGAGGACATTTTAACGGACTCGCCAGCTGTGGCAGATGTGGCTCGTCATGGGTGCTGACGGTGGCGCCTTTCGACAGGCCATGATGGGCTGTCGATGGCTGCTGTCGTGCGGCCGGCAGACACCGTGAGACAGCGGCTGACTCATCTTGCGTCTGGAAGGTACACCGCGTCATGCCCCACAATACAAGGAGTTGATCCAGGTTGCCAGGAGTTGATTCGGCAGGATCTGTAAGGAGAGGTCCCAGATATTATCCCTGAAGTATTAGGCATGGGATTAGGGGGGAAATCCTTACACCTCCCCCCCTTAGGACGTGCGTCGAAGGAAGGCGTCGAGAACCTCAGGTGCGTTGTCGAGGTCTTGCGTGGTTAGCCAGGTGTTCTCACTGACATCGCAGCCTTTCCACTTGACCAGGTACTGCAGTCGTCCACGGCGTTTTCGTGACCGAATAATGGAGTCCACTTCGTACTCAACCGATCCGTCCGGAAATGCTACCGGAGCTGGAGCGGGAGGAAGTCGACCATACGGATCAGCGTTGTACGGCTTGAGTAGACTGGCGTGAAAGGCGTTGTGCACCTTTCGATCAAGGACTGCTTGAGGCAGATCCAGACGGAACGTAACATCATTGATGTTTTCAGTGACTCGGTATGGTCCCGAAAACTTGGGCATCAACTTGCGAGCGCCCTGGAAGGCGTCCGGCATAAGGTTCTTGGTGCTCAGGAGCACGAGGTCGTCGACAGCGATCGTACATGGTCGGCGTCGACGGTTAGCGTACGCCGAGCGCGTCTCATTGGCCTTCTTGATAGCGGTAATAGCAGTCTCCTGAGCTTTTTGCAGACTGCTTAGCCAATCTGAGACTGCTGGTAGTTTCGATTCCTTGCTCTCGACGATGTTGACAGGTACTGTCCTTGGTTCAAAGCCGTAGTTCAGGAAGAATGGGGAGTACGTCGTGACCGCATTGGGTGACCGGTTGTAAGCTACTTCTGCAGCAACAAGGAAGAGGTCCCAATCACCCTGATGATGGTTCACGAAGTTTCGCAGGATTTCTTCAATCTTCTTGTTCATGACCTCGGTTTGTCCGTCCGTCTGGGGATGATAGGCTGAAGATGCCTTGATCTTGACCTTGAGAATTTCGGTGAGCGACTGCCAGAAGTTGGAGAAGAAGATACGGTCTCGGTCGCAGACGACGTCGGATGGTAGACCGTGATGACGGTAGACGTGATCATGGTAGAGTTGCGCTACGACTGGTGCAGTACAGTCGGGCTTCATTGGTGCTAGTCGAATCATCTTCGACAGTCTGTCCACAATGACGTAAATGCCATTGTGGCCCCTTTGGGTCAGTGGAAGAGGGGTGATAAAGTCCATGGAGACACTTGCCCATCGTTGGTTCGGTGGATCTAGTGGTTTGAGGTGACCCAGAGGTGAATGGGTGCCAGCTTTGTTCCGCTGGCACAAATCACATGATTGTACGTATCTTTGGATGTCCTTCCGCATTGTCTTCCAGTAGTATTTGGAAGCAATAGCGTTGGTGGTTTTCTTAACTCCCATATGTCCTTGGCTTGGGATGTCGTGGTAGTCATGGAGTAGTCTTTGGCGTAGAGTACCAACGGGGATGCACGTACGGTCACCTCGTTTCAACAACCTCATGTGAAGCCGGTAGGGAGATACCGGGTCTTTGACTAGGTCGGCAAACTCGGGATCCGCGTTGTACTCTTGGTCTAGGGTGGCAAGGTCTTGATCACTTTGGCTTATGGTCATGAGGTTGTTGATTTCAGTTTTCTTGGGTAGGCTTTCGATGGTCTTGGTTAGCACGCGACTAAGGAGATCTTGATTGGGAGCGTGCTTATCGGGGGCGTCTTGTGGTTGCCTTGAAAGAGCATCAGCTACGGGGTTGGAAGTGCCCTTGATGGGGATGATCTTGAAATCGAATTGCTCCAACAGCTCTAGCCACTTGACTTGGCGGTCGTTGAGCTTCTCTTGGGTTTTCAAGTACCTTAGGGACTCATGGTCGGTGTGCACCTCGAACGACCTTCCATGGAGGTAGCAGCGCCAGTGTCGAATGGCTTGTACAACTGCGAGCAGTTCGCGCTCACGGATACTGTAGCGCTGTTCGTGGATGTTCAGCGTCAATGAGAAGTAGGCCACTGGGCGTCGTCCTTTTCCGTCATCTTGTTCAAGGACAGCGCCAACAGCATACCCACTGGCATCTGTGGAGACGAAGATTGGGTACCTCTTGTCGAATGGCCTCAGTACTGGTGCACTTGTCGTCAGGGTTTGTAGTTGCTCAAAAGCCTTCTGGGCGTCAGAGTTCCATTCGAAGTCGACGTTTCCAGTAAGCCTCGTGAGGGGTGCAGCCACGGATGCCATTCCCTTAATAAATCGACGATAGAAGTTGACCATGCCGAGGAAAGATTGCACATCTTTTTTGCTCTGTGGCGTTGCCCATGATCGAATGGCTTGGACCTTGTAGTCCTCCATAGAGAAGCCTTCGTTGGAAATGACATGGCCGAGGTAGTCCACAGTTGTTCGCGCAAATTGGCATTTGCTGAGTTTGGCGTAGAGCTTATGCTCTCGCAGCTTGTCCAGGGCTTGCCTTAGGTGCTTTAGATGATCTTCGTAAGCTTCACTGTAGACCAGGATGTCGTCGAGGTAGACGCAGATAAACTCGTAGAGATAGGGTCGGAAGACGTCATTCATTAGGTTCATGAAGACCGCGGGGGCATTTGTTAGCCCAAAGGGTAGCACGGTAAATTCGTAGAACCCGTATTTTGTTCGGAACGCCGTCAGTTGGATAGTATCAGGGTCAAGCCGGATCTGGTGGTAACCTGATCGGAGGTCGATCTTCGTGAAGTACTTGGCCTTTCGCAGTTGGTCGAAGATGTCGTCAATTCTTGGTAAGGGATATGCGTTCTTGATAGTGGCTTTGTTCAATGCTCGATAATCGATGCACATTCGCCAGCCACCGTCCTTCTTTGCGGCAAAGAGTACAGAAGAGCCCCACGGTGAGGCACTTGGTTGGATGAACCCCTTTCGTATGAGGGTTGCAAGTTGTGTCTTGAGTTCATCGAGTTCCCATTCAGATAGGCGATAAATGCCACTGCGACGTGGTTGAGCGTCCTCCGTAAGCTTGACGCTAAACTTGTGACTGCGTTCAGGAGGAAGTCCATCGGGAAGCTCTTCCGGGAAGACGTCGGCGTACTCGTTGAGAATCTCTTGGACGTCATTCTTGTCTTCAGCTTCTCCCATTTTGATCGCATTGATGTCAAAGGTGCTGGAAGGATCTTCGGATTGCAGGTAAATGGCGAAGACAGGAACTTTTTGAATAAGGTCCTTGGCGAAGCGTTGCCTACTAATCAGGCCATGGGGTTTCTTGAGGGAGGCAGTGATGGAGATGTTCTTTTGGTTAAACTTGAAGGAGATCTTGTTCTTCTTGTTGTTGATTTTGGCGTCCTTGTCGTCACGTCATTTCTTTCCGAGGATGATGTCGTACGCACTTAGGTCGCATACAGCAAACCGAAGACGTTCTTGGTATGGGCCGATGTGAATCTCTAAGGGTTCAATGGTCTCTGCGAGGACGTGGGAGCGACCATCGGGCATGTTAGCCGCGAAGTCCGTTTCTTTCGTGGTCACATTCAGGGTATTAACGAGGCGCCTTGATACGACGTTAATGGGAGATCCGTCGTCAAACAGCACCTTAACAAGATGTCCATTGACAGAGGCAGTAGAAAGCAGAAGCCCGAGACGCGGGCCTTCAAATGGTGACGACATGTTTTCAGGAACCGAAGAAGGGTCTGGCACCGGTTTTGATGACGGTTGCTGCTTCAGTTCCGCTGGCCTTTTGGGCAGTCCTTGGCCATATGTCCTTTCTCACGGCAGCGGAGGCAGAGGCCTTCACGCATGCAGCGCTGACGCTCTTCAGGCGTGAGTTTCTCGACTTTGATGCTGGATATTTCCATGGGAATGACACCCGTCGTGGATGGCCTCGCAGATGTGCCGCCGAGGTGCGTCGAGGCACCAGCCTTGGCAGCCTCCACGCGCAGAGCGTCAGTCATGACAGATTCAAGATCCGAGTAGGTCTTGAGACAAAGAGCCTGCCAGATGTCCCGCTTCAAGCCTCGGGTGTAGCGGTCAATCTTCTCGGCTTCCGTGATGTCAGGGATGTCCAAGAGGACGCTCAGAAACGTCCTGTTGAACGTTCCGACGTCTTTGATTTGGCGCCACGAGTGCAGCTTGTCTCGTGCCGCTTGTGTCTTGTTCAGTGGACTGAAGCGGCGAATTAGAGCAGAACGGAAGGATTCCCAGTTCGGGACAGCTGTAGTCTGACTGTAGACCTTCCACCAGTCGAACGCTTCGCCGTCGAGGAAGGTGCAAGCAATACTGCATGCATCGTCGGGGTCACTCAGTCGCACATAGAAATCCATATGCGAGCACCACGCTTCAACCGTCCCAGGTTTACCGGAGAAAGCCACGGGTTTGTTCGGCCTCGCGGATTTCATGCCACTAGTAGTGGCCCTGGCCTTGGCTTCGGACAGTTGCTGCTTAGCGTCGGCTAGTTCCATCTTATGAGCCTCGAGTTGTTCGCTCATTTGCGCGACAAACGCTGTAAGCTGGGTCCAGGCTTCCATGGTCGGTGCGTTCGAGCCCGAGCCCGGATTGGCCGGGTTGACACCCCCTGGGATTGGTGCATCCATGGTGTCTTGGGTTCAAGTCCGAGGCAAACAAACTTACAACCCAGATTTCACAAGACTTGCTTGGGGAGGACCCCAAGGAAGATCTCGGAGATGTGGGATAGGAGTTTGTCTGCAGCAGTAGTGGTGTACACGATTTGGATAAGTGCTGCGCTAGTTGCTGCAACGTTCCAAGTGATGTACAGCACTACTTCGAGAAGCACAAGAAATTCGGTTGAAATCACACAAACGGATTATTCAGAAGCGTCCGTGCACAGGCCCGAGTCGGGTCGTGTCGGATTTCCAAGCGGGGGGATCAATGGGGGAAAATCGGGCTCCTAGGCCAGATCCAGGGGCGCGTCAACAGGTGTCAATCGGTGCGGCGCGCCAGCGTGCGGTGATGATCCTTGCCACGTGTGTGCCGCTCGAAATGTTCCACCGACTCAAATTCGCGACCGCAGGGTTCGCAACGGGGAAGGGTGTCCGGGCGGTTAATTACGTATCGGTGGCGACGGGATCCGCGGTGATCACGCAGCACAGTGAGGCTGTTGACCCGCACACCGCACGGATTGCAAAGGAATTTCCGTTGCGCCCCACGGTGGCTCTTGGCAATTCGGCGTTGCTCACGCTGCTCAACCGCGCGCGCGGTGGTTGGCTTGATGTGACCAATCACCGGTGGCGGCGGGGCGGTGTAACGGCGCCCCGATTCTTGGGGGGGCAGTAACAGGCGACGGTTGACGCGGGCTGCCGTGTCCTTGGTGGCAGGGCCCTTGCCCTTGCCCGAGAGGGGGGGCTTGGGTGCGGCCCGGCCCGCCGAGGCGAGGCGGACTGGGACCGCCGGGGTAGGAATCGAGTGGGCGCCCGCCGGGGGGTTGTGTGCCCTCGGGCGGGCGTGTGCCTGCGGGGAGCCGCGTGCCGACGGGGGGCCGCGTGCCGACGGGGGGCCGCGTGCCGACGGACCGTGGGCCGTGAAGGCGCCACGGGTCGTCGGGGGTGCGCGGACCGTCGGGGGTGCGCGGATCGTCGAGGGTGTGCGTACCGGGGGGGTGCCACGGGACGTGGACCCGGTATCGCGCGCCGAGGCCGCCGAGGATGTCGGGCCGGCCGCCAGTGCTGAGGAAGAGTATTCCGAATCTGATGTGGATTTCACTGGGATTCAACAATCGGTTGACGAAAAGAAAAATTCCGTGAAAAAAAAACCACAAGGGTTGTGTCAGGAAATTGTTCGTTCGGTGTGATTCGTGGAACCCGCTACGTTCGTATTACAATGCCCGTGGCAAGCCGAACGTAGGGGGCAACACGACTGCACAATCGCAGGGAGAGCCAAATCAAAAACGGAATCGCAAGTCACCGCCAGGTAGAAAAGCCAAACTATCTGAAGCTACCACATGTGAGGAACCACCCACACTTGGGCAGCCCTCAACGTACTCGTGATGGTGTCAGCGACCCGTGCCAGCCAATAGCGCGACAGAGTGCGGGGAAGAGGATGGAGGTGGTGACGGTGGTGGGTCTGGGGAAGAGGACGGCGCGACGTCGGTGGTGATCGAGAGGGTTCAAAGGGTGAAGGTCGTCTTTGGTCTGTGTCTGTGGTTGCCCTTCCGGTCTCTCCCGGTGGCGCCGACACTCACGCACTATATACTCGCGTCGGGGCACCCGAGGTGCCCCAAAGCATGCGTTTCCCCGTCGCTCCACCGGTAGGCACAAAACGGCCCAAAAACAAAGCATGGCTCTCAGAACAAAGCATGGGCGGGCGGGCGCACTAAAGGAGTGCAGCCCCAGTTTGCCCCAAACGAAGGGGTCCGGCGTGCGGCGCCTAGGGCGCCGCCCCAGCCGGCTCCAGACGCCAGTCGGCCCGAAGGTCCGAGAGGCGTGTAAGCACGATTCGATCGAGTCGGCCGAATCGGCCAGCCGGCTAGCCAGTCACATCGCTGCAATGCTGCAGCGAGGACATTTTAACGGACTCGCCAGCTGTGGCAGATGTGGCTCGTCATGGGTGCTGACGGTGGCGCCTTTCGACAGGCCATGATGGGCTGTCGATGGCTGCTGTCGTGCGGCCGGCAGACACCGTGAGACAGCGGCTGACTCATCTTGCGTCTGGAAGGTACACCGCGTCATGCCCCACAATACAAGGAGTTGATCCAGGTTGCCAGGAGTTGATTCGGCAGGATCTGTAAGGAGAGGTCCCAGATATTATCCCTTAAGTATTAGGCATGGGATTAGGGGGGAAATCCTTACAGACGGGCCGGCCGGCCCAGGGGAAACGTGGCCGTTCTCGGCAAGAGCGGCCTGCCGCGGCCGCGATGCGGTGCCGCAGGTCAAGTTGGGCGCAGATAATGCCGTTGGCGGTGGAGATAGGCCGGGATGACCCCCGTCCAGGACAAGCGCGTTGAGAGCTGCTGCGTTGACAGGCGCTGCTTCAAACACAGCGAGTGAAAAGTCGTTGAGCCACTCGTCCGTGGAGGCATCGGCCCCAGCCTCGTACATGCCGCGATATAGCTGTAGTGTTGCGTCAGGAATGGGGGAGCGTGTGTACAAACGGGCAGCCACTTTATCGTCCAAGTGGCTGCCCTCCCACCGGAAGGCCATGTTCGCCTGCGAGATGGGTTCAACCACAGGACAGCCCGCTGCCCTTGCGATACAGGCGGGGCAGGCGGGCCTTGGGAACGGCGCTGACTGCGACACTCACGGAAAAGGCCGCACACGGCGAGAGGACCGTGACGTAATGTGCTCGGGAGAAGCACCACCGCACAGAGTACGAGCAGTTCCTGGAAAGTTCCTGTCCGCCGCAACAACTCCATTTATTAATGAACAAATCTGACGAAATTCTCTTTTCTAAGCATAGCGGCACTGCACTCAGACATATGGTGCAGAGGCACTGCTGCAGCAGCCATGGCGAGCGCCACAGATGCTCGCTGTCAAAGTCGCGAGCTCAACCACATATGGCTCATAGATGTAAATATTGTTGAACTCATGTTACACGTTTTTGTAAATACCTGCAAGAGTTACGCTATGGTCAGTAACTGTTTTGCCACTTACGGTCACGTGGCTGTTCTACCTGGATGTCGCGGTGGCCCCGTGTGCAACGGCAGACCTGCGTCCCGTCTCCTGGTGTCAACGTGCTCGCACCCACCTTGACCACGATGGGTCGCAAGCAGCACCGACATGGGTCCGTTCACTCCGGCCGGGTGCAGAAGCCTTCCATCTCGGAGAGCATCAACACTGATGACGTGATCCAGGCATCGCAGGCAGTCGCAACCAAGGTTGCCTACAGCAGGTATACCACTGGGAAGCGAGGTTGGCTGGAGTGGACCGCGGCGCAGGGGTGTAGCAGCACTGGGCTGGATGAGCACGCCGCGAAGAGAGTGGCTGAGTATATGTATTATCGCACGGATGCATTTACTTTGATGGGCTCCACGGCCAGCCAGCTTTTGGCGGCCGTGGCGCAGTACTACACTTCAAACACCTCGTGTGGCGAGAGCGAGTGGCCTGTCGTTGCTCCGACTGGGGGCGCAACCTCTACATCTGGGAATCCTGTGAACTCCTCGATGGTGAAGAAGGCGAGAGATGCCCACAAAAAGGCGCTTGTGCGGGCCGGAAATGCATCAAGTGACTCCGTTGACGTGATTGAGCCGGTCCACATTCGCGTTTTTTTTTCCATGTACCTCTCTGGCCGTGATTTGGGTGCATGTGACCCGTGCGGCGTGATGCTTCACGCGACCCTTCTCATGGGCATGTCCCTAATGCTTCGGTTCAATGAGCTCGCAGCCCTCCATACTGATCATTTAGGGCGCGGCGAAGTCAACCTCACCTTCAGCATACCAACTGGGACCAAGAATTTCTTCCAGAAGAAGTACTACAGCCTGACGCCTTGGCCAACGACCGTCAAACTGGACCCTCGGTACGTGTGCGCGCTTATTCTGACACTTGTGCCACTCTAGCTGCTTCTGATTGTGTCCTGATACAGGCTGTGAAGCGCAGACCTGTCTTGCATTCATTGTTTTTCTGACGCGATCGTCTTTTTTGTTTCTTACCACGGAGCCACGATCGTTTCCTCCCTCCATATTATCTTTTTCCACGCAGCCTTGACCCACTGCTTGCATTTTGTACCTGGATGCGACTCCGAGGCAGAACGCCCGGGTTTATACTTTTCCTGGTCAAGGAGGTCGGGGGGCGCGTCAGATTCTACGAGAAGGAGCCCATGAGTGGGGACGCCCTGGTCGCTCTTATGCGCTAGTTCTACCAGCCGTGCGGCGTGCTAGACGCTATGGAGCTGGCAACACATTCCGCCAAGCGCTCGGGTGTGCAGCTCTACGAGGCCCTGCACCAGACGCCATCCTGGATAATGGAGAAGGGAGGATGGACCGACCCTGCCTCTTTTATGCGGTACCGCGCGCTGTGCAACAGACCTGAACAGCCGTTCGCTATGACCCGTCCTGAGTATTGGTAGAGGTACGTTCTGGTCAGAGTATATGCGTTAGTCTCCACCCCGTGTGCAGAGAACGGTTGGCGGCGAGGTACATGCGTCTTCTGATATGATAACGTGCGGTCCCCATCCCACATACTGCAGATACTGACCGCATCTGGAGTACCTTCTTCAAGAGCAACTGCCAACTGCTCCACCTTCCCCCATCCCACTCATGTGTCCCTCAAAACTTCTGCAGGTGCAAAGCAAAATCGGCCGCGCAGAATTCGAGAAGATGATTTTCTTCCTTCTGGTATGTACACTGGAGCTGGTGAGATGGGGCATCTTTTGGTGTGTCTGGGTGGGTGGGGCGGCCATGTGGTTTTGTGGGAGGAGGTGCTGGACGCGGGGGGAGGTGGCTGAATAGGGGGGGAGGCATGCCATTTTTTCGCGCAGCGGCGGCGGTGCTGGGAGGGTGGGTCGAGAAGACCAGGCTCGTGCGCCTTTCGGAGAGCTTCTGTGGTCACCCCGTGGCCTCTTGGCCTGGGATATGTCTGACAGGTTGTGTTTGACCCGGTTTGAGCGCCCATCATCTTCGCAGGCGTCCACCGCCCCCCTCCCCTATCGGTCGATTGCAACCTTGATTTTTCTGTGCAAACGGAAATTGCTCCCCAGTGGTCTGAGGTGGTGATGTTTTTTTTTTCTGGTATGTACACTGGAGCTGGTGAGATGGGGCATCTTTTTGTGTGTCTGGGTGGGTGGGGCGGCCATGTGGCTGTGTGGGAGGAGGTGCTGGACGCGGGGGGAGGTGGCTGAATAGGGGGGGAGGCATGCCATTTTTTCGCGCAGCGGCGGCGGTGCTGGGAGGGTGGGTCGAGAAGACCAGGCTCGTGCGCCTTTCGGAGAGCTTCTGTGGTCACCCCGTGGCCTCTTGGCCTGGGATATGTCTGACAGGTTGTGTTTGACCCGGTTTGAGCGCCCGTCATCTTCGCTGGCGTCCACCGCCCCCCTCCCCTATCGGTCGATTGCAACCTTGATTTTTCTGTGCAAACGGAAATTGCTCCCCAGTGGTCTGAGGTGGTGATGTTTTTTTTTTCTCGTATGTATACTGGAGCTGGTGAGATGGGGCATCTTTTTGTGTGTCTGGGTGGGTGGGGCGGCCATGTGGTTGTGTGGGAGGAGGTGCTGGACGCGGAGGGAGGTTGCTGAGTTCGTGTGGGCGCGTTCCTTTTTGTTCGATCTTCGGCGGGGGCGCTGTGAGGGTGACAGGTGATGGAGTGGTTTTGCCTCTTCGTTTTTTTCTCGTGGGCGCCACTTCCCCGCGCACTCCGTGTCGGCCGCCGACGCTGGCCCGCCGCCAAAAGCGGCCACCACCCCCTCGTACGCACCCAGGGCGGCGGAGTAGGTAGCCACCCACGGAGCCACCCCCCCCCCCCCCTCCCCCCCGGCGGGTCGCCCACCCCCCCGTCCGCCTTTCTCACCACCGCCGCCCACACCGCCCAGTCGGTCGCCAGCCGCACGCCCCCGCCCCCTCTCATATTGACGAGCGCGTCGGCCTCGTAGGACACGGCGGCGGCGCCCGCCCCCCCCCTGCGACGGTGGCGGCCAGGGCGGGCGTACAGCCACCGTGTGCTCCGCAGCAGCGGCGGGACGGAGGAAGGGGGGGGGGGGGAGCCCCGCCGCCGCCGCGCCACTGACGGCAGCGGCGCCAAGGGGGGGGCAGGGGCGACCATCGGGGTCGCTCCCCCCCAGAGGGCTCGCCCAGAAGGCAATCGGGGGAGGGGGGTGGGGAAAGGAGGTGTTCGGGAGGTGGGGGGGGGGGGGAGGGGGACCCGTCCACCGTGGGCAGCGTTGGGGAACAGGGGGGGAAGGAAGGGAGTCGGGGGGCGGGCGTGCGGTTGTGGGCGGCGGGTACGGACAGCGTCGGGAGGGGAGCCAGATCGGGGAGCCACACGGGGGCGGGGGGTGCCCTCTGCGGGTTGGTGGTCAGGCGAGACGCACCACCCTGCAGCGTCGATGGCGGGGTACTTTGTTCACTCCAAGAGGAATGACGGGTCCGCGGGCGCTCAGACCGTGAGGTTTCTTTAATCATGCCTCCATATTCACCATATATATTCCCAACCTTAGCAAAATCCTGGGGGGACCGCTGAAGCTGGGGGGACCGGGGGGACCCCCTCCAGAGACGCAATTTGAGGGGGTCGCGGTCCCCCTAGGCCGAATGAGGGTAGGGTCTCTGGGACCTTTTCATTAATGTATTAATTGACTGATTAATTAATAAAATAAAAAATGAATTCATTGAACCTCGTAACAACCGTGCCGCCCCCCCCGTCTCGGGATGCGCGGCCGCCTGCGCTGTGATCCTTGAACCGGGATCCTCGACAAGCCTGTTTTTTGCCGTTACGCTTGTCCGCGACTTGTCAAGTGGCCCCCTGAACCCCCCTCCGCACCCCCATACGGGCCGACTTTTTATTGTCCTTTTCTTTGAGGCTTGTGGAGTGCCCCCAGCGTCTATTCTACTGGGAAAGAGGATTAATTAACCCTGTCCTGAGGATTAATTAATCCTCAGTGAAACTTGCGTTTCTGACCCAGTGAAGGCCCGAAGGATGGCCCAAATCCATGGTGATCCTGGTCGTTGATTGCGTGTCGCTGGCGGAGCAGCCCCACGAAGCGCTCCTAGCCGCTCAAAGCTGCGTCGTGCATCCCAGGGGTTAACAAAATGCCCTGGTTCCAATGCTGTTTACAGAATGAGCATGCGATCTTGGGAAGCATCCAAAAAGAAGCATCCGAAAATCGAATAAATTAATCCGAAAAGGATTAATTAGTCCGGTCAGCAGAATAGACACTAGATGTCTCGTTCCCACCAATATGATGGTATATCACAGAAGCGTAACAGCAGAAAAACAGGCTTGTCGAGGATCCCGGTTTAAGGATCACTGCGCTGGGCCTTGAGGCAGAGGGAGCCTTCGCTAGCGAGAGCTACTGTACACTGTACAGTACAGTACCCCGCCCTCCCAGCCCTCGCCAGCGATGGCTCTCTAGAAAGCAGAGAGCTCTCTGCTATCGAGGGCTCTCTATGCAGAGCGCGCTCTGGCCGCTGGTCTGCAACACCGCTGGTCTACGGCAACATGATCCTGTGCTCCTACTTAGGAGCTGATGTTGCTGCGCCGCACAGGACTTCCGTCTGAGTCGGTGGCGTCCCGTTTGCAGTGGCAGATCCCATGCTGGGTGGTGCCGCGGCGGCCGTACAGTCGTCGCGCAGCGGCTTCACAAGGGGGGGCGCTCGCGGAGGCCGGCGCCACATCCGGCGCGTGGGCGCCGGCCGCCGGGACCTCCCCGCGGTTGACCTTTGTTTGGCAGGGAGCGCTGGCGCCGCCGAGGTAGTGGGTGTGGCCACCCTCCTCCACATGGTGGCGTTTGTCACTCGCGGGAAGCGAGTATTGAGGTTCGCTTGTATCGCGTTGTGGGTCTGTCACGGTGAAATCCTTTCCCAACGGCATCTCTAGTCTAGGTTACGTTAACATCTCTGTCAACGCCCACCGCGCCCCGCCCGCCACACGAAGCTGCCCGCCACGATGGCCAGCCCCCCTCCCAGCATCACTTCTTGCCATTGTGGAAAGTCCAGATCCATGCAAAGGTCGCCGTGCGGTAGAACACGAGCATGGCGACTAAGGCACCACAAGCCACAAAGCGGCTGAGCGTGGGGAACTCAAATGTAGCAAGAACCACATCGCCGTCCACGTCTGCGGGGTAGGGTGGCCAGGTATTTGGCGAAGCTGCAAAGGTGCGACCGTGCAACTCGTTGGAGAACAGGGCGCTCAATGCGTAGCCGTTCAGGCTCACCCACCGAAGCACGCGCAGCGGCCCGAGGTGCTCCATCTTGATGACGAAGCCTTGGACGACAGTAAAGAGCGCCAAAACGAACGCAGCCGACGCCAAGCCGACCAGCGAAACGGGGGTCACGGCCGCAATGAAAAGAATAAGAGACTCAGTGGTCAAGAGGGAGATCCATTGCATCCCCACAAAGAAGACGTAGCGCTCAAAGTGCGAATTCAGTCCACAGAGGAAGAAGATGATGGTGCTACTGACGGAGGACAAGAAGAACAGGAAAGTCGCTTCAACAAACAGATGCGCCGCCGTGTAGGCGACCAGTCCGTACACTTGATTGGCCCTTTCGCGCGCCACAATCTCCTTCTCCTCAACGTAAATGGGCAGCACCGACAGGGAAGCCTGAACGTAGAAGGTCTGAATGAAGAAGAGGAGCCCGAGGAGATCAAACAGGTGCGCCGCTGTAGTCGTCCGGCGCCGGAACCAGGCCAGACCAATGATGACAGCCAACCCCAGATGGACGACCAGCCGTATCCACACGACGCCGGGGTTGCGCAGCGCGTCGACAAGGCTCCTCTTTGTCAGCAACCATGTCTGCCGCCCAATTCCGCACGCGCAGCCCTGGCGCAGCTCTGCAACGGTCGCCATGTCAGGCGCCGACGCCAGGTCCAAATTCTCCAACGGGTCTGGAATAGTCGTCGAAGATGAGCGCACAGCCGTCTCCCACAGCGCGCTTACGTCCCGCCCAGCGATGCGTGAGAGCAGACGCACCCGCGCGTCGCTGTCGGGCCAGGCGCTGCAAATCGTATCCGCCAAGGACGCGCTGCTGGCCGAGAAGTCTGGGTTGCAGAGCGAGATGACCCACTCAGCAACAGACTGCCGCGGCGGCAACGTCATGCCCAGCTTTTCAGTAAAGTAGGCGTCCACCTCGGCAGACGGCCCAAAGTAGGCGACGCGGCCGCGACTGAGCAGACAGAGGCTGTCACTCAAAGCAAACATTGCGGCCGACGGTGTGTGAACCGAACATATGACAGCCGAGCCGGCGTCGGCAACCTCTCGCAGGTGCTCCATTACCCGCAACGCCGCAGTCGAGTCCAGTCCGCTCATGACCTCGTCGCACAGAAGCAGGGTTGGCTTACTGACCAGCTGGCAGCCAACCGAGAGGCGACGCCGCTGGCCTCCAGACAGTCCACGAAAAAACCGACCTCCGACGCGAATATTCGCGGCAGTCTCCAGGCCCAGCACTTGCAGTGCCTTGTCCACCACCTCGCGTAGCTTGGTGGACGGCACGCCCGCAAAAGAGGCCGCGTACTCCAGCGTCTCCTTCGTCGTCAGAGAAGCATACATGACATCGTCTTGTTGCACGTACCTGGCCATGCCTCGGAAGCGCTCTGACGCCTTGGGCAAGCCAAACAGGTGCACCTGCCCTCGAACAGGCATGCTCAGTCGGTCTGCTAGCGCGTCGAGAAGCATAGACTTTCCCGCACCGCTGCCACCCATGATAAACAGCACCTCGCCAGACGACACGGCCCCCTCGACCGCCGACAACAGCGGCTTGAACTGCAGGGCGTCGTCCTCGGCACTGCTGCCTAACTCCGAGTCGCGCAGGCAACCCCCTCCACCTCGGGGATTGCCCCGCCAAGCGCAAAACAACCGCGACAGCCACTGCCGCGGGCCCTGCTTCACGGGCACCGACACGGACAAGCCCAGCCACGAGAGCGCCGGGACCGGCTGTTGGTGATATGCCAACTTCTTCGACGATGGCACCTCGGAGAGGGCGCTATCGCGGGCCGTGTCGCCTGAGCGCGCCGTGCTGGCGGCCGGCACCGGCAGCAGTGCATCCTCCATGTCCATCGGTGGGCAAACCACCGCACAATAACAATGGGCATCAACGCGCGGACGCAGCGGGAAAGACGGCAGTCGCGGCAGCAACGGGAGAAGCTGCACGGGCGGGTGTCCAGGAGCGTGGGTGAGCGCCAAGCAGCGCCACAACCTTCGCGCCCGTGACGTGCGGGCTGGCGCGCCTCACCCTGGTACCTCAACGGCGGGGGTGAGCCAAGCAGGCAGGTATCAGAGAGAAAGGGCCATCGGCGCAACAGTATGAGTGCGGACACCTGCATCGCGGGTCGCCGCCCCACGTTGCATCTGTACAGCAGAAAGCTCTCCCCCCGGTACGAGAGGGGAGAGGATGCCAATTGTCGGCCAGGTACGGCGACACACAAGACGTGCTGCTGCTTTGGCACCTGCAGGGCGATCCCACGACGAGCGCGCGAGAGAAGCGTGGGTCACGATTGTCAGTCGGCATGTGCTAAAGAATTAAGTCAATGGAAGCCCCCCCCCCTACAGTAGTACTGTACAGTCTGTATTGGGTATTGTCCGACTGGATACTGTCACATGCGTGACAATACTCAGTCACGATCGATCGACTGTCATAGTCTTACACATGGATCTACATTGCGAGAATCGCCGATCGTAGCTAAGAGTAGCAGAGGCCGCGGCAAGTCCTACAGTTTTGTCAGCCGAACCACAGCCCGTGACAATGCCCAATACGACTGTAGAGGTGGCCGGTAGCAAAGCCCTACGAGAAGTGAAGCAATCGTGGCCCTTTATCTACTTCGGACGACATAGAGAGATATATGTAGTATGGATGTATTATATGTTTTGTCGTGCTCGAGCTTTTCAGGTGCTGCTTCCTGAACTCAGTTCTGGCAGACCAAGATCGAGACAGAAAGACAGTTTCTTAATAATAAAGGCACCCCATTGGCTAAAAGCTGCTACCAGCTGCTGGAACGACCCACTATTGTCTGATAAAGACGGCCAAAGAGTACATACCGCAACTGTTTTTTATCAGTAGCTGCGGTTTTCTTACCGTCAGCAGCCCCATTCCAGGAGATCTCGGCATAACTACTGGTTTCCATGGAGGTGTGAGAAGCTGCAAGGGCGATTCTAGCCTGTGAAGGCACGTCGGTCGGGGAGTCGGTCCCACGGGCGACTCTGATTGGCTGAGAGCCTCTCTGGGTGAGCCAGTCTCAGTCCCGCACGACAGAATTCAGAAATCAGCAAGACCCGTATACTACACTGGTATTGCTGATGTATGCAACTCGATGAGCTCTTTTTGTTGCTATGCTCCTTCTCCTCTTGTCCCTCCTCTTAATCATCGCTCGCTGCCCATTCTCTTCAGAAGCGAATGTCACGTACGTTCCAACGAGAACTCAGACAGTGTCGAGCACTATAGATAGGCTAGCGGCGGATTGTGTACTTCCCATTGCATTACTTCCATTCAAGCTACTGGAGTAAGCGTTGTGCTGACAGGCTGCACACGAGGGGCGTCAGTCCCGCAAATCGACAGCCACCATGTGAGGGTAGAGCATATGCCATAAGACGCTCGGTGATGCAGTTCCCAAATACTCAAATGTCATGACAGCTTGGGACTTCCCCCAGATATCACACATGCACACGGTGCTCTGGAAAGACCAATCAAAATAACTATCACCAGGAACTGTCGTCAAGCAGTTTATAAACTGTTTAGCGATGGCGAGCAAAATATGCAGTGAAAGTATTCCAAAAGAGCAGATTATTGCAAACAGCTCTCACATATGTGAGCTAAATTGGCGAATGATCGCTTAACGAGATGTTCGCCAAATAATTCTTACTGCCCAAAAGATAAATTGTCTGAATCACAGTTCTTGTACATTCTATGACTGGCCTGAAAAGTGCAGTAATGGTATTGAAAGACCCTTGGAAAAGTTCTGAGGGGTGCTCCGGACATTTCTTGAAGATTAGTTTAAGATAGCATACTACATTTATAACAAGTGATTGGGCACATAGGACTACAGCATATTCAGGAGTTTTCGCTTGTCATTAAGAAAT
The DNA here is from genome assembly GCA_009829735.1 of Pyropia yezoensis. Taxonomy (NCBI): domain Eukaryota; phylum Rhodophyta; class Bangiophyceae; order Bangiales; family Bangiaceae; genus Pyropia; species Pyropia yezoensis. The sequence goes on from CM020620.1 coordinate 19,739,625, forward strand.
ACATGTTTCGATACTTTCAGGGATGTTCTTCAATGATTATACAGAGTTGTAGACGCTAGCGACTGAGAAATCTGTTGATGAATTACATGTATCCTATTTTGTGCCGGGAAGCATCAGTTTTGGTATGATGCACAGGGGGTATGGAGGTCAAGGTGTATCGTTTCAGTATCTACTCCTGGCAATTTATGCATGTTGCTTCTGAAGTCATGCGGAAGGTAACCGTGCGCTGCGTCATGGTTGAAACCAGTGAAACAAGTGAACCAGACAGGGTTCATTAGGGAGCGAAGGCTACTGTGTATCACTCTACATGTATCTTCAAACTACTCCTCTCAGCCTTGACTTGCCCGAGACGCCGTGTTCGACTTGCATTTCAAACAGGTCCTTACAACAAGAAATTGCACGACGTACATGTTTGTTGTTTCGGTGCATTAGGATTGTGTGCCCTTCTGAACTTAATCTCCAAGTCGACCTCGTTAAGGATTCGGCTTGGCCGCAGGCAGCGGGGGAATGGAGATGGCGACGGCAGTGAGAGCGGGGTCGTGGACATGATGGGGGAGGGTGGCAGTGGCCGAGGCAGCACCAGACCCCAATGAGGGAGAGGGCGAGTGGAGAAGACCTGACCGCCTCGCAAACGAGGCGCGACAGCCGTGGCCAAGCACAAGCCGCAGTGGCGGGGGGGGGGAGGGGGGGATGAAAAGGTGGAGAAGAGGCTACCTGAAATACGAATAGCATTGGTAAGGGCCGAGAAGGAAGCACTCTACTTTTACACACACAGAAGCGCATCCGTGAAAGGATCCTTAACCGCTAGCGTGCTGTAAAGCAATCTCTCACCAGTGTACTTGTCCTGAGGGAGGTCTCCCGGAAAACCCACGGAGTCAATTTAGAGACCATTTTGGACTAATCCGCAAGCACACCACGTGCTTTATTGGGGAAAGCTTCTACCATCGTTCCCGGAGCGGTCCATGGAACGATTCCTAAAGAACGTCAGCAAGCGCGAGTAACTTGGGACGTTGTTTTTATGTGCTGCAGCCATGTGATTCACAAAGAATTGCTCAAACTCGTTGTTATCCTCGGAAAATGAACTATTAGGCGCTAATGCTTTTCGACGGTCTCACACCCTGTGGAGAATCTGAGTCAATGAAGTCTCTGAGCAGTCGCTTCTTAAAAAAAATCGTTTCCTGTTGTTAGATTGGCCCTGGCGCAAGGCGTGCTGCAGCTACACTTACAGGGCGCACAAACGAATAGCGGGCGAGAGAAGCGTGGGTCACGATTGTCAGTCGGCATGTACTAAAGAAGAAAATCCATGGAAGCATCCCCGCCCTGAATCAGGAGAAGTGGCCGGAAGCGAAGCTCTGCTGACCTTTTGTGGCTCTGTAAGTATTTCTGACGACTCATGCTTGCTCGCGTTCGCGTTTGGCCGATACGCATACAGTGCAACCACTCACTTGGCCGCCCCGCAGTTGTGTTAAAAACAGCCACGGCGTACCTACCTGAACTGTTTTTTATCAGAAGCTGAAGTTTTCTTGCTGTCAGAAGCCCCATTCCAGGAGGTCTCGGCATAACCACTGGTTTCCGTGGAGGTGTGAGAAAATGCAAGGGCGATTCCAGCCTGTGGGGGCACGTCGGTCGGGGAGTCGGTCCCACTGGCCACTCTGATTGGCTGAGAGCCTCTCAGAGCGACAGTTTCAATCCCTTAGAAGATATTTTAGAAATCAGCAAGACCCGTATGTGCAGCTCGACCAGCCCTCTCTTGCCTTGCTCCTTCTTCCCTTGTCCCTTCTCTTGGTCATCGCTCGCCGCGCTTTCTCTTCATACATAAATGTGACGTACGTTCTAGCGAAACGCAGACAGTGTCGAGCACGATAGGTAGATAGGATCGCGGTGGAGTTTGAACTTTCCATTGAATAAAAATGTTCCAACCAAGGTACCGGAATTAACACTGCACTCAACAGCTGCACGCGAAGCGTCAGTCGGCCATATCGAGTGTCAAAATTTGACGGAAGAGCATGCAATATGACGCTCGGTGCTGATGTAGCGAAGTACTCAGAAAATCATGTGAGCTTGGTTCTTTCACTCTCCCACATGTACACCGCGCTCAGAAATGTCAATTAAAGCAAATGTCGCCAAGCCATCAATAACCTAACAAACGAAAAAGAGCAATAGATAACAGAGATATGGTTGAGTTCTGAATTATGTCATGGGGGACAGACACTCGCTCTCTGTGACTGACTCTCAGCCAATCTGATACGCCGCTGGGACGGACTCCAGGGCCGATGTGCCCACACAGGCTGGAATCGCCTATACATTTCTTCACATCTCTGGGGAGCCAAGTGATTCGGCCAAGATCTCCGAATAAAGTGCTCCTGACAGTGCTAAAATCAAGCCTCTGGGGAGACATATCTAGTGAGCAACAATTGAGGTACTTTCCGGCCTGGCATATGACACATGATCATGTTGTCAAGCAGGTGCTGGCGCTGTTCAGCCATTGCGGTGTCCGTCAGTCTCAGAAACTGACTCTATGCCTCAGTCTCAGGTCACCAGGACGAGATTCAGCGAGCAGCCGTAGTACGGCGAAAAGTCCTCACATCTGTAAGACAAATTAATGAATGATCGTTCATGAAGAAGCTACAAAAGAGTTCCATGAGACCATGAGATAATCGATCAGAAACACAGTTCTGGTACTGCTCTACGGCTGGCCTGAAAAACAATGATGTACGAAAGCTTGATTCGCCGAGGGAAAGATTCCTAAGAAAGCTCCGAATACTGCATGAAAAATTGCTTTATAAAGACAGCCTTAAAGTGTTTGTAAGCAGTAACCGCGGAACAATGTACACCCGCAAGTTTAGGGATTATTGCGGGACAGTAAGGTATATGTTAAGGGAATTTACTGAATTCTGAAATCTGTCTTGGTGAGCCGAGACTGACTCTCTCAGTCAGGATCTGTCAGCCAATGAGATACGCCGCTGGGAACGACTCTCAGGCCGATGTGCCTCCATCAGCTGGAATTGCCTCTACTTCTCTTCACATCTCCGGAAAATCCAGTAGTTCTGCCAAGATCTCCCGGGAGAGTGTTCCTGACAGTAGAAAACTTCAAGCTTCTGAGAAGAACTTGTGATAAGCAGTTGCTGCCCTCTCCGGCCCGGCGTACGACAACATGACTGGGTTGTCAGGCCTCTGATAGCGCTGTACAGCAAATGCGGTGCCCATAAAGTTCAGAATTGACTTAATGCCTCGGTCTCGGGTCAGCAGGAATGAATTCAACAAGCAGGAATAGTCCCACTCACGTATTTTTTATCATATTATGTGGTGAACATGAGCGACTGAGAATTAATGGGATTGTTCACATGTCGCCGACTTCATGTCGGGATAAATGAGCTCAGGCGTGATGCAGAGAGGATCTTGGAGCAAGGAGTATCTGTGTAGTATTGAATCCTGGCTATCTATGCATGTTGTAGTACCCGTGCGCTGCGTTATGACAGGAACGACTGAGACAGACACGGTTTTTTTGGAAAGAAGGTCACTGTTCCTGGCCGTAATTCCATCTTCAAACTACTGCTCTCCGCTTTTTCTTGCCCAAGGCGCCGTGTTCGACAAGCCAAATGTGCATGCATGTCCTTACAATGAGAAAGTGCACGACATACCTATTCAGCGACAGAAGCATGCACATAGTGCTTGCTGATGACAGTGCCGTGGTCAATGAGGTGGTGCGCCCAAGCTGATCTGATCCACTGCAGTGCCATGTTAGAGAGTCCTCGGCAGCGAGGTGAGTCTGGGAGGCAGTGAAGACAGGGTCATTGACCACCTCCTGTAATTGCAATAAATCGGTCGATACATGATGAAAACCTATACAGTGTTCCGGACAGCAAAAATCATCAAGCTGTTGAGAAGAAGTAGTGAGAAACAGTCGCCGCTCTCTTTGGCCCAGCACTGACTCCACGTCACAGTCTCTGGTCACCAGGACCGGCTTCAGCAAGGAGAAATCGTTTGGGATAAGACTTCTCTGCGTTTCTGCCGCATGGTTTACATGAACACTTCTTGAATTCTTCTTCATCTTCGGCAAATAAACTGTGAGGCATCAATACCGGGGTATCAGTCTCGTACCCTGTAATGGGTCGGAGTCACTGGAGTCTCTGAACAGCCAGTTTTATATCTTCAGTTTTCTTCTTGTCGTTAGAGCGGTCCCGGCGCTGAGATATTTCTTTTCACTCGCAGGAGCGACTTTCCCGCTGGAGCTTCCACGACGGACATGTGCTGAACGTGCGTCAACTGCTCCGTACGAGCACCACGGTGTGTGTGTGATCGATTCCACTTTACATGGCTGCCACAATCATAACTACTCGCAGTCACACCCCGACTGGGTTCCGATATTTTTTTCTCGAGAACATTATCTGTCCTTTCCAACGGACTCGAGGAAAGTGTCTAGTCCCACAGAATCCTGGAGGACTACTTCCCCGACCATTCGTTGGTTTTGCAGTACTAGAGATCGCGCTTCCGACACCAGTTTGCCAGTTTCTTCGCCGTTTGGGACCACGGTGCGTTTGTTCAGACGCACTTATAGGCGCCAATGCCATGATTGTAGCTTAGGGTGAAACGGGAGTATATCAACTCTCCAGACACAGCAGATTGCGTCGCGAACGGCAATCTGTTCGCTTCCGATGGAAGCTGACCCGGTCCCGAATAACTTCGAAGACCCAATTTGGCCCATTGCGGACGAGAGCAACTGTCGGATTTTCAAGACTGTGCCAGCCATTGATTGAGCCGGACACTGTCCAGCCCATGGGATGTTGTGCAGCAACGTTCTTGTTCTAGTCCACATCGTTTATGATTAGGAAAACCTCAGTGCTTTTATTTGAGACTTTCAGCAGATACAGATCTCGTTACAGATCTCGGCATTTTCTCGGTGACGTGGCAACAGGATTCCCTTACCGAGCTTTTAGCGCTCGGACCTTCAGCAGGTAGCAAACCTCGCTACGGAAAGGTCGACCTGCAGTCCACAGAAATTATTGAACTCGTGGTGGGGTGTCGGCGTTCTTTGCCGCGGATGGGTGTAGGTGCACCTGGGCAGCGGGGGGGGCTGGATGGAAGGGAGGAAAATTGTACTATTACTCGTCCGCCAAAAAGGATACATGCCAAGAGTCACCTCTCCGCCCCGATGCCTCGCCATCCGCGAGCGAGGCGAAACTTGTCTTAAATCTGCAGACTACCTCGCAGTCTCTATGCACATGAGTGGGCCCCCCAGCCTAACCATTGTCCTGTGCGCCCCTGGGGGGAGACGGCTGTGATTAGGACCGGAGCCGAGAGAGAAATTTTCAGAAAATATTGCTCCTCGAGCAATGAGCCACCGGGGCATGTCCTAATCCTACCTTGGACTTAGGGTTGTGCAACACGCCCCTTGTTGCCAGGCATGTCGACGTGACACGCTACAACACGGCACAACACGTCTTCTCGCGCCGACCACGCCCAACACGCCCGAAGTGACCCCCCTACATTTGGCCAACTAACTCTAATTGATGTCCCTTTTGCTGATTGAGCGAATTATTCTGGCCTCATGCGACACAGAAGGACAACTCTCGCCCAATCTGTCGCATCAAAACTCTCACACGCCCCAACACGCCCTTCTAATTGGCGGGCGTGTCGGCGTAAAACGCCTAAAACACGATTTAGACTATTCTGGGGCGTGTTTGTGTAAACGCCCCAGGCGTGTTGCACATCCCTACTTAGACAGGGGCGGGGTTCGACTTTCGCTCGCCGGGCCGAACACGGGGACCCATGTTTTTCAGGAAGAATTGTGGGACCTGGGTTAACGTGGAGGGTGATTTTTTTTCAGGGAAGTGCTGAGGGGCCTGATAAATTGCAGGGGTGCTTCTCATTGGTGCGACGGCAATTGGTGGATCTGCATGGTAATTTGTGCCAAGAAAAGCTCGCAAAAGATACTCCTGTAACTGTTTTGCATGGTGCTTGTGGCAATCCCAGAATCTGCACAGACAGTTTCTCAAGAACATCGTCACGACTCTTCTAAGTCGGTCAATATCATTGTCCAGGAAGCGCAAAAAACATCTGAGAAAGGTAGCAGGTTCGCGGAAAACACGCATTGATGGCACTTAAATCTGACCTATCCTTTTCGGCTCGCAGATATTTTGTTCTTAATGTTGTATCATTTAAAAGCTATGGTTTCACATACTTCTATTGTGCATAAAATTGAGACAGTTTAATGATCAGGTTTTTCATAGTGCACATATGACGTAAAGCATGCCTGATATATTTGTACTAAAGGTCTATCTCATTTATTACGGCTCGCGGCCAAGGTCCATCTTCACTGACGCGCACTTTCGAAGCCACGTACCCCAATGAGGAAAACACAGCTGCAGTAGAGAGAGCAGCTCACGGACTGTCGTTTGGCGTCAAGACATTGCTCATCAGGGTCATCCTCGACCGCATCATGGCTGAAGCCAAAAGTATTGGGTCCAGTCTTTCAGGGCTTCTCAGACCTCTCTGTGCTCTCAAGGAGACAGGGAGAGAGCCGTCTGCGACTTCTTCGCGCGTGAAGGTCGCATTCTGCATGCTTCACAAGTAGGGTCACAAAAAACCGACCAAACAATGCGTGCACTAGTAGATATCTAGGATGTCGAAACGTGAAGCGTCCGCCAGTTGCCACTTTGAACACTATAGCGTGCGCTTCTTTCGAGCTCTCTTCGCTCTCGCACAGGGGCTTTCGGAGACTCTTCATTATTTTTCTTATGTCCGCTGCACAAGTGGGAAAACGATGGACCGGCTTCCAGCGTGGAGTCGCATGCGTACGGCCGGGAAAAGAAATCTCACGTGGCTTATTATATGAGATAGACCTTTAGTTTTGCAGTTCTCTGAAATTTGTCTCATGGCGACAGCAGCAACAGCGCCACAACAGGACAATAGGAATGCGTTGTTGTTGAACTGACGCACTCCTGTCGCCGACACTATGCACGAGAATCTACATATATAAACACTGTTTGCATTTAACGAGTACTCTACCTGCTTTCGCGACAACTTCGTGACTCGGCTAGGGAGATGACACGTAGTGGGGTTGCTCCTGTCCGCCCACAATTGGTTCCCCGCTCGTGTGAAGGGGTAGCCCGCAGTCACACCTAGTTAAGGTGTGAATCTTGGGTTTTCATTACACCCTCTTTTCATGCCTACGTGGACCCCTCTCAGTGGCTCAGAGAAAGTTGGTGATAAAAGGCTTGTTACCAATTATGTCCCTACGCCACAGGGCCCATCCGAGGGGTGCCGTCGCAGCGCGCACCAGCCGGCGTGCGGAGCGCCGCGAGCCGGCCCAGGTCTCCAACCCAACGTCGACAGCCGACCACACAATCTTGCGCGCATCGCACGGCGCCCGCTTCGTCCTCACCACGTTCGGCGGCTGCAATTTCCATCCCCATCTCTCACCACTTCCCAAATTTTACATTCCCACCCTATCCGCGCTCCACATCCCCTCTCGCGGCACCCGCACGCATCCCTTACAGCCCGAATAGTGTGTTCATGGAGGCTGATGACTCTGCACCCTCGTCATAACTTCCAAGGTGAGCCATTCACTCGGCTCGTTGATGGGGGGTTGCATGTTCATCTCTATCTATCTACATCTACATACGTGCGCGTTCTTCTTGTTCCATAGATTGCTGACACGCTGGGCGCTTTGCTCCGATTTTTTTTTTCTATTATGTTTGTACAGCTTGACCCTCGGCAGATGTTATTGGGGTGTTCCCCGACAGATTCCATTCTTTTTTTTTTTGTCCGTTTTGCGCTGGCTTCTTCCTGAAGAATAGACAGGGCCTATCGGCCTGGCTATCAGCTGATGATGGAAATGTGCGGACGGCCTCGGCCTCCGTCGTGGCCGCCCTGCCCATTGAAAAATGCAAAAGGAACATGGGGGTGGACAGTGTGGGAATGCCCGCAGGGGCCTGTGAGAGGTGCTGCCGCTCTCACAGGGGCATGTGAGAGGTGCTGCCGCTCCGGGTTGCGCTCCTCTGCCCCCCTTGGGCCCCGTCCCCACCTGCACCAATCCCATTTCACACAGATTCCCCGGCTTCCGCCTCCTACCCTCCCTCTTGCGCTGATTGTGCGCCGTCAGCACGCAAAATTCAAACGCTGCAAGGCCAGGTTGCTCGCCTAGAGCGCCTGTTGGTGCTGGAGCGCGCAGGGGCAGACGCGCTGGAGCAGCAAGTGGCGGTCGCACTGTCTGTGTCGACCCCTTCAGCGTTAAGCGCAAGAATGTCGACAGGTGACGGAGGCGAATACAATCGTTTGCCTATTGTCATTCAATTTCTGAAGGAATTGAAGTCTAGCAAGTATTCGAGTGAGGCGAACTTACCTCACCTGCAATTGACTGCGGCGACGGTTATGCAGTGGACGACTCTCAATGAGATTTGGGTCAAGCGTCGCAATGGGCGCCTCATCCACTATGTGAAGGTAATTGTGCCGCAAGAAGCCAAGTTCAAAACGCGCCTAGCGTATGAGCGCCTGAAGCAGCGAGCCCTCCATGCTGGTGGGGTACCTGACGCTTCCGTCTTTCTCAAAGCACGCAAGACAAGAAAGCGTCTCCCTGCTCATCTCCCTGTGGGCAAGCATGTAGGGACGATTGCCGACAATGGGATCAGCTCCACCCAGTACAAAAAGATTCGCAGAGGCTTTGGAGGCTCTGAGAGCGGACTGGCAAGCCTTCCTGCCATTCGCGCGAAGAGACGCAGGCTAGAGACCTTGGAGTCGAAGATAGTCGGAGTAAACACCTCTGGCGCCCATCTGGAGGGTCTTCGAGACGCGGTGCAAGAAAAAGTTGCAGCGTTATGGGACGCTCGTGCATTCGTTGAGAGGCTTCAATCGGACAAGGACTTCAAGCCTATCAAACCGAACGACGACTTCGTGGTGCGAGAACAAGGAGAGGAAAGTGTATGGTCGCACAGCCATCCTGCCAGTGTGAAAAGCATCTAGTTGACGTTTGGAATCGACAAGGGCAGCGACCCAAGTTCAGTCAAGATTGTTGTCGGCGTCATCAACCAACTGCAGCCGAACAATTTGGGCAACACTATCCTGGTGGCAGTTTGTCCAGCGGGCAAAGACAAGCAGGAACAGGTGTCCTAAGTGCTGAACAGCCACCTTCAGCAACTGGAGTTGCTGTTGAAGGATGCGGTAATGGTCAGGGGATGCCGACGCGCAGTGCGACTCTTTGTTTCAGGGGACTACGAGGCGCTCTGTACCCTGCATGGTCACAAAGGCCCTAGTGCCACAATGCCTTGCCTTTGGTGCTGCAGTACCAAGGCTCCAAGCGCGGCAGACGCCGTTCTGGATGAAAAGTACGGGACACTGCAAGACGTGGAGGGTGACCGACACCAGCGTTCGAGCTCCCACCTGCTGGAAATCGAAGCAGCTCACGGGGGACCGGCGCCATCACCTCCGGAGCAGCACGTGTCCGAGCATTTGCCTATTGAACGAATGCCGCTGCTGAAGAGTGACCCGTAACAAGTTGAGCCGATTCCTCTGCACCTCACGCTTGGTGAAAATCTGCGTTTTCTACAATTGTGTGTGGTGGTCGTGATTATGTGCCGAAGTGAGGACGAAGGCAAGACGTACGCCCTTGGACTGGCAGACGCGTTGAGGCGGTATGTGCGCGCTCTTTCCGTTCCATATCACGGGGGCGTCTTCATGGGCAGAGGTTGTCACACGATCGCGTCAAGGAAGGAGGTCATGACTCGTACGCTGCTGTGAATCTTGCCTGCATCGAACTACGAGGCGGTTAAGATGGTCGGGGTCCTTAAGGACGTAATCAGGACGACGCTGAACAGGGCTGAGATGATCGGCGAGGAGGAGGCAAAAGCCTTTCGATCGAACACGCGCACCCTCGTGGCATGGTTGAAGAACAAGTTCCCCTGGTTCAAAATCTCTCCCACGATGCACGTCCTCCTCGTCCATGCACCTGACTTTTTGGACCGGTTTGAGAGTCTGGAGCTGTATATCGAGCAAGGTAACGAGGCCTGGCATGGTCATTACAATCAGAACGCGAAGCAGTATACGGCTTCTGATGTTCAGTCCGCCGCCAACTTGGTGCGTGCCAAAGCACTTGCTTGAGTGTAAGGATTTCCCCCCTAACCCCATGCCTCATACCTAAGGGATACCGTCTGGGACCTCTCCTTACAGATCCTGCCGAACCAACTCCTGGCAACATGGATCAGTTCCTTGTATTGTGGGGCATGACGCGGTGTACCTTCCAGACTCATGATGAGTCAGCCGCTGTCTCACGGTGTCTGCTGGCCGCACGACAGCGGCCATTGACAACGCATCATGGCCTGTCGAAAGGCGCCACCGTCAGCAGCCATGACGAGCCACATCTGCCACAGCTGGCGAGTCCGTTAGAATGTTCTCGCTGCAGCATTACAGCGATGTGATTGGCTAGCCGGCTGGCCAATTCGGTCGACTCGATCGAACCGTGCTTACACGCCTCTCGGACCTTCGAACCGACTGGCGTCTGGGGCCGGCTGGGGCAGCGCACTAGGCGCCGCACGCCGGACCCCCTCGTTTGGGGCAAACTGGGGCTGCTCTCCTTTAGTGTGCACGCCCGCTCATGCTTTGCTCTGAGAGCCATGCTTTGTTTTTGGGCCGTTTTGTGCCTACCGGTGACGCGACGGGGAAGCGCATGCTTTGGGGCACCTCGGGTGCCCCGACGCGAGTATATAGTGCGTGGGTGTCGGCGCCACAGGGGGAGACCGGAGCGGCAACCACAGACACAGACCAAAGACGACCTTAACCCTTTGAGCCCCCCTCGATCACCACCGACGTCGCGCCATCCTCTTCCCCAGACCCACCACCGTCACCACCCCCATCCTGTTCCCTGCACCCTGTCACCCTATTGGCTGGTACAGGTCCCTGACACCCATCACGAGTACGTTGAGGGCTGCCCAAGTGTGGGTGGTTCCTCACAGTATCCAACCCGGAGAACCGTGCTTCGATGCGCGCCAACGATGCCATCACGGAATCCCCTGGTGACGGTGGAGGCGGAGTAATTTCTGACGACGAGAGGCGAGGCGGGCCCCCGACTCCTGCCTTCCGTGCCATCCCGAACGTCGATCCGGCACCGGATGGCAGCGGCTTCTCGTTTGTGTCGTTCGGAGTCCCGGTTCCGGGTCCCGAGGTCTCCTCCGGGGTCGGTGTCGACCCCGGTCCGTCATCTTTCTCGTTCCTTGCCCATTGCGTAGACATAGTCTCAATCAGTTAACCGACGCAACGGTCACCACAAAATAAATCGCGAAAGGGTAGAATAGGAGACGTACCAACTCAACACGTTCAATCAGATCGTAACACCAAGGATACAAGAAAGGGACCGTCTCCTTATCCGTGTGCTAGGGCCGAAGACGGCGCCACCAGAAGGGTGACGGAAGCCCGTTCCCTGCTTCTCCACCAATGTAGCAAAATAGGGATCCGTTATCCGTCCAATCTCAGGGAACCCTCACCAGGGGGTATCGGCACCAGAGTCAGCGGGAGTCCATGGTTTCCGTCCTTGAAGCGCAAGCCACGGGACCAAGATGGAAGCCCAAATGGGAGGGGTTTGTTGTTCTACCATTGCCGGCGGTGGATCCGCCGCCGGCCCCTCGTTACTTACCCGCGGATACACTCGCTACATACCCTCCACCCCAAGATGCAAGTCCCTCTCGCCTTACGTAACCCGTAGATACCGTAACCATAATGAACCTCCAAACACGAAGCTAAGTATGAGAAGTAGTCCCCCTATGTAAGGGTCGCAATACGGGTTCCCATATTGGTACAGAAAGGCACCGACGCGCCACGCCGTCAGCCGCACCGTCGGGCGGCTGACAGGCGAGCATGGGGGGACGACCCCTCAGGAGGTCGTCGATGGGAGAAGCCACGAACAGCATGGTGAGCGAACGCACTGTGGGAGGGGGAAGAGGAGGGATGGAAGGCGGTGATGGGGCGGGTGGCAGGGCGGCGGGGGCGAGGCAGCGGGGTGAAGAGAAATCGCGCTCGCGCCGGCGCTGGCTGCTTTCGCCTTCACGCGGCATCCCAGCCAGCCAGCCCACCCCGCCCTCTTCTTGACCCCGGCGGCACGGAATCATGCCCGCCGCGGCGGCGCCCTCAGAAGTTTGTTGAGGACCCCGGAAGAATGGTCCCCAGTCACGCCCCAGGCCCCGTCCGTCACCAGTGCCAGGCGGGCCTCCACACCGCCACTCGCCTTGAATGGCCACCTGGCCTGGAGGGGGGGGGGGGGGGGCCGACCAACCGCTCGCCCTGTGGGAAAAGCACCCAGGCTGCGCTGTCCGCCCTGCCTCATAGGCGAGCACTCCCCGCCGGCAATGTAGCTTGTCTGTCCCAATGAAGGGCCACTGCCCTTAAACGAGTCACACCACATGGCCCACGTGTACCCCCAAAAAAGACCCCTGAGGCAACGATCTCTCCTACTGGGCCGCGGTTTGTGCGCACCGGTCACCCATCTATGTCTTCGTCCACTCCTCCTATCTCACATACTGCCCCGCCAGGATCTTTTTCTTAACCTTATCATGCCGCTATCAGTGAGCCCGGAAGCGTCGCTGCAATTGCCAGTGGACCTGTTGTGGCGACGCAGCAGGTAGCTTCTTCTTGCGGGGGCGCGGCGAGTCGGGCACTACCTCAGCGGGCTCCTCCCTCCGCGGACCCGCTACTGCGCGTCTGCGAGCTGTTTCCTGCTTTGACTGGAAAAAACCTGTTTTCTCAACTTTTGTCTCTTGTACCTGGCCTGGCTTGCAAGAGTGGTCGGAACGTGGTGAAGAATGCTGGCACGCTCCGCACGCGCGGGCGACAGCCGTTCTTCACAGCCGACGAGGAAGACGCCATCAAAGACGCCATGGATACCTGGGCGGCCCAGGGTCTACTGCTGACCGCAGATGCCCTGCGGCTGTTGCTGACGGACTACATCAAGGCAGCGATGCACACTGAAAGAATTCCCGTAGTAGAAGGGGAAGGTGAGGGAAGAGTAATTGTGGTCGTGCTATTTCTCTTGACACGTAGCGCACTCGGGACAGGCCCTGGATGCCTCTAGCAGAGCTGGACCGTTTAGGGGCAATAAACGTGGCAGCCCCTTTTTGAACGTGGTGCTACGAGACACCAGTGTTGGCCAAAAACATTGTTCCGGCTTTGATTAATCTTGATGTTAATTCAGCATATTTTGATTATATATGTGAGCTTCTCATTATATGGGCAGATTTGTACATGCCTGACGACTTATGCAAGCTTTGGTGTGCCAACTGTCGCCGTCACATCAAATGCCAGGTGGGCGACCGCCGCCTCGGCGGTGGTGGCGCGCAGCTGAAGCCAAACACGCCGCCATTCACGCTGACGTGGCGGCCGCCGCCGCCGCCACCGACGACGACGACGGCACGACCGACGCCCAGCCGCATGGCCGCATGCGTGGCCGGTCACGGCCGTCGCCGCCATCGCTGCCGCCAGCGCCGCCGTGTCGATGTTTTCAGCGCATCCGCCTCGTTGGCCGCCATCGTCGCAACGATGCCGAAGAAGGTGCCAGCCGCAGCCACAGTCGTTCCTGATGTGGGACAGGAAAGAAGGCGCCCCCGCTACCGCCGCCACTCTCAGCGCTTATGCTCGTTAGCACACAGGCGTGCGGTGGAAGGTGAGGAAGGGGGGGGTGCTGTCCAGCAGAGTGCACGAGGGGGGGAGGGGGGTAAATGGGGAGCGCTTGAGGCAACCCGAGGCGCCGACGGACCAGGGAATGGTGGAAGCCGCCGTCAATCAACCCCCGGACAGCCACTCGCCGGCACAAGCCGCCCCCCCCTCCCGACTTCTCGGCTGCCAATGCAACTCCCCACGATAGTATACTTGCGAAGATAGTAGCGCATTTACACAACAAGTACGCGATAGATCAATCGAAAGGATTCTTTTTGCTATCGATTAATCTATAGATTAATGATAACTAATTTTTAATTGATGATAAGGTATACATTATATTGTTGCCAACCCTGCGAGACACGCGCTCACGAGAAAAAGAACACCATGAGAACGTGCTCACGCTCTCGTCTACATAGGTGTATGTTTCTGAATGAGACAGAGAGAACGACCTCGGCCGGCAAGGTGGCCCTTTCTTGGGCCAGACAGGCTATGTCCTCCCAGACACGCATGGAACGCATGGTCACGGCCGAAAGTGCTGCCGCAGCTTGCTGGTGGACTCATTGGTGCCATGGACAGTCAGCATCGGAGGCGTGCGGGGTCTGACCGTGGCTTTCGGGGATCTCGTGCCTGTGCTGAGGGCACGTCGGCCTTTTCACCCTTGTCGGACCACACCTCTCTAACTACTCTGCAGATTACAATCGTGAATATTCTCTGTCTCGAGATGTGTCGAACGCGTCGCATTGAGACAGGGAAAGCCCGAATACATGTTGTGGAAGACGTTCACACCTCGGAATGAGGTCAGCCTGGCTGAGAAAGGCCCTCAGTACGAGTGCGAACCACGACACGAGCGTGTTGCGCAGAGAGCTGGCCCCTTCTGCACATTCATCCGTCGGACATTCGCAGGGTGAGGGCGTGATCCGCACAGAGATGTTGCCGTTCGAGGTCCACGCAAGGACCTGGCCTCGTGGCGCATTTGCATAGTCACATGACATTGTGGGCCGTGAGGGCCACGGAAGGATACGGCAAGGTGGCGGATCCGCGCAGGCAGACTCCATGTTGGGCCGCTCCTGTGAGGACGTGCAGCTGCCTTCGAAGTGACAGTCGTGCTGATGATGAATTCGTTTCCCGCCTAGAATGGCCACTGGAGTGACCAACGCCGAGCGTCTTATTCCACGGGGCGGGATTGCAGCTGGCCCGCTCTTTGCACTCGAGGAGCTGAGATGGCGTGTGCGCGTTGACCAGTAGACCAATCAGTGCACAGCTCTGGTCCTGCGACCTTCTGATGAGAGTGCTAAGTTTTCGAAAGATTGGTCTTTGCGTTTCGCTAGCCGCGTGTGCCCATGCTTCGAAACTTTGGCACTTGTTGAGGGCTCTTGTTGGCGTCATGTGAGTGCACATCTTTTTGAAGAAGAGCTGTAGATATATTTAATGCCGCCGAGAGAAGGAGCAAAGGGCAGTCAAAGTGGCTCTCTCTCGAGACCATCCGAGCATGCGTCCCTCGTGTCGGTCGAACTCTTCCCGCGACCCAGTCCCACGAGGAGATGACGAAGTGCCCAGCCAAAGGGGGGGGGGGCCCGGTCGGCACGGCTGTGCCATGACCTTAGCCGACGACGGCAACACCGGCAGCCGTAGCGGTGGCGGGCACCACGTCGCGGCAGCGGCGGGCTGCTCCTCCCCCCCTTGTGGCAGGAAAAGAGGGCCAGAGGCGGCGGGATGATGCCCGGACCGCCAATGGGCGGAAAGGGGCCATGGCCACCGGCACTCCGAAACACAGTGGGCGGCGGCAAACAGCAGGCAGCCACCGTGCAGCGGGCCCGTTGGACGGGCGGTATGGTAGCGCCGCACCCCGACGGTCAGGTGCTGGCGGGACGCTCTGCCGCCCCGTGCAGCAGCCTTTGCCCAGCCTGGGGAGTGTGTGAGCTGTATGCCGAGTCCGGGGTGGCGTGGGGCAATGAAATGGACGTAGCCAGTCGCACGCCCGCAGAAGAGCGAGCGGCGGCGGCGGCGGCGGCCTCGGTGGCGTCCCACCCTGTTATTGGCGACCCCGCCGCGTCAGCGACCGCCCCGACTGGCCGCGCACCATCTCCACCGCGCGGCGGAGGGCGGCAGGTAGGCCGCAAGTGCGCCTCCCCTCCTTCACCCACCGGACGTTCCACGGCGCCGCTGCCATTCGCGTCAACGCCGTTGGCGACGACGGCCGTGACGAGGACAACGACAGCGACTGCGACGATGAGGGGGACGGCGCCCGCGAGCGGAGGGTGGACACTGGGGCCATCACCACCACCACCATCACCACCGCCGCCGCCGCCGCTGCCGCCGCCGCCGCCACCACCGCCGCCGCCCCGTACGGCGGGGCGTCGTCAAGCAGCGAGTCGGACGAGCGGCCGGCGTCGGCGGGCTCCTCGGTAAAGTCAAACGCGCGCTGGCTGCGGATGCAAGTGAGGGGGCACCCGCGGCCACAGGCGCCGCGGCGGGGCTGCGACGGAGACGACGCGCAGAGGGTGGTGATGGGCAGCGACGCGGCCGGGAAGATGGTCAGTGGTGATGCCATGGTGGCGGGGGGGGGGGAGAGAGGATAAGGAGTGACGGGAGAGAGGAGGAGGAAAAAAGGAAGGATTGGATGGCGGTTTAGGGAAGGAGGGGCGAGCGGTGAGGCGCCACTGAGGTGCTGTAGTTGTGATGCAGGACGCCGCCGTGCGCAGCGCCCCGCCGACATGGTGGGCAGTGACGGCGGTGGGGGTCGGTGGGGGATGGGGAATGGGTGGGGTGGCCAGAGGGGGGGGGGAGGGGGGGGGCATTGCAGACAGCAGCCAGTGCAGGCAGGCAGGCGAACAGGCGAGCAGGCAAGCTGGCAGGCAGGCAAGCAGACAGTCGAGACAGGCAGTGGCGCAGACAGTGAGGAGCCGGGAGGGGGTAAGTCGGCCCTCCCCCCCCCCCCCCCCCCGCGTGGCCAGGACTTAGGGGCGATATGGAAGTTTCCACCCCGTTCTAAGCACCCCGCCGCCGCCGCCGCCGCCGCCGCCGCAGCCGCCGCAGCCGCCGCGATGCTGCGCGCCATCCTCAGACCGTCTTAAGGCGCATAATCCCACAGGACGCGCCGCAACCGGCGCCTCCTGCCCCGCCCCGCCCCGCCGTGTTCTCGTCCTCACGGCAGGATCTGGGCGCACCCGCGCAGACGACCCGGCAGATGGGAGGTGGAGGCGGGGGGGGGGCAGGCGGGGGAGCGCGCGCCCCCTCTCCCACCAGGACGGCGCGAGGGTGGAAGCCGTGCCTGTGACGGGGCTCCGCTACAGAAAAATTTGACCGCGTGTCTCCTGCCCCCCCCCGCGTCCGCCGCCGCCGTGCGGCGAGGGCACGGCTCACTCCCACCCCCCACCGCCCCCCCCTTCCCCCTCCCGTACGCACCGCCCCATGCTTCCTCCCCAATGTATCCATCGCCATCATCAGTAAAATACGCCACACCACTGAGGCCCTCATGTAATGGAGTCATTATGAGGCTTGCCTTTATGGGATCCCATGGTCCCATTACGAGGGGTGCCCTAATGGTGCCCTGACGGCTCGGTCCATTGGCACCTGGTCAAAAGTTCTTTTTTTAATAGTCACGTTTTTCGGAATGGGCAGATGTTTCATGGCACGGACGCACTTTTTGAAAGCCTACCTAGCATCCCTCACCCACGGTCAGACTACAGTCTCCGAAGTCCATACCGCCGCTCCGCCACTAGCGATATGTACGCGTGGCGACAACCAGCCGGCTGCGCGGAGGTGGGGGCACCGCCGGCCAGCAAGCTACACGCGCGGCGCCTCCCTTCACGGGTCCAACCTGGCATCCACCGCCACTAACGCCAGTCTTGCCATGCTGCGGTCCATGAGGAAACCTACCCTCCATGCCTCCCTCGCCACTGCCGCACGCGCCCAAAAAAGCTCACTGCCGCACACGGTGTGCCCGTCATCTGACGTTCCGCACCCGACCCTCGCCCCCCCCACTTACGTACCTGTCTCCATGCCCATCCACCACTCCGGGCACTGTACCTCTGCGGAGGTGTCATTGGCATGACCACATCAGCGTCCACCGATAAGTGAACGAACATCCGTAGCCGCAAGCAGCGGCGGAGCGTCAGCGACAGATGGCACAGCAACTGCCGGGACAAGATGGGGCTGCAGCGTTGGCAGCTGCTCCAGCCGCCTCCCGTGCCACCTCCGTCTCCTCGGCCACCGACGCACCATCAAGAAAGACCCGCCCACCCTTCCACACGGCCCTCACCGCGGCCACCGCCAGAACCCCTCGCTTCTTGTCCCCGCCCACCCCCCTTCTCCCTTCTCCCCTCCACATCCCTTGCCTCAACGTCGTCAGCCGTCTTCACCCCCCTCGCCCTCCTCACTTACCCCTCCGCTCCCGCCTCCCTCCTCGTCCCCATCCATGACGTCGTCCCTAACCCTGGCCAACGTAGTTGGCCGCCCGTGTGTGACCGCAGAATAGGGGCCTCGGGGATAGGGGACGTCCCCGCCTGGTGGCGGCGCGGCAGTCCCGCCGCTGCCTCCTGTCGGGGGCAGGTGGTCCGTGCTAGTGGGCCCAACGGGCGTCGGGGGGGGCGGTTGGCCCTCACTCCTCCCGGTTCATACCCCACACCAGTGTCCCGTTCGATGGCCGACGCAACTGCCACCGCCGCCACCTCCTCCACTACCCCAGGGCCACCACCCCAAGGCCAGCGCCCCCGCCACTGCCGCCCGTAGCGGCCGCTGTCGCGGCCGCTGCCACCGCTGACGCGGCGGCGGTGGCGGCCGTACGGAGCGGTGCTTCCCATCCAGAGCGGCCCTTCCCTCGGAAGGTCGGGCGGCCACCATTTCCCACAGACGCCGTCGACGGCGCTTACTCGCCGCCGACGCGGCCGCTGCCGCGAACTCTCACCACGCACCTCGCTGCGTCCCAGCGCCGACCGCCCGGGACTCGAGATGAGGACAGTTAATTTCATTGACTTTTTGAGAAATTCACATCACGTGTGCGAAGCTCCTCTACAAGTCCCCCGCGCACCCTGGGGGGGGCTCCAGCTGCCGGCGATAACGGCAGCTGACGGGAGCCGCAGCCCCGGCAGCAGCAGAGACAGGCGGCAGTGGCAGGAGAGGCCGGCAGATAGCAGGGGAGGCAGCCACCGGCCACTGCAGTGGCAGTCGGCAGCTGCCGGGAACTCGCGCCCACCCACAACGGCAGCAGGCGGCAGGCGGCAGCCTGCACCCGGCGGCGAGGGTCAGCCACTGGCCGCGGCAAAAGCGGCGGCGGCAGGCAGGCGGCGGCCGGCGGGGAGAGCAGGCGACGGCCGCTCGCTGCCGGAGGCCGACGGCGCCAAGCGCGCCGGCGGGCGGCGGCAGACGCGGACCGCAGCCATTATGGTTCCCAGGATGCCAGACTTCCACCAGTCCTGCGAGGAATTACTCGAAAGGTCATCATCGTCTCGACTTTTTCTGAAAATGTCTAGACGATGATGTCGACTCGTCGGGTATCCATGCTCGCCCTCCCCTTTCAGCGCATCCGACAGTGGTCCCCCGCATTCAAGGGAATTGGGTCCACCAGATGGGGTGCTACAAGATCGATAAGACCGGAGTTCGGTAGCGAATATGCGATACACATCGTTGACGCCGTCGCTACCAGCGTAATGCCCTCGGCCTTAAGGCGGGAGTGTCGTCGTTGGCTTCGCGGCGGACGTCGTCGGCGAGGTGGCGGGCGTGGCGCTGTCCGAGTTGCGGAGGGCGAAGCTCTTTCCGCGTCCGGACGGGTGCAGCGCTGTCGGCGTATCGTCTGTTGCATCCACACAATCGGTCGTGGGGCCGTTCACAGGCCTGTTGAGTGGTGCCTTGGGCGAGACAACTACATCCCGGTGTCAATGCGAATGAGGCAGCGGCCGCCGTTTGGTGACGTGGCTGCCGGCCGCACGGCGTCCTGCCTCTTCGACAGAGGCACCTTGTGGGGAACAGCGGTGGTGGTGGTGGCTGCGGTCGCGTGCCTAAATGGTTTTAGACGCCGTCACCGCCGCCACCACCGCTGCGGTCGCCGCCCGCCGGCCAGTGCATCCTCTAGTCGCGACTGAGTGGTCTTCTTAGGGAGTTCGTTTGGCGGTCGAGGTCCTGACCGCGCGGCGGCGGCGCAGTTGGCGGCTCGTGATGCCGCAACAGGAGGCGACGGCTGGCTGGGCGCCGACGTGGCCCCTTCGTGCCGCGTTGCTACTCACGCTTCCGGCGGCAACGCGAGCGCGCTGCCAAGCACCCTCTGTCCGGCCGGCTACCCTCTTTGTGCAGCAATGGGTGGGAATGGTGCTGCTCGTGCTAGCGGCCTCATCGACTCATTCGTACATACCTCGTTTGCCGATCATGTGTAACCACATGGGGAACTAACCACAGAAAACACAGAAATAAATAGACACATCCAATGATCGTGGACATCAAACCAGGTCGCTGGACTTCAAGTTCGGGTTGCGCCGCAGAAGAGCCATACGCTCTCGAAGGACCAATATCTCCGCCTTCAGCGCCTCGGACGACTCGGCCGTGAGGTCAGCGCTACCGTCCAACAGCATCGTCTCGCGCAGCTGGATTCTCTTCTCCACCATAGCCATTTTCCGGTAAGGCCATGCCATAATGCCGACGGACCGGCACCGTCGCTTGAGGATGGTGACGCAGATACCCATGGCTGCTTGCATTGATGAATGTGCGCGGTGAGAAAAGACTTGAGGGAACAACCAACCAGTCAGAGAACAGCTGACACCACGGATGCAACGAGCACGTCAGCAATGGACTCCAGCGAGAGTTGGCGGGCTCCTTTCCAGACACGCAGAGTCCACGACTGCTCACACCACCTAACCGTCATCTCTTGAGATGCAAATCATTATAAAACAGTCGAAAAGTACCTGCAGCTGCTTCCTTTCTCGGAACGTGGAAGTGCTTCGCAAGAGAAGCCATGTGGACGACGGCATCGTTAACAGGCTGCGTCGGCGCCGCATTAGACCCATCACCGCCAGTCTCCCCATTCTGCTGGGGAGTGACGCCAGCAGTGTTGTCGGTTAGGGACCCACCTCCCTCTGTACAGCTGCCCTCTTGGCTGCTCTTGATGCCAGGAGCACGTTCCGAGGTCAACGGAGAGAGGAGCACCGGCAAGGGTGGGGTGCGGGGCAGCCCGAGGGAATCTTCCGACAGATAAGGGCCGCCCCGATGGCAAACGCCCGAGCTACTCAGTACAGGTGACCACAAGTCATGGGGGGAGTAGGAAGGCGGCACGTCCAGATGTTCGTTGACATGGGCAGCACTGCTGGTAAATGCCGCTTCCGCCATGCCGGGGTGCATCAGGTCGGAGGGGTCGGAGACCGCCGGCACAGTCTCGCCAGTCGCCCAGTACGTCCCCCATACGGTGGTTTCTTCCCGCGGTTCCATATCCGCAGTGGGCTGGGAACAAGGCGGCATCTGGTCCAGCTCAAAGAAGATAGGAGTCGTATGCCGCTGTGGAGAAGTGACGACGGCCGCGCGTGAACGACCTGGAGCGCTCGCCACTACACTTGATAAACGCCCCGTCTATCATGGGTTGAGGCACCGCGGGACGAGCAAGGAACGTCCAGCAACCATGTTTGCCACAAGGAACAGACGAGCGGCTCTTCCTTTGCCTTGGCCCATCAGCCATCATGACGGATTAGTCTGAACCTGGGGCCCCAGCAGGCGCTATGCACCGTGTAAACGTAGCTGCGGATGCACCGGCGGAGCTGAAGCCAGGGTGGCTTGGACGAGCACACGAGAGGGCGCTTCCGAAGAGGTAGTGCCCATCCCATACATTTAGGTGACACTCGTGCCATGCGTACATACTCAAAGAACATGCTAATCTTGCAGCTTTATGGATTTTGGCTGATGTGTTCCTAAGCAACAGTCACGGATCAGCCAAAATTGGTAGATGTACCACATAAAATTATGACGCCAAATACAAACCCCTCTCTGAAGATCGCTCTTATGAACGAGCTTGTCCAGGAGAAGAACTCGGAGTTACCTGATAGAACGGCCAACGACGTAAGAACCGCAGCAGTGCAGTGCGTGGTTGGCCGCGAACAACCTTATCACAGCCTTTTCGAAGCTTTTGCGGCAGAGGAACCCAGCAGTTGGCGGAGTCACAGGTTAGGAGCCCTTTCAAGGCACTCAAGCCGCTGTCCTCGCTTCCGGAGCGAGCACAAGCTAACTCTTCAATCCGCCTCGAGAGAGTCTGCTCCGCCCTAAGAAGATGAGTCTCCAGGCACGCGCTGGGGGGTCTTCATGGCTTGTGGCCTGTGGCTGAGTGGGCATCGAGACCGAAGCACATTAAAACACTATAAACTTCTGTAATCCGCTGTGGCAGGCATAACGCTCAGGATATTGAGTCAACGACGAAAATTCGCATCTGGGGGTGTAAGCTCGCACGTTGAGTCGTCCGCCCCAGGTCTCCCCGCGCGTAGACGGGACGCTCTTGGCACGGGAGCTGCACATCTTTGTGCTGCATGCTGCACATCGTTCTGCTCACCACACCATGTGCTCCTCGTCCATGTGTTTTTGCTGTAGGAAAAGCGTGCATGGGCCATGTAGTGGCCCCGGCCGTTGCCATTCATGGTACTCGCGGATCCGTCGGTTGACCTCAGGTCCCATAGTCATCAGACTCCTTTACGGGGAACTAAGAACATCAGCAGCTTCCACAACACACCTTCCTTACGCATGTGCAAAACAAAAGCGGTGCGTTTATCTGGTTTGTAGCCCCAGAGAGCGTCTTTTTTGTTGGTCTTGGAACTGCATTTGTCTTTGGGGAACGTCCCTCCTACTGTGAAGAAAGGCAAACAATTAGCACTGCTGTGGTCCAGGTTGTACCTCAGCATCCCTCTGTGCCTCTCAGAATGGGTATGTGGTTCTCTCGGTGTTCCAGCACGTGGCCAGAGGTTCTCTCCAGAACACCCCACAACAGCACACAACAGAGAAAAACGAGAAGACCCGCGCATGAACAAAGAGGCTCTCTCTGTATCATGGGCTTCCATGAAGACCTGTGAGGCTCTGCGCTGAGAACCGGTCGCCAACGGATGATCGGTAGGTACAGCAGGAGCCATCGAAAAAGACCTGAATCAAGAGCAGGGGGGGGGCCGTCGGCACTTCTTCACGCTGGGGAAGGAGGGGGTTGGGGACGGGGGGGGGGGGAGGAAGCGCCCCAAGGGTGTGTCGCCGGCACGACCTGTTGCGAAGGAGGGGAGATTCGAAGGTGAACGGACGGCACTTGCTGCCGCAGAGGAGGGTGGACCCCCAGAACGGACTGCCCGCAGACCCACCCACCCCCAAATTTCCCGGCGCACCCGATGGTGTCTCACGCGAAAGCGCCCGCGGCCGGGTGTGGGTGTCACGTCGCCGGATCAGTGGTGTCCACAGGAACGCGACCGGACTGAAGGGCCTAACTGGTCGTGGAAGGCAGCCGTAGTGCACGTGCGGTCATGTGCGCGGAAAAGGTACTAGAGACAGCGGGACTCCGCGAGTGCCCCCCTGCCTAAAGCCTTTAGTGGTGAGACAGAGCGCAGGCGCCGCCGCCAGCGCGTGACCTGGTTGTGATCACTTGTGCAGACCGTAGGCGCCAGGGGTGGCCCTGAGGGAGGTGGCGTTCAGCAAGCACCGCCGCAAAGACCGGCGTTTAGGGGGCGCCGAAAGAGAGAGTACAGGCACCACGGCGACTGGTGCTACGGGCAGCCAGGGTCGAACTTGCAAGAACTCACTGGAGGGTTCGACCGGCGTCAAAGGTGTAAGGCCCTGGAGCGCGTTGTGACTGAGATCGAGGATGAGGTCCGCGAGATACTTGTAGGCGTGGTGAATGTGCGGTAGAAATCGTGCAAGCCGAGTGAATGCCAGCGTCTAATATTTCGAGAGCCACACGTGCCCAGCGGATTAGGGAAATTTGTGTGTACATCCGCGGTTCGGTCTCGAGGCGAAAGCTGCCGTAAGCCACATGGCCTGAAGACCCGTCTTGTAGCGCGTATATTGCAGTTATCCGAATTTTGTCCCATGTGGACAAGAGCAAGAGCAAGTGTACAAGAGCAAGGGCCAATCGCATGCTCGCAGCAGAGGGCTGTCCAATGGCGTGCTGCAACACGTCTGTCGGAAGAACCTGATGATTGGCTATGGCCACAACTGCTCTCGCAACGAACGCTGGTTGGTCAAAACACTCTTGTTTCTTCATCGGATCTCGCCGGTTGGCCCTTTCTCTCAGGTCATCTCTGTCAAGAACAGTCCGAAGCGCTCAGCCGGTGCTTGTTCTGCCCTCGAAGTGGTCAGAAATCCCGAGAGAACCCCCGATCACACTGTTCGTACAACAACTGACCCTCATGCAGAGCAGTCATTGGCCAGAGAGGCAGCATCTGAGTCATATCATTGGTCAAACACAGTTTGCTCTTGCTCTTGTCCACATGGGACAAAATTGGGAGAACTGCAATAGTAACTGGAGCACCACGTACCACAGTCTCGATGAACAGTTGATAGTCTAGAGGAGGAGAGACGCGCTGTCCTTTGGACAGACCTGTACTTATGTGTTGCCCCTTGTAGTAGAAACATGACGCCTGCTGTCACAGCCGCCTTGTTCCCGTTTCAACACAGAACTTGTGTTATTCAGTGTGGGGGGCGTCACCCAACGAATCAACACCTGAGCAATTCTGTTCTGGATCAGCCAGTCCTCCGTATACATATCCGGCCTGTTTTCATGGCACGCTTGATCCTGGGGGGGGCATACAGTACTGTACACCAGCTCTCGACGTCACGCACGACCCCGACGGCGATCCTGCGCGCCAGGTCCCCTTATTGTGAACGCCAGCACTGGCGGGCGCCATATCTCTGCTGTGCCGCCTGCCACCCACCTGACGGCCGCTACCATTCACCGGGCCCCCCTAAGCGTTAGCCACTGCATGGCGGCGCCGCCCCCCTTCGCCGACGGCCGCTGCCGTCCGCCGTCGCCCCCCTTTGTCGCCGGGTGCGGCCTGCCTTCCGCGGCGCCCCCCCGACGGCGTTTACTTCCTGCCGCCGGCTTCCCCCTGGTGGCGGCCGCCTTCCTTCTGCCGCTGCCCCGTCCGGTGGGGGCAACTGTCGTCCGCTTGCCCCCCGTCGACAGCGGTGGCGGCCAACGGCCGGCGCCTCCCTCGCAGCCTGTATTATTTGTCGTCGCCCAGCCGACGGCCGTCGCTGTCATCCGCCGCCACCTCCTTCGTGGCTGCCCCTGTTGTCCGCCGTCACTCAGCCGGTGGAGGCCCTTGCCCCTCACCGTCCCCCCTCCGGTGGCGGCTGTCGTCCTCCGATGCAATTCCAGCTACGGCCGCTGCCGTCCGCCGCCAGCGCCCCGTGGTGGTAGCCGCTGCCTGTTCCGTCTGTTCTTCTCGCGGCGGTATCTGTCATCGGTCAACCCCACGCGGCCAACGGCCGCTGATGTCTGCCGCCCCCGCGCGGGCGATGGCCGCCCGCCGACGCCCTTCTGGTGGTGACGGCTGCCGTCCTTCCGACGGCGGCCGTTGCCTTTTGCTGTCCTTGCGCCACTAGCGGCCGCTGCCCCACGAGGCCAGCAGGCAACAGCCGCTGCTGTGTCGCCCCCCCCCTGTGGTGGTGCTATGCTTTTTGCCATCCGCCGCCGGCCGCCATCGTTCGGCGCCGCCCTTGCGATAGCGGCCGTTGTGTTTCCCGCGGCGCCTCCCTCGCGGACGCCACGGCCGCATGGCCGCACCTCTGTAACGACGCCATTAGGCGGTCATGCGGGCGTCCGCCGTGGCAGTTGTGCTGCTCACCCCGTCGCCACCCCCTCCACCGTCTAGCGACGGGGATACTGTCAGTGCCGCAGCTGCAGCCACCGTCGCCGTCACCGCCGCCGCCGCCACTACCGCGGCCACCACTGCTGCCGGCGTCAGCCCCACCAATCACGTCAACATTCCGCCCAGTGCGGGTGCGCACGGAGCCAACGCCACAGCTCACGCAGGGATGGAAGACATCTTGAAACACACCACCAGCGGCGCAGTTGCGCCTACCGACCCAGTAGCCCCTGACGTTCTCGCAACTGCCTCTGCCGCCCCTGCACCCGCTGACGTACCCGCGACTGCCTCTGCCGCCGCTGCAGCTGCTGAAGTCCCCGTAAAGGCGTCTGTAGCCCCCTCAGCCCTTGACATCCTTAGGTCCTGTGCCGTCTCACCGGATGGCACCAATATCGCCGCCGCTTTCCCGTGAAGTTCGTGGGAGGGGTTGGAAGGCCCCGCCAATGACGCCTCGGAGGCCTCCAGGACGGCAATCGTGGTTCTACGGGAGGAAGCTGCAGCATAGGCCATGGCGTAGTCGTCGCCGGGCAACCGCCTAGCCTGCAGCGCAATGTTTGCTATGCGCTGGGACTTGTCATGCAGAGCGGAGAGCACCGTCTGAAGAGAGTCCGTCACATCGAGCTCGTCTGCCGGCACCTCGACGGGAGCCACGGGGGCGTGAGTTCCCTCGCCTGCGTCAGGGCCAGCCGCCGGAACGGTGGATAGGAGCGTTAAAAGGCTGCCGTGACAGCCGCCAGTCCCGCATCCAACTCCACCGCTGCCGCCGTTGACGTCCATGGCTGCCGTCCCGGGGAGGGGGGGGGAACAATTATCACTGGAAGTGCCGCACACAAGGGTGGTTCCACCGCAACCATGCGCGTTGAGCATGACCACGAGTATTGAATGAGCTCGTACGAACTGGGTGAACGACCGCATCGGCACATCTCATGCTTTAAGATGGCTGCCGATGAGTGAGCTGAGGTACGAGGGAGGGTGGGCTCGTAAAGAGTCGGCGAAAACATCCCGCAGCGCGAAAGCAGCCCACCCTGGTCGAAAGAGGCAGCGTCGGGGCGCCCAGGCGCGGTGGAAGTCCCCCGGCAGCAGCCGACTCTGACGACTAACAAGTATGGCTGCAGGAGGGCTCGGAGGGCGCATGCCATAGCCCGCACCCCACCTCGAATGGGAGCACATCGCCAACGCCGTTCTCGCTGTGCCCGCGCCATGGCTTCTTCGTGACCCAGTGCCGGTCACTCAGTACGGGCCGTGGGCCGCATTTCTCGTGAATTACCAAGGTTCACGAGAAATGCATCTTAATCAAATATAGGTATAATTCGTTTTCTTTTTACGTTTGCCAATGGAACAATACGGATACTTCAACAGTTCCTATTAGTGGGGCTGTCAGAGGTTCACCGCATCCCTTCAGTTCATCGCCCGCCCCTCGCGACTCGTGCACCGAACGCGGCTCCAGCAACGTCGCCACCTCGGTGGCCGGCGACCGCCAACTCGGTGGCCGGCAACCGCGTCACCCTGCACTCACACAGCGGATGTCGCCAATGCGAACGGGGTCACTCGACCTTCACAAGTACGGGCCTTCAGCGGACGCTGGTTTTCTCCATCGCTATGACCCCATTGGGCCGACAGTAAGCAAGTCGCAGGTTGTCGGGTCGTGCGATTTCATTGGCTGCACTTAACAGTCGACTGCTGACTCCAGCCATGATTGCACTGTGAAGGCCGGTCACGTGATTTCGGTTTCTATCACCTCCTCGCAACCAGAGGACATGCAACCGAGAGGACATACTACATTTTTCTTTGGCAGAACCTCCCACGCCTCACATTCACCGTCACTAGACCATACGACCGCAGGCTTCTCACGCGACCCACCGGGCCGTACATCGGTCCGACCCTTGCGGCCATTGGAACGCGTCGCCACTTCCCATGGCGTGTCCTTCGAGAACCATGCGCAACGATGGCGCGAGGGAAAGCGACTCGAGGAGACCCTGGGACGAATGGGCGAGAGGGAGGCGAGACGGGATCGTGGACCTGCACCGCCGCCAAAGCACGCCTTTCAGCTCCCGTCGCGACACACTTCATCCCACCAGCCTGGACGCGATCGCGACAGTTTCAAAGCCCTTCGCGCGCCCAGCAGGATCCTGTGTCCTCCCCTCGTCCCCACCGGACCAAAGGCGACGTGTCTGCTGCCTTCTGAACGTGCAGATGAGCACCTGGAGTGCTCCGGGCGGTCGGGCCGACAGACTACGGGAGTGAACGGGGCGGAGCCGTTGGTCTCGGCCTGGGCGGCTTGCGGCACCATGGTCTGTCGCACATTCGTGTCGCCGGTACCACGCGTGGCCTAGGCGATCCCGCGAACCAGACCCGCATAGTTCGGTTTTCCGGCCGCGGAACTGCAGGCTGCTGCAGCACGGGAAAACATCCGGCCCCAACGACCAGTGGCGATTCGCTTCATTTTTGGCTTCGACTCGTCCGAGAGATTTATTCTGAAGATCTTGAAAAGGGGCATCGAACAACCGCCTCTATTGGACTCAGTGCAGCTTGTTTCCCGTTGGCGAAACCGGTGTGCCATTCGAGGTATCGTGCTTTTCTTAAAAATGTCCAGACCGCCGGATCGGGCGAACAGGACAGCAACAGGACAGTCTCAGGTGGCCCACTCTGTCTCGCGTAGAATCATGGCCAATAGCATCGCTCCAAGCGATTGAAGAGGCGGTCAACTGGAACAGAACGTTCACCGGCGGTGTCAACCGCTCGCTATGCAAGGACCAATCATTTTGGGCAGTTGTTTCGGGTCGCGTCAACCGCTCTCATGCCTGGACCAACCAATCTTTGCGGTTATGACTCCGTCTGTCACCAGATCTGTCCCAATCGGCGTGGCGCCCGCCTGCAGCTGTCGCTACAGCATCTTGCCCGCTGTCACAGCCTTTGACGTACGCGCTCACGCTGGTACGGACGTTTGGGGTGCTTCGGGGGCTCGCCGCGCAGGGGCGCATCCCGGGGTTAGTGGTGCTGTGCCGGAGGCTCGCGTGGCTGAAAGCGTTGGCGTTTGTACAACGCCTCTTTAGGCGCGACGCGACGCCCAAGCGGGCGGCGACGGTCCGCCTTGTCGTCCCGGCGGTGACGCTCGCCGTGTCCCCGGCCCTCTTCCTCGTCAGCCGCGCGCTGTCATCCCGCTAAACCCCCCGCACCCCCCCGCGGTCGTCGGCGGGTCCAGCCACGGGGCCGGCCATCCAGATTACCGGCCACCGCGAGCGTGACGGTTGGGCGGGCAGCAGGCCGACAACGTTGCGGGCGGCGGGGGGGAGGGGGCACGCTCACGCACCACCCACCCTACCCACACCCGCTTCTTGCCGCGGAGAACGGCAGCATGACGCCCGCCGCTGCTGCTGCCCCGCTGGGTGGTGAGGCAGACCCGTCGACGGCGGCGGCCGCTGCGGCAGCGGCAGCGGCAGCGGCAGCGGCAGCAGCGTCAGCCATTCTGTCGTGAGGTGGGACCGCGGTGGCGGCGGCGGCGGCGGCGGCGACGACGACGACGGCGACAGGAAACGGGATAGGGGCGGCGCTGCCTTGCCCCCCCCCCCCGCGCCTCAGTGGCCCGACGCGGCGCCCGGCTACTCGACGGCCGGCGAGCGCCTCCATGGGAGCCTCGCGTCGCCCGCGCTGCGGCTCGAGCTCCACGCCACCGCCGGCCGCGCGCGGGCCTGCACGCCGCACCTGCCCGCGCACGGGGCGGCGACGCCCATGTTCATGCCAGTCGGCACGCAGGCGAGCGTCAAGGGCGTGGCGCCCGCGTGGCTGGCCGACCCCGCCAAGGGAGCACAGGTGGTGCTGGTCAACACCTACCACCTGGGCACCCGCCCGGGGGGCGCGGTGGTGGACGCGCTCTGCGGCCTGGGCGAGATGATGCGCTGGCCGCGGGGCACCCTCACCGACAGTGGGGACAGATGGTGTCCCTGTCACGCTTTGCGGTGGTGCCTGAGGAGGGGGTGACGTTCCAGTCGCCCGTGGATGGGCCTGAGATGCTCCTTACCCCCGAGGTGAGCATTGGGATCCAAAACCAGCTCGGCGCGGACATCATCATGGACCTCGTCGGGTGCCCCTTCCCCGGCCCTCCCCACGGGCGACGTTACCCGGCGGCTCTGGGCGGCGCGTATTATTGTCAGCGAGCGCCGCAAGGTTCTCGTCTGCCCCATCCCCAAGGCCGCCAACAGCAACTGGAAGTACCTGCTGCGTCGGCTGGAGGGCTACGGTGGCTATGCCAACCTGTCCAAGCTCCACAGCCCCGCCCTGTTGGGTCTTCGCTACCTCTCTGACTACTCGGCGGGGGAGGCGGCGGAGTTGCTGGCCGACCCGGCGTACACCAAGTTTGTGCTTGTACGCGACCCGTACACCTGCCTGCTGTCGGCGTACATGGACAAGATTGCGTCCACGCAGCCGACGTTTGTGCACGCGGAGCTCCGCGCATTCCTCGCCCACCTCATGGACTGGCGGTGGGTCAAAGCGCGCGTGGCGAGCGTTGGCGGGGGAGGGGGTGCCGGCGGTGGCGCATTGCCCCCGGACGCTGCCGCTGGGGTTGGGGGCGCGGTACGCGTCGCGGAAGTGGGTGGCGGCGGCGGCAGCGGCGGTGACCGAAACGGTGTCGGCGGTGTGGCCGTCGCTGCGGGGGGCGTCGGCCGCGGCGGCAGCGGGGGCATCGAGGCGGCGCCGCGCCCCAGCTTCCGCGCGTTTGTGGACGAGCTCCTCAAGGTCCCTCCCGCGGCTATGAACCCCCACTGGGCTCCGCAGTCGCTGCTATGCGGGTTTGGCGAAATGCCCTATGACTTTGTCGGCCGCTTTGAGCGCCTCGCTGCCGACGCGGCGACGCTGCTGGCGCACATCGGCGCGCCGCCGGGGGTCACATTTCCGACACAGGCGGAGATTGGGTCGCCCTCGCCGCCGCTGCCAATGCCGACCAGTTGGCCCTCCACGGTGCGCCGTCTTCACTTCGGCGGGCGGTGGCAATGGCCTGCTGGCGGGTGTGTGCGGTGGCCGCCATAATTTTTGTCGCATGGGCGGCGGTGGTGCACGTGGCGAGGGGAGCGGGCGTTTGAGGGGGCGGGAGGGACGCCTTTGCCTATCGTGCCCTTCTCCGCTCCCTGGGTCTTATTTTGATGTCTGACTCGTTCCGACCTGCCCCTCCCTGCTCTCCATGTCTTCTCTGTGTCCTTTCCATGCGTTCCTTGCTCCCTTTGCCTCTATACCCCCTCTCTTTTTTTACGCGCCGGCAGGGCGGGCTGCCAGCATCCCAATGGACATTATGATTTAAGGGGCTGGGTGCCTGTTTCGTGCTCGTCAGTCTGGGGGGGGGGGCATCGGTATGCAGGCGAGCGGTCAAGAACTTAGTGGGGGTGGCCGATTGTTAGGCAGGGAAGTGGTCAAGACCACTGTACGGCACCAGAACTGGGTGCGATATGGGGGACTCTTTTTTGACGCTCCTCCCTTTACTCGCTGCTTGCCATGATTGTTCCTCTCCATCCTGCTTCTTCTGCCTGCTGTCTGCCACCTGTCCACCGCTCTGTCCACCACCTTCTCGCCACCCTCTCCCCCCTTTCTAGTAGATCACGTCGGCCTCTTCTTCCCGTGGAGGCGGGTTGGGTGGTGCGGAGTCAGTGTACTGAGCACTGGGATTTAGACATGTAAATAAAGTGGTGTCTGTCCATCAATGACCAATCCCGGACAACAGCCCAGGAGGCTTCAGAACACTCTTCTCCAGATCTCTTTTTCTCTCCGCTCCCTCATATCCTTTAGTGGGGTATCTTTGAAGGCTGGTGGCAAGACGTTTTCAAATCCTCCCTCCACGGATATCTCATCTGTCCTTTTCGCGCTTTTCAGGAAGTGCCGTGAGATGTGAGCCGCGTATGCTTGTACAATTCCCGCCCCGAGAGGGTTGCCCACAATGTGCACGCTCGTGTACGAGACCTCGACGATGCCGTGTCGAGCGTCACGTCGGGCCCTCGCGTCGCCGACGCGGCCGCCCGCACCGTCTACTGGATTGACCGATGCGTCGCGGCGCGCGCCCGGCCGGCGCGGCAGTCGCTGTTTGGGATTGTGCAGGGCGGGCTGGACCTCCGCCTCCGCGGCAAGTGCGCGGCGGCGCTCGTGGCGCGGGATCTTCCCGGCTACGCTGTCGGTGGCCTGTCGGGCGGGGAGGAGAAGGGCTCCTTTTGGCCTGCCGTCGCCGCCAGCCTGGCCGCCCCCCCGCCGGGCAAGCCCTGCTACTGTATGGGCGTTGGCTGCGCTGAGTACCTGGTCGTGTGCGTCGCACTTGGTGCCGACATGTTTGACTGCGCCTACCCGGCGCGGACGGCCCGGTTTGGCACCGACCTCGTCCCCGGGGGGCTGCTCAAGCTCCGCTCCGCGGCCTGCGCCGCCGACTTTCGGCCTGTCGACTCCACTTGCCCGTGCTCCGCGTGCACCACCTACACCCGGTCGTACCTGCACGCGCTCGCGGGGAGGGGCGGGGAGGGGGTCGCCGTGGCGGGGCAGCTGCTGACGCTCCACAACGTTGCCTACCTCACCGGCCTGATGCGCCTCGCGCAGACGGCCATCCTGGACGGGGTCTTTCCAGACTGGGTGCGCGCCTTTACGGCCGACCTCTACCCTGGGGGGGACTACCCGCAGTTGTCATCTGATGCGCTCGCGGCGGCGGGGATCCCCCTGGGGGAGTCAGGGTCTGGCGCTGCCCTGGGGGGGAACGTTGTGGTTGGGTGGGGGGATGGATTGTGGAGCAGAGAGAAAAGAGGGGGGGGAGGGATGACGGAGCACCCAGCTGTGCTCTCGGCTATCCCGCCAGGCACCCTTCCGCAACGGCGGCGGCGGCACGGCGCCCCCCGCCCGGCCCTGCCAAGGCGTCCTCACCCTGGTTGACGGGTCGCCCATACTTGTGCCGCGCCGCTTTGGCCCTTCCTTACTTTCCCCCCCTCTCCATCCTTCTCCTCTGCCCCTCACCCCCCTGTCCAATTTCCGCTTCCCCCCCGCTCGACCGATCCCTTCCGCGGGCCACGGCGGTCTCCCCCGCCGATCAGGGCGTCCCCCGTGGGCCCGAGCAGCACGCCGCCGCGGGGACCACGTCGGCCGACGCGGCCGCCGACTGCGCTGTCTTCGCCGCCGCCGTCGCTGCGGCTTCCGTTGCCGCCACGGGCGCGACTGCCGCGATGGCCGTCGCCGCGTTGGCGTCCCCGCAGGCGGCTGCGGCGTCTACTACGCGGCTACCGCCGTGGCATCTGCTTCCCACTCTTACGCTCTGTTGCCCTGCCCTCTCGCGTTGGTCGCGCCCGCCGCCGCCGCCGCCGCCGCCGCCGCCGCTGCCGCCGCCGCCGCAGCCGTCGTCGACACCACATTACCGCTACCACCGCGTTCATACCGTGGCTGCCCGCCGTGGCGCACGCGGCGTCCGACGTGGCTCGCGCCGCGGCCGACGCGTCGGCGGGCATTGGCGCCGCCCTTGCGGTCGAGTATGCGCGCCGGTCGGCCGCCGCCGACGGGGCCGTGGCGCTCCCGCTCCTCGATCGCAACCCTGACCGCCTGGCCGCGCTTCCTGCCACCGCGTCGGCTGCTGCCGCGTTGGCTGCTGCCACAGCCGCCCGTGCTGCGGCGGCGGCGGCTGCTGGCTCGAGTGTCGGTGGCGGAAAGCTGCCGCCGGCCGCCCCAGTCCTGCGCCTCCACACGGCAATCTGTGACGTGATCGCAGGCCCCGCGCCCATTGACGCGGCGGTGGACGCGGCCGAGGCGGCCCGAGGCGGCCGCCAGCAACACCGAGGGCCTGACCACCGTCATCATCAACGCCGGGGTGGGCGTGACGACGCTCCTGAAGGGCTCTTGCTGGGTGGGCGGCGCGCAGCCCATCCTCCGGGTTAACCTGCTGGGCGCCGTCGCGACGGTCGCGGCGGCGTTGCGGGTTATGAGCAGGCGCCAGTGAGGGGCGCGCTCGATGCGTCGCGCGTGCCGGGCTGTCGAATGCGCTTCTTCAAAGTATGCGCGTAAGGGGGGGGGGGGGCTGCCGCGACAGCATCTCCGACGTGA
The DNA here is from genome assembly GCA_009829735.1 of Pyropia yezoensis. Lineage (NCBI taxonomy): Eukaryota > Rhodophyta > Bangiophyceae > Bangiales > Bangiaceae > Pyropia > Pyropia yezoensis. Next base: position 19,773,119 of record CM020620.1, read on the forward strand.
GCTGGCTGGCTGCTGCCGTGGTGGTGCCGGAGTGCGGCCGCTTGGCGTGTTGTGCAGAGGGGCAGGGCGTCTGTACAAAGGGGCAGTGGCGCGGTGTTCTCGTACGAACAGTATGCGTTTTTGTTCTTCTCGCAAGCCTTTCACCGCGGCAGCGCCATGGCGCAGGCGCGGGCGCCACCGTAGGGTTGCCTCGGCGGCCACCCGCTACCAAAGAAAGAGAGGCGGTCCCCCGGGATGGTCGCGCGCCCGCGTGCGTCGTGGCGGCACGCAACCCAGATACCTAACCCTTACCGCCGCGGCCATCCCGTCAACACCCTGCTGCCTCTCTCCCACCCTTCGCCGCACGAACACACGCCCATCTCTCGCACGCCAGCTGCCCCTCGCCTTGCCACCCAATAGGTTAGATGGCCCCGAAAGATCTGGTGAAGGACTTAAGCGTGGGCATGCCCATGCCGCGCTTCCCCCCCCCAAAGCGCACGCCCAGGTTGCGCCGCCAATCTGCCATGCCGTCGGCGGCCACGGGGGAGGACCCCGGCGTTCCCTTGCCAGCCGTGCCGTCACCCCCGTCGCCGGCACCGCCCCCAACGCCAACGCCATTGTCGCCAATGCCGACGCCGTCAACGCCTCCGTTGACGCCGAGGACCCAGTCGAGGGAGCGGGCCGCGTCGTGCAGAGGCAGCCGGTTCTCCTCCTCCCCGCCCATGCCGCTGCGACCGCTGCTGCCGTTGAGACGGCTGCCGCCGCCGCCACCCCTGCTGCCGCCGACGCGGACACTCCCACCACTCCGACGGCCAAGGCCGCCGCCGCTGCCGCCGCTGCCGCCGCGGCAGCCAACACCCACACAGCCACCCATGCCGGCGGCCGGCCCCAGCACGCTTCACACCGACAGGCTGATACGGAGGTTCGCCGCGGGAGAGACCCCGCGACCGCGGTGCGACGACGGTGCTGCGGCGGTGAGAAGGGGAGAGGAAGGCCGTACGAAAAAAAACGCGGCCCAAGTCCGAGAAACCTGAATATCGAGGTTTATGCAAAACCTGGATATCGAGGTTGTGGAATCCTGGATATCGGGGTTGTGGAAGCGTTGATATCGAGGTTGTGGAAACCGGGATATCGAGGTTGTGGAAGCCTGGATATCGAGGTTGTGGAAACCGGGATATCAAGGTTGTGGAAGCCTGGATATCGAGGTTGTGGAAACCTGGATATCGAGGTTGAAGAGAGCCCCACACGGATGCCGCATGAGCAGATAGGCAAACCTGGATAAATGGCACTATGGATGGTCCATAGGAGACGTCACATCTCCGGCGGAGCATCCCCAGCCATCCGTGGCGCACGAATATCTCGTCCATTGTTCTGAGAGCCAATGAGATGACACCACTTTCCAGCCCAATTGTCCAGTCCGCTCTTTCGCCACGCTTCATATGGCGTCTGTCACTCCTGCGCGGCCACGTCAGCTGTGGCGGCCGCAGCGGCTATTAATGTGTGTGGACGGGTGTGCGGCCACAGCGGGCGGGTGTGCGGCTGCCGCGGGCGGGTGTGCGGCTGCCGCGGGCGGGTGTGCAGCCGCCGCGGGCGGGTGTGCGACTGCCGCGGGCGGGTGTGCGGCCGCCGCGGGCGGGTGTGCGGCTGCCGCGGGCGGGCGGACGGCCGCCGCGGCGGGGCGGGCGGCCGCCGCGGCGTCGGGGCCTTGATCCACCGCGGCGGCAACCAGCGCTGCAGCCCTTGTAGACGGTCGGGGGAGACGTCGCCACGCTCCACGCCCAGACAGAGCACCGCGCATAGCGGGACCTGGAGGGCTGCGCCGGGGGGGAGGGAGGATGGCACTTGCGTTGACACTTGCGAAGGAGGCGGATGAAGTGGCGGCCGGCATTGCCGGGCCTTGGACGGCCAGGGGGGGGGGGGCGCGCGCGACCGGCTGGGTGCGGCCGGGCGGAGCCCTGGTCCTAACCGAGGCTGCGTGCGGAAGGAGAGGAAAGCCGGGGAAAACAAAAAAACAGCAGGTGGGGATGGAAAAGCGGGGGGGGGGGGGGGTTGACAAGGACAGCGGTCGCCGCGTTCAACAGAACGCTCGTCAAAGCACATTCCACAAACACGTAGCAAGTAAAACTTGCCCGCAGGGCGAGAACGGATCGGGCGGAACGGAGACAGCAGTGGGGGTGAGACAAAGAACATGACATAGAAAGAGCACAGCGACGGCACTGGGGAGCCACAAAAAGGCCCACACCGCCACCCCATGGCCCATAATAAGAGGGCACAAGCGTACCCCTTCGCGGCTGCTGCTCACTGGTGGATGAGTGCTTCAGGCGAGCCATGACGGGGATGTCAAGGTGCACGGAGAGCGGCGCGCACGTGCCTGACGATACATGCCGGACATGACGCCGTCGAGACGAAGACGTCGATAAGCAGACGGCGAGTGGCCTCTACTATCTCCAGCTACGAGCACTGATGGCTACTTCTCACTTCGGACAAATCACAGTGCAACCGAGTGCGACATCTGTCCGAGAAAGAAGAAACATACACTCCTCCGACAATTACTAATGAGTTTACTTTCGTCAATGCACTCAAGGGCAACGTAGAAAACGTGTAGCAGAAACCGCCTTGAAATCGCCGGAAAAATTGATGTTGGATGCCCGGAACCGAACCCACGCCATGGTACATGTGTTAACCAAGCGTCGTGGACCACTGCGCCACGGGTTGAATCCTTGGCATGTTGCGCCAGATATGGGTTTTCAGCCCTAATCCTTACAGCACCGACCGCTGGGTATTTAATAAGTGGTGGCAGTCGCGATACTGCCACATGAAGCGCTCTCGATTGAAGAGAACCATGTGTTTGCCACCTTGCCACAGTGTGCCAACCACTGAGGCGATTGCCGCGACGTCCACATAGCGGCGTGCGCCGCCAAAGCTTAAAAAGCAGTCCATCTCGCGGCGTCGCTCCGCAATTCCAAACCGACCGGTGCGGTCGGCGGTAGACTTGACGCATTCAATGTACGCAAAAGCACTTGGCTTCTGCTCGATAAACACGAAGGCATAATGAAGAACCAGCCCGTACGTGCTCAGCTCGTACTCTTCCGCAGAGCCGTCCGGCCGCCTTCGCCTGGCTGTCGACTGGACGCGCACGCAGTTGTTCCGCCTCCTCCGCTTGTCGTCGATATGGCTCGATGGCCGGGACCCAACGAGAGCTCCACTCGGCAGTTGGAGGCGGTGTAGCAGAAGTCACCTTGAAATCGCCGGAAAAATCGATGTTGGATGCCCGGAATCGAACCCACGCCATGGAACATATGTAACCAGGCGTTGTGGACCACTGCGCCACGGGTTGAATCCTTGACATCGTGGGCCAGATATGGGGTTTTCAACCCAAATCCTTACAGCACCGATCGCTGGGTCCGTTATACGTGGCAGTCGCGATACTGCCACAGGCGGAAGTACTTCTTGGCAAAGATCGCCTCTGGAACATTACACTCAGGTTCCAATCTCAGACGAGCCTTCAAATGCAGCAGCTCTGGTCCTGTCAAATACGTCGGCGCTTCTCGTGCACGAAGAAGCACAGTGGTCGACCTGTCGTCGTGGGCGAAAAAGCTTCCTGAGCGAGGCGTCCCGTCAGGAGCGCTCGAGATGCCGGGGGCAGCGCACCACTCGTCGCCCACGAGCTGCTCCGCAAAGCTTTTCACCAGCTCGACCTTGTACTTGCGCGATACTCCCTTGGCTAAAGACGGATACGGGTGGCTCTTCGACTTGATCAGCCGGGGTAATGTGCTAATGCATCTTTCCATCGGAAACTGCCAATAAACCCAGGCGGGGCCGCATGCCCGCAGGTTTGGCACGACGTCCAGGAGAGCCGCTATAGTGGACCGACACAGGGTGGCGCGCTCCCAGCCGCCCCTGCACACGTGCGAGTAGAAGATTGTACAGAACCGCTTCAGAAGAGCATCTACTTCGAGGATATCCGCCTCGGTCAGTGCCCTCGGGCGGAAGAGAAGGCGGCAGGCCTGACAGAGGGCCATAACCATCGAAAAGCCGATCTCGGAAATGCGGTCCGACAGGACTGCCTCCCCCGTTGGTAAGATGAAAAGCATTCAATCGACGGCTTTGTAGGAGCGGAAGCGGATGCGCACGTCGCGTGGGGAGCGCGCCTGGGACGCGGGCACGGTTGCCCTGCTCGCGGCAATCTCTTGTCCGACTGCGGCGGCGTGCGCGGTTGACATGCGGGAGGGCTCGTCTTCTTGTCCTTGAATTACGATCTTGCCGAAAAATAAATTCCACAAAAACGGCATTTTGCAGAATTAAAAGCATTGTGTCGTAAGACGCCAGATCCACGCCGAGGTCCCCGATGTACTTCAGGCTCGGGTACTTCTCCCTGTCCTGCGGAGCCTGGAAGAAGAACAAAGACGGGCCTTTCACGCCGAATGATCTTCGCTCGTGCACTTGGGTCCAAGCTGAGAATCATTGCAACAACTAGCCAACTTTGAAATGCGAGTTATCGCCAAGCCTCGAATCTGTCCGTGAAAATTGTTAGAGCAACAGACGTGGCGGAGTTGAACAGACCATTTGCGACGGCCGTGCGACAGTTTGACCCTTCATGCCAGTCGCGCACGCCTGTCACGGGCTCTGCGGCGGCCTGCCTCGCCTTGGCCGTGGCTTCCACCATCCCGGGACCCAGCTGCGGATCAGCCAGCATTCCAGTCAATTACGCCGTCAAGGACCAGTGCTTCACAGTGCGTGCGGGGGCCCCGTTGTGCTTGTACCTGGCCACCCAGCTTGCATCGCAGGCAGATGTTCCTTCCGAGCCCCCGGAACAGCGCCGTACCCGTTCAGACAAGCGCGCACTTCTCACTCCTCCAGGTCGAGACTGACGTCGATAAAGGCGTCCTGCTTGTATTGTGTGCGGTAGGTCAGCAATCGACTGCTCTGGGGTAGGTAGTGTCAAACCGCGGCTTCCGTCAAGTTGTGCTCATCACACACGTGTAGGCGGCAAAGTCGTCCACCACGCTCTTGAACTGGTCCAATGGGAGGGCGACCCCGTTCACCGGCACCAGCGGTGCCTCCACGACACCACGTGGGTCAGTAAACTATACGACTCCGTATCACCCACAGACCGATGGTCAAGTGGAACGGTATAACAAAACGATCATGGGGCAACTGCGGACGTATTCGTCCGAGCACCCGCGGGAATGGGATCGCTATGTGTCCCTTTTGACGACTGCATATAATATGCAGGTACACTCGAGTACTGGGGTAGCCCCATTGACCTTCGTGAGCCCTCGGCGCTTAGAGGCCTCGAATATCGAGCGTCTTCCTCGGGTACGCGCTGCTGAAGCGAAAGAACCGGATGCCGATACGGCGGCGGTTCAATATGTGAAGGAAATGAGTAACCTAGTCCCAAAGATTAGGAAGAATTTGGATAAGGCCCAAGAAGTCTACAAACGAGCTTACGACGCAGCTATCCAAGAGGATAATGAGAATATGTCGCAAAGAGATTGGGTTTATATGAAGTCCTATGCTAAGGGGCGGACGAAAATGTCGTCTAGGGCGAAGGGACCGTATATGGTGCTACGCACTGACGGGCAACGGTTTCTCATTGAAACACCTACATGGGAACAGACTAAGAGTAGTGACAATGTGACGCGCGCTCCCCCGCCTAAGGCAGGGGATTTGGCATGGAAGCGGGCACGGGAAGCCCGGGACGCGTTCAACGAATGCCCGGAGGAGTCCCCGGGGAAGGACGTGTTCGAACAGATCGTCGCCCACCAGTGGGTCGAAGACGACGAAGGGACGCCTGACCTGGACTGCCGGGTCCGATGGTTCGATGACGGATCCGAAGGGGATACTTGGTGTAGTGGTTTTACGTACCTTAAGCGCGTAGCACCCGGAACACACAGAGAAACAACCCACCAAGAACGCGGGGAGACCGGAGAGACACTGAACCGCCGACCACCTGGCTGTACCACGCGGGGATCCGCGACGAGGACGACAGTGTTCAAGCACACGCAAGTCTGTCTTTTTGAAAGGGGGAAGCAACGGGCACCCCCACGCACACTCTTACCCCCTCTCACCCGCACCCAGCAACCCTCCACACCGGGCCACGTGCGGGCCAATCAAAACCCTCCAACATCTCCCGGGGACGCCGTCCCCCACGGATCATCCCTGCCAGCGGGGCAGGAATCTCCATGGCACGGGGAAGACGAGCCCCGCCGAACATGAGTGCCACCACTCAATATCTCCCCAGTCTCTTAATCACGCAAAATACACACTCAAAATCCAAACCCCAAATGCATCCCATCCAGGGTTATTGACCAAAAGCCAATTCCGGTCAGGGGAAAACCCCATACACTGAGAATCCCAACCTGGGCCCCAGAACCAGTGGCGACCTGGTCCCATCTCCATAGGAGGGAACCAATCGGAAGCAAGAAAAATCCCAAGGGGCCAAGCCGGCCCCATCCTCCTCACTAGGAGCGCGGGTACAGGGGTTCCTCGCGATATCTGCGAGGTCCCCCCACGTGGAGGGCCCATAGGGTTCCTACACTTCCCAGACCTCCAGGGGGTTGCGACCCGCGACCCAGAGACAGGGGGAATTCTCCCCGATGCCCATCGGGCGGTGGAGGCAGTGCCGCTTGGCAGCATGCCGTCCCCACCGCGGAATGTACCCCTTCTTAAGGGAGGGAAGGCACTCGGTCAGCGCGGCCCCATGGTTATCCCCCTGGGGGAGACAGTCGCGACGGCCCCCGTCAAACGAAGTGGAGTGAAACACGTGAGGGCACCCCCCCCTGGAACCACCTCTCGAGGGGAGGGGACGCCACAAGGATCGGGCCTGTCGCCTCTCACGGCCCTGCCCGCACTGGGTGGGGACGTGAGGGGACTGGCACTTCTAGCATAGCCAGGATCGAGGGGTAAGGGGCCTCTGGGCACCCTCCTCGGCCCCGTGTTGGGGGGCCAAGGGGTAAAAGAGGGCCACCTCTCCATCCTCTCGGGGTGGATCCGAAGCGTGAGGGGTGGCAACGGGTGCACGCCGCAAGGACGGCCACCGTTCCCTCTCGTCCGCCTTCCTCTGCTTCATCCACCATAGCCCTCAACAACCAGTTGACGGGCTCCAAGTAGGACGTCACCTCACCAGCGCCTCCACATGAGGAACTGGGCATGACGGACATGAGCTCTGTCCGTAGGTCGCCCGTGGTAAACTCCTGTAGCATGTAGAAAGCGATGCCTTCACTTATGGCATTGTCGTCACAGGCTTTTGTGAAACAACGTAGGAACTCGGAGGGGGGGAGTTCCATCCCACTCCGCTTTGTGCCCAAAAGAGTGGAGTGCATTCTTCTTGGCACAGCCCATAGCTCGGGCCTGAATAGGACCGTACGCCACCGACTTCTGTGGAGAGCGTAGGTCTCACAGTCAAAGATCCTCTGATAGCCCGGGTTGGCTACCTGGATCTTGGGCGGCACCTCACGTTGAGGGAAAAGCCGCTGAGGCAGCGGGGTGAGCTGACCCGCAGTGCCTGCCGTCTGCCGCGGCGAGCTTCGCGTAGCCACCGGCGTCTTTCAGGGGAACTCTCCTGTAAAGGGCCTGCGCCCCACCGAGAATGGCGTGGCTCCCTCGTTGGGAGTCACAGGGGTCGCCCCTAGTTCGGGGCGCCCCGGGACAGGCGTAGGGGGAAGTGTCCTCTGCGTCTGCGGGCTCGAAAGCCCCAATCCGGTCTGGACATTGAGACCATCTGGCAAACTCGCCACAATCTGATTCAGAATGGTATTCGTCATCGTGACCACCATTTCCGGCAAAGTCTGCCGCAACACATTGGTCGCCTCCCGACGGACAGTTTCCGGGGCCTGGGCGCGCGCCACGCAGGAGGCGAGGTTGGGGGTGTTGCGGGGGGGGGGGGGGGTAAATTTTGATACTGGGCCTAATAAAGTTACTTGCCGCCGTCCTCCATGGCACATGACCGGAAGGGGTGTGCAGGCACCCATCGACCCGTAGGGTGCCTCCGCCCCCCCCCCTCCGCTGGGCCGGTTTTTCGGGCCGCCCTTCCCTCCGCTGGTTGCGTGCCCCCGGCCGCCCAACCCCCCTTCCGCTGCGCCGGTGAGCCAGCACGGTAGATGGGGCCGATCCCCTGGAGCGCTTCGAGGAGGCTCTCAAGGGACTGGCAATCACGGACACGCGTACAAGAAAGAAGATTGCCCCCTTCCTAAGGGATTTCTTGGTGGCATCGCAACACCTCCAACGTGTCTTGACGCCGCTGGATGCAAGCGTGCATGCTGCGGCGAGCCGTACTAGCACGAAGCCGGACACCCCTGTGAGCAGCACCCTCTGGATTTCTGTGTTTGATTGTGTTGGGCTGTTTGACGTGGACGACTCCAACGTTGCTCGCCTCGTTGATGCGGCTTTGCGGTACATGTGGCGGAAGGAGTCGGCAGACGCGCTTATCTCTTCTGTGGGTCAGGAGGGCCAGCGCCTTGTAGCCCGATCGCGACGCTGGCTGGAGCGTCCTGGGGAGTCAGGTGGTGAGGACGCCGGGGCCGCGCGGACGACTGATGACGAGCTCCGTCCGGCACAGCTCATGACGCTGCCATCTTTGCGCGCTCAAGTTGCATTCTCTGCCGTGCGCCCACCGGTTTTTGTACCCAACGAGGCTGCGCTTTCATCTGCCAAGGCTGTGATTGTCGCCGTGGCCGCATCCCCCATCCCAGGTGCCCTCTGCCGCGTCATCGCCTTTCGTGCATGCACCGCGCTTCAGACCTTCTTGATGGCGCGTCCTGGCGTCACCGAGGCCACCATGGCGGGGGGGACCGATGCAGCAGCTGGCGTCGGGGGCGATGCGGCGGCTCCAGCCGCCAACCCAGCGCCTGGCGAAGCCGGCGGGGAAGGCGGCGGGGAAGCCCACCGGGCAGCTGGCGAGGCTGCCGGCGGGGCAGCCTGCGGGGCAGCCGGCCAGGCAACCGGCGGGGTAGCAGGCGGGGCAGCCGACCGGGCAGCCAGCAAGGCAGCCGGTGGGGTCAGCCGGCGGGGCAGCCGCCGGGGCGGCCGTCGAGGCGTCCGGCGTGGACGAAGCCGGCGGAGCGGCAGTCGAGGCAGCCGACGGGGCGGCCGATGTGGCCGCTGGCGGGGCCGCCGGCGGGGCAGCGTGTGGGAGATTGGACCAGAATTCGGTACCAATACTTTGGAGATTCGGGTCAAGTCGACCCGACCGGAAGTCGAAATTCACCCGACCCACGATGGTGAATCTCCTGACTTTTGGACGGAAATTCGACTAGGACTTCCGGCGTACTAGTGCAGGGTAATGCTGCTGGTATTTGTTTCTTGGGATTTTTGCACGGGAGCCAGACGGATTTCTACGCTTTGAGTGCTTTGCGTGTGGCATGATCTGATTGGTTTGTTTGAGTGTTCATTTTCTGAGTGTTTTGAGGGGTTGCGTGAGCGTGTGAGAAGGGTTGATAAGGAGGGACAGCAAGGCGGGGAGGGCCCACCTTTGCTGGCCAAGCAAGTAAACACCGTCTGGCTCCGACACATCTTGTTCGTGCCTTGGTGAGTGGACCCGCTCACCACACGCGAGTTCCGTGTTCGGCTGTGTGGAGGTGCTTGCTTCCAGTGTCCCAAGTTGGGATATCGGCAATACTCCTCTTCCTTCCCTGACGCGGGGCTGGTGGTTGGGAGTACTGCTACACAGCGGACAGGGCCGCCGTCAGGATAGAGGACGGGGCTGCCGGTGGGGCCGCCGACGGGGCTACTTGCGGGGCCGCAGACGGGGCCACCGTCGGGTCGACTGGTGGGATGGCAGGCGAGGTGGTCAAGAAGGCGGCAATCGGGGTAAGCGGTGGCGCTGTCGGTGGCGCAGTCGGTGGCGATGCGCCGGGGTCGATGCTGGCAGGGGCCGGCGCGGCGGGAGGCGGCACTATCGGTAACGGTGCGCCTTGGGGCGGCGGCAGCGCTGCGGAAGGTAACTTGAGCCTGTCGGCAGAGGTGGTGCATGGGGGAGCTGTCGGCGCGGCCGCGGGGTCCAGAACCGAGGCGGGCAAGGACCTTGCCGCAAGCAGCGGCAGCGACGTCGACTGCAAAAGCGCCACGACCGCTAGTGCGGTGCCTTGCTCAGGGGCCGGCAGGAAGGACGGGCCGGCAGCGGAGGGCGCGCTGGGCGATCAAGCGGCGGAGGGTGCCGGCAGCGGATCGGGAGTTGTGCTCGCCTACATGGTTGCGTACTTGCGGACCAAAGCACTTCCGACGTGGAGAAGCCCTGGGGCGGGGAAGGCGCCCTCTCCCGCTGGGACAGCGGCCAAGCCTTTCGGCGCTGTATCGGTTCACAAGAACCGCTCGCTGTGGTGCCCCCGAGTGCGAATGGTGGACATCAAGCCGGCGTCTGACGTACCAGCGCTCGCGTCCCGGCGGCTCAAGCTGGACAAGGTTGACGACGTCTTTGTCATCACCGCCATGACTGTCTTCTAGCGCAAGAGCATCGCCGAGATCGTCGCCGTGCTCCTGACGCTGTGCTCTGTCGTACCCGACACGACAACATTTACTGAGGAGACGCTGGAGGCGTCTTTTGAGGCTCGGCCGGCGCGCCGTCAGTCCCTGGTTCTGTCTGGGCCAGACGTCCAGCCTAAGAGTGCCGAAGCAGACAGCGTGCAGCGCGAGGAAATGGTCGGCGGCGGATCAGCGGTGGCAGGCGCGACGGCGGATGCGGTGGTGGGCGCCGCGCGCCCTGCCATCGATGAGACCGAAGGAGCCAGTGCTGAACAACCGGGGGGTGCTGTAGTTGCGGCGCCAGGCGACGCCGGGGTTGGCGACGCGGGGGCTCCTCGCGCTTCTGCCGCCCCCTGCGAGCCCGGCGGAGGTGGAGGTGCCTATGGTCCACCTGACGGTGCAGCCTCGGATGGCGGTGATCAGCAAGGCGGTGGTGAGGCGGGTGATGAAGGCGCGGGCACAGCCCGTGGTGGCGCGGAAGCCGATGGGGGGGGAACAGCGGCTGGTCGAGCGGCTGGTGGTGCCGGCGACGGCGTACAGGAGAACGCTAACGTTGCAGTGGAAGCCGCGTACTTCTTGCGTACGATTCGCGCCGCAGAGAAGGGTGCCGATCGGATGGACGCCCGACGCGCCTCCCGGAGCAAGGGCCCCACTGTGGCAAGCGCTGCTGCAGCCGCAGCGACCGGCTCGCGTCCTCCTTCCGGTGCAGTCAAGCGCCGCTCTCCTGCGGGTGGATCGAGTGCTCAAGCGCGGCCCAAGAGGTCCAGGACCGCCAGTGGCCGAGGAGCAGCTGGAGCTGGCCGTGGGGACACACACAAGAGCGCGGGCGCGGCTGGTGGGGGAAGCGGGGGAGACAGCGCTGTCGCAGGCGACAGAAGGAGCACGGCTCGGAGCACGGGCGGGATCACGGCTGAGAGCACGGGCGAGAGCACGGCTCGGAGCACCGCTGGGAGCACGGCTGGAATCACGGCTGGGAGCACGGCGAAGAGCGCCGCTGGGAGCGCGGGGCCGGGTGGCAGTGCGGGTGCCCTTGGAAGGGCTTTAGCAGATGACAGCGGCGGCACGGGTGGCCGCGGCAGCACAGTCGGCCGTGGAGGCGCCGCAAGCAGTGGAGATGCGGGTGGCTGTGAGGGTGTGGAGAGCAGGGGGGGTGGTTAGCTAGGGGTGAGGGTGGGGCGTGGAATGCGGCCGCGGCGGGCGGGGTGGGCGGCGTCCGACCGATTGCGTTGTCAGATTGAGATGAGCGCCGCCTTGGCCCACGTGGTAGCAACGCGGTGGTAGTTGTCCAGGTGAATTTGCTTTTCGATTTTGTGTCTCCATGTCTTTCAGTCTCGAGGCGCTCCTGTAATGCACCCTGCTTGATGTTCCTTGCATCTTTGAGAAGCATTAACCCACGCACGCACCACTGGGTGGCGCCCACTGGTAGAGGACACGTCGCTGCGGGTGCTTGACCAAGAACAAGTGTCCAGACAGTATCAAACGGCATGTGTTTGAGCGCAAAAGAGGACACCATATGCGCCGCAGGGCAACGAGCTCGTAAAGCCTTGTACCGTACAAAGTCCATCCCACATGCATGCCCACCTACCGTCAGGACATCTTGTCGAGGCATGACGCAAACTCGTCTTCGACGTCGCGCTGATTGTCGTAAAACAACGCCACACGGTGATCGGCCCGCACCCTACTGCGGGCAAACGATAGGACATGCACGCCCTCCATGAACCGCATCCTGGACAAGGCAACATACACCATCCCGTCCAAAAATCTCTAAGCCAAGTCAAGCACCGCTGCGTCCATCGAAAGCTCCTGGCAGCGATGAACGGTCACAGCCCACGCCAGCACAAGCGGGATCTGGTAGCGGCTGGCGAACGCCCCGTCGCGAGAAGCAGACCTCAGCTTCATATCAATTCGTTGAACGGTGACGACGGCCGGTCCCCGCACCGAGTCAAAACGGACAATGGGCACGCTGGCAGGGTTGCCGCCTACGCCGTGCGCTTTCGCCTTTTTGTAGCCGATGACCGTTCCCACGGTCCCATTCCGACCCTCGACTTGCCCATAGCCGACGGTAGCACAGGCCGCGACACGCGCGCCGATGCAGACCTCAAGCTTCTTGGGCGCCATCACCGAGGCGTCAAGCTGGGTGGTGACCTGCTGCTCCGTCATCTTGACGCCGATAGGGTAGTCGATGGCGTCGTAGACGACCCGTGTCGACCCGTTCATCTTCTCCAGCGTTGACAGGCCATCCAGATTGTGCGCAATCACGCGTTGGCAGTGCGGGAAAATACGCATCAAGCCCATGTCCAGAGCGACGCCAGCCTCCGCGCGCGCCTTATACGCCGACGAGCGCGAGTGGAGCAAGTCCTCCAAGTCGCTAGAGACGTCCCCAACACGTAAGCGGGATAGCATCCCGAGCAGCTTCTTGTCCTCCTGGCGCCACGCGTACCGCAGATGCAGCTGTTCATTGAGGAAGAGCCGCTTCCAGTAGACGGATTTGAATGTGTACAGGCCGCTGTTGTCGAAGTGGTCCTCATCCCCGCGCACAGGTGGAAGCTGAAAGAAGTCACCAAACGCGACATCGCGCCAGTGGATGTCTTTGTTCACCTTGGCATGCGCCATCTCGATGGAGTAGACGAGCAAGGTGAATATCCGGCTGGACACCATCGACACCTCGTCGAGCAATAGCAGAGACGTGCCCGCCAAGCGCCTCTTTGTCAGCCCGTCCATGGCGTTGTAGAGCCGCGCGGCGTCCTCCTCCTCGGCCAAAGACTCATCAAAACACCCCGCCGCCAGGCGCAGGTAGGAGTGGAGGGTGACCCCACCCGCTGCTGATGCCGCTCCAACGGTGGGTGCGACGACATGTAGCCCAACGCGGCTGCCACCGTGAGCTTGCCGGTGCTCGACAATGCACTGGCGCAGCAACGGGGACTTTCCTACCCCGCCACCACAAGTCTCGAAGAGCCCCTTCTTCCGCCGCAAGATGCTCTTCGCCAAACGCCCCATGTGGAAGGGCACAGGTTCTGCCGGTCGCGGCTTCTTGGTCGGGGGACCGAGGGAGGGAGTGGCCTGCGCGGTCGCAGGGATGGGCGCCTGATAGAGTGGTGAGCGCTGTCGGGGGAGGAGGTCCTCGTCCGTGGGCGTCAGGGAGCAGCTGGCGCTTCCTTCGCCACTTGTCGGGCTTGCCCGCTGGCTCGAAGTGGAAGCGCGCGACTTGGCCCTCGTGATGGATGCCAGCGAATCAGGTAGAGGAGAGATGTCGGTCGCAACTGACCGAGCCGCACCTAGATTGGGAAGCAATCTCCACCGCGCCGCGCGAAGTGCCCTTTCTCGTCGTGTACCACTTGTGAGGGACAAGGGAGAGGGAGCAGGGGAGGGGGGGTGAGAAGCGATGAGCGTGCAGTCGATGACAAGGCGCTACGGCCCGCAGCACCCGGGCGGTCTGTCGGCACCAGTCTCCCGGTCGTAGGGTGACGCTGGAAGACCACGGGCAGCGTCATTGAGTCCTGGATTCTGGCCAGCGACAAGATCGTGCGCTTGAGGGGGGGGGGGGGGGGGAGCGCCTCCGCTGCCTGCCGAAAGGCAGCTCGAGCCGCAGCCTCCAAGTTGACCTCAACGCCGTCGTCATCGGACAGCTCGATGACGCCGTCAGCATTCTTGACCGCAAGAGCCGCCACGGCGTCCCCCTGCTTCGCGGCCCAGGCCGTCGACACCTCGGGAGGAGGCGCCAGAAGCCACTTGGGAAGGCGAGGTGACAGCAACCACTCCTCCGCTTCGGCCACGGAGTACAGCATACGCACCATGGCAACCTCCCCGTTGAGGGCCTTGATCGTGTTGACCAGCCGAGGGATGAGCGCCGACTTGGCCTCCGCCGCCAGCTGACCGCCGGCTTGGCAGAGCAGGGCGAAGACAGGGGAGGACTGCTTCTCGTTGTCGACGACAATGATGTCCGCGTCGTCCGCCGCGACGCAGGTGCGAGCGGCCCTCGTCGGCAGCGGAGGCGGCGACGCAGGCAGCTAGGATGACGCGGCGCCGCTGTCTGCAAAAGTAGATATCAGCCCAGCATCCCTGTCCAGCGCGGTCCAGGCAACCATCAACCGAGCCAAGTCGACGGGGTCCCTTGCGCTCGACATCACACCACCCGAGCCCCAGTGCAGTGCCACGAACGGCATGGCACGCGCCTGGAGAGCCCCGGGGCGCAGCGCCTGCACTCGGTGCGTCATCGGGGGGGCGTTGGGGGGGGTGCGCCAGGCGGTGGGGGGCAGAGGCGTCGCCGGGAGTGACACTCGGTGTGGAAATGAGTGGCCGGGTGACCAGTAGCCCCTGCCAGGAGCGTGGGACCAGCGGGGAGGGCGCCAGGGGAAGCGCGACCGGGCAAAGCGCCGCGAGGAGGGACCCCGACGGTGGCCCCACGGGGGGGGGGGATCGCGAGCGCGCGCAGAAGCGCCGCGGCGGGGAGCGCGCACGCAGCGCTGGTGCCGCCGGGGAAAGTCGGTCGTGCCGCCGGGGGGGAGGAGGGGTGGTCGGGGCTGTCAGGGGAGGTGGCAACCTTGGCGACCGCCCTTGCGGCATGAAGGGGACCAAGCGTACAGTGCCACCTGCTCTTCCGAGCTGGGGAGGGGGATGAATTGGGGGGGTGGTGCAAAGGGGGGAACCGGGGAAAGCCCCTTCTCACCCTCTCGCG
The DNA here is from genome assembly GCA_009829735.1 of Pyropia yezoensis. Lineage (NCBI taxonomy): Eukaryota > Rhodophyta > Bangiophyceae > Bangiales > Bangiaceae > Pyropia > Pyropia yezoensis. The sequence continues at coordinate 19,788,234 of CM020620.1, forward strand.
CGAACGGCGCAGCCGGCGGTAGCGTCCAACGTGGGGGGAGATGACTGGGTGAAAAAGTCGGCAAAGCGTTTGGCACCCTCGACGTGGCGAGCTGATTTTCGACGGCGGAGAGGCTCCCCGACCTCCCCTCAGCCCTGCCCCGGGGACATGAGAAAAGGGGGGGGGGGGGCGCCCTATTCCTTTCGGGGGGGGGGGGGGGGGGGGGGGGCAGCACCGCCCCTGGGGCGGGGGGGGGGGGACCAGCCATGCCCCTGGGGGGGGAGGAGGAACTGGCCAGCCATGCCCCTGGGGGGGGGGGAGGGGCCGGCCAGCAATGCCCCTGGGGGGTGTAGCAGTACTCCCAACCACCAACCCCGCGTCAGGGAAGGAAGAGGAGTATTGCCGATATCCCAACTTGGGACACTGGAAGCAAGCACCTCCACACAGCCGAACACGGAACTCGCGTGTGGTGAGCGGGTCCATTCACCAAGGCACGAACAAGATGTGTCGGAGCCAGACGGTGTTTACTTGCTTGGCCAGCAAAGGTGGGCCCTCCCCGCCTTGCTGTCCCTCCTTATCAACCCTTCTCACACGCTCACGCAACCCCTCAAAACACTCAGAAAATGAACACTCAAACAAACCAATCAGATCATGCCACACGCAAAGCACTCAAAGCGTAGAAATCCGTCTGGCTCCCGTGCAAAAATCCCAAGAAACAAATACCAGCAGCATTACCCTGCACTAGTACGCCGGAAGTCCTAGTCGAATTTCCGTCCAAAAGTCAGGAGATTCACCATCGTGGGTCGGGTGAATTTCGACTTCCGGTCGGGTCGACTTGACCCGAATCTCCAAAGTATTGGTACCGAATTCTGGTCCAATCTCCCACATTTGCCCCTTCTCAAAAGTCCAGCCGTCCCGGTGGACGTCGAATCAGCTGCGAGTCGCAGTGACCGGGAGAGGAGGGTGCAATTCCCGAGTCGGGGGGCGAAGTACGGTGCATCGCTGGCGTCTAGCGTGCACCAGGGTTACGCCGGGGTTGCACTTGCGTCCGGCGGGACCCTCCGGGAGAGGCAGTCCCTCTCCGTGGGGTGCGCTCTCTGCCCAGACACTGGGTAGAGGAGCCCCCTCCACGCGAAACAGGTGTGGGGGGAAGTCATCCCCCACCTGGTTAGGGTGCTCCACAGGTGGACTCCCGTGTGGGTGCGCCCCCTAACCTGGGTGTTGACGATCCTCAGCCACATACCCCTGCTCCTCAACTGGAGGAGTAGGGCGTCGACGTTCTCACTCGGAGCGTCGACCTGCACCTGCCCCTTCAGTTGGGGTACGGTTGCTCTCGGGGGGTTCGGGTTGTACCCCCCCCTTAAGACTCCACCCTCCCGCAGCTGGCTCTCTGCGGAAGTGTCTCTCACTCTCCCCCCCCCCTTTTAAGTCAGGGTTGAGGGTTGTACGCACCCCGAGCTGGGGGTGTCGCACTCTGTCGCCGGCGGTGGTGTGTTTCCCGGCCGCCGGTGCGGGGTGGTCGTTCCCCTTCGTGTGTGTGCGGGCGGGTGTGTGTCTTCCCGTCTCCGTTCCCTCGCGTCGGCGGGTCTGTCCCTTCCCGCCGTGCGGTTGGTGTCGTCTCGGGGGGTTTGTCTTTCCCCCCCTCCGCCCCTGTGTCGGGCGCCGTCGTTGTCGTTGGGGGGTGCGGGTCGTGTCCCCCCCCCTTGGCTCTTCCCTGTCGGGGGGTGTGTCTTCCCCGTCTCCTCCCCTGCGTCGGGCGTCGTCGTTGTCGGTGGGGGTTGCGGGTCGTGTCCCCCCCCTTGTTTGTGAGGCCAAGGTCGGGTTGACCTGGTGGTCGTCAAGAAGAGGGAGCGGGTCGTGTTCCCCCCCGTGCTCAACCTCACCGAGTCGGTAAAGGTCTTCAGACGTGTTAGTCGAGGGGGTGTGGGTCGTGTCCCCCCTCTAGAGGTCATCCTCACCGAGTTGGTCAAGGATGTTTTCGAGATGGCGGGTGAGCCGAGTCGGCCGCTGTCCCCTACGCCCACGTCGCTGTCGGACAAGCGACGGGCGGGTGAGGAGGCCCTCGGGAGAGAGGAGTCTCTCAGCCGGGGGTCGGCCATGGAGACGACTCGTCCCGGGCGAGGGTCAGAGGCGGCCGCCTCGGCCGTCACTGCCCCATCACCCTCTACCGTTCCTTCGGCTGTGGTCCCACCGGGGGATGGGTCTTCCAACCCGGTGGCGGAAGGGGATGTGCCTCCCATCCCCCGCCTACCGGAGTCGCGGTTGCTACTCCCGCCGCAGCCCCGTCCTCCTGTGGGGCCCCGAGCCTGGGCGCCTCCCAAGTCAGTCGGGGAGCTTCCCGACTGCAAGCTCAAGGAGACCTACTTGGTCATTCCTGAGCCACGGCGGACCGACGTGTGGTACCGCCGGACTCGTCGGAGCCCCAACCAGGTGACTCTACCTGATGGGGTGGTCTGCGACCTACCGGCACTACTCTGCCTGGCGGACGCGCCTGAAGTCCAGGCGTTGTCAACCTCCCTCGCCATGGGGTCAGGCGACGTGGAGATCGACGACACCTGTGCGGTGGTGTCTACCGAGTGGTGTGCCCGCCCTCGTCCCTACTTGGGAGGAGAGGACGCCCACGCCCATCACGGCGTGGTGCGAGAGGAGCTCCGACTTCGGGGCTCCTGTAGCACAATAGGTATCCGTCGCACGTCCACTCTCAGGGAACACTCACCAGTGGGGATCGGCACCGTTGTCACCGGGAGGCCAAGGTTGCTGTCCTTGGAGCGCAAGCTGCGGGACCAAGATGGGAGCCCAAATGGGAGGGGTGTGTTGTTCTATCATGGCCGGCGTCGGATTCGCCGCCGGCCCCCTCGTTATAAACCCTCGGAGATACCACTTACTACCCTCCACCCCAAGATGCAAGTCCCTCTGGTCATGCGTAACTCGCGGATACCGTGACCAGTGCGAACTCCCAAATTGAAAGTTGCAGGATAGAAGTAGCCCCCCTACATTCGGGTCGCAATACGGCCATCCATATTGCTACATATCCCTCCCTTAGATTCGGCCCGTCCTCGGGTCGATCCGCATTCGTTTTCCGAATGTAAGTGGTCACGCGACCGGTTACCAGTCGGGTGGGCTTTGCGCCCTCTCGCCACAGCCACCACTTTCCGGGATGACCTCAGGGGGGTACCCCCCTCTGCATGACCCCTAAGCGATCCGTTTTCCGGACCGTTGAATTCCCGATACGGGTAGTGAGTCACGACCCCCTCTCCTGTGGGGACGAGTTGTAAGCGTATCCGCCACCAGTCATCTGGTGGTAGTGCAGCCCCACTCGCGTGAACGAGTGGGCGCGGGGCGACCCGCTTTTCGCGGGTGCGGTTGCGGGTTGACCCACCCTCAATCCTCCCGTGTGGGGCGTGGGTTCGGCCCAGGTACCTGGGTGGAGCGCGCTCGTAGCTCCGTGTGGCGCGGGTCGTCCTGCGCCCCTGGGCTGCCCCTCGTCGGGGTTTCAGTGGTTATAAGCGCGGGTACCCACGCTTCCCCGGCTCATCCCGGTTTGTCATACCGTGCTGGGTCGTAGCCGGCGACGGCTTGTGGGCCCGGGGGACCCCCGCCACCCGGGCTTTATCATGTCCGACCCCGACGAACTCGGGGAGGAGGAAGACCTCGTTGTCCCGGAGGAGATGGAGGACGACGCACCGGTCGGTCCGACCCCCCCTGGGTGCTTCCTGGCTAGTTCGTCGGACGACGACACGCCGGTGGCCGTCCGCTTGTCGGCCGGGGGACTGTCGTCTGTTTGTAGCGGCACGACGGCGCCGTCGGCTGGCGGTCGACCGCGGATGACTTCTTCTGCTCCTTCTCTTCCGGCTCCCTCTCTTCCGGCTCTCGCTCTTCCGGCTGCCCGGGTGGGGCCTGGTGCCGGCGGGGCCATGCTTCCCGACAGTGCTTCCGGCGGCGGTGGAGGCGTTTCCCTGCCAGCACTGGCGGGGCAAGGTGCTGCGGGTGCCCGTCTGCCCCTCCCTCAAGACGGGGCGAGCGTCGGAGTGGGTGGTAGTGGCGGCGCTTTGCCTGGCGTAGCGGGGCAAGACGGTGCGGGTGTCCGCTCGGCCGGCGTTCCGGCCCTCGGGGCTGTACCTATTCCCTCCCCGTCCGAGGCGGGGGCGACGTCGGCGGGTGGTGCCGGCGACGGTGCTCTACCCGCGGTGCCGCGGGCGGCAAGCGGTCAAGACGCTTCTTCTCCGATGGCGGTCGACACCGGGAGTTACTCCGGGCGGGCTCCCGCCCTCCTTCTTCCTCCCCGACCCCGGGCTTCTGCGCCGGCGCCTCTTCCTGTCGGTATCCCGCCGACGCCGGCGCTTCTTCCTGGGCCTGCTCGGGTTGCCCCTCTTGGCGGTTGCGCCGGTTCATCCGGTGGCGGAGTGGCTTCGCTTGGTGGCGGTGACGCCGCTGCGGTGGGCCACCCCCCGATGTCGGTCCCCGAGATGGTGGCTCGGGTACGTCGCCTAACCGCCCCAGAGACGATGGACTCTGGCGGTCGGATGCGGGTGGACATCCATCCGCCGGACTACCTCGGGGGTACCTCCCGTCCGGTCCCGCTGGGCTCGTCTTGGGAGCGGGAGTTGGCTCGGCTGGTCGCCCAGCCGGGCGCCTTTCGCGTCGAGCATCATTGGGTTCTGAGTCAGCCGGATGACAGGCATGCTCAACTCTGGCGTGCCCGTGTCGGGCGGCCTGAGGTTGCCCTCCATCCCGCTTTCGGGGTGTGCGACTTGGTCGCTCTCGCGCTGCCGCGGGAGGTGGATTACTCCGCTCGTGCCCGTGAAGTCGCTGCTTCGCAGGCCCCCGTGGCGTTCGGGCGGGCTGTGCCTGGGACCAACCAGTATCCCGGTTTGGATTACTACCCGGGGGACCCCCCGTATCTGTGGCTGACGCCAGCCTTCCCGCCCATGGCTGGGCTGAAGTCGGCGTCAAGCTGGCGTCGTAACCATGGTGTCATGGCGGACCCGTTCCGCACTGATATCACGTGCGCGTTGCAGACCAGTAACGGTCGTGCCCCAGTGTACACTCTGTTGCGCCCGCCTGGGTGGAAAGAGGGGTGGGAGCCCGCCCCGGCTTTCCGGTTTGACACCGGTCCCTGCCTCCGTTACTTCGGGAGTGTGTTGGCCTCCCGGCCTACGCATGCGCTGCAGGGTGTCTTCACCTTGGAGGTTACCCTCGGCCAGGTCTCTTCCTTCCTGCTGTCGGCTCGCCGACAGGGCCGCCTGTTCCATCTTCCGACGGGCGTCCGTCGGCACCTTGGGTAGATAGGCGTTACCGCAATTGCGGAAGGGACGGGTCTCGCCCGTGAGTTGGCGGCGCCGGTGGCCGTTCACGATGCCGTGAACTGGTCGGCGGTGGCAACCTTGCCCCCGTTTCGGGACCCGCAGTCGGGAACGCTCCCGCTGCCTCGCCACTCACTCCGTGTCCGCCGAGTTATCTCGGGGGAGGATGGATACCAAGGATGGGCGTCCACCGAGTCGGTTCCTGACCTGGGTATTCCCGTGGTCCTTCCTGACCCTTTCCAGGAGATGACCCCCTGGTTCGGTAGCCCGACCCCTGTGGGTCGCCGTCGCCGTGAGTGGGACTCCACCGGTGGGGGCCGTGAGACGTATCGTCGTCGTGCAGAGTTCCGCCGGGTTACCGGTGGCCGTTATGCTCCGGAGTCCGGTTCTTCTTCGCGCCCGTACCGTGCGCCTTACCCGGCACCGCCGGCTCCGGTGGTGGCTGTGTCTTCACAGCCGGCCCTGACTCCAGTCCCTCCGGTTGCGCCGGTGGCTTCGACGGGTCCCGTCGTGCCTGACGGGGGTACCCGGTTGTGGTATGAGGGCGTGTCCGCCCTTATCTCTCGTGAGTTTTCGGGGGCGCCCCCGGTTAGCTGAGGGGATTTCCCCCCTGGTGGTGCGGTGGTTGGCACGGCGCGTTGCCTCGAATGGGTGCTCAGCCGCCTCCAGATGGCTCTGGAATCTGTAGAGGCTGGTCACAGCACTCTGCTGGAGCTCTGCACTGAGGTAACTCAGGCGATTGACCGGCGTGAGGTAGCCGACCGCTGGAGCTCGGAAGTGTACGCAACGACGCGTGACTGGCCCCCTTCCGCTGGCGGGGGTTACCCCGATTGATGGTTGTGGGTCTGAGGGTGAGGGACCCGGTGACCCTTATGGTGGCCGGGTATTAGTGAGTATAAACTCATCCCCCTCGGGGGCTTTGCTTGCCTCTGTTTCTTGCTCTGAGGGATACCCCTTCTGGCTGAGTGGTGCCTTGCCCCTCGTCCACCTTGTTCCGGTTGGTCAGTACTTGGGGAGGTCATCCTCCCGTGTAAGCTTCCGATTACTTCGATATTATCAGAGTTACTTTACCCTTTGAGTTATCTTATGGGGTTCGGTGTCCACTTAGTTACCTAAGCTTGGCCTGACTTAGTAACCTAAATCTGCCTTGACTTAGTAACCTAAGTCTGCCTTGACTTAGTAACCTAATTCTGCCTTAACTTAGTAACCTAAGTCTGCCTTAACTTAGTAACCTAAGTCTGCCTCAACTTAGTAACCTAAGTCTGCCTTAACTTAGTAACCTGAGTCTGCCTCAACTTAGTAACCTAAGTCTGGCTTATCCATGTCACACCCTACTTAGTATGTCAAAGCTCCACCCCCCAACAGCCGAAGTCGGTGTCGGTTTGGTTGTTACAATAGGCGGTGTCGCCTCATGTAAGGCATGAGGAGTTGGCGGGGTATATTTGCTGCTTGTTCCCAGGTGGGTGAGTCGTACCCGACCCACATTACCTTCACGTACCAGGTCTCTGGTAGGTCCGGGTCGGTATGGCCGACGATGCTTTCCACCTGGTATGGTATTCCATCCGGGCCCACCGGGTCTTCTGATCGGTGGGTGGTAAGAGCTTCATGTAGCAACTCCGCCGGTACCGGCTGAGGATGTTCCGGCTTCGGTGCCGGTGTGACATCGTTAATACTGATGCGTTGTACCTCCGTATCGGAGTGGAGGATAACAGAGTGGTCATCTCTGTGAAGGATCTGGAACGGTCCCTTGACCGGTTGCATGAGGTTGTTCCCTCGGAACTTCTGGTGTCTGATGTAGACCCAATCACCTGTCATCGGGGCTGCGTTGCGCATCCGTAGTCGGGCGTCGAAGTTCTTCTTGTACCGAAGTTGAGTTCGATCAAGGGCACCCTTGAGCTTAGGTATCATCCACGATAGCTGGGACAACTAAGCGAGGTGGATCCGTTCGGCCGGTCGGCCCTTTGGTACGTCATACCGAGTACACCTGCCCGGAGGCAGCGTCAGGTTACCGACGCCCATTGGCATGACCCACTCTAGTGGTGCGATGTTCGTGCTTCGGTGTGGCCTGGCATTATATGCCAGGGTGAGTACGGACAGGAGCCTGTCCCAAGTGTTTGTGTGCTCTGCCACATAGCATTGGAGCATCTTGACGATGGTGCGGTTGAACCGCTCCTCTTGCCCGTTGGTTTGCGGGTGGTAGTCGGATGCCCGACGTGGTTCGATACCGAACATGCCCATGACCTTCGTGCAGAAGGCTGACGTCAGGCTTGCCCCGTTGTCGGAGAGGAGTTGCTTCATGACTCCGTATGCACTGATCCAGTGGTCAACCACTGCGTTCATGATGGTGTATGCCGTATCATCCGGGATGGCGGTTGCCCGTGACAGTTTGGTGAAGCGGTCAGACATGACCAGGATGTATCGGTTCCCTTCTTCCGTTACCGGAAGCGGCCCGAGTATGTCGATGGCGACTTGCTCGTTTGGCCCATCGGGTGGGAATTGTTTCATGAACACACGGGCGCGGGGGGGGGGCGGCGGCCGCGCGCGGAGGGCCGCGGACCGCGCGCTTTTCTTTTGGCCACTACTTTACGGGTGACCGACCGCGACGCGGACGCCGCCGTGCGGTGGTGGTGACGACGAGGGGGGGTGCGGCGGGCAGGCTGCCGTTGTGACGGAGGTGGGGGGGGGGCAGGTCGTTGGCAGTGCGGCTGGCCGCCCGCCCCCGCGCCGCCCCTGTCCCACGCGCACCCACAGTCAGCCCTACTGCCCAGCAGGAGCGGCGGGGAGGGACGAGGGCGGATGATGGGAATGGCCACCCGCCGGCAATGCGAAACGGGGGCGGAGCGCCGCGCGGGCGCGCGACCGGGCTCCTCCCCCCTTAACGCCCGCCCCCGCTATACACCGGCAACGGCACGGACGCTCAAGGGCCCCCCACCGCGGCGACCGCGGCGGCGGCGGCGGCCACGCCGCCGCCCCCGGGCGGCCGCCCCCTGGCCGACGCGGCGACCGGCGGCACGGCGGGAGGGCTTAGCGCCGCCGCCGCCACCGCCGCCGCCTGCTGGCCAGGTGGTGGCGGTGGTGGCGGCGGCGGCTGGCGCGGGCGGCGACGTCGTCGACGCCGCTCTCGGCGGGGTGCCATCGCCAGTGGCGGCACGTCTGGCACGTCGTGCACGACCAGGGTGACGCGGGCACCCCCCCCCGCGCCGCCCTTCCCCCCCCGTGACGCCCGCTCCCCCCCGCTGTGCCGCCGCGCCGCCGCCACCCCGCCCCACCGCCGCCACCGACAACAGCAGCGCAAACGCGACGGCGAGAGCTCCCCTGCCAGCCGCCCCCCCCCCTCCCCCCCGTCCCATGGACACGTCGGGCAGCGTCCGGGCGGGCGGCGCATCCGACGGCGGCCATCCCCCCCCCACCCCCCCAACGACCACCACAGCGTCCAACCGCCCGCCCCCCTCTGATACCGCCGCCTCCCCATTGCCTGCCACAATGGGCGGCGACGGCGGTACGGCGACTGCCGCCCCCACCGCCGCCGCGGCGGGGGGCCCCAGCGGCGGCACCGCGACCGGCGAGCCGCCCGTCCCGAATAGCGACGCCATGTCCCAGTTGCACAGTGGGCAGGTGCCGGCTCCGCGGCGGAGCCACCGCCGCAGGCACCCGCGGTGGAACACGTGGTCGGCTGAGCAGGGGAGCGCCACCCACCGGGCGGTCGTCGTCGAGCTGCAACCCTCACCCTCACCACCCCCACCGCCACCACCCCCACCCCCCCCCCACCCCCACCACCCCCATCGGCGGCCGTCGGCGACGCCCCCCCCGCCCCCCGCCCTCCTCCAGGCAGATACATAAACAATAGTAGTCGTCGCCGCCGCCGCCCTCGCTGCTGCTCACCCCCCCCGTCGTCGAGCCTCTCACACGTCAGCCCGGGCACGCCCCCCCCCCTCCGCTCCCCCCCCACCACCACCGCCGCGGGCTCTCCGGCGCCCACCCCGCCGGCGGCGACGGCGGCCGCCCCCCACCCGAGCCGCCACCCCCACCCCCAAACCGGCGGCGGCGGACGCGGCGCAGCTCGTACGTACTCACCACGTGCCGCACCTGCGCCGACGTCAGCCCCACCCGCACGCGCTGCCCCCCCTCCCCCCCCACCTCGGGCGGCGGCGGCACACCTTCCGCCCCGCCGTCCCCCCCCCCCCCCCCCCCCGAAGCGGCAGCCGCCATCACGGCTCCCTCCCCCCCCGGGCGGCCGCGCTGCCCACAACCCCCCCATCGCGTCCCCCCCCTGCCCCGCCCCCGGCTCCCGAACCGCCGCGGTGCACAGCGCCGCGAGCACCCCGGCCGCCGCCACAGCGACGGCTGACGACGCGAGCGCCGCGTGCAGGCGGTCGCGGCGGGGGCGCGGGTGCGCCGCGGGGGGAGGGGTCAGCGCCACGCCGCCGGGCGTCCACAGGAGGGACGGGAGGGGGGCGAGCGACGACGCTGCCGAGCCGGCGCCCACAGGGAGAGATGGGAGCGCTGTGCCGCCGCCGCTGCCGCTGCGGCCGCCATCCACCCAGCACATCTCCCACCTCGGCAGCGGCTCGACGCCGGTAAATGCGTCGACGATGGCATTCGCGGCAGCGGCCGTGTATGTGTAGGCGCCGCCGGGGGCGCAGACGGCAACGAGCGTCGCGGCGGCGGCGGCGGCGGCGGCGGCGGGGCCGCCCGCCACGGCATGGCCGCTGAGGTTGGCGACGAGGAATTCGAAGCGGTATGCGGCGGGCGCAGGGGGGGCTGCAGCGCGGGCGGCAAGACCGGGTCCGCCTCTGTGACGGCGGCTGGTGCGGCGTCGGCCGCCGTCGCTGCAGCTGCCGCCGCCTCTGCCGCCGCGTCGGCCGCCGCGTTGGCCGCCGCCGCGGCGGGTGCGGCCGGCTGCGCGGGGACGCGCACGGCGGCGACGTAGAAGCGAGCCGCCCGCCAAGCGGCCGCCCCCCCCGCGTCGGCGTACGCCAACCGGTTGCTGACGATTGACGCGAGGGCCACGACAAAGATGGCGGTAGCTGGGAGGAAGAGGAAGCCACGGCGGGCGGCGGGGGTGCGCCACCAGCGGGGGAGGCGCCGGGGCGGAGGGGGAGGGAGGGGGGGGGGTGGCGGGGGGGGCGCCGGGGCGGGGGGGGAGGAGTGGGAGGGGGGGCGGGGGGGGCGACCGCGCCGTCGCTGCCGCAGCCGCCGCCGCCGCCGCCGCCGCCGCCGCCGCCGCCGCCGCCGCCGCCGCCACCGCCGCCGCCGCTGCCGCGGCCGCCGCCGCCCGCCGCTGCCGCGGCCGCCGCCGCCCGCCCCTGCTGCTGCCGCTGCAGCCGCCGCCGCCGCCGCTGCCCCCACCGCTGCTTCCGCACGCCTCTGCTGCCGCGGCCGCCGCCGCGACCGCCGCCGCCGCGGCCGTGGCCGCCGCCCCCACGTCCGCCGCCGCGGCCGGCGTGGGCGATGCCGCCGCCGCCGCCGCTTTCCTCGCCGCCGCCGCCGCCCGCCCCTGCCGCCGCGGCGGCCGCCGCGGCCGCCGCCGCCGCCACCACCGCCGCCGCCGCCGCTGCCGCCCGCCCTGGCTGCCACAACTGCCGCCGCCCTCGCCGCCGCCGCCGCCGCCGCCGCCGCCCCCGCCACCGCCGCCGCCGCCGCCGCCCCCGCCACCGCCGCCGCCGCTGCCGCTCGCCCTGGCTGCCACAACTGCCGCCGCCCTCGCCGCCCCCACCGCCGCCGCCGCCCCCGCCCCCGCTGCTGCAGCCGCCGGCCCCTGCTGCCACGGCCGCCGCGGCCGCCGGCGCGGCGGCCGCCGCCGCCGCTGCCGCCGCATCTTCCTTCGCGGCCCGCCCCTGCCGCCGCGGCCGCGGCCGTCGCCGCCGCCGCTGCCGCCGCCACCGCCAGCCGTGCCGCGAAGTGCGACTGTCGGCTGTCTCCGCGTGGGGGGGGGACGGCTGGCCGCCGGCCGGGCGGCCGCGCGGGCGGGCGGGCGGGCGGGAAGGCGGGCGGGCGGGCGGGCGTCGCCCCCGCCCCGCACCGGTGGCGGCGGCGGTCGCCCGTTCGGCCGACCGGCCGCCGCCGCCGCTGCCGCCGCCGCCGCCGCTGCGTGCCGCGCCGGCTGTGGGGAGGGGGCGTCCGCGCCGCGGCCGGCCGCCGGCCGCCATGCTCGGCGGCCCACCGGCGCTGGCGCTCGCCGGAATGCCGTGCACCGCACACTCAGCCGCCCGGTCCGCACGCGACGAGCACGGGTCGACGGCTGGGGCGGGAGGGAGGGGGGGGGGGTTAAAAGCTGTGGGGGCAGTGGGGATGGTACGGAGGGGGGGGGGGGTACGGCCGGGGGCAGGGTCAAAATGTGCGGGGGGGCGGTAGACCACGCCATTAGGGGCAACGGGGTCGGCGTGGATGGGGGGAGGGGGTGCGAATGCGGGGGGGGGAGGTACGGAGGAGGTGGGGCGCGCGGTGAACGGGGGGTGTTGTCGCCGGGCGGGATGACGGATGCCGGGCAGGATGACGAGCACCTTGTTCCCGGGCGGGATGAGGGATGCCGGGCAGGATGACGAGGAGCTTGTTCCCGCGTTTTGCCCCCTTCCTGCTCGTGTCCCGCCAACAACTGGTCGGAGGTCGGAATTTGAGAAGTTCCCGCCGGAGTCCTACGTACTGATCGGGATCTGAACCAGGACCCAACATAGTTCACCATACTTACAAGCCGATCGACCTGGGACCCCGGATCCCCACGATCGCAGCCCACTATCGGGGGTCCCACGCGCTACCATGTGCACACTCCCAACGTGCGCGAGGCGCCGGAGAGCAGCAGTCGGCCAATCACGCGAGCTGATGCCATGGAACGTTTACCTTCCCAGCAGCGCATTTAACGGTCGATCTCTCGCACACGGAACAAAGTTCTGAAAAGAACGCTCTCCGCACGTCCCCCGGAACCACTCTAATATTGACCTTCCCGCTTCCAAGCCACAGTTAGCACATGGGCCCCAACGAGCGCCCGAGACATGCAACTCTTTCCGAAAAGGATGGCGCCAGTTGAGGGCCATCAGTTGCCGGTGCCCTCAAGGTGCTGCTGACGGGGGGTCTCTCCATTGTCAAGTGCCATGGGAGCGCGCGACTGCGTGATCGCGCAAGGCCGTGTCAGCATGCTCTGTCAGCATGCCAGCCATGGACCCCTCCACAAGGGGTCTGCCTCCCGGGCCCGAGCTGAGAAGATTCTCGATGAATCTTTTTTCTGCAACGTACCATATGTACCTAGCGCAGTGGCTGCTAAAGGGTGTTCACTGAATCCTTGTTTTTCCGCTGTAATCCTTGTTTGCACAAAAATCTGTGCGCGCTCATGACGCGTTAGGCCGAGGTTTTTCGTGCTCTTCTCAACAGACGCTTCACGCCCAGGTTCGACACGAGTAAACGCGACGTACCGCACTGCAAAAGAAGCGCCGTTCCGAGGGGAAGGTTGTGGTGCTACGGGAACAGCGTTTACTCGTGTCGTACGCCTTGCGCACCTCATTGAAAAAAGTGATGAAGATATCTGTTCTAGACGACAGCGGCTGTTACCGACCGACGGTTGCCTGCTGGCGATGACAGTACAGATCAGGCCGGAGTTAAACTTTTTCGTCGTTGCAGCACTCAAGACTATCAAGCGGCTGGGTTAATACCTGGAGATCATGTCCCCGTGACGAAGAACGACCAGCGCAGCCCTCCGTTGCTCGTGGGAACAACTGTTTCTCAGATCTTGCTGTTGCACGAGGGGTGCACGGCTTGCTGATCGCGAAATGTCAACGGTGTCGGATCTAGATCCCCCTTGCACGAGAACCCCGCTTAGCATGCACTGCGTAGGCGAGCGTATGCAGTTGATAGTGGGTGTTGATCTGCACTACAGGGTACTAGACTGTTCAAAAACAGTGAGGCCCAACGGTTCGTTCCACCAAGCTATCGAAGACTTCAAGCATTGAGTTAGTAGATAGAACTGATGGCCTCGAGGAAGAAAGGCGTTTCCTGAATGTATACTTGGCAAGAGTCTCCTGATGGGCACAAAAGCAGCCTTTTCAATATTGTTGAACCGCTTCTTGAACTATTCGGCCCTCGCTCCAAAAATGTGCTGGCATCAATTCTTAGAGTCTCACGACTCGGTTCTCAGAACAGTTCTCAGAATAGTTCTGAGAATCTGTCGGGTATGGGTTTTGGGAATCTTCTGAAGGCACTCCTGCCAAATCGACGTCTCAGGGTCTTGTCCGAACAGTTTGACAACGTTACAGAAAGAATCATGTTGATAATTCAAGAAAAGCAACAATGGTCCTGCTGTTGGAGAGGATTGATAAAAAAAAAAGGAGGGCTTCATCGCTGCTTGTCAACGACGCCCCATAAACCATTAGTGCCTTGCCTATGGCGTCGGCGATCAGGATTGATGACAGTTGAGAAAAGCGCATCACTTACGGACGTGTTGTTCCCCCGATTGTTGTGCGATGATCTGCGCTTGTATCTATGTATGGAAGTGACATCTGCACCAAAGGTGCTGTGCTTTCAATTTATTCATGTGGTTCACGAACACGGTGTGGATCGGCACTCAGATATGCGTCCTTCTGTCCTGACTCCCAGCGAAGGGCGGGCAATACAGTTCAGAGCGAATATTGCATATCATCCCACTCGTGCGACGTTCGCGCGAATTTGTCATTCATATGATTTCATGTTTGAGCGAGAGAAAAGATAACCAACTGCACATAACAAAACGTAACTGAGTGAGAACAATGAACAAAATACAAGCGAATAGAAGGCACGGTACGATGTATCTCATGCAACCCTACATTACCGCATAAACTGTGCCTTTTTTGTACCCAAACATGAATGTTTTTGTTCGCAATGCTTCGGCAATTAGTCCGCGCGCGAACGCAGCCTTCAGAGGCTTGTTGCATCTAAGTATGTTGCTGCTGTGGTAACGCACGCGACGCACTGTGCTCTGCTGACGTGAGACGAAATGTGCGGTTTTCGTGTTGCTTTTCGACCCGAGAGGTCCACCGCAGGTGCCCCAGGCAGCTGTGCTTCTATTCTGTACAGACACGTTGTTTGAACCTTCGAATTTCCTGATAGTTTGAGCATGTGCCATATTTGCACCCGACAGTGTGTCCGAGTAAATGGCTCGACCGAAGACGCTCTGAACCATACTGGGGGTGTCCTCTATCCACCCATTTGCCCTGTTTTAGATCGCGAGAACCAGCAGTCACTAGGGGAAGGAAAGAAAACAGGGGGATACGAGCCGCGTGGTCACAGCTAGCCGGCGGCCGAGCACTCCGTGGACGCTGTGGGGTGCGAAACACGAGGGGTACGAGCGCTTAAGGCATCCCCGCCTCCCCCCCATGAAGTGGAGGGACCGCGGACGCCGCTGGCAACAATTAAGTGCACACTTTTATGGTGATACACGGTGGACTGCTGTTGGGAGTGCCGTCGGGTGCAGGTGTTGGGGAAGGTCGGCGAGGTGGGGAGCCAGGTGCCAACAAAGGTGCAGTGGCATTGCACACTCGCCTGATGTGGCGCAAAGACCTGGGAGAGGCAAGTGAAGCGCTTGTTCAACCACTGACGGGGGCTACATGTTGCCAGCTGGACGAGTCGTAAGAACGACGTAGTAGATCAATTACTAGTTAAACACGGTGAGAAGTGTGAAACGTTCTCTGAACAATTCTCAGACCTGTTCCTGAGCTCGTGGCAGAATCATCATGGGATCCGCGACCATATCCCCGAAGGCATTCGAGGGCAAAACCATGTAGTATCTCAAAATCCGTTCCTGGACAATTCCGAGATCTAGCAGCGTATTTTGCGACATCTTTTGTGACGTGAGAAATTTCAAAGGATTCCGCTGTGTTCCAGGACATTATCCCTTCATTATGTTGGATTGTAGTATTGATCCTGTTGTCAAGATTCGTTCCTGAAGGTCCCAGCAATCAAGGCTTGGTAAAGCATTCCTCGTACCACTTTACCGAGAAAATACCGAGATCTGTATCGAGATCTGTACCTGCTGAAAGCATCTATTATTAATCGTTTGCAATCTTCCGGGGCCTGCATCTCGAACCCAGTTTCCGAAAAAAATGAGTCATGTTTAGGGTGTTTTCTTCTAAATTCTGTTTTGGAAATAGAAGAAAGACTCAGGAGCTATCAGCGCACGGGATGCGCGTCAGCGACTGACCCCTCGACGGATTGCATCCCCAGGGGGAATTCGTTCTTGCTTGTTCTGAGCTCTTCAAAGGGATAAGTGGTCCTGCCAAGCACTCCTCGGTAGTGTTTGCTGGCAGTGAGAATACTCAGGTGTCGAGGAGGAGAATATGACACATTGTGGCTATCTGTACGAGAAAACGATTGGTCTTTCGAGAAGTTGTTTTCAAGAAATGGAGTGCCTGGATTGATGGTAGATGGCTTTGCAGATTGTGAGTATTGTTTTTTCTAATTTTTGCCGATTCCGAAAAGAAATGACAACGCATGAACAACTGTGAGAGCTAGTCGCGCGCTGGCGGACGAGTGCGAGACAATAACGTGCTGCACTGCCGAATCGCCAGAAGCTGATGATTGACGTCAGGCACAGTGCGTCTCGTCCCGATGGCTGATTGACCGGAGCGATGTTCTTCTCCCGGGACGACTTTTATACAATGCTATCGTCCCAACTATTTCAGTTTTCCGAATTTTGTTCCATGTGGATAAGAGCAAGAGCAAGTGCGCCAGAGCAAGAACAAATTGCATGCTGGCAGCGAAAGACTCACCAATAGCGTGCTGCAGCACCTTTGTGGAAATAGGCTGATGATTGGCTAGAGCCACAACGGCCCTTGCAAGAAACGCTGGCTGGTCAAAACACTCTTTTTTTTGTCGAATCTCGCCGGTTCGCCCGGCATCTCAGGTCATCTCTGTCAAGAACAGTGTGAACCGCTCAGCCGGTGCCTGTTCTCCCCTCGAAGAGCTCAGAAATCCCGAGAAAATTCCATGTCACACTGTTCCTACAACAACGGACCCCCATGTTGCAGAGCAGTCATTGGCCAGAGAGGCAACGTCTGAGTCATACCATTGGTCAGATACAGGTTGTTCTTACTTGTCCATAAGAGACAAAATTGGGCAAACTGCAGCATGCCAGTCAGCTCAAAGACAAGAGACAACAGTGGTCGACCAATGGTGTGCCTAAAATCTCTGGCAGTCTCGCATCAGATCTGTCGTTGTGCAAGCAGGGCAGCCGGAGACTTCGACCGATTTCTGAGCTGATCGACAAGAGAACCGGCAGCGGCTGGTGTTTCCGAACTGCGATTTCCTGAGGCTCGCCTGAGATCGAGGCTGAAAAGGGAAAGTCAGGAAAAAAACGACCGTATTCAGGACCTGCAGCCAATCGCATATTCTGGGATCTAAGAGACTTTGCATTACTGCGCAGGTCTCATGCTGTTCTCGACTGTCATTTGCCGGTACGCTGTCAGCCACCAGTTGTTGTGCAGTTGTACCGTACGTCCTTATGCACAACCGCCAAATTTGGGACTTTTACATTAATTCATTGTTGTTGTCCCAGTTTTGGCCGACATGGACAAGAACATCAGTGCCATCCAAGAGTGTATCATGCATTGATGGTGCCGGATACAGCCGTCAAGCTAATGGGCTGTTGTGCAGCAACGTGGTTGTTCTTTTCCACATCGGGCAAATTGGGTGAACAGCAATATTATGCACTAGCGTTACTCACGACTGTCTTCAGAGAAACCAGCCGAGATGGGAGAAAACTCCGACGCGATCAGACGAGAGAGCAACAGGTCTGGATCAATATGTGGCAAATATACGGATAAAACCGCAGCAGAAAGAGCTCGTCGAAATGCATCGACAGTTATGAGCTGTGGGTGTATGACATGACACGTTCGCCATGTACGGCCCTCCGACCCAGTCCGCTATAGTGCGTCCCGTAAACTGACAGTCCAACGGAACTACTCGGAAGTACTCTCGATCGAGATTTCACCCGTTGAAGGTGTTCTCGGTGCGGATCTAGGTATCAATTGTGGGTGCTGGGCGACCCAGGATCCACCCACAGCTGACCCAGATCCATGCCTGGTGAAAGTATCTTACTTCGGAGTCGTTTTCATGTTCGAGACACTGCGAGTGTGCCCACGTGCCCACGTGGACTCGAACCTGCCATCAAGGCCATAGCTTCGAACGATCCTCCAGCATTTCGAGCCCCCTGGAAGGCCCTGGAGTCCGCTGGAGTCATAGACTCCGCCAGGAAAGACGGCGTGCGTTGCCCCTCCGCTCCGTCATGGTCACTCTGCGGGCTGCCGCCCCGCGTCACCCGGCACTGTGGAGGGCTGCGGACTCCACGGTCGCCAGTCGCTGGTGCTGCGTTGGTCACTGCCGCCGTACAGTACGCGTCGATGCGGCCAAGCCGGACGGTTCGAGATGGCCACAGCCGCGAGAATAGGATAAAGCCTCCCAGCTGTGCCCTGCTCTTTACCGCCCCGAGATTGTCAACCTCGTCTCACCCCATGCGCACCCACTTCGTTACCCACTACCACACCCTCCTACTATCTGCCCCGGCCGCCGGTCGCGTGCATCGCAAGACTCTACCACGGCATCACCCTCACTCCCGACGCCGTAATCTCCTCTCCTCCACCATGGCGTTTGTCGTCACTGCCGTCGGCCTTGGCGCGCCCGCGGCGCGACAGCTGGGGCGGGCCTCCACGACCGTCACAGAGGGCCCTCCACTGGCAGTCGCGGCCACCCCACGCATGACCTTCCGCGGCGGCTACCCGTCTGCAGATGCGCAGCGAGAGGCGTGGCGCCGGCGCGCCGCGAATCGCTCGGCGGCGGCTGGCGGCCAGCCACAGCGTCGACCAGAGGGCCCGTCGCAGGCGGAGCTGATGGACGCCGTGTCGGGCATGGCGGCCGAGTTTATGCGCAACTACAGCGCGTTTGGTGGTCCGCTGGCGGCCGGCCGCTGCGGCCCGCCGGCCGGGCAGGCGACCGGTGGACGGGGTGCCCGGCAGCAGCAGCGGCAGCAGGGGCGGCAGCAGCAGCAGCAGCAAGTGGACTGGGTGCCGCGGGCCGAGCGGGCCGAGACGCCCACGTCGTACATTTATCGGCTGGAGCTGCCGGGTGTCGGGCGGAACGTCAAAAGCGAGCTCAAGGCCACCGACCGGGTCATTGTGGTGAGCGGCGAGAAGGTGCGGCCGTCCGAGACCGCCAACGCGTCCGCAGACGCGGCGGCCCCCACCTCCAAAGTGGACGTGCGCAACTGCCGAAGTGAGCTCGCCTACGGCTCCTTCTCTCGCACGCTGCGCCTGCCTGCTGACGCGGACGTCGAGGCCAAGGACCAGATCCGGGCGGCCGTCAAGGATGGTGTGCTGACGGTGGCTGTGCCCAAGGTCAAGGTGGAGCCAGAACCGCCTGCGGAGGAGCCAGTGGAGATCCCCATCATGTAGATACCCGCTGGCACCAGGTGTTGGCGGACACCCTCACCATGCATAGATAGGCGGCTGGCCAGCGTGCAACCCGCCAAGGAGACGAGTAGAGGGGGTCGGATATGCGAGGCTTTTTGATCGCTTTGTTCTACTGATGCAAACGGAAGTCTCTGTGAGCTCTTCTCTTTCCTGCAGGCTCTTCATTCGTTCACTCGAGCACCTACAGTATTCTTTCATGTGCCTATCTGAGGTCCTCAGCTGTGCCTCCATGCACGGCCCATCGCAGCGAAAGGAAACACACATGGTCACACCGCAGTTGCGTACATACAGTGGAACTGTCAATAAAGACAGGCAGCCGTTCGCACCCAGGCAGGGATGGGGGGAACTTGCCCATGCACCACTGTCGGGCCATTGGCGGTGTCTTGCAGTTGGCTGGAGGGCGTGACCGTGCAGATGTCCTAAAAGCGTCGCGTCGGGTGGACGAGGTCGGTGCGGGGATGGGTAGGGCGGCACGGGGTGGAGAACGCAGACGTCGTGCGTTCACGGGGGAACTGTGGACGGTGCGGGGAGGCGGGAGGCGGTGCATGTACTGTGTATGTATGTACAGTACAGGAGAAGGAGGGGGGAAGGGGCCATGACGGAGGTGGGGGTGGACGTGGACTGACTCTCCGCCAACTCGCACCGGGGTGGATAAGGCGCGCCGAGGCACAGTAGCGGGAGGCATGCTCGACGAGATTTTGCCTCTTTGTGACATTCTTCGTCAGCTGTGTGTTTCGCTCGAAGCGGAATGCCCGGTGCCCAGTTTTCATAGTTCGGATGTGCTGAAACCACCCCCCATCGCATCGGCCGCTACCCGTTGACTGGCCCTTGTCCACCCCCTCCCTCTACGCAGCACGAGCGGCGCGTCGCGGGCGCGGCGGACGGGCCGACCGCCCCTGGCCGAGACGCGGTGCGTCAACCCCGAGGCCCACCCCCCCCGTGTGTGCGGACCGTGCGGCCGCGGGCCGGCACGGCCGAGGCGATGTGCCGCCGCGCGTGGCCGGCAGGCATCCTCGTCCTCGTGGCAGCAGCCGGGGCGGCAGCGTCTGGCGTCTGGCGGCACTCGCGTCAGTGGACACCGCGTGCCGCCCTTCACCTCTCCACGCGGGCGGACGGCGGCTTGCCCCCCCCCCCCGCCCACCCCCCCACCCATCTTGCGTGCGCCGGGGAGGGTGGAAGGCGGTGGGACGCGTGCGTGCCGCGAGATGCTGTTCCATGATGGTGGCACCGGCTGGCATCACCCCCCGCCGTGCCCCGCCGCTTTGGCGGGCGCACTGCCACGGCGGCAGGGCGCCGCTGCCGCCGCGGCTCGTCGGGCAGCCGCCGCCTCGGCTCGCCGGGCCGCCGTCGCCGTGGCGGGTGCGCTGCTTCGTCCCCTCTCTGCTCTCGGACACACGCCCCGCCTTTCCCCCCCTCTCCCTTCCGCCCTCTACGTCTGCTGCCGTCGGCCCCTCGTCTTCCCACCGGCAGACGGGATCTGGTTGGCGCCCCTGGCGCCGACCGCGACGGCGGCGGCAGCGTCGCGGCGTGCCGCGCGTGTCGGTCGCCGCGGTGGCCTGCGGAAGCGCGCCCCTGCCGGCTCGCCCCGGCGGGTGGGCCCGCCCCGGTCTACCCGCCCGCCCCCGTGGTCGAGGTCGTGGGGTTGCGCTGGGGGGCGTGGGGTGCGGGAGGAGGGGACAGGTGGGTCCTCCGACCTCGGGCGGTCACCTCCACCAAACACTGGCGCGTGACGTGGTTGGGTGGTGAGGTTGTGGGACCAGCCCCGGGTGGCCTGCCACGGCGTCACGGGCGGCGCTGTTGTCGCGCTGCCGCCGCCTCTCGCTTCCATTTTTCTTTTTTCTTTTTTGCATTTTTCTTTTGTCGTCCCCCTCCCCGCCTCTGTCGCGTGTATCTCCATGTGCCCCGGCAGCGGAGGGGGGATGGAGGCGGCGACGGCGGCGGAGGTGGGGGTGGGGATGGGGGTGGGGGGGGGTGGGAAGGGGGGTGTGCACTCCGCGTCGTGGGTGCTGGCTCGTGAGGGGAGCGAGGTGGGATGGCGGCGCCGTCGGGACCTGTTCTGCCCGAGGGGCACTCATGGGTGGGGCTGGCAGGGGGCTGACCTCTCCCCCCTCTTCGCCCCCGCCTTTCCGCCCCGCCTTCCCATCGATTGCTCCTGCGCTCCTGTGCCGCGCGTGGTCGTAGACCGCTACAGCGAGGCGCTTGCCCTGTGGATTGCGGCGGGTTGACCATCGCACGCTGGTCCACCCACGGTGGGGCCGGCGTGGCGGCGGGGCGCCGCCGCTGCGTCCACTCCCGGAAGCCCCCGCACGTGTCGTGGGGGGAGGGTCACCCCGCCCCTGGCCCTCCCGGTGGCAGCGCGGCCTGCCACGCGGACCGCCCCCTCCCCGCGGCCCGGCCAGTGTCTGTCGAGGCCACTGACTCGTGTACGAGCTAGAGGCGTCCCTCGCCCACTCCCCCCCGTGGCTCGCGTCGCTGCCTCCGTCTTCGCTTTGCTTGCTCCTCCTCTTCGGCTTCTGTCTCTTGCCACGCCCGTAGACAATGACACAGCGGGTCGTCGGCAGCCCGTCGGCCTTGCCTCTTGACTGCTCACCTGGGCGCCCTGCCAGGCACACCATGTCCCCGGGTGCGGCAGAGGGCGCCGCGGGTGCCGGCGTTTCCCCGCTGATCGCCTCCCGTCTGGTCGGTCGGCCGCCGCGGTGGCTTGCACGCACCGGTCATGGGCTTCTTTTGTACCGGTCATGGGTGGGGGGCGTGGGAGGGGTCCTTGCCGTAGGGAGCAGCCGCCGCCCCCGTGTGCCACCCTTGCATTCCCGCCACGCCTGCCTACGCCGCCCCCATCTTCTCTGACCCCAGCCCGCCACCCGCAGTGATCCCAGTGGTCCATCTCTCTTTGGCACGGTGAGTGCTTGCGCGCGCGCCGCGCCGCCACGCCAGCGAGACGGGCGCATGGCAAGCCCCCCGCCTGCGTGCAGCAGCGGGTTGCGGCGTGAGCAACAAATGGGGGGCCCCTGCCCGGGCTCACGGCAGGGACTCGTGGGCACGACTGGGGTTCGCTCCGTCACCCCCCCCTCTCGTGCTGACGGTTGGCAATGCGGCGCGCTGGCTGTGGTCGAGGCGATGGCGACGGCCAGAAGGCTTGGTGCGGGCGTCGCCCGCCCGTGCGGGGGGGGCACGGACGGCGAGCGTCGCGTGCGGGCGCGTCAAGCAGTGGCAACAGGCGGGTGGCCGTTGGCGGAGGGGGGGAATGGTTTCGTTAAGAGCTTGCCGTCCGGTGGCTGGCGGTGCTTTGGTGCAGCAGCTAAGAGCCCAGACCCGAAGAGCCCCCCACCCTGAAGCATCACCCCGCGCTCCTTGCCAACGACCTCTCAAGCCATCATCCCCTGCTCGACTTCTTTATCTGTATCAAGCTCTCCCCCTCCCTCCCCCCCCTCCCCCACGCTACCATGGGATCCTTCCGTGGCTGGACGGGTGCCACCGTGCTGCTGTCTGCCACTGCCTTGGCGGTGGGCGCCGTTAGCCCCGCAGCGGCAGCGAATGAGTGCGCCAACACCGATGCCTCTTGCCTGGCCTCATCGGCGCTCCGGAACACCAACGCCGTGCGGGCCAAGAGGGGCAAGCCGCCGCTGACGATGGGCCCCGCGTCGCTGCTGACAAACACCGTCGGGCACTCCAAGAAGCTGGCCGACAACGCGGGGGGCTACGGCGACGACCTCGTGCATCAGAAGTTCCCTGACATTGCAGCGGCAGCCGATTGTGGCAACGCGTTTTTCAGCGCTGAGAACCTGTGCATGTACGCGCCGTACTCGGAGGACGGGGACATCACCGCCCAGGCGATTACAAACCTGGAAAACAGCCCACCGCACCTGAAGAACACGCTTAGTGAGGTGGACTTTGTGGCGACGGGCGTGTACGTTGACAGTAAGAAGGCCGTGTGGGTGACGCAGGTGTTTGGCTCTTGGACGGACACGACCGAAGGGCGGCAATGTTCCGCTATGGATGCGGGCGAGACATTCTATGGTGGCGGCAATGATGGTGGCGGCAATGAGGAGGAGACGGCGGTGCCGACGTCCACGCTCCCCGTCGAGACCCCGCGCGTGTACCCCGTCGAGACGCCGTCTGCGGACCCCGTCGAGACACAGCCCGCGTACTCCGTCGATGTTCCCGTATCCACTCTGGCACCTTCGGCCCTGTTGCCGCTCGGTACTCCCTGCGACAACGACTCGCAGTGCAACATGGCATCGGGCGCGTACTGCCGGGGTGGTTGGGAGACGGGCGCCGAGGGCGGTGTCCGCGCCCGCTGCCGGACGTTTGCCGCGCCGTGCGCGTCGTGCGCGGCCGACACGATGGCCTGCTGGGAGGGCTACGAGTGCACCCCCGACGCTGCCGGTGGAGGGATGTGCAAGGCTACCGGCGACATGGAGGGCCGGGTTAACTGTGACATGCCCAACGGGGGCAGCTACAATGGCGACGGTAACAGCGTTGCGGGCGGCAATGACGATGAGGACGACGCTGGTTCGGGCGACGGCGGGTCGGGTGACAAGAGGTCGGGTGGCAGCGGGTCGGGCTACTACATGGGCGGCGGCGTGTACATTCCCGGGCGCGGCGTTTACGGGTCTGGGGTTGCGCCAGACACGTACGGCACGGCAACCCACTACCGTCGCAGCCGCCGTTCGGGCACGCGAGTCTACTACACGGGCTCAAAGCTGGCGCGGGCGACCCATACCGAGTAAGGGCACCGCCGGCCCACCAGGCTCAAGATGGGCGGTTACCCTACTAGTAGACACTAGCTAGGGCACCGGGCGGGCGCGTGGCGCGGTGACCCGTCATTTTTTTTCGAGGCAGCGGGACGACAGCATGTTGGCTGTCGTCCCCGTGGCCAAGGTGGGGGGCGGCGACAGTCCGGCCCGCGCTGGTCGGGCTTCGGCTCGACTGAGTGGGAGGTAGTGCGGCCAGCAGGCGACTGCTTGGCTGGCCGAGGGACGACGCGTCAGCAGGACCGTGGATGCGGGAATGCATGCAAACTGAGGGCGTCGTGTTAGCTGGTCACCCGTGAAGCGAGAAGAGATAGAAACAATTCTGTTGAACCGTGTGCGCCCGCCCAGCCGGGGGCCTCGTCCCCTCTCGTAAGGATGCGCCCGCTCACGCTTCAGCCACGTTCCCTGCTCCACCCCCGCCCGCCGTCGCGCTAGCGCTACGCGCGCTCGCGCTTTGCTGTGGGGACTAAAGCAGGGAGCGAGTATCGGGCAGCGGGCAGCAGCAGAGGCTGCGGCAGACACAGCGGCCGCAGCAGCTGCCGGACCAGCGGCAGCGGCCGCAGCAGCTGCCGCAGCGACGGCCGCCGCGACAGCGTCAGCGGCAACGGCAGCGGCCGCTGACGCGGCAGAACAGCCGCGTCTTCGACGCATGTGGCCCACGCGTTGCAGTAAGGGAGTTGTGCAAAATAAGATTGGCGGCGCCGACGGCGGCGGTGGGGTGGTGTGGCGACAGCGGCCAACGGGTCGTGGCGACCCACGAAAAGTCGTCGCGCCGTGTTGGCGCGACCCGCTGTTTTCCTCTGGGCGGCGATGTCGCCCGCTGCTCGGCCGGCAGTCGCCCGCAGCGCCCGCCATCCTCGACGGCGGTGCCACCGGTGCCTATGGTATGCTCCGACAAGACGTCGAATTCGTGGCGTGACCCCGGCCGCGGTCCTGGTGGGCGGTTCGCAGAATGGGGGGTGCCGAGCGGCGAGCGGCGGGGGGGGGGGGGTGCTCGTCGCCGAGGGGGAGAAGTGTGGGGTGGCCGCCGCGTTGGTGGGTGGATTGGGGCGGTGAAGAGGGGAGTGGGGGGCACAGCGGTGGTTCCAAAGACACTTGCGAAGACGCGCATGATGAAACAGGGAGAAAGGTGGCCGACAGTTCAAGAAGCCGCGTCATCACCCAGCGGTCAATCCTAATTCCCGCGCCAGTGCTGCCAAAGACGCCTTTCACAGGCGGCGGCGGCATCGCGGTCGAGCAAAATCAAGATGGAAAGGGAGAGGACTTTACAACTCTTGGACGTACTGCTTATTATCAAGGTAGGCAGCTTCTTGCTTGGTCTTCTTGTTGTTCCGCTTCAGGTACAACTCGCGGTTGGTCACGATCCGGTCCAAGATGCCCATGACTGTCAGATTGCTCTTGGAGTCTACCTCTTGATAGATACCCAGCTCCTTGGGCACACTGTACGCGTCCAGCCCAATGTCCGTGCCCAACTGCTCCATGTCAAAGTGGCTGCCGTGGACGACCAGACTGATGTTCATCGTTCGCACCATATCCTCCGTGACCGCCCAAGGCGCGCCAATGATCACCTCGTCTACGTACTTGCACGACAGGACCGACAGGGTCCGCTCGTGGAGGTTCATAATGGGGAAATTGCGGCCTTTGTGGGCATTGACCGTCGCGTCGTCATGGATGCCGACCAGTAAAAAGTCGCCCAGCGCGCGAGCCGCCGCAAGCGTCTCAATATGGCCACAGTGGAACATGTCAAATGCGCCGTCAATGTACACGACGCAGTCGCCCGGCTTGAGCGCCCGCCCTCCGCCAGCAAACTGAATCAGCCGGCGGGTGGTGGGCAGGAACGTAGACACCCGTGTGAACGGCTGATCCTTGCCGCGACCTTCAGCCAGCTGCCAAACGTCCTCCTCCTTGGTCACCTCTGACGTCGAAGCCTGCCGTGAGGCCACTGGCGGCACATACGAGCTCACTGATGGGGAGCGAGTAGGCATGCCGTTCGGGGCCACCGCCACGGACTCTCTCTCCCGCCGCTCCCAGGTAGCCTTGGCGACCCGGGCGGCCTCGGAGATCTCTGCGCGCTCGCTCCGGGTGTTCTCATTCGCATCTTCTGGTTCGCTAAGGGAGCCATGCGTCAGCGACGGCGAAGAATCCAGCCGCAAGGGTGGCAGCGACGAGGCCAGTACGGGGGTGCCGGGGATGGAGCTGGACAGCAGCGTGGGCGACGTAGCATTGGCCGACGCATCCAGATGGTGGTCGCGGGTGCACAGCAGCATCCGCCCGACAATGTCCGTCGACGACACGCCCTCTGTACGTTTCACAGTCCTGAAGCGACCTTGTTCCTTGACCGCCGCATACACATCCTGCCCATCTTTCCCAATGCAGGGGTCATCGCCGTGGACAATGAAGTCAATCTGGTGCTCGGTGATCAGCTTATCCAGGAACTCTGGGGTAACCTCGTACGGCACGTCCACAAGCACCTCGTCCACCCACTTCACACTCTCGACCGCCATCAGCCGCTCGTGGTCCGTCATCACCGGCGGACCCTTGTGGGCCATAATCTCCACTGTCGGGTTGATGCCAACGACCAGGACGTCGCCCAGGGCCTTCGCCTGCCGCAGGGCGTTGGCGTGACCAAAATGCATCATGTCAAAGCAGCCATCCATGTACACCCGGACGGGCTTGCGGGGCTCCCTGGCCGCCTCCTCCTTGGCCTGGCGGGCAAACTTGGCGCGGAAGTAGCTCTTCACACACCCATACACAACCCGAGCAGCGACGAGGGCGTCAAATACATAGTAGAGCGTTGCATTGTTGGATGACGCTAGCTCACCGCCATCACCGCTGCCAGCCGCCGTAACGTCCATGGTGGCGCCGCGACAGGGGGGGGGAAGGCCGGGGCAACCCACCGAGACGGGGGACAGCGCCACCGCCGGTGCAACGTCCACGATTGACGCGCCACTCCGCATCAGCGACCTTTCCGATGCAGGGTTGCTATATTTCAAGAAATCATCGATCGTTAGTAACACTTTGCGATAATGATCAAAGCTATCAGAATATGGCGTTAATTACTACGTTGTGATAATTATCGCCACGTTTCTTGACACGTGCTCCAAATCGAAGCACTGGCCGACATCCCCTCACAAGCCGAGGCGCTGCCATTTGCAGAGCTCCCTCCGTGCCCAACTCCACTTCTGCTGGTGCTGCGGTGGCGGTACTGGACGTGGGTGACGATGAAGAACGTGGCGGCCAAGGCCTTGGTCTGTTCTACGTTTGACGCGGACGTGCGGGCCGACAGCAAGGCCAAGGTGGGCGCGGAAGGGCAAGGCCTGGAGGTCTAAGCCGCCCCGGCCGAGGCGGTCCAGCGCCAGGTCGTCCAGGGAAAGTCAAAGAACGTCGTGGCGGGTTGCTTGGTGGAAGAGGAGGCGCTGGGCATCAACGCGATTCTGACGGGCGCCAAGCATGGTTGGTGCCCGGTCCTGCAGCAGGAAGAGGGCGCGGCGGGGGCCTCTCTCGCGTGAGGCGCCCACCACATGGCGCGTCGTAGCCCTGCATGCTGTCGAGTCCCCAGAGGGTCCTCGTTGTTCAGAAAGGGCATGACTCCGTACTTTCTAAGATTGCGGCCCACGAGCACGGCAAGGACTTGCGTCTTCATCTCAGCGGCATCATGGCCGAGATAATTCGGTTTAATGAAGACATCGCCGCTCTGGGCAAGGACGCGGCGTCACTCGGACGGGTGGTCACTGCAGCTGGTTTGCTGAACAGGTCGTCGCGAGATGCGCGTCGCGCCACCTGTGCGGGTGCAGCACAAGTGGGAAATCCGGTGGCGCGCCTCGTTCATAGAAAGGCCAAAGACTAGCAGATATCTGTCGAGCACGCGCGGGCCGTGTCGAACCTGGCTGACGGCGCGTTCCCTGCCGTTGGCAGCCTGCAGCCGTCACATGTGCGGTCGAGTGGGACAATCCATGACTTTGAAGAGGCGACCGAGGAGGAGGGGGACGCCCCAGGAGAGTATCAGCTCAGCTATCAAGGCAACGATAGGGTCGATATGGCGGAGGATCTGAGTGAGGCCGGGAGAAGGGACCTCGACGACCAGGCGGACCTGTTCGATGAGGAGGGCTGCGTGGATGAGCAGTGGCTCTCTCGCCGCGGCCGTGAGCGAGCGCTCATGGTACATGGTGTGCACTCAGCGGGCCGTGGGCGCGCCGCGGGTGTGCCCGGTCCAAGTGCAGGGGCCAGTGCCGCTGGAGGAGGTGCAATGGGCACCGGTGGGGCACTTGGAAGGGCAGCAGCTAGCCCCGTGAGAGCTAGCGCCGGGAGAAGGGCACCGGCGCAAGTGGGACGGGAGTCGGGGGGCCTGTGAGTGCCGTAGCTGGTGGAAGCTCCGAGGGAGGACCAAGCGTCAACCGGGCGCTTACCCTTGCGGAGCGGGTTGGCTCTGGGGCGCTGCCGGTCTTGGGCGGTGCAACCGGGCGGAGCACGCGCGACGAGATGGCAGCGACCGGTGGCCCCAGGGGACCCGTTGGTTTCTCATCAGTTTTGTCCGCCGTGCCGGAGAGCTACTTTGACAGGCGTCATCAGTTTTATGTCGAGGCTGCTTTGAAGCGGGAGGCTACGCGTAACGAGCGCATTGCGAACCGGACGAGGTTGATGGAGTCTGATCCTGTAAATCCAATGTACCTTGAGCTACGGGAGAAGGAAATGAGGAAGCAGTGGCTTCTTCTATATTCTTCATTAGAGCACCTCTATCGGTGCGCCAAAAACTACATGGAAAACGCCATATGTTTTACATATGCATCATGGCATGTCTACCGGTCAACTGCTCAGCACTTTTCCATCTTGAATGCAGTCCAATTCAAGTCTCTTTCCTGACGCGAGAAGTCGCTGATCTGGCCGCTGCCCTCCCCGCCCCTCGTTGTGCCCTGGTTCGGGCAACACCTCGGCACCACATGGCAGTTGAGGTCCGCCAACAGCCAATCCACGAGCGACCAGGTCTGCACCCCCCCTCCCCTTCCCGCGCTTGTGGCCGTCCCGCTGTCGCGCACCGTGGCAGTCGGAACGGCGCGCCTGCCAACACGTCGCGCCTGCGGACCAGTGCCGCCTAGGTTTTCTGGTCCTTGGGCCTATCCAGTGTGCCGCGCGTCACCACCTCTCTCCCTCCCCAGCAACCTCCCCGACCACCTAGCGACCTACCATCTCTCACCTCCGCGCGCCGGCAGAGTGGTTGCCGTTGTGACTCTTCTCGCAGTCCACGACCGGGTCTTGCTGCTGCAGCCCTCGTGCTGGTCGCCGCCTCTTCCCACCCCTCTCCTCTCCCCTCGCTTCTGCGTTTACGTCACCACGGACAGCGCCCTTCTTGTTGCTATCCACCACTGTGACGTTCCACTGTTCCGCCCACCCTCTCCCACCCCCACCCCCGTTTTCATCACTGTCATCAACGGCCGTCATCTCCCCGTCACCCTGCCAATACGCACGTGCTTGTGCGTCTCGGACACCACCCTGTCCTCTCCCTCCACATGCGTCAACCTCTACCTGTCAGCGGGCGCGTCACCGGCGGGGGGCCGCTATTGCTTGTTAACACATGTTGAGAGCGGTGCTGGGATGGCCGACGAGATGAGCGACTCGGAGGTGGAGACGGCTGTGGTGGTGAGCTGCATGGCGGCGGCGGAAGCTGTGGTGAGAGCTGCCAACGATGGCTCGGGATGGATGGGCCGGGTGCCTGGGTCCGCTCGTAATATTGACCGCGGTGTGAGCCTTTGGTTTTTGAAATACCTGTCTCCTTCCCCTATGTACAACCGCTCTCACTTTCGTGCACTATTTCGTGTGCCGATGCGTCTGTACCGCGCGTTTGAGCGGGAGCTACCACTCGTCGAGCCACTCCTGCTGCATCAAGAGGATTGCACTGGCCGCGCCGGCCACCCCCTACACGTTAAGATTTTGAGTGCTCTACGTCGTTTGGGGAACGGTGTTTCGTTCGCTGATATTGACGACCAAGCTTGTATGTCCATCGAGTCACAGCGGCAGAACTTTCTCCTCTCTTCGCGAGCTGTGCGTACCCGCTTTGGTCCTCGATACCTCAACAGGGAGCCCACCGCCCTGGAGCTGCAGAAAATCTCTGACGCCTACGGTGCTCGTGGCTTTCCTGGCTGTGTCGGGTGCGCGGACTGCATGACCATCAAGTGGAAGAATTGCCCGCGCGCTTTCAAGGGGCAGTACCACAATCCGAAGGACGGGAAGCTGGCTGTCCTGCGGTGCGAGGCGGTCGTGGACGGCGACCTGTATTGCTGGCACTGGTTTGCTGGGAGGCCGGGTACGAACAACGACGTGACTGTGCTCGACAACAGCCCGTACTTCATGGATATCCTGTCGGGGCGCCGTCAGATGCTGCTGCCCAATGGGTACGCGTTGGGAGGAGTGACGCGGCACTGGCTTCTCTACTTGCTGGGGGACTCTGCCTACCCCCGCTGGGCAATTTTCTACCGCCCCACTGCCGCACCGTTGAACGAGAAGGAGGCCTACGCGGGGCAGAGGCAGGTGACCGTGCGCAAGGATGTGGAGAGATTTTTTGGATTCTTGCAGGGTCGTTTCCATATACTGCGCGGGGAGCGACGCGAGTGGAGTGACGAGACCATCATTCTCATTGCCGACGTTTGTGTCATTGTTCATAACTTGATTGTATGTATGCGGCAGAGTGGTGAGCTGGAGGAAGAGGCATCTGATCACGGGGGGGCCCTTCTTGTGGAGGAGTTTTGTGCTGACCTGCCTGTCGACGTGGAAGCGTCCGCATCACCTGCTGCTGCCGCAGGACCTGTGCCTGTGGTGGGTCTCGCTGCTCTTTTGGAACGCAGTCACGCCGTCATGAGCGAGACTGCTCACGAGACCTTGACCGCCGCGTTGGCAGATCATTTGTGGGACTTGCGCGGACAACAGTAAACCTGCGCGTCGTTATTGACATCTCTGCCGCTGACGGACGGAGGAGCGACAGTGGGTGGGACAGGGATACGAGACGGCCGAGCTTCACCGCTACCCAACTTCCGAGGCGTTGCGGTGGAAAGGACGGATATGGGGCGTCTATGAGCCGCCACTAGCACCAGCATTGTGGCACTGGGGTGGGGCGTGGGCGTTCCAGGTGCCCGTGGGCGGCGGCCAACACAATCTTCGTGGCGCTGGTGTGAGGAGGCGGCGCTCTGGGGAACATGGGGTAGCGGTGTGCCCGAACAATATGCCGCAGGTGTGGGCGTACGCGGTACCTGTCGGCGGTCACCAGCACCCATGTTGTGGCAGACGGGTGTGGGCGCCAAGCACTGTGCGACAGGGGAGCGCCCCAAAAACCCGCTTTACTGCGCTGGGAAGGGAGAGAGGAGTTCTACGCGTCTGTGGGCGGCGGTCAACACGCACTGCGCTATGATGGGGAGGGGGTACGCAGCACAGAGCACCTGTGAGCGGCAGGCAGGACCCGCTTTTTTCTTTTGCGACGGCGTCCCACGGTGGCGGACTCCCCGGCGCTTCCGACAACACCTGCTTTGTGATGCTCAGTTTCAGAAAGGTGAGGAGGGAAGCGGCACATGTGTTGCGGCGGCCGCCACGACCAACATTGTGCCGCCGGGGAGCGACGTGGTCCCACAAGGCGCTCTTGGGCGGCGGCCAGAACGATTTCTGTCGCGCTGGGGTGGCGCGGGGGCGTACACAGCGACCACGGGCGGGAGCCAATACGAACTTTGTGGAGCTGGGGTTGGAGGGGGGTGCATGGCGCGGTCATCGGGAACCGCCGACCATGCATCTGATGCGCTGGGATTGGCGCCCCCGAAGCCCGTGGGCGGCCGCCGATGTGTACTTTGCGGCTCAGAGGGGGGTGCGAGAGAGCGCGGCGCACGTGGACGACCGTCAGCCCCGACATACTGTGCTGTGGGGGGGGCGCGGAGTAGTGGGCGCTCATCGCTCACAGCCAACACCCACGGTTGAGCGCTCGGGTCGAGTCGAGCCGCATGGGGAACCAGTTGGCGGCTGCCACAACCAGCTTTGTGCGGCAGGGATGGGAGATGGGCCAAGTAGGTGCCCGTGGGCGGGCGCCAGTACGCACAGCGTAATGCAGGGGTGGCCCAGGGGGGTACAGAGAGCCCTCGGGCTACATTAAATACCATATGTGTGAAATAGGGGTGGGAGCGGGGCACATGACGGCGTCATCGGCTGTCGCCAGACGCAACGTTATGGCGCTGGGGTGAGTGCGTGTGGTGCCCGTGGGAGGTTGCCGACACCTACTATGCGGCCCTGCGGTGGCTGCAACAGATGGGGCTGCCTGTTGGTGGCCGATAGCGGCAACGCTTCTGTGATGGCGTGGAAAGGCGGAGGACAAAGTGCCTGTTGGCGACCGCCAGCACCTGCGTTGTTGTGCTGCGGTGGGGGTACTCGGCGGAGGGTTCCCGTGGGCGTTGACCAACGCCTATGTCATGGCGCTGGGGTTGGCCGGGAGCGCACGCGGCGCTCGTGCGCGTCAACGACGACGAAAAAAAAAATTTGCCCCGGCGCGGGCAGGCCGGTACAGAGCGCCCGTAGGCGGCCGCCTAAACCAACTTTACGGTGCTGGGGTGCGAGCGAGGCGTGTGCTGCTCCCGTGTCTCGGACATATGAGCCAGGATGTGCTATTGCGGTGGAAGGGGGCCCCTCCGGGTGCCCACCGCGGGCACCTAGCGCTGCGGGCTTGGCCTGTAGAGGTGCGGCCTAGGCACGGGCCAGTCGTGCGTGGCCACCATGAACACCATGGCCATGATGGGTGTGGGGAGCCCTCGGGCTGCTCTGGGCCTTGGGTTTGACGTGTTCTGGTGGGCAGTGGTCGGGCTGGGAAGCCCTTGAATGGAAACTGGCTTCACGTCATTGCGGTGGCCGGGGTCGCACGGGTCGGGTGTGGGCAACGCTGGGTACCTCTTTCTTCGCTATGGGGAGGAAGAGGGACGCACGATGCGCCAAAAAATCTAGCGCCAAGTTGCTGCCTTGCATCTACAATAAGCACCATTAAACAAGCTCCCCCTCCCCGTCACCCCCCTCAGTCGTTCTCTCCACCTCAGCTCGTGCGGCTACCTCGCCACGGCTTCTCTCCCCGGCTGAGGCAACTGCAACGGCGCCCCGGTCCCCGGATACCGGGCGCGCGGATCCGCTCCCGTGCGCCTGGTTGACCTGCTGCGTGCGGGCCAGCAGCTCGCGTACGCGCTGGTTCTTGTCAGGCTCGTTGGGCAGCATCTCCAGGAGCTTGGCCTCCAACGACATTGCGGCTAGAGTTGCCTTACGTTCTGTGGAATCCCCCAGGGCGGCCTTGACGCCGGCCATCGACTGAGCCACCGCCGCAACAGCATGCGCGGGTTTCCCTTCCGTCGCGTCCCTGAGCTTCTTGCGCTTGGCCCCAATGGGGCGACTGAAGCCAGGCGAATCTGCAGGGATCGTCGCCGCCACTCCCTCCGGAGCCGTCTGCTGCGCGCTGGCATCCCCACCCGAGCGCCGCTTCTCTCCCCCCCCCCC
Source organism: Pyropia yezoensis (assembly GCA_009829735.1). Classification (NCBI taxonomy): domain Eukaryota; phylum Rhodophyta; class Bangiophyceae; order Bangiales; family Bangiaceae; genus Pyropia; species Pyropia yezoensis. The sequence goes on from CM020620.1 coordinate 19,821,192, forward strand.
TAGCGTGCGCTCCGCACCCCCACTGCCCCCGCCTCCGGCCACATCTCCCCCCCCCGATGCCTCTTCCTCCCCCTCATCCCGCCCGCGCACGCTGGGAACTTCAAAGTCCGCGGATTCCCCTCCATTACGAGCCGCACCTCCCCCAGTGTCCCCTCCGCTACGGCCCCCGCCTCCCCCAGCACGTCCGGCAGCCGTAGGCCGCTGCACGACGTTGGGCGCACTGGGCCCGCCAATCTTGGATGAGAACTTGGGGCAGCTCCGCAGCAGGTGCGCCGCGGCCACGCTCTTGAAGACCGGGTCACGCTTGCCCTTCTTTGTCGTCACCTGGTTGTAACAAACACATGACGTTCTCCTGCGTATCGTCCTCCACTTCTCCGGACGGGATGGCGGCACGGTACAGCTTGTCTGCCGCCAGGTACTTCTGCACCAGGCGCTGAAGCACGCCTCAGCGAGAGCGTAAGGAATGCCCGGTTCGCTGGAGAGTCGCCTCCGGCTGCGTTTTGTAGGCCACGGCAGCTCTCTCCCAATACATGTCGCTGTTCATGTCCGCCACCGACTCAGTCGCGCTCATCCACACGCGCGCAAGGGCCAAGTCCTCGGCGGCCGAGAAGGATGGCCCGCGAATTGCCTTGTTGCTGCCATCCGCTGCCATGGGGGCGCCTCGCCGACGCCGGCGGCTTCGCTGGGAGTGGTACAAGATGGGGAGGGGGGTACGTCGGCCAGTCGCTGGGTGGAAGAACGTGGAGGGCGGGCGTCACTGGCGAGACGTGCCAAGAGCAGCAGGATCTCCCCGGTGCGACCTCATGGGACGTCGGCAGTTTCGTGTAGTCAAGACAACTGCGAGAATTCTGTCTCGAGGATGCCTCCATGGGAGAGTGTGATTGGCTGATGAATATCCATTGGCATATAGAAAGAGCCATCCTAGGATGCATTCTGCTCGGATATGGCTTTGCGAATAGCGTTCTCCATCTCCATATGCCGTTTTCGAGCACCGGTAGACATGGCCAATGAAAGTATATGGAAATATATTGAGATTTAGCGCACCGATAGAGGTGCTCTTAGGATCTATATACACACGTTTCTGGAACATCAATCAATCTAACTATCTATCGAACTATCTATCTGTCTGTGTGTAACGTGCATTACTTTGTGCCTAGTCACCTCTTGGCATCGCCAATTTCCCAAGTGACCGTTCTTTAACAGAGCCCCTTCCAAAGAAAGAGACGCTGGACTGACTGGCTACCCATAGACGTTTGTATTCTCCAAGAGGTACTCAATCATGGTATGTGCGGTTGTCAATCATAAATTCGAGCACATCAGCTAGGATCTGCTCGCGCGCCGTTGCAGCATCATTGTCCAGAGGAAAAAGGGAGTCGGCAGAAGGCGGGGTGCGAACCTGCGCCGGTGGCTTGTCGCCAAGCCTGATGCAGATGTCGTGCAGAATAACGCAGGTCGCCACCCAGTCCATCAGCCTAGCAAAAGTAACTTTTCGTCTTGTCCGGCACTCGAAGCTCACGTAGACCCTTTGAAGCGGGCCTTTAGGACGCCAATCGCTTTTTTTTTAGGCGGGACACGAAGTCCGTGTGAGGAACCACCCACACTTGGGCAGTTTTTCAACGTACTCTTGATCGTGCCAGCGACCCGTGCCAGCCAATAGCGCGACAGGGTGCGGGGAAAAGGATGGAGATGGTGACGGTGATGGGTCTGGGGAAGAGGACAGCGCGACGTCGGTGGTGATCGAGGGAGGTTCAAAGGGTTAAGGTCGTTTTTGGTCTGTGTCTGTGGTTGCCCTTCCGGTGTCCCCCGGTGGCGCCGACACCCACGCAAGATATACTCGCGTCGGGGCATCCGAGGTGCCCCAAAGCATGCGTTTCCCCGTCGCGCCGCCGGTAGGCACAAAACGGCCCAGACACAGAGCATGGCTCTCAAAACAAAGCATGGGCGGGCGTGCGTACTAAAGAAGTGCAGCCCCAGCTTTCCCCACGAAGGGGTCCGGTGTGCGACGCCTAGTGCGCCACCTCAGCCGGCCCAAGATGCCAGTCAGTCCGAAGGTCTGAGAAGCGCACAAGCACTGTTCGATCGAGTCGACCGAATCGGCCAGCCTGCTAGCCAGTCACATCGCTGCAATGCTGCAGCGAGGACATTCGAACGGAATTGCCAGCTGTCGCAGATGTGGCTCGTCATGGGTGCTGACGGTGGCGCCTTTCGACAGGCCACGATGGGCTGTCGACGGCTACTGTCGTGCGGCCGGCAGACACCGTTGTGGCAGTATTGACCCCAAGGTAGGGGGGCAACACGTGCCATGCAAGGGGCGGCAGGCCACTAGCCTGACCCGTTCCTCCCCCTGCATTTGGGTCCATATTCCCTAAGTTTGGGATAGTTAGCTTAGTAGTAAATCCAACTTGGATTTGAGGGTTTTCTGCATTTATCGTCTTGAATTTTCATGTGGCCCGGTGGGCAGGTGCTGGAGTGGGAGATTCTGAGTGGCGAGATTTTGAGGGGACCCTGGGGGGATAAGGGGAGGGACAGCGGGGCTTGGCCCTGCTTCCCCGTCCCGACCAAGAAACTGTTGGACCACACACCACCTTCTTGTTTGTCAGTGGGGGGATTGCCCCACAACAGGGACAGAGTGTGTGCGACTTGCACTTCTTCCGGTTCCCCCGACACGGGAGGCAGCCCTTGTACACCGCCCCAACTTGGGTGTCGCGTGTGCAAGAGGTTTTTGCCACATTTGGTGGAGCAGCAGGTGACAGAGGTAAACTTTACCTACGGGTGCACCCGGGTGTAGGGGGCCCTCTGTCTCAGAGGAACGGTGGACTTGGACCGTGTCATACGGATCGTTAGCCAACATGGCTAGTTCGGACCCCCCGTCGTCTGGGGAGTACACGGGTGACGCACGTACTTCAGTGCCTTTGAATACTGGTGAGACACAGGTAGGTCTACCTGGGGTCGCAGAGGGACTAGAGGTCCCTCAAGCCAGCAGGACTGGAAGTGCGGGCGGGCAACAGGCCACCGCGACTCAGTCGGGAGTTCACTCGGGTGACACTTCTGATGTGGTTGGGCCGAAGTCTGGCCACCGTGTGGTGCACTCAACGGGAACGTCCCAAGGTGAGAGGACTGTCCCCGCGGGTTCACTCGGGTTGGAGCCAGCTTTGGCTTGGAGCCGTCGCCAACTAGGCTTTCGGAGGACGGGGGACCTCCGTTGGTCGGCGATGGGCTCGCGCCCATGCCCCCGGTTGAGACCCCTGAGGAACGTGGTTACCCCTCAGGTGGACTCCCGGAGGCGGACCGAGACTCAACTGGAGTCGACAATCCACTCCTCGCGGAAACTGTCCATCGGGAGGCGACCGATGTGTTGCGGCAGACTTTGCCGGACCTGGTGGTCACGAAGACGAATACTATTCTGAATCAGATTGTGGCGAGTTTGCCAGATGGCCTTAGTGTCCAGACCGGATTGGGGCTTTCGAGCCCGCAGGCGCAGGGGGAATCCCTTCTCACGCCTATCTTGGGTCGCCCCGAACAGGGGGCGACCCCTGTGACTCCCAACGAGGGAGCCACACCATTCTCGGAGGGGCGTACGCCCTTTATGGGGGAGTTCCCCTCAGAAACGCCGGCGGCTACACCAAGCTCCCCGCGACAGACGACAGGCACTGTGGGTCAACTTACCCCAGTGCCACAGCGGCTTTTCCCTTAACGTGAGGTGCCGCCCAAGATCCAAGTAGCCAACCCGGTCTACCAGCGGATCTTTGATTGTGAGACCTACGCCCTCCACAACAAGTCGGTGGCGTATGGTCCTGTCCAGGCCCGAGCCATGGGCCATGCCAAGAAGAAAGCACTTCACTCTTTTGGGCACAAAGCGGAGTGGGACGGAACTCCCCCCCTCCGTGTCTTTGAGTTTCTACGTCGTTTCACAAAAGCCGGTGACGACAATGCCATAAGTGAAGGCATGGCTTTCTATATGCTACAGGAGTTTACGAAGGGCGGCCTGCGGACAGAACTTATGTCTGTCATGCCCAGTTCCTCAAGTGGAGGCGCTGGTGAGGTGACGTCCTATTTGGAGCTCGTCAACTGGTTGTTGAGAGCCATGGTGGATGAAGCAGCGTTGGCTTCTCAAGTTGAGGAGTTCACACAAGCTCACCAGGAAGAGGCTGAGGACGAGTTGTCCTTTGCGGAGCGAGTTCGTAAGCTCAACAGTCTTTGTGGGTTCCTTCATCCACAAGCTGTGGTGAAGAGTCTGTTTGTGGAGGGACTCCATTGGTCAGTCCGGATGGAGACCCGGGAGCATATCACTGCCCGGGCGACCCTGGCCGAGTTGGCTATGTTCGCCTACCGCAGAGGTGAGGCCTACCGCAAGTTGCGAAAGGAGCAACGCCAGAAGCGTCAGGCCGAGTTGGCCAAGGAACGCGAGGAGGCGCGCCAGGCCAGAGAGTTGAGAGAGGCACGCCGAATCCGCAAGGAAAGGGTAGTAGCTGCCGTGGGAACTTCCCAGGGTACCTCTTCGTCTTCCCTAATCGGGAATAACCCTCCGGGAACTGACAATCGGTGTTGGAACTGCAACTCCGATGGACACTGGGCGTATGATTGCCCCAAGTTGAGTAAACGCATCCAACAACTTGTTAGGAATGCGAGTAAAAAGTCGGCTACGAACGAAGTACGTTCACGCCGCGAGGGTGGGTCCCGACCGGTAGTGGCGGTTGCCACACCCTCGGCGGAGGAGGCGGACACGTCGTCTTCGGACTCGTCGTCTTCCCCCTCGCTCTCAGATTCAGACGCCAAGTCGGCGGGAAACGAATGACCGTTGGAGCTGGCCGTCCGAAGCTCACAACGGCAGCCTCGGCCAAGTGGGTCAAGAGCACGAACCAACCCTGCCGGATACTGTGGCGACCTAAGGGAGTCCGCCCACCTTGGGTAGGACTCCCCAAGAACGTAAACCCACGTCGGGTCATCGCGGTGCTGACGGGTGAGAACTTCCACGTGGCTGGACGGGTGCAACTAGCCCCCGGCCGTGCCTGTTGTGCCCGTATCGTACTTGATACCGGGTCAGGAGCCTCCTTGATACGCAAGTCGATATTACCAACGGAGATGAAGCTCCAACGCTGGAAGTCTAAAGCTGACCATCTGATCGACATCAATGGTGGGGTACTTCCCATCGTTGGTGCCGTGACCATAACAACTAGGTTGGGAACCCATGAGGTCGACGTGACCTATGGAGTAGTCGAGAATATATCGGTACCTCTGCTTCTGGGTACCCCTTATGGTGTTACACAAGTGCCTTTGATTTGTGGCCCTGAGTATCGGGTCAAGTTGATGAATGGGGTTGGGAGCCAAGTTCGGCTATATCGACCAACATGAGGGACAGGTAGTAGCGGTCACCCTCAACGCGGGCGCGAGTAGCGACCCGAAGCCCGGAAAGGAAAAGCACCAAGTCAAGTCGGACGCCTCTCCTCGGCCCCATGTGAACACGGAGAGTGTTTCACCCAGGTTGAGAGTTCAAGTTGAACGCCTCTTGGACCAATATCACAGGTTGTGGGATGGTCAATTGGGACTCATGAGAGCCACCCAACACCGGATCGAGTTGAAACCCGGTGCACCCCCTATACGCCAATAACCGTATAGGGGAGGACCTCGTTCAAGGGCCCTCGTTTAGGAGCAAGTCGCTCGCATGGAGGCCCTCGATGAGATTGAGGCCAGCAACGCCGAGTGGGCGAGCCCGGTGGATATTGTCCCCAAAGTTGATGGGACCCCACGGTTCTGTATCGACTACCGTAAGCTCAACGAGAGCACGGTGAAGGACAGTTATCCCCTACCTAGGATGGATGACTGTCTGGACTCTCTGGGGGAGTCAAACGTGTTCTCTACCCTGGACTGTAACGCGGGGTACTGGCAAAATCCCATTGCCCCGGAAGACAGGCATAAAACTACCTTTACCTGTCACTGTGGTACCTACCAGTGCAAGCGACTACCGTTTGGACTGTGCAACGCGCCGGCAGCTTTCCAGCGCGCTATGGACATGATTCTGGCCGGAGTACGGTGGCAGATCTGTCTCGTGTACCTAGACGATATCATTGTGTTCTCCCGAAGTCCGGAGGAACACATTGGCCATCTTGGCCAGGTGTTCAAGCTACTTGCTGACGCCGGTGTATCACTGAGGGCAAGTAAGTGCCACCTCTTCACTCAAGAGGTGGAATACTTGGGACATGTTGTCCGTCCGGGGCGCCTCAGTGCCAACGAGAGGAACTTGAGGGCCATCCGTAAGGCTCAGTACCCCCGGACCCAGACCCAGATGAGGAGTTTCCTCGGGACGTGTAACGTGTACCGACGTTTCACCAAGGGCTTCGCCAAGGTGCCGAAGCCGCTGAATGAGCTAGTTAGCTCAACGCTCCCGAAGCACCTGCCTCCCCCAAGTCGGGTGGAGCAGGACTCCTTTGAGACTCTCCGGGACCTTCTGCTGAAGCCCCCCATCTTGGCTATTCCCATGCTGGGAGGCCACTACATCCTGGATGTGGACGCTAGCTACGACCAACTTGGTTGTGTGTTGCTTCAGCAGCAGCCGGACAAGGAGTACTTGCCGGTGGGATACTTCAGCAAGGGGCTGAACTCGGCTGAGAAGAACTACGGAGTCACCGAGTTGGAAGGACTCGCAGTTGTGTGGGCGGTGACGTCACTTCGTCACAACCTAGAGGGTGAGAAGTTCCTCATCCGCCGTGAGCACCGCGCGTTGCAGTTCATCTTCAAGACGGATTGCACGAACACTCGTCTCAACCGGTGGAGGGTGCGACTGGCACCCTTCAACTTTGGTATTGAGTACCGACCTGGCAGGCAACATGCCCTTGCCGACGGCCTTTCTCGGGTACCTACCGAGGGGCTGGACACTAACTCAGTCGATGAGGACATTCCCATCGTGGGGGTGGTCACGCGCTCGGGTCAGGCGTTGGACCCCGAGGCGCCAGGGATCAAGAAGTACTTGCCCCTGTCCCTGGACGAGATGGTGAAGGCCCAGGCCGAGGACCCCTTCTGCAAGTCGCAGAGGCATACGCTGGATACAGTGGCGGAGACGCGGTTCTTCATCGGAGACGATGGCCTCCTCTTGAGGAGGGGGGTATTCCAGGGGACCGAACAGCCTGTCGTCCCCGCATCTCTCACGGACAGTATTCTTGAGAGGGAGCATAACGCTCCCACCGGTGGACACCTGGGGTCTAGTAACTTCTACCAGACCCTGATCACCAGGTACTACTGGCCGTCCATGGTGATGGACATCTACAGTTGGGTGGCTGCCTGCACAAGTTGTGCGCAGAACCGTCCGATGGAACGGCGGCCTACTACTGCTATGTTACTGTTCCCAGCCAAGGAGCCGTTTGCCGCGTTGGCAATGGACATCCTTGGGCCACTGCCCGTGACCGAGGAGGGCAACCAGTACCTCCTGGTCATCTGTGATCGCTTTACGAAACTTACGCGAGCGATCCCTCTGGCAGAGATCACGGCCATGTCGGTCGTGTCAGCCTTCCTAGATCACTGGTGTGCCGCGTATGGCATCCCGGACAGTACACGATCGGACAATGGACCGTAATTTGCGTCCGTACTGTTTCAGGGAGTGCTGGATACGTTGGGGGTTGAGGCAAACTATGCCACCCCCTACCACCCACAAACTAATGGGCAGGTGGAGCGCTTCAACAAAACTATTGTTCGGCAGCTGCGCCACTATGTGAGTGAGCACGTGAAAACGTGGGACCATTACATTTCTATTCTTACGACTGCCTACAATTCGCAGGTTCACTCATCTACCGCGGAAGTACCACTCGCTTTTGTGACCCCCCGTCGCGTGCGGTCTATCGCCGTGCGGCGGCCGCTCCAAACTAGGGAAGATGGTGGCAGTACACCTACTCCTACTGAGAGTAAGGCGGAGTTCGCTGCTAGGCTTGAAAAGCTCATCCCTAAAGTAAGGGCTGAGATGGACAAAGCGCAAAAGCGCTACAAGCGTACCTTTGACAAAAAGGTGCGCAATGCTAAGCATTTCCCCGAGCAGGGAGACTGGTTACTGGTTCACTCACACACCCCAACTGGGGGTAAGTTGGTATTCCAGACGAAGGGGCCGTACCAGGTCCTTCATACTGATGGGCGGCGCTTCACCATCGAAAGTGACGATGGGGTCCGCACAGTAAATGGACAGGACGTGGTCAAAGTTGCACCACCGCCTGCAGGCGACCCAGCTTGGGCGCGGGCGCTGGAAGCGTGGCGCCTGCCCTCGCTGCCTGCGGCCAAGCATGGCGCGCAGGAGTACGTGTTCGATAAGTTCAACGACCACGGATGGGATGAGGACACTAACCGCCTCAAGTTGAGGGTGCGTTGGTTCGGCTGTAAGGCCAAGGATGATACGTGGGAGTATGTGGGGGACCTTCCCGCTGAAAAGGTCCGGGCGTACTGTGCCCGGAACGATATAGACCCTAACAGCCCCCCCTCAACGTTAGGGAAGGCCGGGTAACAGTGCCAAGAGAGCGCTTCAAGTCGAAGGTGCGCAGAGTGGCTTTTAACTACAGCCCTGACCCTCACACTCTCACAACAAAGGCAGCTGCCAACTAGGCATGCATGCTAGACTCTCCAACCCCACGGCCCTCGCCCTCACGTGGAGGCGAGCGGCGAGACCCACGTCGATAACGCTCCCCACCAGTCGGCGAGGCCGGCGGCTCCAAGTCGGAACCGTCGCGCCCCTCACGGTCGCGCAAGTGGCGACGACCGCGGCTACCCTTCTGCTTGGTCTTGCGTGCCAGTTGGCGACGCAGACGCCGGACCAACTCCGACTCTGACGGAGTAGAGGACTCCGAGACGGAATAAGACAACTCGTCTTCCGATACGGAGGGAGAGCGCCGCGAGCGTCGGCGACGACGGCGAGGAGGCGAGTATGCCCGGCTCGCCCGACGTTTGCCACGCCCAAGTGGGGCTGGCTGGGGCACAATAGCCCCGATGCGAGCGAACTAGGCCGTCATAAACTCCGCCACCGACTCGCAACTCGCGGTCGCCACCGCAGTACGAACGCGCTCCTCAAGTTGAGGAGTCTCGGAAACTTCAAAGGTTGCGGTCGACGCGGCCAACCAGGATATGGTGCGCACCAACGTGGTGATTATCATCTCTGGGGTCAGAGGCGTGGCCGGTAACACCAACTTGGGGTAAACCGTCAGAAGAGTGGCCCCCAAGTTGGGGGACACCGGGGTGGACGACGCAACGGCCACGCTGATCGGGATGTCCCTGTGCGGCTGGTAGGGGACAGGAGGAAGTGGGGGGGCACGCCGAGGTGGCGGTGCCCGAGTGTAACTGCGACCCCTACTCGGGGCCCCCGCAGTGGGTTGAGTCTTGTGGTCGTCGTGAGAGGGCACGGCCATCACTATGGCCTTGTCCGGGGGCGGCGCAGTGTGGCGATCCACCCCCGGGGCATACGGGTAGTCCCCGATGCCCAGCCCCTCTCGTAGTACCACACGGCCGTCGTGAAGTTCACGAGCGACCCATACGAACTGGCGAAGTGCGCCATCGTCCTTGGGCCCGCGGGTGGGGCGGCGCAATTTGTGCTCAATGCTCTCCCACTCGATGAACTTGTGGAGGCGGAGCATCTCCTCAAGTAGAATGAGTTGTCCTGATGACCACCCCTCAGCAACTAGCTGAGGGGTTAGCTGTTCCAAACATTGGATAAGCCGAAGGGGAAGATGCCAGAGCATCCCCCGCCGCTGAACACAAGACACCCAGGTCGACATGACCTCGAGGAGCCACTGGGTGGCCAACATGGCCCACACCTGGTGATTTGGGCTAGCCGTCAACATGACGGAGCCGAAGTGGTCGAGCAACCGTGGTAGCGACGCAGGGAACCCGTAGGGGACCTCAACTTGAGGCCACCACTCGGGCTTCTTCGGGTAGTACTGCTCCTTACTGGCAGCGGACTGCTGCGGAAACTCAAGTTGAGCCGAGGTCACCAAGTAGGCACCTCGCCGGAAGTCCTTCTCCATCCGCACATCAAAGCGATGAGTGTGCGGATCGGCCTCGTGAAGGTACGGGGGGCGAGTTGCCACCGCGTCCCAAGTAATGGTCGGCAAGTCGCCGGGACCCGGGATAGTTCCCCCGCGGTCCACCATGGCCTTGGCCCGCTGTACGTCTTCGACTTCCTCATCGTCCAGGAATGCAAACTGGTCCGTCCTGAAGCCGGCAGGGAACCCGACCCTACGGGGATGCTTCTCCCGTAGGCGGTCCCATACCCGACTCATCGCTGTGCCAAGTCGGCCAGCAGAGAGAACAGTCAACCCCTCCTCATATAGAGGCCAAGCGGGGTAAAACCACCGCCCCAAGGCCTCACGTGGGATGACGCGGCCTGCCTCCGGGGGAGATCCCGCCGCCAACCCAAAGCCGGGTGACGCGGGAGTCCCATCCCCCGGAGCAACCGCGGAGCCCCCGCCGGAAGTCCCGGCGGGCGCTACACCGTTGGAGGTGTCCTCCATACGTTCATCAAGAGAGTCAGTCTCCACCCCCGGGGTCGCCATGGCTCTCCCCAAGTTAGAAAGAGACGCCCTGGTTACAGCGGCACGAGACCCGCCTCGAGTTGAGGGGGGCTCGGATCGTGGGTAGATGGGTGGCCTCCCCAGCGTGGGGCGGCTAAGGGGAAGGTGAAGGGGATGTGTTGGTGATGGTGAAGTGAGAACCGGGGAGAGCAAGCTGCCGAGTGGGCAATCTTGAGGAAAGGGGCGGTCAACGTGACCGCTTCCACGTCCACGTTACGTACTCGAGGGGGGACAGCAAGTGGCACCCCCCAACGCCGAGACGTGCGTTTACGCACCACCTCACAGGGCCGACCGGGTCGGTCGGAACTGAGGAAAGGGGAGTGTGGCAGTATTGACCCCCAGGTAGGGGGGCAACACGTGCCATGCAAGGGGCGGCAGGCCACTAGCCTGACCCGTTCCTCCCCCTGCATTTGGGTCCATATTCCCTAAGTTTGGGATAGTTAGCTTAGTAGTAAATCCAACTTGGATTTGAGGGTTTTCTGCATTTATCGTCTTGAATTTTCATGTGGCCCGGTGGGCAGGTGCTGGAGTGGGAGATTCTGAGTGGCGAGATTTTGAGGGGACCCTGGGGGGATAAGGGGAGGGACAGCGGGGCTTGGCCCTGCTTCCCCGTCCCGACCAAGAAACTGTTGGACCACACACCACCTTCTTGTTTGTCAATGGGGGGATTGCCCCACAACAGAGATAGAGTGTGTGCGACTTGCACTTCTTCCGGTTCCCCCGACACGGGAGGCAGCCCTTGTACACCGCCCCAACTTGGGTGTCGCGTGAGCAAGAGGTTTTAGCCACAACCGTGAGACAGCGGCTGACTCATCTTGAGTCTGGGAAGTACACCGCGTCATGCCCCACAATACAGGGAGTTGATCCATGTCGCCATGAGTTGGTTCGGCAGGATCTGTAAGGAGAGGTCCCAGACGGTATCCCTTAGGTATTCAGCATGGGATTAGGAGAATGCTTACACCTTTCCCCCTTAGGACGTGCGTCGAAGGAAAGCGACGAGAGCTTCAGGTGGGTTCGCAAGGTCCTGCTGGGTTAGCCAGGTGTTCTCACTGACATCGCAGCCTTTCCACTTGACCAGGTACTGCAGTCGTCCACGGCGTTTTCGTGACCGTAATATGGAGTCCACTTCGTACTCAACCGAACCGTCCGGAAACGCTACCGGAGGTGGAGCGGGAGGAAATCGACCATACGGATCAGCGCTGTACTGCTTCAGTAGACTGGCGTGAAAGGCGGTGAGCACCCTTCGATCAAGGACTGCTTGAGGAAGATCCAGACGGAACGTAACATCGTTGATGCAGCCAGTAACTCTGTATGGTCCAGAAAACTTTGGCATTAACTTGAGAGCGCTTCAGAAGGCGTCCGGCATAAGGATCTTGGTGCTCAGGAGGGCGAGATCGTCGACAGCGATCGTACATGGTCGGCGTCGGCGGTGAGCGTACGTCGACAGCGATCGTACATGGTCGGCATCGGCGGTGAGCGTACGCCGAGCAAGTCCCATTGGCCTTCTTGATGGCGGTAATAGCAGTCTCCTGAGCTTCTTGCTGACTGCTTAGCCAATATGAGCCTGCTGGTAGTTTCGATCCCTTGCTGTCGAGGATGTCCACCGGTACCGTCCTTGGTTCAAACCCATAGTTCAGGAAGAATGAGGAGTACGTCGTGACCGCATTTGGTGACCGGTTGTAAGCTACTTCTGCAGCAACAAGGAAGAGATCCCAACCGCCCTGGTGATGGTTCACGAAGTTTCGCAGGATTTCTTCAATTTTGTTGTTCATGATCTCGGTTTGTCCGTCCGTCTGGGGATGATAGGCCGAATATGCCTTGATCTTGACCTTGAGAATATCGTTGAGCGACTGCCAGAAGTTCGAAAAGAAGATACGGTCTCGGTCGCAGACGACGTCGGATGGTAGGCCGTGATGACGGTAGACGTGATCATGGTGTTGCACTACGACTGGTGCAGTCCCGTCGGGCTTAATTGGTGCTCGTCGAATTATCTCCCACAGCCTGTCTACAATGACGTAAGTGCCATTGTGGCCCCTTAGGGTCAGAGGAAGAGAGGTGATAAAGTCCATGGAGACACTTGCCCATCGTTGGTGCGGTGGATCTAGTGGCTTGAGGTGACCCGAAGGTGAATGGGTGCCAGCCGTGTTCCGCTGGGACAAATCACATGATTGTACGTATCTTTGGATGTCCTTCCGCATCGTCTTTCAGTAGTATTTGGAAGCAATAGCGTTGGTGGTTTTCTTGACTCCCATGTGCCCTAGGCTTGGGATGTCGTGACAGTCATGAAGTAGTCTTTGGCGTAGAGTACCAACGGGGATGCACGTACGGTCACCTCGTTTCAACAACCTCATGTGAAGCCGGTAGGGAGCTACCGGGTCTTTGAATGGTTCGGCAAACTCGGGGTCCGCGTTGTACTCTTGGTCTTGGGTGGGCAAGGTCTTGATCACTTTGGCACATGGTCATGAGGTTGTTGATTTCAGTTTTCTTGGGTAGGTGCTCGGTGGTCTTGGTTAGCACGCGACTAAGGAGATCATGGTTGGGAGCGTGCTTGTCGGGGGCGTCTTGTGCTTGCCTCGAAAGAGCATCAGCTACGGGGTTGGATGTGCCCTTGATGGGGATGATCTTGAAATCGAATTGGTCCAACAGCTCCAGCCACTTGACTTCGCGGTCGTTGACCTACTCATCCAGGGCTTGCTTTAGGTGCTGAAAGTGATCTTCGTAAGCTTCCCTGTAGAACAGAATGTCGTCGAGGTAGACACAGATGAAATCGTAGAGATAGGGTCGGGATACGTCATTCATTAGGTTTATGAAGACTTCGGGGGCATTTGTTAACCCAAAGGGTATCACGGTAAACTCGTAGTACCCGTATTTTGTTCGCAGCGCCGTCAGAGGGATAGTATCAGGATCAAGCCGGATCTGGTGGTAACGTGATCGGAGGTCAATCTTCGTGAAGTACTTAGCCTTTCGCAGTTGGTCGAAGATGTCGTAAATCCGTGGTAATGGATAAGCGTTCTTGATAGTGGCCTTGTTCAATGCTCAATAATCGATGCACTTTCGCTAGCCGCCGTCCTTCTTCCCTGCAAATAGTACAGAAGCGCCCCACGGTGAGGCGCTTGGCTGGATGAACTTTTTTCGTGTGAGGATTGCAAGTTGTGTCTTCAGTTCATCGAGCTCCCACTGAAATAGGCGATGCATGCCACTGCGACGTGGTTGAGCGTCTTCCGCAAGCCTGACGCTAAAGTCGTGACTGCATTCAGGAGGAAGTCCATCCGGAAGCTCTTCCGGGAAGACGTCGGCGTACTCCTTGAGAATCTCTTGGACGTCATTCTTGTCTTCAGCTGTTTCCATTTTGATTGCATGGATGTCAAAGGTGCTGGAAGAATCTTCGGAATGCGGGAAGATGGCGAAGACAGGGACTTCTTGGATGAGGTCCTTGGCAAGGAGTTTCCTACTACTCATGCCATGGGGCTTCTTTAAGGAGGCAGTGATGGAGATGTTCTTGTGTTTAAACTTGAAAGAGATCTTGTTTTTTTTGTAGTTGATTTTTGCGTCCTCGTCGTCACGTCATTTCTTGCCGAGGATGATGCCGTACCCACTTAGGTCGCGTACAGCAAGCCGAAGAAGTTCTTGGCATGGGCCGATGTGGATCTCTAAGGGTTCAATGATTTCCGCGAGGTCGCGGGAGCGACCATCGGGCATGTGAGCTGCTAAGTCCGTTTCTTTCGTGGTCACATTCAGGGTATTCACGAGGCGCCTTGATACGACGTTAATAGGAGATCCGTCGTCGAACAGCACCTTAACAAGATGTCCTTTGACAGAGGCATTAGAAAGCAGAAGCCCAAGATGCGGGTCTTCAAATGGTGACGACATGTTTTCAGGAACCGAAGAAGCGGCTGGCACCGGTTTTAATGACGGTTGCTGCTTCAGTTCCGCTGGCTTTTAGGGCAGTCCTTGGCCATATGTCCTTTCTCGCGGGAGCGGAAGCAGAGCCCGTCACGCATGCAGCGCTGACGCTCTTCAGTCGTGAGTTTCTCGACTTTGATGCTGGAGATATCCATCGGATTGACACCCGTCGTGGACGGCTTCGCAGATGTGCCGCCGAGGTGCGTCGAGGAACCACCCTGGGCAGCCTCCACGCGCAAATCGTCAGTCATGAGAGATTCATGACCTGAGTAGGTCTTGAGACGAAGAGCCTGCCAGATGTCCCGCTTCAAGCCTCGGGTGTAGCGGTCAATCTTCTCGGCCTCCGTGATGTCAGGGATGTCCAAAAGGACGCTCAGAAACGTCCTGTTGAACGTTCCGACGAATTTGATCTGGCGCCACGAGTGCAGCTTGTCTCGTGCGACTTGTGTCTTGTTCAGTGGACTGATGGGTTGGATTAGCGCAGAACGGAATGATTCCCAGTTCGGGACAGCTGTAGTCTGACTGTAGACTTTTCACCGGCTGAGCTCTTCACCGTCGAGGAAGGTGGAAGCGATACTGCACGCATCGTTGTGGCCACCCAGTCGCACATAGAAGTTCATATGCGTGCACCACGCTTCAACAGTCCCAGGTTTACCGGAGAAAGCCACGGGTTTGTTCGGCCTCGCGGACTTCATGCCACTGTTAGTGGCCCTGGCCTTGGCTTCGGACAGTTGCTGTTTAGCGTCCGCTAATTCCATCTTGTGAGCCTCGAGTTGTTCGCTCGTATGCGTGACAAACCCTGCAAGCTGGGTCCAGGCTTCCATGGTCGGTGCGCTCGAGCCCGAGCCCGGATTAGCCCGGTTGACACCCCCTGGGATTGGTGCATCCATGGTGTCTTGGGTTCAAGTCCAAGGCAAGCAATCTGACTACCCAGATTTCACAAGACTTGCTTCGGGAGGACCCCAAGGAAGATTTCGGAGATGTGGGATAGGAGTTTGTCTGCAGCAGTGGTGGTGTACACGATTTGAATAAGTGCTGCGGTAGTTGCTGCAACTTTCCAAATGATATACAGCACTACTCCGAGAAGCACAAGAAGATCGGTTGAAATCACACAAATAGATTATTCAGAAGCGTCCGTGTACGGGCCCGAGTCGGGCCGTATCGGATTTCCAGGCGGGGGATCAATGGGGGAGAATCGGGCTCCTAGGCCAGATCCAGGGGTGTGTCAACCGGTGTGAATCTGTCTGGCGCGCCAGCGTGCGGTGATGATCCTTGCCACGTGTATGCCGCTCGAAGTGTTCCACCGACTCAAATTCGCGATCGCAGGGTTCGCAACGGGGAAGGGTTCCCCGGCGGCTAATTACGTAACGGTGGCGACGGGATCCGCGGTGGTCACGCAGCACAGTAAGGCTGTTGCACCGCACAACGCGCGGTTTGCAGAGGAATTTCCATTGCGCCCCACGGTGGCTCTTGGCAATTTGGCGTTGCTCTTGCTGCTCAACCGCGCGCGCGGTGGTTGGCTTGATGTGACCAATCACCGGCGTCGTCGGGGCGGTGTAAGGGCGCCCCGGTTCTTGGGAGGGCAGTAAATGGCAACGGTTGACGCGGGCTGCCGTGTTCTTGGTGACAGGGCCCTTGGCCTTGCCCAAGAGAGGGGGCTTGGGTGCGGCCTCGCTCACCGAGGGGAGGTGGACTGGGACCGCCGGGGTTGGGATGGAGTAGGCGCCCGCCGGGGGGGTTTGTGCCCTCGGGCGGGCGTGTGCCTGCGAGGGGCCGCGTGCGGACGGCGGGCCGCGTGCCGACGGGGAGCGGAGTGCCGACGGTGGGCCGCGTGCCGACGGGGGGCCGCGTGCCGACGGACCGTGGGCCGTGAGGGCGCCACGGGCCGTCGGGGGTGCGCGGACCGTCGGGGGTGCGCGGGCCGTCGGGGGTGCGCGGATCGTCGAGGGTGTGCGCACCGGGGGGGTGCTACGTGACGTGTACTTCGTATCGCGCGCCGAGGCCGCCGAGGATGTCGGGCCGGCCGCCAGTGCTGAGGAAGAGTATTCTGAATCTGATGTGGATTTCACGGAGATTCAACAATTGGTTGACAAAAGAAAAATTCCGTGAAAAAAAACCACAAGGGTTGTGTCAGGAAATTGTTCGTTCGGTGTGATTCGTGGAGCCTGCTACGTTCGCATTACAATGCCCGTGGCAAGCCGAACGCAGGAGGCAACACGACTGCACAATGGCAGAGAGAGCTAAAGCAAAAACGGAATCGCAAGGCACCGCCAGGTAGAAAGTCAAACTATCTGAAGCTACCACATGTGAGGAACCACCCACACTTGGACAGCCCACAACGTACTCGTGATGGTGTCAGCAACCCGTGACAGCCAATAGGAAAACAGGGTGCGGGGAAGTGGGTGGAGGTGGTAACGATGGTGGGTCTGGGGATGAGGACGGCGCGACGTCGGTGGTGTTCGAGGGGGGTTCAAAGGGTTAAGGTCGTCTTTGGTCTGTGTCTGTGGTTGCCCGTCCGGCCTCCCCAGGTGTCGCCGACACCCACGCACTATGTACTCGCGTCGGGGCACCCAAGCACACCTAGTCAAAATCGCTCCAGAGCGGTCTTGCGGGTTTTCGATGGCATCAGGCCATATGATTGGACAGGGGGCCTTCCAGTCAGTAAAGTCGGCCCTTACGCGAGGATTTGCAGTGCTGGCCTGCAGACAGGGGTACATGGGCCTGTGAGGCCACGTGCTGGACTCGAAATTTTGAAAGTGCAGGCTGGTGGCGGGACAGGCCCTAGGCAGCCCTTCAAATCAACTTGGTGGCGACGCGCTGCCCGCTGCCATCGACCCCCATCATGCTCAGACATGAATGCGGGCGTACACAAGGGAGAGGTCAAACAAAGCTATTACAGAAGGAGAAATGCAATGACAGGGTCCCACTCCGCCTCTTCTAAAAGGTCGCTCTCCGCCTCGGCTGCGGCAGCCAATTGGGCCTCATTCTCCGCCAGATTTTCCGCACGCAGCAGCCGAGTTTTGTAGGCCCAAATGGTGGCGTCTGGGCCCGTTACCCGACCGTCTGCCCAGGCACGCATGTCCACCTGCTCCTTGGTGTGGGCGGCCGTGGCGCGCCCATAATCTGGTTTGTTGACAGGCAGCCGGCCTTCTTCTGGCTTGCGTGCCAGGCGCGACTCGGGGGCGGCCGCGGCCCGTCGCTTCCCGTTTCACGGCCCTTGCGCAGCCGACGGCTGACGCTCCAAGGCGGTACGTCGCAACAGCTGTAGACACGCTCCTTCAATCGATGCGGAGGTGCACTGTGCACGGGCCTGGTTGAAAACACCGTGCCACGCCTCCAACGCCTGCTCGGCGTAGTACCCGAGGGAGCCAAATCGGAGCAAAACGTCGGGTGCGTGGTGAGCCAGGGCGTGCAGTTTGGGCGACACGCTAAGCCAGGTGAAGGCCACCGGCAGCTGGGCAACCAAAACGTTGCGACCTCAGCTTGAAGTCCCGTGCAGCCGCCACTGGTACGTCTTGGGCCTGATTGAGGACACCAACGATTGGGGCACTCGGCCCAGGCCCTGCGCAAGGCACCCAGCCGGGAGGACGACAGATGACCGGCCAGCGCATCGCAAATTCGGTCGCCCCGGCGGGCAATACGATGACAGCTGCGACCCTCAAATCCACCACCGTGATACGGCACAGGCCGCACGCCGGCGTCGTCCAGCAGGGCGAGGCCTGTGGTATAAAACTCGATCCTCTCAGACACGTGTCAGTATACCTCGGGGGAAAGGGACAGGTAACACAGAAAGGGGAACTACGAGAGTGGTATGCCTGCTGCCTCACGTGCCTGCTGGCAGAGCCAACAGATACGCACGGTAGTGCACACGGGAAGGAGGAAAGCAAACGTGCAGTTGTCTTCTTCCCTGAGGGCGCGGGCCAAGAGCGCCTCGCTGTCCCTCTTAACGTGCATCTGGGGGAGCCTCGGCACGTTGGCCAGGTAGTCCCCACCTACCCCCGAGTGGCCCCCACCCGAGTCTAACCTCGTCAGGTCGGGGGCCACTATCACTACTAATTCTATTCTCTCTCACTAGTCTCACACTCAAATTCACTCAAATCAAGTCGCCCACAAATATGCAAAAACCCATCAGAAGTCCCTCTCTTACGTGTGGGTAGCGTAATCCACCGCATCGCAGTGACGGGCACGGGCCACGGCCGCCAACCATCCCCACACGGCGGGCGTGTCCTGGCGCCTGGTGTCCCTTGGTCGCCATCCCGGGTCGACGCCAAGTCAGGGCAAGGGATGCTTCAAGGCCGACAGCGCCCGCCGCTGCCACGGCTGCCTCTCGGCCAGATTCCAGCAGGGTCGCCTCGATGGCGACGCGCAGGATGATGGAGGTGCCTCCCCGCGTCAGATGGAGGGGTATGGGCACAATCTGGCTCGGCCACACGTCCAACGGCGGACACCGCTCAATGGATAGATGAAGGGCCGGCTGCAGCGCCAGGGGGAGGTCCTCATTGGGTTGTTCTGCGTACGTCTCCATCATCGCCTGCAGGTGGGAACGAGTGCGGAAGGAAGTCGGGTTTACAGCCACCTCTTGCATGCTCCCATAGGCTGCCACCCATGCCTCGTTCGCCTTGCACGGGCGCCCAACCCATCAGGCACCACACACACGGAAGCCGCGCTGACGCTCCCTTGCGGCCCAAAACGTTGCTCACAAATTCAAGGTCTCCATTGAGGCATAGGCGCACAGCGCGTAAAGAGCCGTTGACAGTGACGCCAGCCCGCAACAGGTCCCTGATGTCCGCCATCCACGGTCCAATCATAGCGTGGAGGTCTGCATTGACGTCCGTGGTGCATGGTAGGATGGACATCAAAATCGAATTTGACCTTGCGATAGGGTGCACCTGATTGGGCGTAGTCATGACAAGCATGGCCATCGACATCGCCCTCCCGCCCTTGTGCAGCCCCAGGCACAGGTGTACGTCTGCCACACTGTCAGCGTGAAGCTGGTAGGGCAACTCCGGGACGAGATAATGAACGGCCGTGTGCGGAGTGGCCTCGCCGTTGGAGCCTCGAGCGAGCCGCTCGCGAAACAGCCCCGCCGTGACGAGCTCCACCAACAGGTACTCACTAGCGTCGCGCATGCCCACCAGGTGCGCCCCCCGCGCGTCTGTGCGCACTTGGCGTCCGCGCTCCTGCGCGAGGGCGCGCAATTCTCCATGTAAGACCTCACGAGACGCCAGGCCGCTTGCCTGGCCCCGCAACGCCTTGCGGAGCGCGCTCCACTTGACACCGCTCAATTGGTGCGTAGGGAGGAAGAGTTCCTGCTGACGTGCAGACAGGCGGTGGTCGTGGGAGGACGGCACGACGGACACCCCCTCCTCTGACTGGGCCGCCGCGAGCAAGCGGGCGACAGACATACGTTAGTTGCTGGGCTCCCCGCCAGCCACGGCAGCCGCAAATCGCGCCACTGCGCGCGTCCTCCGCCGCAGCTGCCGCCGCCCAACAGCCTCTTTGCGCGTCGACGGGACTAGCTCATATCGGCGGTTGACACCGTTCAGGAATGAAAAAGAAATCTGAGCAGGACGCACGGCGCAGAGGTGCTTATTTTTGAGAGCCTCAAAATTGACGAGCTCCGATGGGCTCAGCACATCGTACCGCTCCCACAGCTGCTCCATACGTTGGACGGGGGTGCACCAATCGTCGTTGGGAACAACGCAAACGCCCCCGGTCCGCACCAGTTCCGACGTGCCGGACACGCCCGCCTGCCGCCTCCGTCTGTCAGCAGCCGACCTGCACGCACTACAAATCTTGCGACGCTTGCTCAGCATGGCAGCCTCCTCAACAGCGGCCACGTCCGCGGGCCAGAGCCACCGCAGCGCGACAGGTGACGGCGTGTACGTGGCGCGTGCTGCGCTGCCCTCTCTGTGCAGGCGGGAGGTGCAAGCAGCTGCCACCGCTGGGGGTGGTTTGGCCAGCCGCACCGCGTACGCATCACAACGGTGGCAAAGACCCGTCATCACACCGGAAGGGTGCCGACCGCCGCTGCGCTTACAGCTCCCTCTGCGCAGGGTAGCCACCGTCGCGTGCGACGCCTGCTCCGCTGGCCTCGATGCCAGAGATGCCAGGTAGTCCTCGGCTGCCCTCGTGCGAAACAGGAACGCCTGGTGGCACCCTGTGCACATAAACGTCAACGGGGTCCCCGTAGAGAGCTTGAGGATGTCCTTTACCGCGCTAGCCAGACCATCCAGAGCTTTGCAGGCTCATACAAGAAAAAAAAAAAAACTCAGGGAAGAATCCGAGAACAGAACAAGGTCAGATGGGTCCGACTATGGTCTCTCATGCCGTATAAGGCACGATCCCAAAAGAAATATGGGACAGGTACCCCGCCGGGATCACCACGCACTCCACGTGACACCAGCGTCGCAGTCAGGGCGATTGCCTCTCGCTGCCTCATGGCCGTCCCCGCCGCTTACCTCATATGCCCTCCGCCGCCCATTTCGGCGCCGTCCGCCATCGCCGCCGCACAGCCGACAGGTGGGTGTGCCAGGGATAGTGTCTGGAGGCTGCGGCCGTCCCACAGCGGGGAAAGCTCGACGTCAGAGCGCCTAACGGGGCCGATACAGTACGTCGGCTCGGAGGGGGAAGGCAGGTGTGCCTCGTCAAAGCTTTCAGGTGCCGTGAGGCGGCTCGGCGCTCCAGGTCGCTCCAGGTGCCCTCCCGCTTGAATCCCAGGTGAAACTTTGGGCGACTTTTTCATGTACTTTCGACACGTACGACCGCCCTTAACTAGGTGTGCGAGGTGCCCCAAAGCATGCGTTTCCCCGTCGCGCCGCCGGTAGGCACAAAACGGCCCAGAAACAAAGCATGGCTCTCAAAACAAATCATGGGCGGGCGTGCGTACTAAAGGAGTGCAGCCCAGCTTTCCCCACGAAAGGGTCCGGTGTGCGACGCCTAGTGCGCCGCCCCAGCCAGCCCAAGACGCCAATCGGTTCGAACGTCCGAGAGGCGTGTAAGCACGGTTGTAGCGTTATGGCCCTTCTGGCCCAGGGTCCACACACACAAGAAACCACAACGGGGTCAGGAAGGAACAGGTAAAGGTCCCAGCGTGATCCACTCGCCCGCCCCTTCAGAGGCAAGGGTAAAAGGACAAAAGCCCGAGGGAGCAAGAACCCAAAGAACCATTGATTTTCCAAGTTGGCCCCGGGGAGACCCCGGAGCACCCCTCAAGAACCTCCCCCTTGGCCCCTCCAGGGGCCTAGAGCGGGGCCCCCAGAGGGCGCCCCTGGCGGGTCGAGCGCCAGCAAGGCGTCTGACCTCCACCAGGTCCTCCAGCGCATCCCCTACACCGGGGTTACACTGGGGCGCCGAGGGTCACCAATCAACCCCCGGTCGCCAAACACAAGCGAAAAGCAAGCGAAAATCCCCCCACACACAGATGCCAATCCCCGAAAAAAACCCAGTGGGAAACAGGGGAAAGACATGAAAACATGCAGTGAAAACAAATACAAAACAAATGGCCACAATGGCCAGTAAGGCCACCTCCACCGGCCAAATCCGCCTCCCTGGGTGGGACCAATCAGGATCCCGGGTGTGTCGCCACAGTCCCGAGTCACTGACAGAGGGGGCCCCGGCAAGAGAAGGGCTCCACGTAGGATAGCCCGCCGGGTCCCAAGTCACCTCCCCAAGGGCCCGCCTGTCCCCTAAGGCTCAGAACGCCACAACGGTTCCATCGAGTCGACCGAATCGGCCAGCCGGCTAGTCAGTCACATCGCTGCAATGCTGCAGCGAGGACATCCTAACGGACTTGCCAGCTGTGGCAGATGTGGCTCGTCATGTTTGCTGACGGTGGCGCCTTTCGACAGGCCATGATTGGCTGTCGATGGCTGCTGTCGTGCGGCCGGCAGACACCGTGAGTTAGCGGCTGACTTATCTTGAGTCTGGAAGGTACACCGCGTCATGCCCCACCATACAAGAAGCTGATCCATGTTGCCAGGAGTTGGTTCGGCGGGATCTGTAAGGAGAGGTCCCAGAAATTATCCCTCAGGTATTAGGCATAGTATTAGTGTAAGGATTGGCCCCTTAAATCGCCACCCGGAACCCACGGGATATGGACTGGGACCTCTCCTTACATGTCCGGCCCCGATAACTCCCCCCAAGACACATCAATTCCCCACTACCCGGGGCGACACCACGCTGTATCCCTGACATTTTGCGGACGTCGGCCGACCGCACGAAAGCCGCCGTCAACGTACTGTCGGAACCCTGTCATGGACGTCGAAACTCGACAACGAGCAGCGAGTGACATCGTCGACCAACCACGGGCGGACATCCCCGTCTGTGCTGCCTGAATTTTATTTTCTGCGCTGTTTAAAAGCTGGCATCAAGGACCAGTCACATGATTCACCGACACTGAGGACACCGCACATCCTCGCTGGCGGCTCAGTGCGATATGACTGGCTCGCCGGCTTTTGGATTGATTGAATTCGGCCAGCTGGTTGGTGACTGGCTGGCCGGTCAACGGATTGATTGAATTTGGCCTTGCTGGCCCTTACAGCCGGTCGGACCTTCTGGCCGACCGGCGTGTGGAGCCGGCTGGTGGGGCGCGCTGGGCGCCATCCACGGGACCCCTTCGTTTCGGGCAAACTGGGGCTGCACTCCTTTAGTGCGCACGCCCGCCCATGCTTTGTTCTGAGAGACATGCTTTGTTTTTGGACCGTTCTGTGCCTACCGGCGGTGCGATGGGGAAACGCATGCTTTGGGGCACCTCGGGTGCCCCGACGCGAGTATATAGCGTGTGGGTGTCGGCGCCACCGGGAAAGACGTGAGGGGCAACCACATACACAGACCAAAGACACTGTTTACCTTTTTTACCCTCGATCCCCACCGACGTCGCGCCCATCTTCTTCCCCAGACTCACCCCCGTCGAGACCACCGTCCTCTTCCCCGTGCCCCGCCGCCCCATTGGCTCGCAGGGCCCGCTGACACCCCCCCGAGTGTGCGCACCGGGGGGGTGCTACGTGACGTGTACTTCGTATCGCGCGCCGAGGCCGCCGAGGATGTCGGGCCGGCCGCCAGTGCTGAGGAAGAGTATTCTGAATCTGATGTGGATTTCACGGAGATTCAACAATTGGTTGACAAAAGAAAAATTCCGTGAAAAAAAACCACAAGGGTTGTGTCAGGAAATTGTTCGTTCGGTGTGATTCGTGGAGCCTGCTACGTTCGCATTACAATGCCCGTGGCAAGCCGAACGCAGGAGGCAACACGACTGCACAATGGCAGAGAGAGCTAAAGCAAAAACGGAATCGCAAGGCACCGCCAGGTAGAAAGTCAAACTATCTGAAGCTACCACATGTGAGGAACCACCCACACTTGGACAGCCCACAACGTACTCGTGATGGTGTCAGCAACCCGTGACAGCCAATAGGAAAACAGGGTGCGGGGAAGTGGGTGGAGGTGGTAACGATGGTGGGTCTGGGGATGAGGACGGCGCGACGTCGGTGGTGTTCGAGGGGGGTTCAAAGGGTTAAGGTCGTCTTTGGTCTGTGTCTGTGGTTGCCCGTCCGGCCTCCCCAGGTGTCGCCGACACCCACGCACTATGTACTCGCGTCGGGGCACCCAAGCACACCTAGTCAAAATCGCTCCAGAGCGGTCTTGCGGGTTTTCGATGGCATCAGGCCATATGATTGGACAGGGGGCCTTCCAGTCAGTAAAGTCGGCCCTTACGCGAGGATTTGCAGTGCTGGCCTGCAGACAGGGGTACATGGGCCTGTGAGGCCACGTGCTGGACTCGAAATTTTGAAAGTGCAGGCTGGTGGCGGGACAGGCCCTAGGCAGCCCTTCAAATCAACTTGGTGGCGACGCGCTGCCCGCTGCCATCGACCCCCATCATGCTCAGACATGAATGCGGGCGTACACAAGGGAGAGGTCAAACAAAGCTATTACAGAAGGAGAAATGCAATGACAGGGTCCCACTCCGCCTCTTCTAAAAGGTCGCTCTCCGCCTCGGCTGCGGCAGCCAATTGGGCCTCATTCTCCGCCAGATTTTCCGCACGCAGCAGCCGAGTTTTGTAGGCCCAAATGGTGGCGTCTGGGCCCGTTACCCGACCGTCTGCCCAGGCACGCATGTCCACCTGCTCCTTGGTGTGGGCGGCCGTGGCGCGCCCATAATCTGGTTTGTTGACAGGCAGCCGGCCTTCTTCTGGCTTGCGTGCCAGGCGCGACTCGGGGGCGGCCGCGGCCCGTCGCTTCCCGTTTCACGGCCCTTGCGCAGCCGACGGCTGACGCTCCAAGGCGGTACGTCGCAACAGCTGTAGACACGCTCCTTCAATCGATGCGGAGGTGCACTGTGCACGGGCCTGGTTGAAAACACCGTGCCACGCCTCCAACGCCTGCTCGGCGTAGTACCCGAGGGAGCCAAATCGGAGCAAAACGTCGGGTGCGTGGTGAGCCAGGGCGTGCAGTTTGGGCGACACGCTAAGCCAGGTGAAGGCCACCGGCAGCTGGGCAACCAAAACGTTGCGACCTCAGCTTGAAGTCCCGTGCAGCCGCCACTGGTACGTCTTGGGCCTGATTGAGGACACCAACGATTGGGGCACTCGGCCCAGGCCCTGCGCAAGGCACCCAGCCGGGAGGACGACAGATGACCGGCCAGCGCATCGCAAATTCGGTCGCCCCGGCGGGCAATACGATGACAGCTGCGACCCTCAAATCCACCACCGTGATACGGCACAGGCCGCACGCCGGCGTCGTCCAGCAGGGCGAGGCCTGTGGTATAAAACTCGATCCTCTCAGACACGTGTCAGTATACCTCGGGGGAAAGGGACAGGTAACACAGAAAGGGGAACTACGAGAGTGGTATGCCTGCTGCCTCACGTGCCTGCTGGCAGAGCCAACAGATACGCACGGTAGTGCACACGGGAAGGAGGAAAGCAAACGTGCAGTTGTCTTTTTCCCTGAGGGCGCGGGCCAAGAGCGCCTCGCTGTCCCTCTTAACGTGCATCTGGGGGAGCCTCGGCACGTTGGCCAGGTAGTCCCCACCTACCCCCGAGTGGCCCCCACCCGAGTCTAACCTCGTCAGGTCGGGGGCCACTATCACTACTAATTCTATTCTCTCTCACTAGTCTCACACTCAAATTCACTCAAATCAAGTCGCCCACAAATATGCAAAAACCCATCAGAAGTCCCTCTCTTACGTGTGGGTAGCGTAATCCACCGCATCGCAGTGACGGGCACGGGCCACGGCCGCCAACCATCCCCACACGGCGGGCGTGTCCTGGCGCCTGGTGTCCCTTGGTCGCCATCCCGGGTCGACGCCAAGTCAGGGCAAGGGATGCTTCAAGGCCGACAGCGCCCGCCGCTGCCACGGCTGCCTCTCGGCCAGATTCCAGCAGGGTCGCCTCGATGGCGACGCGCAGGATGATGGAGGTGCCTCCCCGCGTCAGATGGAGGGGTATGGGCACAATCTGGCTCGGCCACACGTCCAACGGCGGACACCGCTCAATGGATTGATGAAGGGCCGGCTGCAGCGCCAGGGGGAGGTCCTCATTGGGTTGTTCTGCGTACGTCTCCATCATCGCCTGCAGGTGGGAACGAGTGCGGAAGGAAGTCGGGTTTACAGCCACCTCTTGCATGCTCCCATAGGCTGCCACCCATGCCTCGTTCGCCTTGCACGGGCGCCCAACCCATCAGGCACCACACACACGGAAGCCGCGCTGACGCTCCCTTGCGGCCCAAAACGTTGCTCACAAATTCAAGGTCTCCATTGAGGCATAGGCGCACAGCGCGTAAAGAGCCGTTGACAGTGACGCCAGCCCGCAACAGGTCCCTGATGTCCGCCATCCACGGTCCAATCATAGCGTGGAGGTCTGCATTGACGTCCGTGGTGCATGGTAGGATGGACATCAAAATCGAATTTGACCTTGCGATAGGGTGCACCTGATTGGGCGTAGTCATGACAAGCATGGCCATCGACATCGCCCTCCCGCCCTTGTGCAGCCCCAGGCACAGGTGTTCGTCTGCCACACTGTCAGCGTGAAGCTGGTAGGGCACCTCCGGGACGAGATAATGAACGGCCGTGTGCGGAGTGGCCTCGCCGTTGGAGCCTCGAGCGAGCCGCTCGCGAAACAGCCCCGCCGTGACGAGCTCCACCAACAGGTACTCACTAGCGTCGCGCATGCCCACCAGGTGCGCCCCCCGCGCGTCTGTGCGCACTTGGCGTCCGCGCTCCTGCGCGAGGGCGCGCAATTCTCCATGTAAGACCTCACGAGACGCCAGGCCGCTTGCCTGGCCCCGCAACGCCTTGCGGAGCGCGCTCCACTTGACACCGCTCAATTGGTGCGTAGGGAGGAAGAGTTCCTGCTGACGTGCAGACAGGCGGTGGTCGTGGGAGGACGGCACGACGGACACCCCCTCCTCTGACTGGGCCGCCGCGAGCAAGCGGGCGACAGACATACGTTAGTGGCTGGGCTCCCCGCCAGCCACGGCAGCCGCAAATCGCGCCACTGCGCGCGTCCTCCGCCGCAGCTGCCGCCGCCCAACAGCCTCTTTGCGCGTCGACGGGACTAGCTCATATCGGCGGTTGACACCGTTCAGGAATGAAAAAGAAATCTGAGCAGGACGCACGGCGCAGAGGTGCTTATTTTTGAGAGCCTCAAAATTGACGAGCTCCGATGGGCTCAGCACATCGTACCGCTCCCACAGCTGCTCCATACGTTGGACGGGGGTGCACCAATCGTCGTTGGGAACAACGCAAACGCCCCCGGTCCGCACCAGTTCCGACGTGCCGGACACGCCCGCCTGCCGCCTCCGTCTGTCAGCAGCCGACCTGCACGCACTACAAACCTTGCGACGCTTGCTCAGCATGGCAGCCTCCTCAACAGCGGCCACGTCCGCGGGCCAGAGCCACCGCAGCGCGACAGGTGACGGCGTGTACGTGGCGCGTGCTGCGCTGCCCTCTCTGTGCAGGCGGGAGGTGCAAGCAGCTGCCACCGCTGGGGGTGGTTTGGCCAGCCGCACCGCGTACGCATCACAACGGTGGCAAAGACCCGTCATCACACCGGAAGGGTGCCGACCGCCGCTGCGCTTACAGCTCCCTCTGCGCAGGGTAGCCACCGTCGCGTGCGACGCCTGCTCCGCTGGCCTCGATGCCAGAGATGCCAGGTAGTCCTCGGCTGCCCTCGTGCGGAACAGGAACGCCTGGTGGCACCCTGTGCACATAAACGTCAACGGGGTCCCCGTAGAGAGCTTGAGGATGTCCTTTACCGCGCTAGCCAGACCATCCAGAGCTTTGCAGGCTCATACAAGAAAAAAAAAAAAACTCAGGGAAGAATCCGAGAACAGAACAAGGTCAGATGGGTCCGACTACGGTCTCTCATGCCGTATAAGGCACGATCCCAAAAGAAATATGGGACAGGTACCCCGCCGGGATCACCACGCACTCCACGTGACACCAGCGTCGCAGTCAGGGCGATTGCCTCTCGCTGCCTCATGGCCGTCCCCGCCGCTTACCTCATATGCCCTCCGCCGCCCATTTCGGCGCCGTCCGCCATCGCCGCCGCACAGCCGACAGGTGGGTGTGCCAGGGATAGTGTCTGGAGGCTGCGGCCGTCCCACAGCGGGGAAAGCTCGACGTCAGAGCGCCTAACGGGGCCGATACAGTACGTCGGCTCGGAGGGGGAAGGCAGGTGTGCCTCGTCAAAGCTTTCAGGTGCCGTGAGGCGGCTCGGCGCTCCAGGTCGCTCCAGGTGCCCTCCCGCTTGAATCCCAGGTGAAACTTTGGGCGACTTTTTCATGTACTTTCGACACGTACGACCGCCCTTAACTAGGTGTGCGAGGTGCCCCAAAGCATGCGTTTCCCCGTCGCGCCGCCGGTAGGCACAAAACGGCCCAGAAACAAAGCATGGCTCTCAAAACAAATCATGGGCGGGCGTGCGTACTAAAGGAGTGCAGCCCAGCTTTCCCCACGAAAGGGTCCGGTGTGCGACGCCTAGTGCGCCGCCCCAGCCAGCCCAAGACGCCAATCGGTTCGAACGTCCGAGAGGCGTGTAAGCACGGTTGTAGCGTTATGGCCCTTCTGGCCCAGGGTCCACACACACAAGAAACCACAACGGGGTCAGGAAGGAACGGGTAAAGGTCCCAGCGTGATCCACTCGCCCGCCCCTTCAGAGGCAAGGGTATAAGGACAAAAGCCCGAGGGAGCAAGAACCCAAAGAACCATTGATTTTCGAAGCTGGCCCCGGGGAGACCCCGGAGCACCCCTCAAGAACCTCCCCCTTGGCCCCTCCAGGGGCCTAGAGCGGGGCCCCCAGAGGGCGCCCCTGGCGGGTCGAGCGCCAGCAAGGCGTCTGACCTCCACCAGGTCCTCCAGCGCATCCCCTACACCGGGGTTACACTGGGGCGCCGAGGGTCACCAATCAACCCCCGGTCGCCAAACACAAGCGAAAAGCAAGCGAAAATCCCCCCACACACAGATGCCAATCCCCGAAAAAAACCCAGTGGGAAAAAGGGGAAAGACACGAAAACATGCAGTGAAAACAAATACAAAACAAATGGCCACAATGGCCAGTACGGCCACCTCCACCGGCCAAATCCGCCTCCCTGGGTGGGACCAATCAGGATCCCGGGTGTGTCGCCACAGTCCCGAGTCACTGACAGAGGGGGCCCCGGCAAGAGAAGGGCTCCACGTAGGATAGCCCGCCGGGTCCAAGTCACCTCCCCAAGGGCCCGCCTGTCCCCAAAGGCTCAGAACGCCACATGGCCCCCTCACAAAGGTTGAGCGTCCCGCCGGCCAACAAGGTACAGGATTCGAGCGGGCCGAGGGGAGGAACCGATGGGTCCGGGGAGTGGGGATCGAACACGACAGCGTCCAGGCACACAGGAGGGTCACACCGGGGCCACACGCGTGGGAAAATGGGCATTTTGCGCAGCACCCCACCCCGTGGCACACCTGGCCCCGTCCCCTTCTGCCGTAGAGCGTGAGGGGAAGGGTCGGCGCGCTGCCGTACGGGGGGGTGAGGGCGCAGGTGTCGCCGCCGGGTCCGCCCCCTGTTCAGGGAGACGACCCGGACATAAGCGGGCCCCCTCGGGCTCCGGTGTCCGTCTCCATAACGGCCACCCGGCCCGCATCATCTCCACGCGGGCCCTCTGACCCGGTCGCGTCGTCGGGTCCGTCACCTACTTCACCGTCACCACCGATCCCCCACCTGGCCCACGGTCACGCGGGCCACCTGGGTCGTCGTCCATCTCCACCCCAGGTCCCTAGTCTTCCCAAGGGCCCATTCTTATCTGCGCCGCGGCGCCGCCGACCAACATGACGTCCACCGGCGGCGGCGACGTGAGCGGGGCTGCTGGCATCGACGGGTCCTTGTGCTACACCGGGCCCGCGACGACGCGACAGACGGAGGCCCATTAGCACGACGGGACCAAGAAGACGGAGGCGGTCATCGCCATGGACCAAGGAGGAGGTCCCTTGCGCCGGAGTCCGCGCCTACGGGGAGGACGGTCGGGGCCCATGTGACTCTGCGGGCTCGACACATCCACTTCCGCTCGACGGGACCCACCAAGGTCCCAATAATGCAGGCCGGGTGAGAACAACCATGGGCCAGGACGGACAACGGCGGGGGGAGGCAAGCACGGGTCCGACGACTACCGAGGCCCTCATGGCCACGACGGCCCACATGTAGTGGATTTTACGTACCTTAGGCGCGTAGCACCCAGAACACACAGAGAAATAACCCACCAAGAACGCGGGGAGACAGGAGAGATACCGAACCGCCGACCGCCTGGCTAGTTCACGCGGGGATCCGCGACCAGGACGACAGTGTTCAAGCACACGCAAGTCTGTTTTTTTCGAAGGGGGAAGCAACGCGCACCCCCACGCACACTCTTACCCTCTCTCACCCGCACCCAGCAACCCTCCACACCGGGCCACGTGCGGGCCAATCAAAACCCTCCAACATGTCCGGAGGGCCCCCTCCCCCACGGATCATCCCTGCCAGCGGGGCAGGAACCTCCAAGATACGGGGAAGAGGAGCCCCGCCGGACATCAGTGCCAACAGTCAGGATCTCCCCAATCTCACAATCACGCAAAATACACAATCAAAATCCCAACCCCAAATGCATCCCATCCCGAAATATTGACCAATGGCCAATTCCGGTCAGGGGAAATTCCCATACACTGGAAATCCCAACAGGGGTCCAGAACCAATGGCGACCCGGTCCCATCTCCATAGGAGGGGACCAATCGGAAGCCAGTAAAATCCCAAGGGGCCAAATCGGCCCCGTCCTCCGCACTAGGAAGGTGGGCACAGGGGTGCGACGCGATCTCTACGAGGTCCCCCCACGTGGAGGGCCCATAGGGTCCCTACACCACACACCCAACGACGCCCCGAAGACGGATAGGCCCACAAGACCCACGTGACACCAAGGACCAAGGAGACCAAGTGACCAAGGCCCAAAGGAGATACCGGGACACCAAGAGACGACGGACCATGGGCAGGGGTAAGATGGGCCAGTGCCAGGGCCACTCAAGTCGGACGGGACCGCCACAAGCACAAGCACGCCGGCGCCTCTTCCGCTCACCCAGGGTCGACTCCCTCCACCCCATGTACTCCAAGATGGGCCCATCACGTCGCCCAGAGAGGGGGAGTAAGAGGCACAAAGAGGGGAGTGGGGAGCGCCAGATGTTGGGGAGACCTAGGAGAGGGTAGGTAGCTGTAAGCAATTGATTTGGCGGGAGCGGTGCAAGACCAAATATTGATCCCAAGTCGTTGCAACGCCTCGAATCCGGTCGATTCCTTGGGGAACAAGATGCGTCCTTGCCGATTTTGATGTCGGGGAACAAGATGGGCGTGACGACGGTGATGATGCAAAAGTAGCCCCCGTAAGGAAAAATCTTGGAAATACTAAAAGTCTCCGCCGTCACTGCTGCTAGTCAGCGGACCTGCCGACGCATGTGGCCCGCTCAACACTGCTCGAGTCCAAGGGATAAGCCCCAACTCAGTCAGGCATGGGACCCATGGTCAATGGCAATGTGGGCCCATACTTTCCACCATTGTCTCACGGACCATGGGCCTAGTGAAGGCCAGAAGGTGGGTCACACAGGACAGGGCTAGAGCATCGAGGGCCAGGGTACTCCAGTGGTCCACCACGAGGGCACATATCCGCCCCTGGCTCCAGACACCAGGGCCAAGCAGAGTAGATGGCCTTCAATGGTTCCAGTAGAGCTAGGGCCCGCTCCTACAGCATGGGGGGCTCGGTCCCAACTCGGAAACAATACTGGGTCACCTTGCGCCGGTCGAACTTGTACCAGGGTTCCCAAGTGTCCTCGCTGTGGGCGTACCCCCACCAACGTACCTTGAGCCAGAGGTCCCCATCAGTATCACGGTCCCAAGCGACAAAGCGTTTCCAAACAAAATGCTTCCCAGTGTCCTCATGGTCCAGTGGGACAACGGGTTCCTGCGGGCCATGAAGCATTGTTGAGGAGTCCATCTCTCCCGCTGGGGTCGGGGCTCGGGCCACATGTTCACTGCTGACTCTGTCAGGGAACCCCTTGGCCGTGAAGGTGTGGCCATCGCGTCTTAGGATCTGGTAGGGCCCTTCAACAATCTGGTCCAACTTCTTGCGCTCCTTGTCGTGAGTGTCCACATAGACCCAATCGCCGGCCTTCAGGGTCTCGTTGACCGTATTGACCCGACGATCATAGCTCTTCTTGTATCTCTTCTGGGCCAGCTCAAGGTTGTTACGGACCCTAAAGTCCAGGTCACGAAGATGGGCCCGTCGGGCCTCACGCATCTGCTTAGCGGACCCAGTGAACTTCTTGGGATACGGAGAGCTCGGCAACTGGTCCAAAGCATATGACCGGACCCTCTCTGGGACCACGAACTCCAACGGGGAAACGCCTGTGCTCTGCTGGGGCCTCGAGTTGTAGGCCACCGTCAACACGGATACAAGCTCGTCCCATCGGTCCTGATGGTCCTCGATGTAGGTCCTCAACTGGGCCACGATGGTCCGGTTGTAACGCTCAGCCTGGCCCTGGGTCTGTGGGTGGTATGTGGTCGATGTAAGATGCTTGATACCAATCATACTACACACGGCCCGGAAGTGAGTTGAGGTAAGCTGGGGCCCATAGTCGGTCAGCAAAGTGTCGGGGGGACCATAGGAAGCTACCCAAGTGTCCAAAAAGGCCGACGCTATGGTCTCAGCGTCTTCACGGTCCACAGGGACAACACGGGTCAGTTTTGTAAAACGGTCCACCATGAGCACCAGATACTTGTTGCCATTAATGGTCGCCGGTAAGGGGCCCAGCAGGCCAAGACACACATCGGTAAACGGTTCAGTGGCCGGGAAGAGCCGGAGTGGGTTGGTCCGTTGGCGCCCTTGGACCCTGCCTTTCGCACAGGCCGAGCATCGGGACACAAAAGCGTACACGTCAGTGATCATAGAGTCCCAGTAAATGGACCGACGGAGCGACGTGTACATCTTATTGACTCCAGGGTGTCCCGCGTGGCCCGGCTCGTGTTCGAGCATAAGGATCTTAATCTGTAGGCTCTTCGGGACCAGTATCTGCACCGCACGGTCCAAGGGGGCCAGGCGAACAAGCAGGCCATCGGGCGTCTCCCCAAACCGAGAGTTGGCATTCTGGTTCATGTGGTCCCTTATCTCCTTGCATCGGGGGTCCTTGGCTTGGGCCTCAAGAATCCTCTGAATCGTCATGGGCGGGTACCGCTTGTCGCTCTTGAAACTCGGTTGGACCCAGCCCCTTGCGAAGTTGGCTAGGGTCAGTAGGGCCGGGATCTCTTCCGGTATGGGACCGCGGTCCGCGCCCGACGTGGCCAGTCGCGACATAACGTCCGCCGCGTGGTGGTGTTGACCGGGCCTTGACTCCACCGCATAATTGAACTCAGCGAGCCTTAAGCGCCAGCGGGCCAGACGTCCATGAGCCCCATCCATATGTAGCATCCACTTGAGGGCCGTGTGGTCCGTGCGGACAATAAAGCGGGTCCCTTGAAGATAGGGCATTAGCAAAAACAGAGCCCACACGACGGCCAGGCATTCCCGCTCCGTCGTGCTGTAGTTCCTCTCTGCCGCCGTCAGGACCCGACTCAAGAATCCAGCGGGCCGGTAGGACCCGTCCTCTTGCTCCTGGAGCAAGACGCACCCAATTTGGGCTGCGCTGGCATCGGAATCAACGATGTACTGGCCTGTGCGTCTCGGTAGGGCCAGAAAGGGCGTGTGGGTCAGGCGGTACTTGAGGTCCTCAAACGCGTCCATCTGTTCCGGGGTAAAAGGTGGCAGGGGGTCAGGGACCTTAGTACTCGTTAGGGCCGAACGGGGACGAGCGACCTTGGCGTAGTCCCTTACGAACCGACGGTACACGTTGCACATACCAAGGAAACTTCGTAGGTCCTTCTTGGTCCTTGGGGCCTTGGCTTGACGGAGCCCGACCAGGTTCTTCTCATTGACCCGAAGCTGGCCCTTGCCGACGATGTGGCCCAAGTACTCAACTTCATACTGGAATAGGTGACACTTCGTGGCCTTGAGGGACACACCCGCCTCAGATAGCAACTCAAAAACCTCTTCAAGGTGGGCCAGATGTTCCTCATGGGACCTAGAGAAAACAATCACGTCATCCAAGTAAACCAAGCACGTCTTCCACTGGACTCCAGAAAGGATCATATCAATGGCCCGTTGGAACGTAGCGGGCGCGCTAGTGAGACCAAATGGGAGCCGTACGTACTTGTAGGTCCCTTCGTGACAGGTGAATGTCGTCTTGTCCAGGTCCTCGAGGGCCACAGGGATCTGCCAATAACTAGCGTTGGCATCCAACATAGAGAAAACGGTCGCCTCCCCCAGGAAGTCAATACAATCGTCCATCCGGGGGAGGGGGTAAGTGTCCTTGACCGTGAGGTCGTTGAGCCGAAGGTAATCAATACAGAATCGGGGGGTCCCATCAGACTTAGGGACCAAAGCGACAGGAAAGGACCATTCGGCTTGCGACGGCTGGATGACTTGGAGCTTCAGCTGCTTCTCGACTTGCTCCCTAATGAGGTCCCGATGGTGGAGCCCAGTACGATACGGTTGGGACCTTATGGGCCGTGCCCCCTCCTTCAGCGTGATGCGATGAGGGGTGATATCCAAACGGCCCAGCTGGCCATCCCACAGTCCCTTGTATCGGTGCAGCAGTTCTCTTACCGCGCCGTGCAGGGCCGAAGGGATTAGTTCATAGGCCACCCGCGGCATAAGCTCGGGACCAACGTTGTCCATCTTGGGCCTCTCAATCGGGGGAACAGGGTCAACGGTCTGGACCATCTTGGCCCGCAAAGCCGTCTGTTCCGCCACCTGCGACGTGGCTCCTTCAGCGGGCCCCAACGTGGCCAACGGGTCGGCCCCCTCACAAGGCTCTGGCAACTCCTCGAGCGGGATCTCTTGAACCGGACCATCATACGGGACCGCGAGGCCCACTGCAAAGTTCTTGGGCAGGTTCACGGGCCTCTTGGACAGATTCGTCAGGTACAGTCGGAAATCCCTTCGAGTCTTAACATGGGCCAAAGCATTGTGGAGTCGTGAGCCCCTCTTGGCCATCTTGTGGGGCCGTTCGTACAACAGGCATCGGCCCTCGGTCCCGCAGCGTACGTAGACGGCCTGGATGGACCTTGGGGCCAATATTACGCCCTTTGACAGGCACAGGGCGCTCGGATCATATCGGACCGGGTTCCCCTTGAGGGACAAGGCCTTCTGCTTCCTGCCGTCCCATGCCCGCTTGGCATACGTAAGGATCCCACTGGACCAAAGTACCGACTCGGTCCCAGGGTAGATGGCCTTCACGTGCTCCTTCTGGAAGTCCATCCCCAGGATCACAGGGACAGAAAGGGCCCTCACGACCATAAACTCAAACTGCATGGCCATTCCTTCCACAATAACGGATAACTCAACGAGTCCACGGGCCTTCAACAATTGGCCCGAGGCATCACAAACATGGTTCATCATAGGGGCCCGTGCTGCCTTGTCTCTCCAGTCCTCAGGAAGCACGTCCTCCCTTACTACACTGGGCCCGTTTCCAGTGTCCAAGACCGCCATCGTCGGTCTCGGGTCCTCAGTGTCCAGCGGGACCAAAGCATCTAAAGCAAAGTTTCTCTTGCGTAAAACGAGCAGTGTCCCTTGATCCAATAGGGCCGTTTCATCCCCGCCCGGCGTTGACGCCACGTCTTGGACCGACGAGTCAGGTGGGGTAAACACGACTTGGATCCCTCAGAATCATTTGTAGACGCAGTTGGCACAGGTACAGGTACAGGTACAGTAGGGCCCCGAAAGATCTTCGAGAAGCCCAGCGCAGAAGCAGTCGAACAAGAACTATCGGGCCGACGGGGAGTGGACCTCTTGGGCCCGCCCCCCCTTACTCTTTTCCCAGGGGCTTGGGTCCTCAGGGCCATCGTTCTCGGGATCATCACGGTCCGCCTCGTCGTCCGAGAGGTTGATGCCCTCGCACAGCGCCTGGACCATAGCGATCCGAGTCTTACGATGGAACTCGTGGTCCGCCTTAGGATGGACCTCGGTAGAATGACTCCGGCCCCGTGAGGCTCCAAGGAAATTATTTTGGGCCTTCCGGACCATCTTGCGTTGCGCCTCCGTCAGGGTGGGACATTGGTGGCCATGTGGCCCGTCTCCCAACAGAGGTAGCACCGAAAGGGGAGTCGACTGTCCAGAGTTCGGCCCCTGACATCCGGAAACGTGGGGGCCTTGAACCGATACGTCCTGCCAGGGTCAATCTTGTCCGTTTCCTTTCCCACGGGCCGCTGCAGAACCGTCGTAGGGCCCGTCGAGTCCACACTCAGCAGCGGTTCAGAATCAGCGGGCTTCCGGGGCTTGAAATCAACGGGCCGACGTGTGGCCCCAGATGTAGAGCCCCGCGAAGAAGACGCTTGGCCCTGGGCCATCTTGATCACGTCGGTGGCCGCCTTGTGCTCCCAGAAGCAAAGGTAACGAGCTGCTGATAGGTCTTCTTAGGACCGTTAAAGACGTACGCATCGGTCCGTAGGAAATCAGGGAGCCCTTGGATCAGTTGCTGGTTCATGGTCCCTTCCGAGTGGATGTTTCCAACCGACTCGTGAGCCCACGGAGCCGCAGAGCAAAGGCCTCAATAGTCTCTTCCGGTTCCTTTGTGGCCTGCTAAACTTGTTCTGGGCCACAGCGAGCGCATGGGGTTCAGCATATGTCTCCAGGAACCAAATGACGGCCTCTGGGTAACTAGTGATCGGCGCGCCCCCCGACGCGCTTGTGGAATCAGGTAGAGCCCGTGAGTACCGCACTCCGCGTCGCCCGAGAGGAACTGAGGGATCACATAAAGGGCCATACCCTCAGAGACCCCATTGTCGTTACAGGCCTTCACCAGCTTACGGAGCCAGGTAAACATTTTGAGCCCATCCTTACCGGAGAAGTTCGGATAACCGGCAAAAGAGTGTCTCATGTTACGGGCCACACGGCCCATCTTCTTCGCTTCACGGGTCCCATACGTGTTCTTCTTGTTCAGGAGTCTATAGGTGCGATAGTCTAGGACCTTAGAGAAGCGATCATCGGAACAGCTACGGATCTCGGGGCCAGGTCGTGCGCGCGCCGGTGGACTCCGCACTAGAGGAAGAGGACCCAGAGGTCCCGGAGAGGATGAGGAGCCCGATGAACGGCGACGTCGGGACCGACGGCGGAACTAGTACGATTGGAACGTCGGGAACCAGGGGATCGTTCGGGACCAACGGACCCACCCTGACCAGCGGGGCTCTGGCTCAGGGCCTGCGATACTGTGGCCAAAATCTCGTCACGGAAAGTCTCAAGGACCGAATGAAGCTCTGTCGCCCCGGAATCATCTGCGGAACCGGGGATACGGGCTCCACCTCGAACCCCGGTCCCTTCGTCTCGACGCGAATCAGAACGAATCACAGCCGGCGGCGTCTGACGCCGGCGCGGAATACCAGAGGGCCCGCCTCCGCCGCGAATCTCAGGACCACTAGGGGCCCCACGACCACGAACAGCGGGTGTCACCATCGATGCGTCCGAGGGCGCACCGCGGCCCCGCCCACCAGGGGGAAGGTCCGCCATGTTGGCCCTACGGCAATCGACCTGAACCAAAGGGTACCTCGAACAGGGTCAAGGGACCAAAAGAACCACAGCGCCACCAAGGATAGGAGAGGGCCTTCCCGATACGGGAGAAGAATATGGCCCTCCCCTGCTGCTCCACCAAAGATGTAGCGATATGGCCCTTCTGGCCCAGGGTCCACACACACAAGAAACCACAACGGGGTCAGGAAGGAACGGGTAAAGGTCCCAGCGTGATCCACTCGCCCGCCCCTTCAGAGGCAAGGGTAAAAGGACAAAAGCCCGAGGGAGCAAGAACCCAAAGAACCATTGATTTTCCAAGTTGGCCCCGGGGAGACCCCGGAGCACCCCTCAAGAACCTCCCCCTTGGCCCCTCCAGGGGCCTAGAGCGGGGCCCCCAGAGGGCGCCCCTGGCGGGTCGAGCGCCAGCAAGGCGTCTGACCTCCACCAGGTCCTCCAGCGCATCCCCTACACCGGGGTTACACTGGGGCGCCGAGGGTCACCAATCAACCCCCGGTCGCCAAACACAAGCGAAAAGCAAGCGAAAATCCCCCCACACACAGATGCCAATCCCCGAAAAAAACCCAGTGGGAAAAAGGGGAAAGACACGAAAACATGCAGTGAAAACAAATACAAAACAAATGGCCACAATGGCCAGTAAGGCCACCTCCACCGGCCAAATCCGCCTCCCTGGGTGGGACCAATCAGGATCCCGGGTGTGTCGCCACAGTCCCGAGTCACTGACAGAGGGGGCCCCGGCAAGAGAAGGGCTCCACGTAGGATAGCCCGCCGGGTCCAAGTCACCTCCCCAAGGGCCCGCCTGTCCCCAAAGGCTCAGAACGCCACATGGCCCCCTCACAAAGGTTGAGCGTCCCGCCGGCCAACAAGGTACAGGATTCGAGCGGGCCGAGGGGAGGAACCGATGGGTCCGGGGAGTGGGGATCGAACACGACAGCGTCCAGGCACACAGGAGGGTCACACCGGGGCCACACGCGTGGGAAAATGGGAATTTTGCGCAGCACCCCACCCCGTGGCACACCTGGCCCCGTCCCCTTCTGCCGTAGAGCGTGAGGGGAAGGGTCGGCGCGCTGCCGTACGGGGGGGTGAGGGCGCAGGTGTCGCCGCCGGGTCCGCCCCCTGTTCAGGGAGACGACCCGGACATAAGCGGGCCCCCTCGGGCTCCGGTGTCCGTCTCCATAACGGCCACCCGGCCCGCATCATCTCCACGCGGGCCCTCTGACCCGGTCGCGTCGTCGGGTCCGTCACCTACTTCACCGTCACCACCGATCCCCCACCTGGCCCACGGTCACGCGGGCCACCTGGGTCGTCGTCCATCTCCACCCCAGGTCCCTAGTCTTCCCAAGGGCCCATTCTTATCTGCGCCGCGGCGCCGCCGACCAACATGACGTCCACCGGCGGCGGCGACGTGAGCGGGGCTGCTGGCATCGACGGGTCCTTGTGCTACACCGGGCCCGCGACGACGCGACAGACGGAGGCCCATTAGCACGACGGGACCAAGACGACGGAGGCGGTCATCGCCATGGACCAAGGAGGAGGTCCCTTGCGCCGGAGTCCGCGCCTACGGGGAGGACGGTCGGGGCCCATGTGACTCTGCGGGCTCGACACATCCACTTCCGCTCGACGGGACCCACCAAGGTCCCAATAATGCAGGCCGGGTGAGAACAACCATGGGCCAGGACGGACAACGGCGGGGGAGGCAAGCACGGGTCCGACGACTACCGAGGCCCTCATGGCCACGACGGCCCACATGTAGTGGATTTTACGTACCTTAGGCGCGTAGCACCCAGAACACACAGAGAAATAACCCACCAAGAACGCGGGGAGACAGGAGAGATACCGAACCGCCGACCGCCTGGCTAGTTCACGCGGGGATCCGCGACCAGGACGACAGTGTTCAAGCACACGCAAGTCTGTTTTTTTTCGAAGGGGGAAGCAACGCGCACCCCCACGCACACTCTTACCCTCTCTCACCCGCACCCAGCAACCCTCCACACCGGGCCACGTGCGGGCCAATCAAAACCCTCCAACATGTCCGGAGGGCCCCTCCCCCACGGATCATCCCTGCCAGCGGGGCAGGAACCTCCAAGATACGGGGAAGAGGAGCCCCGCCGGACATCAGTGCCAACAGTCAGGATCTCCCCAATCTCACAATCACGCAAAATACACAATCAAAATCCCAACCCCAAATGCATCCCATCCCGAAATATTGACCAATGGCCAATTCCGGTCAGGGGAAATTCCCATACACTGGAAATCCCAACAGGGGTCCAGAACCAATGGCGACCCGGTCCCATCTCCATAGGAGGGGACCAATCGGAAGCCAGTAAAATCCCAAGGGGCCAAATCGGCCCCGTCCTCCGCACTAGGAAGGTGGGCACAGGGGTGCGACGCGATCTCTACGAGGTCCCCCCACGTGGAGGGCCCATAGGGTCCCTACACCACACACCCAACGACGCCCGAAGACGGATAGGCCCACAAGACCCACGTGACACCAAGGACCAAGGAGACCAAGTGACCAAGGCCCAAAGGAGATACCGGGACACCAAGAGACGACGGACCATGGGCAGGGGTAAGATGGGCCAGTGCCAGGGCCACTCAAGTCGGACGGGACCGCCACAAGCAAAGCACGCCGGCGCCTCTTCCGCTCACCCAGGGTCGACTCCCTCCACCCCATGTACTCCAAGCTGGGCCCATCACGTCGCCCAGAGAGGGGGAGTAAGAGGCACAAAGAGGGGAGTGGGGAGCGCCAGATGTTGGGGAGACCTAGGAGAGGGTAGGTAGCTGTAAGCAATTGATTTGGCGGGAGCGGTGCAAGACCAAATATTGATCCCAAGTCGTTGCAACGCCTCGAATCCGGTCGATTCCTTGGGGAACAAGATGCGTCCTTGCCGATTTTGATGTCGGGGAAAGATGGGCGTGACGACGGTGATGATGCAAAAGTAGCCCCCGTAAGGAAAAATCTTGGAAATACTAAAAGTCTCCGCCGTCACTGCTGCTAGTCAGCGGACCTGCCGACACATGTGGCCCGCTCAACACTGCTCGAGTCCAAGGGATAAGCCCCAACTCAGTCAGGCATGGGACCCATGGTCAATGGCAATGTGGGCCCATACTTTCCACCATTGTCTCACGGAC
>CM020620.1:19862355-19988867 GCA_009829735.1 Pyropia yezoensis
CAATCGTCCATCCGGGGGAGGGGGTAAGTGTCCTTGACCGTGAGGTCGTTGAGCCGAAGGTAATCAATACAGAATCGGGGGGTCCCATCAGACTTAGGGACCAAAGCGACAGGAAAGGACCATTCGGCTTGCGACGGCTGGATGACTTGGAGCTTCAGCTGCTTCTCGACTTGCTCCCTAATGAGGTCCCGATGGTGGAGCCCAGTACGATACGGTTGGGACTTATGGGCCGTGCCCCCTCCTTCAGCGTGATGCGATGAGGGGTGATATCCAAACGGCCCAGCTGGCCATCCCACAGTCCCTTGTATCGGTGCAGCAGTTCTCTTACCGCGCCGTGCAGGGCCGAAGGGATTAGTTCATAGGCCACCCGCGGCATAAGCTCGGGACCAACGTTGTCCATCTTGGGCCTCTCAATCGGGGGAACAGGGTCAACGGTCTGGACCATCTTGGCCCGCAAAGCCGTCTGTTCCGCCACCTGCGACGTGGCTCCTTCAGCGGGCCCCAACGTGGCCAACGGGTCGGCCCCTCACAAGGCTCTGGCAACTCCTCGAGCGGGATCTCTTGAACCGGACCATCATACGGGACCGCGAGGCCCACTGCAAAGTTCTTGGGCAGGTTCACGGGCCTCTTGGACAGATTCGTCAGGTACAGTCGGAAATCCCTTCGAGTCTTAACATGGGCCAAAGCATTGTGGAGTCGTGAGCCCCTCTTGGCCATCTTGTGGGGCCGTTTCGTACAACAGGCATCGGCCCTCGGTCCCGCAGCGTACGTAGACGGCCTGGATGGACCTTGGGGCCAATATTACGCCCTTTGACAGGCACAGGGCGCTCGGATCATATCGGACCGGGTTCCCCTTGAGGGACAAGGCCTTCTGCTTCCTGCCGTCCCATGCCCGCTTGGCATACGTAAGGATCCCACTGGACCAAAGTACCGACTCGGTCCCAGGGTAGATGGCCTTCACGTGCTCCTTCTGGAAGTCCATCCCCAGGATCACAGGGACAGAAAGGGCCCTCACGACCATAAACTCAAACTGCATGGCCATTCCTTCCACAATAACGGATAACTCAACGAGTCCACGGGCCTTCAACAATTGGCCCGAGGCATCACAAACATGGTTCATCATAGGGGGCCCGTGCTGCCTTGTCTCTCCAGTCCTCAGGAAGCACGTCCTCCCTTACTACACTGGGCCCGTTTCCAGTGTCCAAGACCGCCATCGTCGGTCTCGGGTCCTCAGTGTCCAGCGGGACCAAAGCATCTAAAGCAAAGTTTCTCTTGCGTAAAACGAGCAGTGTCCCCTTGATCCAATAGGGCCGTTTCATCCCCGCCCGGCGTTGACGCCACGTCTTGGACCGACGAGTCAGGTGGGGTAAACACGACTTGGATCCCTCAGAATCATTTGTAGACGCAGTTGGCACAGGTACAGGTACA
Source organism: Pyropia yezoensis (assembly GCA_009829735.1). NCBI lineage: Eukaryota > Rhodophyta > Bangiophyceae > Bangiales > Bangiaceae > Pyropia > Pyropia yezoensis. Next base: position 19,863,784 of record CM020620.1, read on the forward strand.
GGTACAGTAGGGCCCCGAAAGATCTTCGAGAAGCCCAGCGCAGAAGCAGTCGAACAAGAACTATCGGGCCGACGGGGAGTGGACCTCTTGGGCCCGCCCCCCCTTACTCTTTTCCCAGGGGCTTGGGGTCCTCAGGGCCATCGTTCTCGGGATCATCACGGTCCGCCTCGTCGTCCGAGAGGTTGATGCCCTCGCACAGCGCCTGGACCATAGCGATCCGAGTCTTACGATGGAACTCGTGGTCCGCCTTAGGATGGACCTCGGTAGAATGACTCCGGCCCCGTGAGGCTCCAAGGAAATTATTTTGGGCCTTCCGGACCATCTTGCGTTGCGCCTCCGTCAGGGTGGGACATTGGTGGGCCATGTGGCCCGTCTCCCAACAGAGGTAGCACCGAAAGGGAGTCGACTGTCCAGAGTTCGGCCCCTGACATCCGGAAACGTGGGGGCCTTGAACCGATACGTCCTGCCAGGGTCAATCTTGTCCGTTTCCTTTCCCACGGGCCGCTGCAGAACCGTCGTAGGGCCCGTCGAGTCCACACTCAGCAGCGGTTCAGAATCAGCGGGCTTCCGGGGCTTGAAATCAACGGGCCGACGTGTGGCCCCAGATGTAGAGCCCCGCGAAGAAGACGCTTGGCCCTGGGCCATCTTGATCACGTCGGTGGCCGCCTTGTGCTTCCCAGAAGCAAAGGTAACGAGCTGCTGATAGGTCTTCTTAGGACCGTTAAAGACGTACGCATCGGTCCGTAGGAAATCAGGGAGCCCTTGGATCAGTTGCTGGTTCATGGTCCCTTCCGAGTGGATGTTTCCAACCGACTCGGTGAGCCCACGGAGCCGCAGAGCAAAGGCCTCAATAGTCTCTTCCGGTTCCTTTGTGGCCCTGCTAAACTTGTTCTGGGCCACAGCGAGCGCATGGGGTTCAGCATATGTCTCCAGGAACCAAATGACGGCCTCTGGGTAACTAGTGATCGGCGCGCCCCCCGACGCGCTTGTGGAATCAGGTAGAGCCCGTGAGTACCGCAACTCCGCGTCGCCCGAGAGGAACTGAGGGATCACATAAAGGGCCATACCCTCAGAGACCCCATTGTCGTTACAGGCCTTCACCAGCTTACGGAGCCAGGTAAACATTTTGAGCCCATCCTTACCGGAGAAGTTCGGATAACCGGCAAAAGAGTGTCTCATGTTACGGGCCACACGGCCCATCTTCTTCGCTTCACGGGTCCCATACGTGTTCTTCTTGTTCAGGAGTCTATAGGTGCGATAGTCTAGGACCTTAGAGAAGCGATCATCGGAACAGCTACGGATCTCGGGGCCAGGTCGTGCGCCATCCTGCGCGCCGGTGGACTCCGCACTAGAGGAAGAGGACCCAGAGGTCCCGGAAGAGGATGAGGAGCCCGATGAACGGCGACGTCGGGACCGACGGCGACGGGAACTAGTACGATTGGAACGTCGGGAACCAGGGGATCGTTCGGGACCAACGGACCCACCCTGACCAGCGGGGCTCTGGCTCAGGGCCTGCGATACTGTGGCCAAAATCTCGTCACGGAAAGTCTCAAGGACCGAATGAAGCTCTGTCGCCCCGGAATCATCTGCGGAACCGGGGATACGGGCTCCACCTCGAACCCCGGTCCCTTCGTCTCGACGCGAATCAGAACGAATCACAGCCGGCGGCGTCTGACGCCGGCGCGGAATACCAGAGGGCCCGCCTCCGCCGCGAATCTCAGGACCACTAGGGGCCCCACGACCACGAACAGCGGGTGTCACCATCGATGCGTCCGAGGGCGCACCGCGGCCCCGCCCACCAGGGGGAAGGTCCGCCATGTTGGCCCTACGGCAATCGACCTGAACCAAAGGGTACCTCGAACAGGGTCAAGGGACCAAAAGAACCACAGCGCCACCAAGGATAGGAGAGGGCCTTCCCGATACGGGAGAAGAATATGGCCCTCCCCTGCTGCTCCACCAAAGATGTAGCGATATGGCCCTTCTGGCCCAGGGTCCACACACACAAGAAACCACAACGGGGTCAGGAAGGAACGGGTAAAGGTCCCAGCGTGATCCACTCGCCCGCCCCTTCAGAGGTAAGGGTAAAAGGACAAAAGCCCGAGGGAGCAAGAACCCAAAGAACCATTGATTTTCCAAGTTGGCCCCGGGGAGACCCCGGAGCACCCCTCAAGAACCTCCCCCTTGGCCCCTCCAGGGGCCTAGAGCGGGGCCCCCAGAGGGCGCCCCTGGCGGGTCGAGCGCCAGCAAGGCGTCTGACCTCCACCAGGTCCTCCAGCGCATCCCCTACACCGGGGTTACACTGGGGCGCCGAGGGTCACCAATCAACCCCCGGTCGCCAAACACAAGCGAAAAGCAAGCGAAAATCCCCCCACACACAGATGCCAATCCCCGAAAAAAACCCAGTGGGAAAAAGGGGAAAGACACGAAAACATGCAGTGAAAACAAATACAAAACAAATGGCCACAATGGCCAGTAAGGCCACCTCCACCGGCCAAATCCGCCTCCCTGGGTGGGACCAATCAGGATCCCGGGTGTGTCGCCACAGTCCCGAGTCACTGACAGAGGGGGCCCCGGCAAGAGAAGGGCTCCACGTAGGATAGCCCGCCGGGTCCAAGTCACCTCCCCAAGGGCCCGCCTGTCCCCAAAGGCTCAGAACGCCACATGGCCCCCTCACAAAGGTTGAGCGTCCCGCCGGCCAACAAGGTACAGGATTCGAGCGGGCCGAGGGGAGGAACCGATGGGTCCGGGGAGTGGGGATCGAACACGACAGCGTCCAGGCACACAGGAGGGTCACACCGGGGCCACACGCGTGGGAAAATGGGAATTTTGCGCAGCACCCCACCCCGTGGCACACCTGGCCCCGTCCCCTTCTGCCGTAGAGCGTGAGGGGAAGGGTCGGCGCGCTGCCGTACGGGGGGGTGAGGGCGCAGGTGTCGCCGCCGGGTCCGCCCCCTGTTCAGGGAGACGACCCGGACATAAGCGGGCCCCCTCGGGCTCCGGTGTCCGTCTCCATAACGGCCACCCGGCCCGCATCATCTCCACGCGGGCCCTCTGACCCGGTCGCGTCGTCGGGTCCGTCACCTACTTCACCGTCACCACCGATCCCCCACCTGGCCCACGGTCACGCGGGCCACCTGGGTCGTCGTCCATCTCCACCCCAGGTCCCTAGTCTTCCCAAGGGCCCATTCTTATCTGCGCCGCGGCGCCGCCGACCAACATGACGTCCACCGGCGGCGGCGACGTGAGCGGGGCTGCTGGCATCGACGGGTCCTTGTGCTACACCGGGCCCGCGACGACGCGACAGACGGAGGCCCATTAGCACGACGGGACCAAGACGACGGAGGCGGTCATCGCCATGGACCAAGGAGGAGGTCCCTTGCGCCGGAGTCCGCGCCTACGGGGAGGACGGTCGGGGCCCATGTGACTCTGCGGGCTCGACACATCCACTTCCGCTCGACGGGACCCACCAAGGTCCCAATAATGCAGGCCGGGTGAGGACAACCATGGGCCAGGACGGACAACGGCGGGGGGAGGCAAGCACGGGTCCGACGACTACCGAGGCCCTCATGGCCACGACGGCCCACATGTAGTGGATTTTACGTACCTTAGGCGCGTAGCACCCAGAACACACAGAGAAATAACCCACCAAGAACGCGGGGAGACAGGAGAGATACCGAACCGCCGACCGCCTGGCTAGTTCACGCGGGGATCCGCGACCAGGACGACAGTGTTCAAGCACACGCAAGTCTGTTTTTTTCGAAGGGGGAAGCAACGCGCACCCCCACGCACACTCTTACCCTCTCTCACCCGCACCCAGCAACCCTCCACACCGGGCCACGTGCGGGCCAATCAAAACCCTCCAACATGTCCGGAGGGCCCCCTCCCCCACGGATCATCCCTGCCAGCGGGGCAGGAGCCTCCAAGATACGGGGAAGAGGAGCCCCGCCGGACATCAGTGCCAACAGTCAGGATCTCCCCAATCTCACAATCACGCAAAATACACAATCAAAATCCCAACCCCAAATGCATCCCATCCCGAAATATTGACCAATGGCCAATTCCGGTCAGGGGAAATTCCCATACACTGGAAATCCCAACAGGGGTCCAGAACCAATGGCGACCCGGTCCCATCTCCATAGGAGGGGACCAATCGGAAGCCAGTAAAATCCCAAGGGGCCAAATCGGCCCCGTCCTCCGCACTAGGAAGGTGGGCACAGGGGTGCGACGCGATCTCTACGAGGTCCCCCCACGTGGAGGGCCCATAGGGTCCCTACACCACACACCCAACGACGCCCCGAAGACGGATAGGCCCACAAGACCCACGTGACACCAAGGACCAAGGAGACCAAGTGACCAAGGCCCAAAGGAGATACCGGGACACCAAGAGACGACGGACCATGGGCAGGGGTAAGATGGGCCAGTGCCAGGGCCACTCAAGTCGGACGGGACCGCCACAAGCACAAGCACGCCGGCGCCTCTTCCGCTCACCCAGGGTCGACTCCCTCCACCCCATGTACTCCAAGCTGGGCCCATCACGTCGCCCAGAGAGGGGGAGTAAGAGGCACAAAGAGAGGAGTGGGGAGCGCCAGATGTTGGGGAGACCTAGGAGAGGGTAGGTAGCTGTAAGCAATTGATTTGGCGGGAGCGGTGCAAGACCAAATATTGATCCCAAGTCGTTGCAACGCCTCGAATCCGGTCGATTCCTTGGGGAACAAGATGCGTCCTTGCCGATTTTGATGTCGGGGAACAAGATGGGCGTGACGACGGTGATGATGCAAAAGTAGCCCCCGTAAGGAAAAATCTTGGAAATACTAAAAGTCTCCGCCGTCACTGCTGCTAGTCAGCGGACCTGCCGACACATGTGGCCCGCTCAACACTGCTCGAGTCCAAGGGATAAGCCCCAACTCAGTCAGGCATGGGACCCATGGTCAATGGCAATGTGGGCCCATACTTTCCACCATTGTCTCACGGACCATGGGCCTAGTGAAGGCCAGAAGGTGGGTCACACAGGACAGGGCTAGAGCATCGAGGGCCAGGGTACTCCAGTGGTCCACCACGAGGGCACATATCCGCCCCTGGCTCCAGACACCAGGGCCAAGCAGAGTAGATGGCCTTCAATGGTTCCAGTAGAGCTAGGGCCCGCTCCTACAGCATGGGGGGCTCGGTCCCAACTCGGAAACAATACTGGGTCACCTTGCGCCGGTCGAACTTGTACCAGGGTTCCCAAGTGTCCTCGCTGTGGGCGTACCCCCACCAACGTACCTTGAGCCAGAGGTCCCCATCAGTATCACGGTCCCAAGCGACAAAGCGTTTCCAAACAAAATGCTTCCCAGTGTCCTCATGGTCCAGTGGGACAACGGGTTCCTGCGGGCCATGAAGCATTGTTGAGGAGTCCATCTCTCCCGCTGGGGTCGGGGCTCGGGCCACATGTTCACTGCTGACTCTGTCAGGGAACCCCTTGGCCGTGAAGGTGTGGCCATCGCGTCTTAGGATCTGGTAGGGCCCTTCAACAATCTGGTCCAACTTCTTGCGCTCCTTGTCGTGAGTGACCACATAGACCCAATCGCCGGCCTTCAGGGTCTCGTTGACCGTATTGACCCGACGATCATAGCTCTTCTTGTATCTCTTCTGGGCCAGCTCAAGGTTGTTACGGACCTTAAAGTCCAGGTCACGAAGATGGGCCCGTCGGGCCTCACGCATCTGCTTAGCGGACCCAGTGAACTTCTTGGGATACGGAGAGCTCGGCAACTGGTCCAAAGCATATGACCGGACCCTCTCTGGGACCACGAACTCCAACGGGGAAACGCCTGTGCTCTGCTGGGGCCTCGAGTTGTAGGCCACCGTCAACACGGATACAAGCTCGTCCCATCGGTCCTGATGGTCCTCGATGTAGGTCCTCAACTGGGCCACGATGGTCCGGTTGTAACGCTCAGCCTGGCCCTGGGTCTGTGGGTGGTATGTGGTCGATGTAAGATGCTTGATACCAATCATACTACACACGGCCCGGAAGTGAGTTGAGGTAAGCTGGGGCCCATAGTCGGTCAGCAAAGTGTCGGGGGGACCATAGGAAGCTACCCAAGTGTCCAAAAAGGCCGACGCTATGGTCTCAGCGTCTTCATGGTCCACAGGGACAACACGGGTCAGTTTTGTAAAACGGTCCACCATGAGCACCAGATACTTGTTGCCATTAATGGTCGCCGGTAAGGGGCCCAGCAGGCCAAGACACACATCGGTAAACGGTTCAGTGGCCGGGAAGAGCCGGAGTGGGTTGGTCCGTTGGCGCCCTTGGACCCTGCCTTTCGCACAGGCCGAGCATCGGGACACAAAAGCGTACACGTCAGTGATCATAGAGTCCCAGTAAATGGACCGACGGAGCGACGTGTACATCTTATTGACTCCAGGGTGTCCCGCGTGGCCCGGCTCGTGTTCGAGCATAAGGATCTTAATCTGTAGGCTCTTCGGGACCAGTATCTGCACCGCACGGTCCAAGGGGGCCAGGCGAACAAGCAGGCCATCGGGCGTCTCCCCAAACCGAGAGTTGGCATTCTGGTTCATGTGGTCCCTTATCTCCTTGCATCGGGGGTCCTTGGCTTGGGCCTCAAGAATCCTCTGAATCGTCATGGGCGGGTACCGCTTGTCGCTCTTGAAACTCGGTTGGACCCAGCCCCTTGCGAAGTTGGCTAGGGTCAGTAGGGCCGGGATCTCTTCCGGTATGGGACCGCGGTCCGCGCCCGACGTGGCCAGTCGCGACATAACGTCCGCCGCGTGGTGGTGTTGACCGGGCCTTGACTCCACCGCATAATTGAACTCAGCGAGCCTTAAGCGCCAGCGGGCCAGACGTCCATGAGCCCCATCCATATGTAGCATCCACTTGAGGGCCGTGTGGTCCGTGCGGACAATAAAGCGGGTCCCTTGAAGATAGGGCATTAGCAAAAACAGAGCCCACACGACGGCCAGGCATTCCCGCTCCGTCGTGCTGTAGTTCCTCTCTGCCGCCGTCAGGACCCGACTCAAGAATCCAGCGGGCCGGTAGGACCCGTCCTCTTGCTCCTGGAGCAAGACGCACCCAATTTGGGCTGCGCTGGCATCGGAATCAACGATGTACTGGCCTGTGCGTCTCGGTAGGGCCAGAAAGGGCGTGTGGGTCAGGCGGTACTTGAGGTCCTCAAACGCGTCCATCTGTTCCGGGGTAAAAGGTGGCAGGGGGTCAGGGACCTTAGTACTCGTTAGGGCCGAACGGGGACGAGCGACCTTGGCGTAGTCCCTTACGAACCGACGGTACACGTTGCACATACCAAGGAAACTTCGTAGGTCCTTCTTGGTCCTTGGGGCCTTGGCTTGACGGAGCCCGACCAGGTTCTTCTCATTGACCCGAAGCTGGCCCTTGCCGACGATGTGGCCCAAGTACTCAACTTCATACTGGAATAGGTGACACTTCGTGGCCTTGAGGGACACACCCGCCTCAGATAGCAACTCAAAAACCTCTTCAAGGTGGGCCAGATGTTCCTCATGGGACCTAGAGAAAACAATCACGTCATCCAAGTAAACCAAGCACGTCTTCCACTGGACTCCAGAAAGGATCATATCAATGGCCCGTTGGAACGTAGCGGGCGCGCTAGTGAGACCAAATGGGAGCCGTACGTACTTGTAGGTCCCTTCGTGACAGGTGAATGTCGTCTTGTCCAGGTCCTCGAGGGCCACAGGGATCTGCCAATAACTAGCGTTGGCATCCAACATAGAGAAAACGGTCGCCTCCCCCAGGAAGTCAATACAATCGTCCATCCGGGGGAGGGGGTAAGTGTCCTTGACCGTGAGGTCGTTGAGCCGAAGGTAATCAATACAGAATCGGGGGGTCCCATCAGACTTAGGGACCAAAGCGACAGGAAAGGACCATTCGGCTTGCGACGGCTCGATGACTTGGAGCTTCAGCTGCTTCTCGACTTGCTCCCTAATGAGGTCCCGATGGTGGAGCCCAGTACGATACGGTTGGGACCTTATGGGCCGTGCCCCCTCCTTCAGCGTGATGCGATGAGGGGTGATATCCAAACGGCCCAGCTGGCCATCCCACAGTCCTTTGTATCGGTGCAGCAGTTCTCTTACCGCGCCGTGTAGGGCCGAAGGGATCAGTTCATAGGCCACCCGCGGCATAAGCTCGGGACCAACGTTGTCCATCTTGGGCCTCTCAATCGGGGGAACAGGGTCAACGGTCTGGACCATCTTGGCCCGCAAAGCCGTCTGTTCCGCCACCTGCGACGTGGCTCCTTCAGCGGGCCCCAACGTGGCCAACGGGTCGGCCCCCTCACAAGGCTCTGGCAACTCCTCGAGCGGGATCTCTTGAACCGGACCATCATACGGGACCGCGAGGCCCACTGCAAAGTTCTTGGGCAGGTTCACGGGCCTCTTGGACAGATTCGTCAGGTACAGTCGGAAATCCCTTCGAGTCTTAACATGGGCCAAAGCATTGTGGAGTCGTAGGCCCCTCTTGGCCATCTTGTGGGGCCGTTCGTACAACAGGCATCGGTCCTCGGTCCCGCAGCGTACGTAGACGGCCTGGATGGACCTTGGGGCCAATGTTACGCCCTTTGACAGGCACAGGGCGCTCGGATCATATCGGACCGGGTTCCCCTTGAGGGACAAGGCCTTCTGCTTCCTGCCGTCCCATGCCCGCTTGGCATACGTAAGGATCCCACTGGACCAAAGTACCGACTCGGTCCCAGGGTAGATGGCCTTCACGTGCTCCTTCTGGAAGTCCATCCCCAGGATCACAGGGACAGAAAGGGCCCTCACGACCATAAACTCAAACTGCATGGCCATTCCTTCCACAATAACGGATAACTCAACGAGTCCACGGGCCTTCAACAATTGGCCCGAGGCATCACAAACATGGTTCATCATAGGGGCCCGTGCTGCCTTGTCTCTCCAGTCCTCAGGAAGCACGTCCTCCCTTTCTACACTGGGCCCGTTTCCAGTGTCCAAGACCGCCATCGTCGGTCTCGGGTCCTCAGTGTCCAGCGGGACCAAAGCATCTAAAGCAAAGTTTCTCTTGCGTAAAACGAGCAGTGTCCCCTTGATCCAATAGGGCCGTTTCATCCCCGCCCGGCGTTGACGCCACGTCTTGGACCGACGAGTCAGGTGGGGTAAACACGACTTGGATCCCTCAGAATCATTTGTAGACGCAGTTGGCACAGGTACAGGTACAGGTACAGTAGGGCCCCGAAAGATCTTCGAGAAGCCCAGCGCAGAAGCAGTCGAACAAGAACTATCGGGCCGACGGGGAGTGGACCTCTTGGGCCCGCCCCCCCTTACTCTTTTCCCAGGGGCTTGGGGTCCTCAGGGCCATCGTTCTCGGGATCATCACGGTCCGCCTCGTCGTCCGAGAGGTTGATGCCCTCGCACAGCGCCTGGACCATAGCGATCCGAGTCTTACGATGGAACTCGTGGTCCGCCTTAGGATGGACCTCGGTAGAATGACTCCGGCCCCGTGAGGCTCCAAGGAAATTATTTTGGGCCTTCCGGACCATCTTGCGTTGCGCCTCCGTCAGGGTGGGACATTGGTGGGCCATGTGGCCCGTCTCCCAACAGAGGTAGCACCGAAAGGGGAGTCGACTGTCCAGAGTTCGGCCCCTGACATCCGGAAACGTGGGGGCCTTGAACCGATACGTCCTGCCAGGGTCAATCTTGTCCGTTTCCTTTCCCACGGGCCGCTGCAGAACCGTCGTAGGGCCCGTCGAGTCCACACTCAGCAGCGGTTCAGAATCAGCGGGCTTCCGGGGCTTGAAATCAACGGGCCGACGTGTGGCCCCAGATGTAGAGCCCCGCGAAGAAGACGCTTGGCCCTGGGCCATCTTGATCACGTCGGTGGCCGCCTTGTGCTTCCCAGAAGCAAAGGTAACGAGCTGCTGATAGGTCTTCTTAGGACCGTTAAAGACGTACGCATCGGTCCGTAGGAAATCAGGGAGCCCTTGGATCAGTTGCTGGTTCATGGTCCCTTCCGAGTGGATGTTTCCAACCGACTCGGTGAGCCCACGGAGCCGCAGAGCAAAGGCCTCAATAGTCTCTTCCGGTTCCTTTGTGGCCCTGCTAAACTTGTTCTGGGCCACAGCGAGCGCATGGGGTTCAGCATATGTCTCCAGGAACCAAATGACGGCCTCTGGGTAACTAGTGATCGGCGCGCCCCCCGACGCGCTTGTGGAATCAGGTAGAGCCCGTGAGTACCGCAACTCCGCGTCGCCCGAGAGGAACTGAGGGATCACATAAAGGGCCATACCCTCAGAGACCCCATTGTCGTTACAGGCCTTCACCAGCTTACGGAGCCAGGTAAACATTTTGAGCCCATCCTTACCGGAGAAGTTCGGATAACCGGCAAAAGAGTGTCTCATGTTACGGGCCACACGGCCCATCTTCTTCGCTTCACGGGTCCCATACGTGTTCTTCTTGTTCAGGAGTCTATAGGTGCGATAGTCTAGGACCTTAGAGAAGCGATCATCGGAACAGCTACGGATCTCGGGGCCAGGTCGTGCGCCATCCTGCGCGCCGGTGGACTCCGCACTAGAGGAAGAGGACCCAGAGGTCCCGGAAGAGGATGAGGAGCCCGATGAACGGCGACGTCGGGACCGACGGCGACGGGAACTAGTACGATTGGAACGTCGGGAACCAGGGGATCGTTCGGGACCAACGGACCCACCCTGACCAGCGGGGCTCTGGCTCAGGGCCTGCGATACTGTGGCCAAAATCTCGTCACGGAAAGTCTCAAGGACCGAATGAAGCTCTGTCGCCCCGGAATCATCTGCGGAACCGGGGATACGGGCTCCACCTCGAACCCCGGTCCCTTCGTCTCGACGCGAATCAGAACGAATCACAGCCGGCGGCGTCTGACGCCGGCGCGGAATACCAGAGGGCCCGCCTCCGCCGCGAATCTCAGGACCACTAGGGGCCCCACGACCACGAACAGCGGGTGTCACCATCGATGCGTCCGAGGGCGCACCGCGGCCCCGCCCACCAGGGGGAAGGTCCGCCATGTTGGCCCTACGGCAATCGACCTGAACCAAAGGGTACCTCGAACAGGGTCAAGGGACCAAAAGAACCACAGCGCCACCAAGGATAGGAGAGGGCCTTCCCGATACGGGAGAAGAATATGGCCCTCCCCTGCTGCTCCACCAAAGATGTAGCGATATGGCCCTTCTGGCCCAGGGTCCACACACACAAGAAACCACAACGGGGTCAGGAAGGAACGGGTAAAGGTCCCAGCGTGATCCACTCGCCCGCCCCTTCAGAGGCAAGGGTAAAAGGACAAAAGCCCGAGGGAGCAAGAACCCAAAGAACCATTGATTTTCCAAGTTGGCCCCGGGGAGACCCCGGAGCACCCCTCAAGAACCTCCCCCTTGGCCCCTCCAGGGGCCTAGAGCGGGGCCCCCAGAGGGCGCCCCTGGCGGGTCGAGCGCCAGCAAGGCGTCTGACCTCCACCAGGTCCTCCAGCGCATCCCCTACACCGGGGTTACACTGGGGCGCCGAGGGTCACCAATCAACCCCCGGTCGCCAAACACAAGCGAAAAGCAAGCGAAAATCCCCCCACACACAGATGCCAATCCCCGAAAAAAACCCAGTGGGAAAAAGGGGAAAGACACGAAAACATGCAGTGAAAACAAATACAAAACAAATGGCCACAATGGCCAGTAAGGCCACCTCCACCGGCCAAATCCGCCTCCCTGGGTGGGACCAATCAGGATCCCGGGTGTGTCGCCACAGTCCCGAGTCACTGACAGAGGGGGCCCCGGCAAGAGAAGGGCTCCACGTAGGATAGCCCGCCGGGTCCCAAGTCACCTCCCCAAGGGCCCGCCTGTCCCCTAAGGCTCAGAACGCCACAACGGTTCCATCGAGTCGACCGAATCGGCCAGCCGGCTAGTCAGTCACATCGCTGCAATGCTGCAGCGAGGATATTCTAACGGACTTGCCAGCTGTGGCAGATGTGGCTCGTCATGTTTGCTGACGGTGGCGCCTTTCGACAGGCCATGATTGGCTGTCGATGGCTGCTGTCGTGCGGCCGGCAGACACCGTGAGTTAGCGGCTGACTTATCTTGAGTCTGGAAGGTACACCGCGTCATGCCCCACCATACAAGGAGCTGATCCATGTTGCCAGGAGTTGGTTCGGCAGGATCTGTAAGGAGAGGTCCCAGAAATTATCCCTCAGGTATTAGGCATAGTATTAGTGTAAGGATTGGCCCCTTAAATCGCCTCCCGGAACCCAGGGGATATGGACTGGGACCTCTCCTTACATGTCCGGCCCCGATAACTCCCCCCAAGACACATCAATTCCCCACTACCCGGGGCGACACCACGCTGTATCCCTGACATTTTGCGGACGTCGGCCGACCGCACGAAAGCCGCCGTCAACGTACTGTCGGAACCCTGTCATGGACGTCGAAACTCGACAACGAGCAGCGAGTGACATCGTCGACCAACCACGGGCGGACATCCCCGTCTGTGCTGCCTGAATTTTATTTTCTGCGCTGTTTAAAAGCTGGCATCAAGGACCAGTCACATGATTCACCGACACTGAGGACACCACACATCCTCGCTGGCGGCTCAGTGCGATATGACTGGCTCGCCGGCTTTTGGATTGATTGAATTCGGCCAGCTGGTTGGTGACTGGCTGGCCGGTCAACGGATTGATTGAATTTGGCCTTGCTGGCCCTTACAGCCGGTCGGACCTTCTGGCCGACCGGCGTGTGGAGCCGGCTGGTGGGGCGCGCTGGGCGCCATCCACGGGACCCCTTCGTTTCGGGCAAACTGGGGCTGCACTCCTTTAGTGCGCACGCCCGCCCATGCTTTGTTCTGAGAGACATGCTTTGTTTTTGGACCGTTCTGTGCCTACCGGCGGTGCGATGGGGAAACGCATGCTTTGGGGCACCTCGGGTGCCCCGACGCGAGTATATAGTGTGTGGGTGTCGGCGCCACCGGGAAAGACGAGAGGGGCAACCACAGACACAGACCAAAGACACTGCTTACCTTTTGTACCCTCGATCCCCACCGACGTCGCGCCCATCTTCTTCCCCAGACTCACCCCCGTCGAGACCACCGTCCTCTTCCCCGTGCCCCGCCGCCCCATTGGCTCGCAGGGCCCGCTGACACCCCCACGAGTACGTTGAGGGCTCCCCGGTTTTGGGTGGGTCCTCACAATTAGGGGGAAGTCCTTACAGTGTCGCTGTCTTGCTGCTTGATTTTCCTCTGCGTTTTTGTGTCTTTTGGTTCCCCATGTGTCCTCTTCGACGTTCTCATCCTCTTCGTGCGATCGTTTGTTTTTTGCCCATGCTTATGCCTCCGCGACAATGTGTTATCTTTGTCCTTGTGTCTTGCCTTTTTCTCGCTGAGTGTTCTTCATTCTTTCTTCGACTCCTTCTTGCTCGTGTGTCTCACTTTCTGTCTGCGTGTCCTGCCTCTTTTGTGGCCTTGTTTCTTGCTCAGGGTGAGGGGGATGCTGGCCATTTCTTGTTTGTTGCATGCGTATCGTTTTATTGTGGGTTGGGTGGACGTGGGCGTGGGGCAGGCGGGGCGGGGAGGGGTCTGGTACGAGAGCGTCCCCGGAGGAAACATTCATGGACATACATTCTATGCTTTCTTGCAACGTACAGTAATTTCCGTGGGTGACGTAGCGACCACAGGGACCGCCGCGCGGGCTGTTGACAGGCGCTCTCAGCGCTGTTCGTAGCATAGTGGGCGTGGTCGGCGTAGTGATCAGTGGGCCAGACACGCAGCGTGACATGACAATGGTGCGCGGTCGCTCTCAGGTCGCGATAAGTAGCTCTCCACAACTCCTTCAAGGGTATACAGGCGACCGTGACATGTGCGCACACCCCCTCTCAAAGGCGTCGAGGGGAGGGGTTCAGGAGTATACTGGTCAGACGATGTATTCCCAAGTGGAAGAATGGCCTCTGTGAGAGGGTCTAGTACACGCCGTTCTCGAGATACGCGTCCGCGAATATTTGTACTGGGCCCATTTTATACCATTTCAGCCCAATCTGGGGTGCTGTGTGGTACCAACCACGAGTCCCCGCAGTATACCCCAGTAACAGTGTTACGTTTTCGCGACGATTGTACCCGAGCCTCTCTAAACGTTCTTGCCTCCAAATCGCCAGTTGAGGCCACCAGGCCCGCCATGCGCATTTGAATGGCGAAGCGAGATCGAGATTCTCTTCCAATCAGGTGGTGCTAGATTCGAAAGTATATATCTGGTATTCATGCGAACTCACATGTACGGTACCCAATACTGAGAATTGAGCGTTTATTTTCCGGTACTCATACTCGAAGTTCCCTATATTTGACACATGCCTAAAAGCAGTAAAGTACGGTACTTATGACAGGGCCTGGGGCTGTTGCGAGGCCGTGGGCATCCCCGACCAAGACGCGGACTCCCCGCGTCCGACGCTTCCCTGCGGCGCCCACGCGGCGCGTGGCACGCGCGTACCTGCGGCGCTTACGCGCCACCCTTCTTCCGCGCCCCACCGGCGAGCAGGTGGCACGCGCCACCCTTCTTCCGCGCCCCACCGGCGAGCAGGTGGCGCGCCGGCGGTATCTACGACCCACCACTCTCACGGCGAGCGGCGCGGTTGTCGCCGAGAGAATGGGCCCACTCTCCTCTCGGCGAAGCGATCCCTGCTGCCTTGCGTCGCCCTATCCGCTCGTGGCCGTGGCCGGCCGTGCAGTTTCGCAGCGGGGGGCAGGGATGCCCGGCCGGCCAGCTGTGCCGGGTGGGGGGTGGCCTCTGCCCCAGCCGTTGGGTGGGGGACCCTCCCCGTGGTTGCGGCGACTGCGGCCGCGCCGCCGTCGCATGCTTGATGAGGTTGGAACGTGGCTGGCGGCGGGTGGGGCCTCCCACCCTGTGCCGCACTGACGGTGACGCGCCGCGCTGGCCGCTTGATATCCCTTTCCTCGCGTCGCTCCTCTTGTTTTTTTTTGTTTTTTATGTGTCGCGGTTGTTTCTGGGACAAATAGGTTGGCGCGGGGGGTAAGGGCAGATGCGCAAAGGGGGGTGCCTGCATACATGCCCCCTTCCCCCCGCCTCCCGCGACACGCATGACCCCTCCTCCCCTTCTGCCCCTGTTGCCCCCCCCCTCCCTTTTTGCCCCCGTCGCCCCCTCCTCCCCTTCCGCCGCCGCTCTCCCACCATCCTGTCGTGTGCGGCCCGTGTGGGAGAGAAGTGGGAGGAGGCAGACCCGACCTCCGTCGCCGCTGCGATGTGCCCCGCGTGGGGTGCTCGCGTGGGGCTGGCGCGGGCGGGTCCCCCCCCCCGCGCTCCCCTCCCGTCCCGTGCATTGCCCACGGATGTCAGTGCTGCGGCGCTACCGGGTCGTTTACTCCCTCCCGGCATCACTTTCTGCGCGCGGCCGTGTGCAATGCCGCGGCGCTCCGTGGGCAGCCCGCCCGTCATTGCCTGTGGGCGCCCTGCCGGGCGCGATGGTGCCGCTCCGGGACGGCGGCGGGCGGCGCGGTGACCCGCTCTTGCCCATCGATCCACCTTGTCAGGCCGGTCGCCGCCGTGGTGGCTGCTACGCACGGGTTCCCCCCAGTGGCACTGGTCAGGGTTGAGGGGTGGGGAGCAGGTCACTGGGTTGTGGTTTTGATGGAGGGGGACGGCGCTGCCCCTTCTCGTGCCCAGACCCCCCCCCTGCCACCGACACGCGCGCCTCAGTAATCCCACTCTTTTTATTTGTGTGTCACTTCATTCTGCAGCGGCAGCAGCATGGTGCGCGGCCGCCGCCTTTGCTGCGAGAGCGGCGTGTGGGCACGGGGTCAAGACCCTGACCCGCGTGTCGCCGTGCGCGTCGCGATTGGGGGGGGGGGGAGTGGGCGGGCCCTGGGGGGTGCCCCTTAACCCACGAACTCGCCGAGGGGGGGAGGTTTCTGGGCTCCCCCCGCTGTCGCGGTTGACGGGGGTGGCGCCCACCCAGCCCCTCTCGCACTGAGGCGGTTGTCCATGCAAGCGCCCTAGCCCCGGTGCGTGCGCCATCGTGGGCGGTGTCAACGGCAGGGAGCCGCAGCGCGCGCGCTGCGCAGCCGTGCGCCTGGGGGCGCAGACGCGTCCCGACTGCCGCGCGTGGCCGCCTCCATGTGACGGCAGCGGGTGGGTGAGCGAGGGCGGAGTAGGTGTGGTTGCATTAAGGGCGTGTCGCCCGGTGACTGTGGAGCTGGAGCTTTTGTTTGTTGCAAGAGCTCCAAGCCCTCAGTCAACCAGCTCCAACACCTGAGGCCTCAATTCGTGCCCTCGGCCACCATCCGTCAAGACCTGTCCCCCTCGATCGCTCTTGTACTACCCCGCTACATAGCCCTCTCACCGTCTCCCCCCATCCCTACCATGGGATCCTTCCGTGGCTGGACGGGTGCCACCGTGCTGCTGGCTGCCACTACCTTGGCGGTGGGCGCCGTTAGCCCCGCAGCGGCAGCGAATGAGTGCGCCAACACCGATGCCTCTTGCCTGGCCTCATCGGCGCTCCGCAACACCAACGCCGTGCGGGCCAGGAATGGCAAGCCGCCACTGACGCTGGGCCCCGCGTCGCTGCTGACAAACACCGTCGGGCACTCCAAGAGGCTGGCCGACAACGCGGGGGGCTACGACGACGACCTCGTGCATCAGACGTTCCCTGACATTGCAGCGGCAGCCGATTGTGGCAACGCGTTTTTCAGCGCTGAGAACCTGTGCATGTACGCGCCGTACTCGGAGGACGGGGACATCACCGCCCAGGCGATTACAAACCTGGAAAACAGCCCACCGCACCTGAAGAACACGCTTAGTGAGGTGGACTTTGTGGCGACGGGCGTGTACGTTGACAGTAAGAAGGCCGTGTGGGTGACGCAGGTGTTTGGCTCTTGGACGGACACGACCGAAAGGCGGCAATGTTCCGCTATGGATGCGGGCGAGACATTCTATGGTGGCGGCAATGATGGTGGCGGCAATGAGGAGGAGACGGCGGTGCCGACGTCCACGCTCCCCGTCGAGACCCCGCGCGTGTACCCCGTCGAGACGCCGTCTGCGGACCCCGTCGAGACACAGCCCGCGTACTCCGTCGATGTTCCCGTATCCACTCTGGCACCTTCGGCCCTGTTGCCGCTCGGTACTCCCTGCGACAACGACTCGCAGTGCAACATGGCATCGGGCGCGTACTGCCGGGGTGGTTGGGAGACGGGCGCCGAGGGCGGTGTCCGCGCCCGCTGCCGGACGTTTGCCGCGCCGTGCGCGTCGTGCGCGGCCGACACGATGGCCTGCTGGGAGGGCTACGAGTGCACCCCCGACGCTGCCGGTGGAGGGATGTGCAAGGCTACCGGCGACATGGAGGGCCGGGTCAACTGTGACATGCCCAACGGGGGCGGCTACAATGGCGACGGTAACAGCGCTGCGGGCGGCAATGACGATGAGGGCGACGCTGGTTCGGGCGACGGCGGGTCGGGTGACAACAGGTCGGGTGACAGCAGGTCGGGCTACTACCGGTCGGGCAGCGGGGTGTACATCCCGGGACGCAGCGTTTACGGGTCTGGGGTCTCGCCGGGCACGTACGGCTCGGTGTCCACCTATCAAGGCGGCGGCCGCGGCGCGCGTTCGCGTGGCTACAACACCTACCGTGAGCTGGCAAAGATGGCCTCTGGCGAGTAAGGCTATCACCAGATGTGATCCAACGGGCTGCACCGGCCGCAGAGGGGGCGTGTGGGCCAGCGATGAGGCGTTTGGAAACAGAGCGACGGTGGCTGTATGCCGGCTGTTGTCGCTTTGGCCGGGGTGAGGGCCTGTCGGCTCGCTGCGCCTGCCGCAGCTCGGTGAGGGAAGGCGGCCGCTATGTCCTGGCTTGGCTGGGCGGCAGACTTGCCGAAATGAGGTGGATACATGAAGAGCAAACTGGGGGTTCCTCTACATATCTAGAGAGCAAAGACAAGCCGCCAAACAAAGAGGTAAATATTCCTGCTGAACCGTGTCGCATCTCTCAACTCTGTGTCGTCCAAGAGGGAGACGTACATACTCGCCAGCACACGCCCAGTTAGTTAAAGAGGCCTGTGGCGGACATCTCGCTTTGCACTGTCGGTAGAACCGCAGAAAATATTGAACGAGAAAGAGGAGCTGATAGCGCATGTGATAGTGTATGACGCGCCTACTCTCTCCCAGCCAGTCTGACTCCTGGTACCTTTCTGTCTCTCTATCAGACGTCCATGTACTTGTTTTCTGGTTGTTGCTGGCAGTTGTGTACCAATGAGAAGCGTCAGTTCTGCCCCAATTGTCCGCCCTTCACTGGGCGGTAGACGCAGTCGTCAGGAGCGGGAGAGGCGGTCACCCGTAGTGGGCGACGCAGTCGTCAGTAGCGCCAGTTTGGCCTCTGCCTGTAAGAGTCTGGCTGTCTCGAGGCCGATGTCCCTACTAGAAGTGCAATCAACCTTGACAGGTGTCACAGCTGAACTACACGGACGCACGTCGCCAGGGGCCCACCTGACTCGCGCGACAATGAGCAAAGCGCTGGACAGACGTGCTCTCGTGGGCCACATGGACAAAAAGCAGCAGGACGTGACGTGTTTAAAGAACAAGCAGACAAATTGCACGAGCAAAAGGGAAAATAAAAAGAAACAACATGCGCCACACTCTCCACAAAATGCGTACAAGTACAGGTGGGTGCTTCCCGGCCCACTCATGACAATAGGAAGCAAGAAAACCCACACTAGAGTGTACTCACTCCACCGCCACGCGTCACTGACACGTTCTTCCTACTTGCCATTCTCCTTGGCCGACGCCGGATCCTTGTACGAGATGGAGCCCGGGGTGAAGGGCGTCTGCTCAATGTCCCAAATCTTCTCAGCGTACTCGCGGATGGTGCGGTCCGACGAGAACTTGCCCATCCGCGCCACCGACAAGATGCACTTCTTGACCCACTCGGTCTGGTCCTTGTACGAAGCGTCGACGCGGTCCTGCGCGTCCATGTACGATGCGAAGTCGCGGGTAACGAGGTAGTAATCGTTGTACGGCTGCAGTGCTGAGGCGATGGGGCCCGAAGTCTCAGGGCCGCAGAACTTATTGGCGCTGATCTGTGAGATGGCCTCCTCCAGCCGCCCGTCCTGTACCTTCTGTTCCCCGAACTTGAGCGCCTCGCGAGCGCCATCCACGTCGGGCGTCAGTAGCCCAAACACGAACATGTGCTCCTCGCCGTCCTTCTCCGTCTCTTCGCGGATCTCAATGTTGGCGCCGTCCATCGTCCCGATGATCAGGCCACCGTTCATCACGAACTTCATGTTGGAAGTTCCCGACGCCTCCATTCCTGCCGTGGAGATGTGCTCCGAGATGTCGTTGGCCGGGATAATCACCTCCGCCAGCGACACACAGTAGTTGGCCATGTACACCACCTTCAGAAGGTCCCCAATGTCCGCGTCGTTGTTCACCACCTTGCCCACCCCGTTGATCAGACGGATGATGTGCTTGGCCTGCGTGTAAGCCGCAGCGGCCTTGCCACCAAAGATAACAACACGAGGTACCTGCTTGGCGCGCTCCTCGGGTGACATGCGCTTCAGACTGTTGTACCGCGCAATGACACCCAGAATGTTGAGCAGTTGACGCTTGTACTCATGGATACGCTTGATCTGGATGTCAAACAGAGCGTCCGCCGATACCTCAATACCGCAGGTCGACTTGATAACGGCCGCCAGACGCTCCTTGTTGGCCTTCTTCGCGTCAGTGAACTCGCGCTGCAGGTCGGCGTTGTTGACATACGACTCGAGGCCGCGAGCCAGCTCAAAGTTGGACACCCACTCGTCCGTCTCGATCCACCGCGAGATGATATCCGACAGCGCAGGGTTGGCCTGCTGCACCCAGCGACGAGGGGTCACACCGTTGGTCATGTTGACAATCCGGTAGCCCTCTGCTGCAAAGTCGGGGAACAGACGCGTTGCGACCAGACCCGAGTGGATAGCCGCCACACCATTGACGGTGTGGGAGCCCACCACCGCCAGGTTCGCCATCCGCACCATCTTGGGATAGCCGTCCTCAATGATGGACATGCGCTGCAGCTTGCCGCCATCGCCGGGGTACTTGGACGCAATCGTCGCCAGATGGCGACGGTTGATCTCAAAGATAATCTGCATATGCCGCGGCAGCAGCTTCTCCATAAGACCCACCGACCACTTCTCAAGCGCCTCGGGCAGCACCGTGTGGTTCGTGTACGAGAACACCTTGCGCACAGTCTCCCAAGAGGCCGTCCAACCGAGACCATGCACGTCCATAAGAAGGCGCATCAGCTCCACAATCCCGATCGTCGGGTGAGTGTCGTTAAGCTGGACGGCCACCTTCGTCGGCAACTCGGTCAACGGGCGGTCGTGCTTGAGGAACCGCCGCAGGGCGTCCTGCAGCGTCGCCGACACAAAGAAGAACTGCTGCTTAAGGCGCAGCTCCTTGCCTCCGTCGGTCGAGTCGTTGGGATACAGGACAGACGAGATCTTCTCCGACTCCTCCTTGGTGGCCACCGCCCCATAGTAGTCCCCGCGCGAGAAAGAGCCCAGGTCGAACTCCTTGGCCGGTTGGGCGCTCCACAGGCGCAAGTTCAGCGTGTTGTAGGTGTCGTAGCCGGGAATTGGAGAGTCATACGCCACGGCGCGCACCACTTCACCACCCACCCACTTAAAGCCCTCCCCGGTGGACTCCACGTGGCCGTAAAACCGGATAGGGTACGTCACATCGAGACGCTCAATCTCCCACGGGTTGCCGTGCGTCAGCCAGTAGTCGGGCATCTCCAACTGGTGGCCCTCCGGGTCCAGCTTCTGAAAGAACATCCCGTACTTGTAGCGGATGCCGTAACCCCACGCCGGGTAGTTCAGCGTCGCAAGGGAGTCCATGAAGCAGGCGGCCAAGCGACCCAGCCCTCCGTTGCCCAGACCAGGATCGCGCTCCTGGTCCGCCACGCGCTCCATGTCGTACCCAATGCCCTGGAGGGCCTCAGCGAACTGCGTGTTGATCCCGACGTTCATCAACGCGTTGGTCAGGTAACGGCCCATTAGGAACTCCAGCGACAGGTAGTACACACGCTTGACATCGCGTTCAGTAAAGAACTGCTGCGTGTCATTCCACGACTCAATGAGCCGGTCACGGACAGACAGGGCAGTGGCCTGGTACGCGCCAAAGTCATCGAAGTTGTAGCGGGTACGCGCCAGCGTGTACTCGACGTGGCCAACGATCTGCCGCTGGATCGCGGGGACGTCTGTGTATATGTGTGTGTGCATGAGGGAGCGAAGGGAAAGGCGATGAGCGCACGAGGCGAAGAAAGCACACCACAGAGACCAACTGTCAGCTGACGCATTCAAAAAAGGCCACGCACGTTCGCCACAATGACCACACAGCAAACCTGCCCAACCCCACGCAGACAGGGTGCAGAGACGGCGCGAACAAGAACGCCGCATCAACCGCCGCTGCCGACACACAAGCAGAACCACAAGACAATGCCATGCTCTTCAGAGCGCCCCACAAGCGTACCGCGCGCGAGGTACTGGGACATCAGGCTCGCCAGCAGGTTGCTGCGCTTGGCATCAGCCTCAGAGTTCACCGACTCCTGGGGAGTCGTGTGCCCCGTCACCGAGTAACGCGGCTCCGGCGCTGACACCTTGCCGGCAGCGAGGTCCTGGAAGGACCGAGTCCGCTTGCCCTGCATGATGAAGAGCAGGGTGGGAGGCAACACACTAGGGGTAGGGAAGGATAGAGGTAGGGGGACACGGGATCCGTCTGCAAGACGGAGCAGGCCAGACTCGCCAAGCACGGGTACGGCTCGGAGAGTGGCCCAGTCGCCCCAGGCCAGCGCGGCGCGGTCGCCGACGGTTGCTTATGAATGAATGCCGATGCCCCTCGCGGACTGCAAGTCTGGACCAGCGTACAGCCGAGGACGCCCCCCATTTCGGAAGAGGGCCTCACACCAATTGAGGGTCGGACAACGAATCCAGGCGACGCCGACGTGGCCCGCTCTCAGTCTGTGAAGAGACACGAAGAGTCTTTCTCCATCCGTCCGCAACCGCCTTTTGGTTGTCTGTAAGAGACTGTGTACCTACTGCAATGATCGTGTGCGCTGGTTGGTTACTTGAACATCAAAGGTCGATTAAGAATCGTTTCTTACACTGGATTGGCAAGAAGAATGGAAAAGAGATAAGAACCGAGACAGACTTCACATGGGCGGATGACCCAGAACGTCGTGGGCCAAGCCCCCAGCCAGCGGATCCTGGCTGCCGATAACGGGTCCAGCAAAGGGTTCCTCATGCTGCTGTCCTGATGAGCTCTGGCGGCCGCCAGAGGCCTCGCGTCTCGACACGGGCAATGTTCCCTTGCTTCGGCCCGGCTCCACACCTGCGCGAACCGAAACCAATTTTTTACAAGGCCACCTCACGGGGAGCTCGACCAGGCCCGTCGACGAAGGCTTCAACCGGCACATCATTCATGAAATATCTTGTCGAGCCAATCAGAACGTCGAACGATGCCGCTTGGCTCACTGCACGAGGGTCTCGGCCATCCAATGGTCTGCCCGCGATCATCGACGGCCACGCCGACGGTGCCCCGGGCGGGCCCACTCAGCATCCATGCCGCTGTGTGGTCGTGGCGCACCAGACCGTTTTAGAGAAGATCTAGGATATTTCTTGTGTCAGTCGAGCCCTCTTTAAGTACGTAGTTTCTGAGGAAGCTTCGTGATTTCTTTGACAAATATCCACATTACTGTAAACTCTTTACCCAATTTTCACCCTATCGGACGCATGTGGAGACGACGCAGTCGACGACTTCCCACGGACGTGGCCGCAGGCGGCGGCTCCGGGGAGTGACAGTGCAGGCCTGTACTGTACGCCGCCGCCATCCAAGGCGGTAAAGGCGAAGGCACTTCCCTGCCTTGTAACGGCATCGTGCTCGCATACAAATGGTATGAAGTTCGAAAGAAGCTCGGCTGGCACTGGAGCAGCCACCATGTGAAGAAGCACCACTGTCGGCCGGCTGCCGTCGCCGTCGTAGTTGCGGTCGCCGGGCAGGGCCAGGAACACCCCCTCATTCTCCGTGCAGTCCCCTCCCACCGCGTCCGGGAGGACAAGGACGGTGCGGAGGCGGTCACCGGGGCGGCCCAGCAGTGGCGCCACCCCCCCTAGGCAGCCCCGCCCTCGCCCACGGTACACGGTGGTGGCAGACACGACAAGCACGGACGGACCGCGAGTGAATGCCGATTGGCCCGCGGGTGAAAGCCGACTGGCCCGCGGGTGAGTGCCGACTGGCCCGCGGGTGAGTGCCGACTGGCTCGCGGGTGAGTACCATTGGGACACCGTTGGGGGCGGAGAGGCCGCCGCCATCCCCATCGGCAAGAGGGGGTGTTTGGTGGTGGCGGGTGGGGGGAGGGGTACGGGAGCGGGAATGGGCGGCCTTGCGCTCCTCCCCTCCCCTTCCCGCTCCAACCCATTCCCTTTCTTTTTTTTTCTTTTTTTTTTTTTTCCGGATCGACCCCCCCTCCCCCGCCTGTGCACTCATCTGGATGCGGTACAGTACCCCCACACGCCGATTGAGCGGGAGCACCGCGGATTGCCCCCACGCCCGCGAGGCTGCGCGCGTCACCCGACCCCCCTATCCACCCCCCGTGCCGCCGCGTCGCGCGTCGCCGGCGCGGCGGCGGGCGGCGGCGGGCGGCGGGTGGTCGGGCAGCAGCCACCGTGTCCCCGCACCCCCCCCCCCTTTTCCCATCCCCGCCCCCCTGCCATCCCCTTACCCTGCCCCATCCCCCGCCACTCCCCCCCCGCCCCCACTTCCTCTTTCTCGTCCACACCCCCGACCCCCCCCTCCCACCCCCTGCCGCTGCTGCTGGACCTGCTTCCACGAGAAGAAGACGTGGATCCGTGGGGGGGGGGGGGGGTGGAGGGGGGGGAGATGGCCGGCGGCGGCGGCGACGATCCGCCCCGTGCGCCCGCCGCCGCCGTGGACACCGCCGTGAGGGCTGTGGCCGTGGCGGCGCGGCCGCTTTTGTCCCCTCCCTTGTCCCTCTCGTTCCACCACGTTCCACCACGTTCCACCCTACCCCCCCCCCCCCCCCCCCCTCGCAACCCCCAGACCCGCTCCTTCCGCTCTCCCCCCCCCCCCCGCCCACCCCCCGCGCTGCCGCGGGTCACCCCCCATTGACCGCCACCGGTGCACCATGGCCCGCCCCCCCGACCGGGGGTAGACGGCGTGGCCGGGGGGGGAAGGGGGGGGAGACAGAGACATGACGGGCGATGAAAAGGATGAGCGGGAGCGTATGGGCAGCGGCATAGGGTGCCGTGTCCAAGCTCTTGCTCTTCCGCAGACGCGAAGAAAGCGAACAGCGCCAAGGGAGCCGTCACCAATGCGGGCGGCCACATTGCCCAGATGTACACCACCGTGTGAACCCACTTAACACTCTACGCCAAAGGCGGAAACAGGACTTTGATGAAGCCCTAGTCTCAGACAACACTCGCCTGATCTTGCCAAGTGCGGCACCGCTTCGACCACGAACAAGGGGTTGCCGGTCAGTCAAACAAACCGCAGTACGTCCCGTAGCTCTAAGTTGGCGCGGCTGTCCCAACGGGCTTCCCCCCCCTGCAAGTAGACGTCCTCGAGATGGCCACGAAAGGCGTCCGCCACTCTGTGTACCGCCACTTCCACCGCCACCTCCAGGGCCTCGGCAGGGTCACTCCCAGGAAGAGCACCTCCCAGTTCCACCCATGGGCACCCCACCACCAGCTGCCACAGGCGACGTCCCCAGCGCTTGTTACCAGGTGCCGTCGCTTCTGCCGCTACCGACGCCCCCGCAGCGGCAGCGGCTTCGTGGTGAGCTTCTCGCCACGATGAGCACACCTCCCGCAGTGTCGCCCGCAGCTGAAGCAACACACCAAACACAACGGGCAGGTCTCCCCCCGCCACCCCGTAGACGTCCTCGGTCACGCTGGCAGCGAGTAGCTTGGACACTGCCTCAGCAGCATGGGTAGCCTTGGAGCCAACGCCCACACCGACGATGCCACATGAGGCTGCCCCAGTCGCGGCCTCCACCAGCGGCGCCACGCAGGCGCCAACCACTGTTGCCCAGCGGCCCTCCCCAGGGGGTGCCCCAAACAACTGGCGCCGGCTTTCGCCACCATCAGAAGCGCCACTGGCGAGGCCCGCTAAACCCGCTAACGCACGAGCCGTGGTTGCGTGGGCAGCATCAGCCAGTGCTGCGGCCTCGGCAGCACCACCGCCTCCGCCAACACCGCCACCAGGTCGGGCTGCTCGCCATGCCGAAGAGAGGCCGTAGCCGGGAGCCGAACCGGCAGCCAGGACCGCCAATAGCAAGTCCTCGGAGCTCACCCCGGCGGGAAGGTCTAGTGGCAGCGCCCGCCAGTCCAGTGGCGTTCCCAGCGCGATACGCGCAGCCGAACCGATGAACGAGGCAAGCGCAAGAAAAATCCACACCCCCGTGGCGGTGGCAGCGTCGACACCTCCACCGCCACCGCTGCCCCCACCGCCATCAAGACCAGCGGCTTGAGCAGCGGCGCCACCAGCCGTTGGCCCACCCCCACCGCCCAGCCCCGCTGCCAGTACGCCCGCCAATAGCGCAGAAACCACCGTCACACGAGTGGCAGAAGTGAGGGCGTCGCGGGCAGCGGCGACAAGCGCCGGTGGCGGCCGCCGATGCAGTCGAGAGGTCACAACAACCTGGTGCCGCCGCCGCGCGGTGAGTGTCACGGCAGAAGCGGCGCCCGCCGCGGCGCCGGCAGCGGCAAGAGCGGGCAGCGAGGTGCCCACCCCAGGAGGGGCGCCCGCAACTATTGCGGCGGCGGGCGCCAGCACTACCCCCGCCAGTGTGGACGCCGCCACATGAGGGGCAGACGCTGCCCGAAGCGCGGGCAAGACCGTGTGCGTGGCTACGACCGCGACGCCTGCGGACGCGCGGACCGCCGCCGCTGTCGCCGCCACCACCGCTGAGCCGGGCCACGCTGATGCTGCCGTTGTCGAGGGGGTGACCGTTGTCACGTTTCCTGCCGTCGCAACCGGCTGAGCTCCAGCGGGGCCACGCCACAAGCCGGTTCCCGCCGCCGTACCTCGCAGGGAGCGCCCAGCCCTCCAGCTGGGTGCCCCCGCCCCCTTCTCAGCCCCAAGCGGCAGAGGCGGCGGGGGCGAAGGCGGTGGGACATCAAAGCGAAACGCCAGCAGAGTAGCCATCACAAGCGCGGCAGCGGCAACGCCAACCGCCACCGCCGCCGACACCAAGAGGGCGGCCGACATTACCCGACCCCCGGGGTCGGCATCGGCAGTCAAGAAAAGTCGTACAGCGCCCAGCAGGCCAACAGATGCCACGGCCACCACCGCACCTGTGCGCGCGGCGGCGCGGCGGGCAACCGCCGCCGCCACCGCTGCCGCTGCTGCATCGGGGGGAAGACGCGCACACGCCGCCGCCGCGGCCGCTGAGGCCTCCAGCAGCTGCGCGACTCCTTCAGACAGGGACAGGGGCGCCGCGGGGGCGCCGCCACATGAAAAAAGGCCACTACCCGGCGGTGCAAGGCCCCCGCCGTGTCCCCCATCAAAAAGCAGTCCCCCCCCGTTGGGACGCCCGAGGCAGCTGACGCCGCCCACGTCGACGCCGCCGCCAACACCGCCGCCAATAGTGCCGTCGCCCCTTGCATTCACGTAAAGCCCAGAGGTCGCGGCGGCCGCGCTGCCAGCGCCCCCCGCCTGCTGGTAGGGCATGGCAAACAGCCGCGCGCCCACGCCAGATGCGGCCGTAAGGACTCGGGGGGTGGACGTACCGGATGCATCGGCGCTGGAGGGGGGGTACGGGGGGCGATACCCCGCCAAGGGAGCGGCTTCCCACTCCATAGCGGGGGGAAAGCGGGAATGGTCAGATAGAGAGCTGCACACGTCTGGCCCACTCCGTATGCTCAGAGGCAAGAGACATATTACGAGTGGACGATCGAGACGTATCTATACCGCACCGACTGCAGCAGTCCACCTGAGGGACACCGACGCGGTAGCACCGATCGGGCTTGCTGGCTGGCACGTGTCACACCCCTCTTTCCCCATAACCATTGCCGTATATATTTATTCAACAACTGTAAACTGTAAACCAGTCTTAATTATAAATTATATAATGCAACAACTGTAAACTGTAAACCAGTATTAGTTTTAATAATTGTTATTGAGGAAAGAGTTCAGGTCGAGATCAATTCTTTCTGGACGTCAACACTGTCGCACCCACGGCCTTGCAGACGGGCCGGTTCCAGTTTCTCGTCAAGCCCTACGCAACGATCATCCACGGGCTTCATCGTGCAGCCCGCGACTGCTGGCCGCGGACGTGGTGTACCCTTCATGACGTCAATATGCGCCCCCCCACTGCCACTCTCGTCACGGGTTGACGCGTCCCCTTCCGCCTCCGTTATGCAGTATGCTTTTCTGTCGCCCCCTGTTCTGAGGTCGTCCTCTTTCTGTACCTCGCACGCGGCACGGATGCTCGACCCTGAACAGTCGCGTATGTACCCTTCCCGCGGCCCTTTCAAGCAACAAAGATGTCGCACCCCTCCCCCTCCAACCATGGCATCTGTCGAGCGCGGTACCACGGTTGCCATGCCCGCCCGTCTGGCGGCCATGCGGACGTTTGCGGCGGCCGAGTCGCTGCTTTTTGCCCCCCACGCACCTCCCGCCACGGACGGTCTTCCAACGCTGCGAGTGATTTATGCGTACCCGAACACTTACACCGTCGGCATCTGTTCGCTGGGCTTTCAGCTGGTGTGGGCGGCATTGGCGACCATGCCCGGTTTGACCGTCAGCCGCCTGTTCGCTGACGCCGCCGAGCCGTTGCCCGCTGATGCTGTTGACGTGTTGGGCTTTTCTCTCTCGTGGGAGCTGGACTACGTTGGCATTATGGACACCCTTGAGTACCTTGATGTGCCGCGCCGGGCGGCTGCTCGCGCTGACGGAGACCCTATTGTGTTTGGCGGCGGACCCGTCTTGACTGCCAACCCGGAGCCGTATGCGCCCTTTTTTGACATTGTGCTGCTGGGCGACGGAGAGGAGGCTCTCGGCGACCTGATGACCTCACTTCGACAGTCACGGGGAGAGGGCGTCGACCGCGTTGAAATGCTGCGGCGGGCAGCCAGGGACGTATCTGGTGCGTACGTACCAGCCTTGTACGAGGTGGTCTACGACGGCCCTACCGGAGGTATTCTCTCTGTGAAGCCCGCCGCCCCGGAGGTGCCGTCATCAGTGGCCAAGCGCACCTATCGAGGGAAGGGCCTGGCTACATCGACGGTGGTGACACCCTACTCAGCATGGGAGAACATCCACATGGTCGAGGCAGTCCGGTCCTGCCCCGAAATGTGCCGTTTTTGCTTGGCCTCCTACGCGACGCTGCCGTTTCGCTCGTCTCCCGTGGACGAACTCATCCCCGCTATGGCCGCGGGTCTGGCTGTTACCGACCGGCTTGGCATTCTCGGTGCGTCTGTGACACAGCATCCTCAGTTTGGGGAGCTGGTCACCGAGCTGGCAGATGACACCAAGTACAATGGCGTGCGCGTATCGCTTTCATCGGTGCGGACCAACACCGTCAGCGAAGAGCTGGCACGTATGCTTGTCGCACGTGGTTCCAAGTCCATCACCGTCGCTGTCGAGTCGGGGTCGGCCCGGCTGCGCACCATTATCAACAAGAAGCTGGACACACCTGACATTGCAGCGGCGGCAAGCCGCGCCGCCGCGGGCGGCCTTTCTTCCCTCAAGCTGTATGGCATGGCTGGATTACCGGGAGAGATCCCGAGCGACATGGACGAGACCGTGGCTATGCTGAAGGATGTCAAGGCGGCCGGCAAAGGGCTCCGTCTCACCTATGGCTGCTCCACGTTTGTGCCAAAAGCCCACACGCCGCTGCAGTGGTTTGGTGTACGCAAGACCGCCGACGGCACTCTCAAGCGGCTTGGCAAGCGACTAGGCCCGTTGGGCGTGGATTTTAGGCCCGAGAGCTACAAGTGGTCAGTCGTTCAGGCGCTGCTCTCCCGGGGGGACCGTCGCGTTGCCGACGTCCTAGAGCTGGTGCGAGGGTATGGTGACTCGCTGGGCTCGTTCAAACGGGCATTCAAGGAGCTGCGTGGGTGCCTGCCTCCGCTCGAGTGGTATGCCCACGAGGACTGGGGGGTGGGCGAGGTACTGCCTTGGGGGCACCTGACGACGGCGATATCGGAGGATGCGATTGTACGGCACCGGGATGAGGCGGTATCGCTGTTCCGAGACGACTGAGGAGCGTAGTAGATAAGGAGGGGTGGGAGGGGGGTATTCCGAGTTTGCGTTGAACAGAAAGGTCGTGGGTCTGTCTGCGAAAGGCACGACTGTACTTCGTGCCCTTTGCACGCCGTTGCCATACCGTGCTGGGACACCGTGCAATGTGTGTCGATGTGGTCCGATGCGCACAAATGCGTCGGACGTTTGTCGTAAGATGATCAAAGTGGCATGAGGTGGCCAGTACGAGAATCCACCTAACGCCGAGGCGTGGGGCGGGGGAATGCATAACCAACGATACTGCACTGTATGCATGCATGCAGAGGAAATTCCAATGCCCAGCGCGGTTCACCAGTCACCACACCATCAACACACACGCGCAGCTCTCGGACGGACCGGTCCTGCTTCAGTTGTACGACTGTCGGGCAAACACACAGAGCAACATGCTCCACCATCCCTCCTCCGTTGTCCTCGTGCCCGCAGCTACGAAAAGAGCCGCTTCCGCGGGTTCCGCGACCGTCGTTGGCGTGCCGCTTCAGTTGCTATCGGCGCCGCGGTCCGAAGCTCGGAATTGAGCCCACGTGGACCGCCCTCACTTGACGCTGCCGCCAACGACTGCACCCTGGCAGCGCGCGAAGTCGACCCAGTGACATCCGGCCTAACTGTCGGCTGCTGAGTGGCAGACGGCACACCATGATCATTCGGTCCCTCCCTGTCAGGCACGCCGCGAGAAGGGCCACTGGCAGCCACTGCCGCACCACCGTCGATATCTGCGTGGCTACCACCGAGTTGGTCGCCTAGGCCGTCACTACCAGGCACATCACTGCTCCCACCACTAACAGTGTCGCTTCCAGCGAGGAGCTCTTTCTCGTCATCACTGGCCAATTGCCAAGAAGAAGAGGTGGATGACCCATCCGACTCAGACACGTCCACAGACGGGGCGACAGCGGTGGCAGCTTCGCCAGCTGGTTCCCCCTCAGAGGCGCGTGGCTGGGGCGCTGACCTGGTCAGCCCTGCCACCGCCGCTGCTACTTCTACGCCATCTCTGCCTCCCACTGGCCGGGCCGAGCCCAATCCCGTCGATGCCCTGCCACGAGATGCTGCCATATCACCAACCATCGCCTGGCCCACCACTGCCGCCGAGCGGCGACGCTTGCGGCCGCGGGACAAGGGCGTCGGCGAAGGGGGCAGCGGTGGTGCTAACCTGCCAACTGCCGCCGCCCTTCCGCCAGCGGTGGAGCCTAAAAGGAACCAATGGACCGCCTCCCCGGTAGGCGGTCGCTGCACCGCCAGGGCAGCCAGCTCACTTGCTCCTAGGAAGGCACGCACGTCGGCGAGTGTATCTTCAAGCGGAAAATCCACCTGCAGGCTTGTCATCTGCGCAACAAAAGTCGGTGACAATGGGCGACCATCTACGCCGTCGTTCACGCCATATGCGCCTACCGCGGGAAGCTTGAGCATCTTCCGCCGATCATTGTGGCGCTGCACCGCGTCAGACAAGTCCGCGGCGGCCGCCTCCGCCGCCCCCACCGAAGACGATGGGCCGTCCAAAAAGAGCATGGTGACGGCGTGGCCGTAACGCACTGGCCCGACAGCCATTGTCTGTTCACACAGGGCCATCTGTGTGCGAGCGCCGAGCATAGCCACCGTCCATTCGCGCCAGCCGCCGACGCCACCCAGAGTCCGCAGAGCGCTATAGAGGCGGTTGATGAGGGGTGGAGTCGGTTGCCCTGCGGCGAGCGCCACAACTGTGGCCTCAACACGCCGGTATGAGGCCGCTGCGAGCAGCAAAGGAGCAAGTTCCTGGGGGACGAGCGGCAGCAGCCATGAAGGCAGCTGCGTGGATAGCGCTTCCGCGTGACCAGGCGGGAGGTTGAGCGCGAGGTAGACTAGGTGTGCGGCTAGGGTGGCGCCCTCGGAGGATGACAGAGGGCGGCCGGTACGGAAGCTTGGCACGGAAGACGCCATCTCTGCCGGAGCAGCAGAGGTGCAGGGTAGACACAGACCGCAGCGGCCGGGCGGACCACCACCAAGGATAAAGAAGAGGGCCAGTCAGTCGGGGGTACACGAGCGGAGCCGCTGCTGTCCAAGGCGGCCGTAAAAGGCGCGTAGCCAGAGTGCATGACCCTCGAGTTCGACCGGGACCATGCATCCCTCCAGGCACGCACCGGATGCATCTCGCGTTGCGCCGACAAGCCCCAGAAGGACAAGACTTGTTGACACTTAAATTGTAGTCTGATCCTGTATATTTATACGGCTGGAATCGACGCGGATGAGGAGTATTTACAAATGTATTCCTGAGCGCTCCTCAAGCGGTGGTGCCTCACCCCCGTGGGAACAACGTGTTCGTTGTTTTGGCGAAATGGCCAAAGCATAGTCGACGATGCGCGACCGTGCAAGGTCGCCCCTGAGGCTCGGGAGGGTCGATTTGGACGCAGAGAATTGCTCAGACGTGCCTACAAGCACTTGTTTGTCGCCATTTCTAAACCATGACGACGAGAACGCCATGGTCGTTCTCCTCATGTAAAAAGAGCAGCTATCGGTGTATCGACACTGAAATAGAAAGTGCTCCACAGCGTTTTGCGTATTCTTTGTGCCAAAAAACGTGTTTTTCAGAACAACGACCGCGAGACTCTCGGATGCAACGTCCAACATTGACTTGTTTGGCAAGCTCTTGGCTCCATGCACGCACGCACGTCTTCCTCGACGACGTCAAGGAGAGGCTTCAACTGATGCTTCAGCAGGGTGGTCCCTCCTACGTGTGATCTATATAGTCCCCGGCTACGATGTTGGCGATGTTGGCGACGGTGGGGGAGACCTTGGCCTGTGCAGAGCATCGGTCGGCCAAAAAAAAAAAAAGTGTTCCACAATGGACATGCGCAAAGTGGCAAATTTGCACCAGAGTGACATTTGATCTCACCACCCGTCCCCCCCCCGTCGAGTCCTACGACCCCTGTTGACCATGAAGAAGTACACCCTGCGGGACGCGGGGCACACCGCTGTGCTCCTCAGACCTTGCGCTCTGTGCCCATGTGTTTTTTTCTGGAAAAGATTGATCATTGGCCACGCATGGTCATCATCCATACAGAAGCAGAAGTACGCACCACGATACCTCCCTCTACCTATCCTGCTTATGTTCGTCAAAAAAAACCCGGTGGGTATAGGTTGTATGTTGCTCTGTGGAGCACTTCTTCACGACGAAGCAACTAAAAACTGTAGTTTTTGAGGCCCCCCCCTCATCGCCAAGAGAAGGACAGCGACCGGGCAGTAGCATGGTCATGGCCCAAACTAAACATCGAGTCACCGTGATAAATTCTGAAAATCTGTGATAAAATCTGACCGGACCGTCGGCGACAGAGAGAGAATAAGGAGCAGATACAAGAACAAAAAAATCATATCTCGTCTACTCCGTGTGCTTAGGTACATCTGAACAGACCACATTATGCGCACTCACCAGCGCCTTGCCCTCACTGATTTTCAAGCACTGGGAGCAAACACGGAATGCCGCGCAGGCGCACACGTGCCAATCCTTGCCACCCCGATGTACCCGTTGGTTGCAGGCGCGGCAGACCAGCAGCAGCTTCTGCTCGGCCTCCTCCGCGCGCAGGGCAAGCTTGGCAGCCTTGTCCGCCTCCTTCTCAGCCGCGGCGGCCGCCTTGTCGGCCAGCGCCTTGGCGTCCGCGGCCACCCGCGCCTCGTGCTGGGCGATGAGGTCCTTGCCGCTATACACCTTGGCCTTTTTGACCACTGCCACGCCCGATACCACCTTTTTCTGGTCGGCCGCGCGTTGATCATACGCCTGACGGATGACCACAGCCGCAGCCGCGCGTGATTGGTCAGCCACGCCGTCAGAGGGAAGCCCAATCCCAAGGTTGACGCGCGCCAGCTCGATGACTCGCTTGCGGTCCCACGGGTAGAGGCCGACCGACTTGAACGCCGCCTGGATGGTCTCCCGGGTGAGGGCCAAGCGCTCCGCCTCGTATGCCGCCTCCAGGAGACAGTCACGGGTCGGCTGGTTCGTCATGAGCGCCTGGATGATCTTGTCGTCGGACAGGACAGGGACGACCTTCTTGATCCGGGCAAAACACTTGTCATCCAGCACCTGCAGCCAGTGGGAGGTATTGGCGACCAACCACCAACACAACACGTTGCTTTTGAGAGCCGCGCGTACCACCTCGACCTGCCGGTGCGCTCCGAGCTGGTCCCCAATGAGCATACACTCCTGGTTAGGGTTGCGCAGGCGCCATTCGTCGCAGAAGGCCTCCATCACGACCGCAAACGTGGCCGCGTCGACAAAGCCCGACTCTGTCCACCCATACAGCCGCAGCCAGGTGCCCCTCGTCCGCTGCTGCACGCGTGACAGGGTGAAACGCGTGGCTGCCGCATCATTGTCCCCAAAGCGCGCGCGGAAGATATACACGGACAGGAAGGGAGCCCCATTTGCGGCCACAAAGGTCAATATGGAGGCCACAGTGGCCCCCCGCGTGCTGGCAGCGTTTGGGCGCTCTCTGTCGGTAGCTTGGATGCGTTGCACGGCCAGCCGGTCGCGCCCCCCGACGAGGCGGCACTCATCGTAGTTGAGGATGGCAGAGGGGGGGAGGCGGTGGTCTTTCAAGAACTTCTCCACCTGGTCAGCCCAGTCGACGACCTCCTCAAACACTGAGGTCGAGTTGCGCTTGTCGGCGAGGGCCTTGGCCGTGCGGGAGGAGAGGTGCTCCCGGTGACGCTTGACCCAAGACCGTGCCCACGTCTCGCCGACCTTCTTGCCCCACAGGTCCTGCACGAGGGAGGCCAGTTGCGGCCGGGTGAGGGGGAAGTTGGTGTGGCTGAAGGCCTGCGCCGCGTACAGCAGCGCCAGGTCCTCCGCCGCCGACAGGATGTTGTTGCCATGGTGCACCCCCTCCCCCCCCCGGGCAGCGTAGTAGGCCGTCCTCAGCGCCCCCACAGTGAAGCCCGTGGACCCGTGAACGGCCAACAAAGCATCCTTGAGCAGCTCCCCGGCACGGACGCGCTCCATGATGAGCGGGACTGCTTTGGCGGTCGTCTTTGGCGCCTCCATAGCGAAGATAGTCACTCGTGTACCTCGGAGATACGACTGTTCGGGCTGGAGACAGGTCAGATTTTATCACAGATTTTCAGAATTTATCACGGTGACTCATCTGTGTCCCTGCGAGCTTGCAGGTACACAAACTCTGCTTTGCCGGTATCCCGATGTGCTCCCAGGGGCGGGGTTTCGCACACGCTGGGACCCCCCTGCCGCAGCGTGTGCCTATGAAGAAAAAGTGGATCCTCACAGAACAGACCACCCCCCGCGAGCTCAGGACCCTCCGCGGAGTCTGTATGAGCAACTGGTGCCAAAAAGTTCAGTCAGAGGACGCCCAGGACTTGGTGGGGATATGTGGGTAGGAGACCTCACGTTCCTGTGCTCTTTCTTGTGTTTCAATGGGTAGGCACGGGCCTTGGGGCACGATGAAAGCCATGACCTGTGCACTGTTGCGCATCCTGGCGCGTAGGGAGTCTGTGGCTCTTTTCCATGCCCCTGCACAGTGCCAGCTCCCAGCCAGAGTCAGTGAGTGAAGCAGGAAGCGCAATGTGAAGAGTACTGCCTGTCCGGGGTGTGTTTAAGCTGTTCAAGCCTCTCTCTGATGGATGGAAAAGAACCTACACAGTCCCAACACGCTAGGATGCGCAACAGTGCACCGGTCATGGCTTTCATCGTGCCCCACGTCGGGAGGCGGGGGGGGGGGGGGGGGGGGGGTGGTGAGTGCTGTAGGATGGGACGCTGCTTGCACGCCGCCGCCGGGCACAGCAGCGGCGGCGCGGCGCGCTCCACCCCCCACCCACCCGCCCGTGGCGGCGGCCACTGGTGGCGGGCGCCGCGGGGGATCCCGCGTCGACACCCCCCGCGCCCGCCTGCGTCGGCCCGCGCCCGCCCGCCCGCCCGCCCGCCCGCCCGTCCGCCCGCCCGCCCACCCCCGGGGGTGGACGGCGGCCTCGTGGTGCAGCAGCGCCGCGGCGCTGCGGGGCGTGTGGGTCCCATAAGGTATTCTAAGGGGCGGGGGGGAGCGCTGCGGTAGGCACGCCGGGCGGCTGCGCCCAGGATGGGTACGGTGCTGCACGTGTGTGGCGGGCGCGGCGGGGAGCGGGGGTAGTGGCGGCCCGCTGGGCGCGGGGGGGGCGGAGGATGGGTGAGGCGGATGCCCCTGCTATTTAGGCAGACGCGCGGTGGCGGAAGCGCCTTCCTTCCCTCTTTCTTTCTTTGGCATTCCGCCCTCCCCTGCTCGCCCCCCCCTCCCCCCTCCCCCCTCCCCTCTTGCCAGCAGCTGTGGCGGCGGCGGCGGCGGCGGCGGCGACTACGGTGGCGCCAGAGGGGGCGGCCGCGCGGGGGCGGCAGCGGACCGTCGCGGCGCCGTCGCCGTGGCGGCGGGCACACGCCCCACCCCAGCGGCGGGACTCGCCGCCTGAGGCCGCCGCCCCGCGCGGCATGGACGGGCGGCGCCGACGCCTCTGCCGCCGCCGCCGCCGCCGCCGCCACCCCCCCCGGGGTGTCTCGCGCTGGCCATCCCCGCGGCGCGGCCGCGGCGGCCGCGGCCGTGGCCAGCCGACGGCGCCGCGCGGGTGGCGGCGCAGCACGCCCCGCCTGCAACCCCCCCGCGTGTGCCCGTCGGCTGCCCCGTGGGCGCAGAGGGCATTGGCGGTGGCGCCGCTGCGGGGGGTCTGGCGCCGCCGCCGCCGCCGCTGCCGCAGCGGCCGTAGATACACCGTGCAGGCGGCGTGGAGGGAGGCGGCGTCTGGCGGCACAGGGCGGGGCGGTGGCGGTGGCTGGCGCCGCCGCCCCGCGGCGTGCGTGCGGGCCGCGTCTTGGCAGTGGCCGCTCGGCGGCGGGGGGGTGTGGGCGGCCAACGGCACGGGGCACACGGGGGGCAGCGGCCGGCCGTCGACGTGCTCTGCCTGCCTCCCCCCCCCCCCCCGGCTGCCCCCTCCCTCCCCCTCCGCGCGCCCCTTGCCCCTCTCCCGTGTTTCTTGTGCGGTCCCCGCGGGTGGGGCTGCCTGTCTTTTCTCTTGGCCGCCTTCCCCCCCCCCCCCCCCCCCCCCCGCGGGTGCTGCTGCCGCTGCCATTGCCAGGGCGGCACCCTGGCTCGGCTCGGCGCACGCCCCCTCCCTCCCCCCCCAGACCCCCCACCCCCCCCCCCCCCCCCTAAAGACGGACGGTGACCGTCGCGGTGGCTGGTGGCAGCACGCGGCGGTGGCAGCGGCGACATTGACGGTGGCGGTGGCGGCGCGCGCGTTGCCGGGGGCCAGCCTCGCGCGCGCGACGCGCGAGGCTGGGGGGGGGGGCGGCAGGGGGCCCCTGGGGGGCGGCAGAGGAGGGGGGGGGGCGGGGGGGGACTGCGGCCCTCCACTGTCCACGCCCGCGTGTGTTTTTGCGACGGGGGGGTGGGGAACAGAAGCCGACGGGTTTGCGCGCGCCGTGTGCGTGGCCAGGACCGCGGGCCGCCCGCCCCCCCCCCCACCCCCCCACCCCCCCGCGGCCGGCGCACTCGCGGGTGGGCCGCCACGCGGTGGGCGCACGGCCCGCCGCCGCCCTGCGTCGGCGGGGCGGGAGCTCCCAGTCGACGCGCCGGTGACCCGTCGGCGGTTCCGCTGGTCATCGACGTGCCCCCTTCCGCCCCCATCCCCCCCCCGCCCTGCCAGGTGGCACCGGTGTGGGCCCCCGCGGGGGGGGAGCGGCCGGGCGGGTCGAGGGGGGCCCCTCGTGGGCAATGGGCCCCGCGCTGCGCCGCCGCCCCGTCCCCCGCCGCCCCACCGCTGCTATCCGCCGTCCGTTGCGGTCAATGCTGGGGCGCGGCCTTTATCAGCCCCCGGCGGTGCGGCGGCGCAACCACCCACCCATTTCCCACCTCGTCGTCCGCAGTTCGCCCGTCGCGCTACCAACGCCCTGCAGCTTGGCTCTTTTTTTCCATCCTCTCCCTTATTCCCCCGGCATTCCCTTCATCCCTCACCTCCCCCCCCCCCCCCCCCCCCCCCCGCCCCCGCTCCTCTCTCTGCCCTGGTCATGAGTTCCTTTGCCCGTCGTCCCGGCGGCGGCGTCGCTGTTGCAGCGGCCGCGCTCGTGGCGCTCGCCACGGCCGCGGCGGTCGTGTGGCGCGCAGCGGCACACGAGCTGTTGACCGGCGCGGCCCCGGGCGGGGTGGAGAACGGGACGGAGGCTGCGCCCGCCGTGGAGCTCATCGTCGGCGAGCCGCAGGACTCGACGCCCCACGCCCCCGTGGGCGACGCGAGCGGTGGCCTCAGCGCGAGCTACCTCTCCCAGCTGAGTGTGGTGAACAGCCAGGAGGGCGGCACGTGGACGCCCTTCACGCCGTCCACCCCCGGCTACGTGTGGAAGGTGGGCGTGTGTGGGGACGCCCTGACTGGGCCGGGCGCCGCCGACCACCTGCGGGGCGGCCGCTTGTATGGCGACGCGGTCATCTCGAAAACGTACACGGCGGGTGGCACGCTCTCCATGGGCATGTTCATGGTTGCCGAGCAGGGCGGCTACACGGTCCTGCATGTGTGCGACGTGGCTAAGTGTGGCGGCGACGTTTCGGCCGAGTGCTTTGCCAACGGCCACTGTACGGTGCTGGAGCGGGCGCCCGAGGCGGAGGCCCCCGGCTGCGCGGCGGGCACCCGCGGCGACTGCGCGCCGGTCGACCCCAACCACCCGGACCGGTGGTACATGCCGTGCCCAAAGACGCTGCACACGCCCATCCAACTTGGCGGCGACGACACGGCGGTCTTTCGCCTCCCCGCGGGCCTCACCTGCGCGCACTGCGTCCTTGTCTGGTATTGGGTGGCAGCCGACCTGTGCAACCCGCCGGGGGTGACCGCGTACTTTACGGGCCCCAACGCCCCGGCCTGGACGGCCAGCTGCACGCCAGAGCAGGGTGGCTACAAGCCGCGCATCCCACCGTGTGGCAAGGTCGTGCCGGAGGAGCACCTGGCGTGTTCCGACATCCGCATCGAGGGCAGCGGCTGCGGCGGCGGCGACGGGAGGGCAGACGTTGAGGCGTCCTCCCCCCAGCCGGAGATGGCCGACATGCTCTCCTCCGCGCCAGACGCTGAGTCGTCCTACTCCTGTGCGCCTGCAAGGACGTGTATGTGATCGTGTCAGTGTTCCAGCTTGTGCCCAGGGGGATAGAATAGTAGGGAGGGGACTGACACCCCGCCACAAGCACAGGGCACGGAAGAACGGGAGCAATGACATTCACAAGCGAAAAGAGAGGGTCTTTCTGTGTGCGTCGCTTGCAAGACGCGGGCCCCTTCAACGCTCAGTGCGTATGCCCTGAAGAGTCAGGTCCGAATTGGAAACGTTGAGCAGTAGCCATGTTCATATAGCTCATGTCCCCCTCCCTTCCCCCCTTCCCCCCCTCCCCGACACTCCCGCCCCGACCGTCCAGTCAGCTGCGTGCCCTTGCTAGCTAGTGGTCAAAAGTCAGCCCCCTCCCCATGGGCAGGCCACCCCCTTGTCACGAAAGCAGCCCAAGCAGGTTTGCCCATGGAGCCACCCACCGTGCACCCACGCCCCCGGAGGCGCCACCCGTCGCCGTCCCGTTATCCATCCGCAATGTTCACCATCACAAACACCGCCACCTCGGCGCCCACCGCCACCGACGTGACCGCCGCCATGATGCCCACCGGCCGCAGCTTGCCGGCGAGTTCCCGAAACAGGAACGGGTAGCAGCTGCTCTCCCCGTGCACCGCCCCCCCACAGTCCACACAGCGGGAGCGGTCACAGGGAAGGCGGGCCTCCCCGCCCGCCTCGGGGCACCCGTCACACTCGGCGCGGTCAAAGCCGCGGCACCCCTGCTCCGCCTCCACCACGCACACCGTCTCGGGGATGCGCGCCACCGACCGCTCCCACGCGTTGGCCATAAACGCGCGCGTTGCCGGGCGGCCGGCCCCCCCCGCCCCCACCTGCAGCATCACAATGGCGGCAAAGAAGGAGACCCCCCCCAGGAGGGCAAAGCCCACCACGTAGGCGGCCGACAGGCCCAGCGGGCAGGTGCCACCCCGTAACGTAAGCACCCCCACGGGCGCAAGGAGGACCAGCAGCACGCCGACGGTGATGAGCACCATGGAGAGGAAGAGGGTGGCCGCCGCCAGGGAGTGCCCAAACGACAGGCGGTTGTAGGGGGCCCCGTTTTGGGTGACCACCGCCCACGTGGCGGTGCTGATGAGGGAGACGCCGCAGAGGAGCACCGCCACCGCCGTCACAGAGTGGGCCGCCAAGAGGCGAGGGAGGAAGGCGCGCGCGGGGAGGCCCCCTCCTACCCCGCAGGCCTTCATCCCTGCTCAGTGGGGAGGCGCCAACGGGGCGGCCGCCGCAAGGGGCGGGCAACAAAAAGAAAAGAAAACAAGCGGGGACCGCCGCCCCAGACGGCGCGCAACCGCCACCGCCGCGGGCCGACGCGCACCCGCCACCCCTCCTCCCCCCCCCCCCCCCCCCCCCCCCTTCCCGCGAACAAGACGCGACAGCAAAGTGGGAGCGCAGTGGCGGCCGGGGGTGGGTGGGGGGCTGTCTGCCCCGCCGCGCGCGCGTGCCGCGGGCGCGTGCGTGCGGGGTCTCTCGACGGCGTGCGTCGGGGGGGGGTGGGGGGGGGGGGGGGGGTTGTGGCCGACGGAGCGGGGAGCGGCGCCTCAGAGCCGCGGTGGCCAGCGCGGTTGGCAGCGCAGCCGACCCCCGCCGCCCGCCCGCTCCCCCACCCTTGTAGCAACGGGGCGCGCCGTACGCCCGGGGGGTGCCCATGGTGGGGGCGGCTCGGAGGGGTGGCGCCTGGGGGGGGAGAGGGGGGGGGTGTGGTGGGGGGAACGCGACTGCCGGCGTGGCTCCCGTCCCCGCCAAGGGCGGCCGCCAGCGGGGGGCGGCAGCGGGTGCCGCCCCGCGAGGCGAGACCGCCGCCCGCCCCCGCCCCGCGAGCCGCCGCGGGGGACCGCCACCCGCGGCGGCACCGGGGCGCCGCAGCCCGTGTTCCTGTCAACAGTTTGCTTGGGGGGGGTGGGGAAGACGAGGCTGTCCACGCCCTAGACGGGGACACGACCCCCCGGCCCCGAAAACGACTGGCCTACACGCTATGTACCGTCCTCTCAGGGGGAGGACGGAGCGAGCTCCGCGCGCCGGGCCTGTGGTGGCAGTCCTTGCATAACAGGGTAGGCCGTTGGGCCAAAAGCCACCGCAGCGCCCCCCCCCCCCAGTTGGATCCTGGTGGCTGTTTTTCGGCCGGCCGTCGACCCCCCACCCCCGCCCCGTCTTCTCGTCGGCCGTGTGGCGGCACGGGAACCAAAGGCGCGTCCGCTCGCTTGCAAGGTCCCCTGCAGTTTGGGGATTGGAAATAGAATTGTGCAAAGTGGGATCTCGGGCGCGGTCGCGTTCGCAAGGGAAGAGGTCAGAAAGCGCCGCTGCTGCAATTTGCACGCAGACGCACGACGCGGGCCCGCTGTCAGGGAGCCGAAGCCGCTCTCTGCTGCTCCTCCCCCCACCGCCCGCTGCGACCTTGGCCTTCATTTGACAGCCGCCCGAGCTGCAGCCCGGGTGGCCATGACGCGGCGGCCACTCGTGCCTCTCCCCCCCGCCGCCGCTGTGGACAGCGGACATGTCCGCGCCACCCCGCCGCCGCTGCCGCTGCTAGCAGCTGCGCATGCTGCTGCCGCACGCCCGTCGCCATTGCCGCTGCTGCTGCTTCTGCCGCCGCTGCCGCTGCTGCCGCTGGCACTGCCGCCACCGCCACCGTCACCGCCTCCACGTCCACCACCGCGGCTGCCATCAGCAACAACCGCGCGGCGGCCCCCCTCACCTCCCCTCCCCCGCACTCCCCTCTTTTGAGTCCCGCAACTCCCCCTTCACCCCTACCATCCGGCGGTGTGTCCATGGCGGCACGGCCGCCGCGGCGGCTGCCCTCTTACCCCCTCGCTCCCCTGGCGTGGGCAGCCCAGGCGGTTGTAGCGACGGCCGCGATTATCCGTCTCCACCTCGCCGGCCGTGGCGCGGCAGTGGCCCCGCACCGCCCAGGCGGATGGGCACGTAGCCGGCGGCGGGTGGCTAGCGGCGGCGGCGGCGGCGGCGGCAGGTGCGGCGGTTGTGGTGGTTGGCGGTGCGCCCCCCCGCCGGCAGTCAGCGGGGCGGGAAAGACGTGGAGATCCTGCAGCTGCCCAACGTGACGGTCATTAAAGAAGTCCCAGACAGGGAGGGCCCTTTGTACACGTTGACGGTGCGGTACGCGTCCGTTGAGGTGGCAGGACCCGTCTCTTTCCGCTTGTCGCGCTCCTCGACCGCCGAGTGCCGCCGCGCCCTGGTAAGGGTGGGGATGGGGCCCAAGCCCGGCCCGTGTCCCGTGCGCAACTGTGGTCCCAGGGGGGAACGATGGCAGCGTTCGCGCCGCGCCGACCACGCAGCTGTTGGCACTGGGCGTAGAGCGCGTGGCCGACGGCACCACCGCCGCCCCCGCCAGTGCCACCGCCCCCGTGACCCGCATCGTGGGTGGTCGTCCCATGCCGACGGCCGGCGAGCAGGCGCTGCTCGCTCGGATGGCCAACTTGAAAGGGCGGGACTATTGCACGGGCAGCTTCAATGCGACGCACCACGTCGTTACAGCCGCCCACGGCCCGGTAAATCTGAGCGACATTGCGCAGGTGTTCCCCCCCAGCGGGAACCACGGCGCGCTAGCGTTTTTGTACATGACCGTCGCCACCGTCATCAGCCACCCACTCTACAAATGTCGGGTCCGCAATCACCGCCCGGCCGAGCGACAACAGCGTCTCCTCCCCGCTGAGCACCGGCCGTAGAACGCCAGAGGTGGTGTTGTACGTCACCAACGTGGTGGCGCCGCTCCCATGCGAGGACGCGCTGGATAGCCGATCGTGCGCAGCCTCCACCCCGCGCCCCCCGGTCGAGCACGACCGCCACCGTTGAGCGCATCACAGAGAGGACGTCATAGACGCCCCGCAGCCGGGCAATGTTGCCAAACCAGTGACTCCGCTGGAGGGTGAGCACGCGAGTGACCGCCTCCTCGTACACAAAGCCCGACCGCCCCCCAGGGGCATCCCCACACGGGTGGGGTCAAAAGGACGAGGAACAGATGACGCCCCCCGACGGCACGCCCCGCTTGGTCTACACCACCGCGCGGGCCAAGAAGACGTTGCACGCCGAGTCAAACTTGGCGCCCACGTCCCCGCCGATCGGTACGTTGTGGCACCGCCGCCGCCCCCGACGAGCTCAAGCCCCCACGCTTCGTTGGCCGCGGAGAGCCACTCGGGTTCGCGTCCTCCAGCGGGGACGCGCACGTGCCAGTGGCGTCGGGGATGCATCGGCGGCGCGCTGTCCCTTACCTGCAGCACCCACCCCGCGCCGCGTCTGCGGTACGCGTTGGCCAGCGGAGGACCCCCATGGGGCGTCTTGGTGCAGCCGACACTACACGGCGGCCAGCGCGTGGAAACGGCCCTCGGTCGGGCCAGGTGGCGGGACGCAATGCATGACGCAATAGTCTCGGGCCGCGCCGCCGCCGCCGCCGCCGCCGCAGCCGCAGTCCACACCGCAGCCACCACTGCCACCACCACCGCCACCCGTAAGGGTAACAGCGGCGGCGGCGGCGGTCGCGGCCGACTAGTCCACACCAGGGGCGCCATGCGGTGCGGGGTGGAGGGGCGTGATGCCACTGCGGACCGCGCAGGCGGATGCATCAAGACGAGGGGCGGTCGTGCCCGCGGAAGAACTTCCCCAGCACCGTACCCGTGCCACGCGGGGCGCGCTGCCAGCCGCGGTGAGGTGGCCGCCCATCGCACCCGGCGAGCACGTTCTTTACTTTGGGCATGGAGGGGGAACTGAAGTACGTCGGCGCCGCCCGCCGCGGCGCCATGGCGGCGCAAGCCACCACCGTTCCCGCTGGCGCGCACCGCCGTAGCCGCCAGCGACGGAGCGTGGGGCGGCAGCCGCCGCCGCTCGGCCGGCGCGCGCCTCGCGGCGCGAGCGCGGGCGCGGCGCGCCCAACGCCACCGCGTGAGCCACGGGGGCAGCCGCCACGCAGCCGGCGTAGGTGAACCGGGGCGGGCAGGGGCGGGCAGGCGGGCGGCGTTGGGGGGGGGAGGGGGCGCGCGTGCGGCACGGGAGCCTGAGGCACCGGACGGCGAGGTGCCGCGACTGCCCGAAGGGGACGCGGCCGCGACCGTCGGCGGCCGGGCGACGCGGCGAGCGGCGCGGCGAGCGGCGGCGCTACCCCTGGACCTCCTCAATGACAATGTCCGGCCGCGGCGGCGCCGCGGCGGCGCCGCCCGCGGCCGGGGCCGCCCCCGCCGCCTGCGGTGCCGCGGCGGCGGCGGCGCCACCGCCACCACCGCCGCCGCCGCCGCAA
Source organism: Pyropia yezoensis (assembly GCA_009829735.1). Lineage (NCBI taxonomy): Eukaryota > Rhodophyta > Bangiophyceae > Bangiales > Bangiaceae > Pyropia > Pyropia yezoensis. Next base: position 19,907,383 of record CM020620.1, read on the forward strand.
CCGTCGCCTCCGCCGCCACCGCCGCCGCAACCGCCACCCCCACCGCCGTCCGGCGGTGCTGGCCGCTCCGACCCCGCCCGAAACGACGGGCATCTGCGTTCCCCCCCCCCGCCCCTCTCAGCCGCTGTCGCCGCCGCCACAGGCGCTCCTTCCGACGCGCACCGCTTGCGCGCCTCCATCCCCCGGCCACAACCCCCCCCCTGCTGCCCGGCGGGGAGCGAGCGGGTGGGCGCCCCACCGCCGTCGCCGCTGCCGCTGCCGCCGCCACGTGTGCCGGTGACCGCGCCGTGGCGGCGGCGGCGGCGGCGGCCAAGGCCTCGTGCGCCGCCACGAGCGCGCGCGCCTTGGCGGCCACGGAAGAGGAAGGCTGGAGGCGGCGGGGGGGGCGGCGGCGGCGGCCTTGGCCATGGTCGCCACCGCCGCCTCTGCTGTTGCGGCGGCGGCGGCGGCGGTCTTGGTCTTGGCCGCCAACGCAGTGGCAACGGCGGAGGAATGCGTCGCCGCGGGGCTGGGGCTGGGGAGGAGGCGGTACCCGCGCGGCCGGCTGCCGCCGCTGCCGGCCGCCCCGCCACCACGGGCCGAGCGCCGCCGCCGCCACCAACGCCGCCGCTGCTACCGCCGTTACTCCTGCCGCCGCTACCAGCGGCTGCGATGGGCACCGCCAGGTGCCCATCGCTGTGGCCACCACGGAGGGGTGCCACCGCCCGCCGCCGCCGCCGCAGCCGCCAATGGCGCCGACGCGCCCGGCCGCAGGGATGGGGTGGTGGTGCGGGGGGCGGCCGCCGCGGTCGCCCCCGGTCGCGTCGGCGCGGCGGCCGCGGCGACGGGCTTGGCCGCCTTGGCCACTGTTGTTGCCGCACCGGGGGCGCCCGCGGCGGCGCATGCGGCGGTGGCCGCCGCGGCGGCCGCGGCGATGGCCGCGCGGCGCTCCTCCCACAGCACCGCGTCGGCGGCCTTGACCACCCGCATCCGCCGACAGATCGCCACCTGCACGTCCCCGACCGTCGCGGTAGTGCCGTCACAGCAGGCACGTGAGGAGCTTTTGGATTAATTGAAGCCGGCTTCATGGATCCGGCTTCATCGAAGCCGTCGGCTGGGAAGGTCGTTCATGACCTTGCCCATCCGCTTGGGCCGCACCAGCAGCACGTTGGGGGTCCTGGTGGCGAGCCGCTTCGGGTCGTACGCCGCCTGCGCGAGCTCATCCAAAGCGGGCGTCCATACTACTGTCTTGAGGGTCGGGTCGGCCGCCGCCGCCGACGCCGTCAACGCCGCAGACGCCGAAGCGGCGCGCGTTGCCACCGCTGCATGCGCGCCATCGGTTGCTGCGCCGGCCGCGCCGGGCGGCACCCCGCCTGCGGCGGCACCCCGCCTGCGGCGGCGCCTGCCGCGGGCGCGTCCACCGACGCCGCAACAACCGCCTCGCGGAGCGCGCCCATGGCCGCCTCGAGACCCGCCTTGCACCGCTGTACCACGTCGCTCCAGTAGAGCGCGTGGCCCAGCGTCTCGAGGCTCGTCCGCTGGCAGCAGAGGAACCCGAGGCACCGCCACACGGCGGGTGCGAGCATCCACGCCGCGTCCACGGGGGGCTCCTCTGCCTTTTCGTAGAGCGTCGCCATTCGTCACGAAGTGGCGGCGACGAAAAAGGCGAGCAGCGCGCGGTGCATCTCCTCCGTGTCCAGGCGGGGACTGCCGCCAAAACACTGGCGGGTGCACACTTCGCGGAGGTTGCCAATGGCGGCGACCACGGCGGGGAGGGCGGGAGGGTTGCACCCCCAGGCCGCGAGGCGGGTGGGGACGCCCCGCGGCTGCGGCCGCCGACGCTGGTGGCACCGGCGGTGGCCGCCTGCATCCCCCCGGCCATGGCTAGGGGCTTGGCGCCGCTCGCCGCCGCTGCAGGCGTGATACCCCTCACCACCGCAGCGGGCTGGGCTCCACCCGCCGCCGCAGAGGCGGGCTTGGCCCCACCCGCCACTGCAGCTGGCTTGGCACCCGCGGCCGTCGCGGGCGGCTTGAAACCCGCCGCCGCCTCCGTCCTCGCCACCCCCGACGCCCCTGGTTTGGTCGCCACCTTGGCACCAGCCTTGACCTCACCCCCGGCCGCGGCAGACGGGGCCGCCTGGCTGCCGGCGGTCCTCGCACCGACGCAGGCGCCGGCAACAGGCACAGACGTTGCCGGGGCTCTGAGCGTCAAAGAGGACGCCGCGGGGGCAGCACCGGCTGCAAACAGCGGCCGCCTGGCCGCCCCGACGACACCGTCGCGGCGACCGCGGTGGCGGGGGTAAGCGCGGCAGCCTTGCCCCGCTGCCCCAAGCTGTGCACCACAACGTTGCCTGACGGGAGGCGCTAAAAGTGGGAGCGCGCCGCGGCAGATGTGCCGCCGGCTGCGCGGCCGCCGCCGCCGCTCTCGCCCGTCGCTGCCCCCGCCACACCCGGTCTGACGAGGGTGCGCACGGCAGGGGGGCTGGCGACGGCCGATCCCGCAGCAAGCGCCCCGGCAGACGACCCGTGCTGCCCCACCGCAGGTGCAGGGCGCAGAGACGAGACACCGGGGTGCCCCACATCGTCGCCGGCCGGCCCACGTGTCGCCCCCGCCGCGGCGGTCGCGGTCGTTGTGCCCGTACCTCCCCCGAGGGGCGCCGCCCAGTCCAGACCGGGTCGATCAGGTCCAGGACGGGCTCCGGCTTGGCCGCCACCCGCGGCGGCGGCGACGCTGTGGCGGCACCCCGCCGCGCGACTGACGCAACCGCCACGTCTGTCGCGGCAAGGCGTTCCTTGCCCGGCGCCACGTCGCCGCTGCTGACGCCCAGCACGCCGCCGTCACCCAGGCTGTCCGCCCCGTCTGAAGCGATGGACGATGAGGAGCCACCGCAGTCCTTCCTGGCACCCCCGGCTGCACCCCCACCGCCACCGCCGCCGTCGCCCCCCCCCCAACCACCCCCATCGCGGTCGTCACTGCCACTGTCGCTGGAGTCCCAGTCGGAGAAGCCCGACTCGGGCATCAGCTCCGTGTCGTCAATAAACACGTCCTCAAAGTCGTACTCGTCCTCTGCGGCCGGCTTAGCCGCCGTCCGTGCCGCCGCCGCCGCGCCAGCACCCCCCTGCCTCTTGACAACCCCCGCCGCGCCCGCACCGGCGCCCGCGTCGTCGACGGCGGCACCTCACGTTGCGGGAGCGCCGGCGGCACCACCACCGTCGGCAGCAGCAGCGGCAGCGGCAGCAGCGGTGGCGTCCCCGTCCGACGCGTCCAGCGCGTCCACATCAATTGCGATGTCGTCCCCATCGTCCGCGGCATCGCCGCGGCTGCCAGCAGCGGCAGTGCGGCGGAAGAAAATGAGAAGCTGAGCTGCGCCGCGACGCGCCACAGGGGAGGGGGCAAGAGGAGAGAAGCACGCAGGCGAGGCATAGGCGGAGAGCGCACGAAAGAGCAAAGCAGCATGGCAACGGGGCGAGGAGGCGAGAAAGGATGCCCAAGCACACACTCACACACAGCCAAAACTTGTAGACTCGCGTCAGCCGAGACGTCCATGGCACACACGACACGCGGAGTGGCGAGGACGGTGCCCGAGAGCCGGCCGGCCACGCGCTAGCGCCAAGGAAAAAAAAAAAAGCAGAAGAGAACAAGAGCCACGCGTCGCCTAGATCCGCCCGCCACGACCGAAAACACCGCAGCCGCAGCCGCCCACCCCCCCCTCCCTCGCTCCCCATCCTCTCACCCCCTCTCCCCCCCTTCTCTCCCCCTCCTCCCCTCCCAAACAACGTACAGAGTTGCGGCCGTCTGGGTTAAGCTCCAACGCGTATGCCCGTGGGCCAGCTTTACCGGCGGCGACGGCCGCCAGCTGACGCCCCCGCCTGACGCGCCCGCGGCGGCGGCGGCGGCTACGGGCGCCCGATGGTGTGAGGCGGCCGCCGGCACCCCACTACCTGTTGAACGCCATGCCTACACCTATGGTCGGGAGAGCGGCCAGCGCCGGCCGTCCCCCTCCCACCCCCTCCGCCCCCCCTCACAGCCACCAGCTATCGCGGATGGACCGCTCCCGAAGCGCCGCCGCACAGCGACCGACAAGCGTTGATGATCAAGGTGCTCACCAAGATGGTCCGAAACGAGCGTCAAACCGCGTGCAGAAAAGGGAAGGGGGTTCTGTAAACAAGCACCCCTCACCTCAGGACAGTTTCGACCCTGACGGCAAGTGAATCGAATCTGTCGCCTTGTAGCCACCAAAAAGGATGGACCACGATGCGTACAGATTGTACAGCCCAGCGCTGTACATCTTGCGCATGTCATGCCGGAGGCACACCAACGTGCGCGAGGCTGCAAAAGAAGATCGGAACTGGTTGTACTCCGTCATGGCGTCCCTGTTCGCCACTACGACGTGGGCAACGCGGTCCGCCCACTCGCCCCACTTGAGGCCAAAGCTCGTCTTGAGGCTCTCGTAGCTCGTAAGAGCAGCGTTCAGTTCTGCGGACGTAGACGCTGATGGGCTGCTGTCCGTGTTGTTCACCGCAACGCACACGAGTTCACCTGCACGTGGACCGCCAGCAACGCCTTGAGTGCAGTTGTAAAACACCACGCAGTCAACCCCAATGTAGCCAGCGGGGGACGGCCACACGCTGTCTAGCAGCGCATCTCGATCCGTGTTGCTGACAAGGTCCTCAATCGTTCTCGTGAACTCGCAGGGAATGGGGGTGTTCACGCGTGCCCAGGAAGCGTCAACGCAAAACGCATCGCAACAGGGCCCGTGGAATCTCCGCACCGGCAATGAGTCCGGGTAGAGCTTCCGGAGAGGCATTCTCGAGAACTTGGCAGCCACCGTGATGGGACCAGACAGCGAACGAAGGAGCTGGCGAGCCCGACTGCCTGCCATCTCCCACCAGTAATGATATTGCTCAGTTGTGCCACCAGTACTCAGGCCATCCATCATGCTCACCAACACGTCCATGCAGCATGGTGTTGTCTTAAGCACGCCCGTCGTCTTGGCGCTGTCGGATAGTGCGATCAAGCCCGCCATCATCTTGTGGTGGCTCATGGCATCGATGATCGTCAGCGATGGGACAGCAGTATCCCGGAAGATGTCACGGGCGTCCGCCGTGGCACCAAACTCCCCGGAGCCGATCAGCTTCTCCCACGCGATCGGTCGGCCCTCGTGATCGACGACCGCAAGGGACCTCGCCTCCACCTCAATGCCGGTGATGAGTACCGCCTGCACAGTAGGGTTGTTGGCAATGATGAATGCAGCACTGCCGGGCGCCATCCCCTTCGGCTTACTCGAGGACGCGCCCTGCAACAAGTGGTAGACGGAGCACCCCTGTGCGCCTTGTGAAAGGTCCTTGAGCGCGTCAGACAGGTACCTCCCAATTCCGACAGAGAGGGCAGCGATTGAGCGCGATGCTTCCTCGCCCGCCACAATACGGCCGGCCCGCGTGAGAATGAGCAAGCCCGGGTCAAAGATGCGCTCCGAAAAGGCCTTCACCAGCTCCGCCTCAGGGAGAAAAGGAACTCTCGTTGCGGTCGATACCAACGTGGGAGACCCCTTCAGCCGGAAGTTGCACTCTTCAGTGACTTCCACTGGATCACGAAGCAAGTCGAGGAAGGCCACGTCCATCGCGAAAATAGTAAGCGGAAGGAGTTCACCGACGCGCAGTAGCCGTAGAGCGCTTGCCTGTACAGCTCAAAGGCATATCCAACCTTGCCGAGCTCATCGACAAGCAGCAGAGAAGGAGCGTCGGGGTCGCCGCGCTTATTGCGTTGAATCTGTAGCACCTCGTCTTGAACCACGTCGACGTTGACGTCACCGCACTCTCCAAACTTCTTGTCACGAAACTTGGCCAGGAAGATCCCCCATGGCACGCGACAGTTGCCGCAATGCTCGCTGTAGATGATGCGAGAAAGAAGCGGGAAAAGCTTGGCCCCCTCGCGTTGCGACAGCAGCACATCTTCCATCGAGAAAGCCCGTGTTGGCGTAAAATGAGATGTCAAGAACGACTGTGCGCTTGGCAAAGTCCACCACCTCGCCCCAGCTCCTGTAGCGGTATGGCTTCCTGGTGCCATCGTTCAAGTCATGTGAAGCCTTAACCACATTCATGGAGCGGCAGGCGCTGTTAGGCAAGTAAATGGGCTCCGTCACAGGCAGATCGTCCTTACATGTGGCAACGTCGCCAAGGAAGGATGACTGGCCGCCTCCCGAGAGCGCCGTGATTGAGTAGACGGTACGGATGTCACCCCAGGAGGTTGCGAGCCACCGCCACAGCTCACACATTAGCGGGACGCGAGGGACGTGCAGCCCCAGGGGCGGCAGCGGAACGGGCAGAAACGGCGCCGCGGGGTCAGCCGGAGCGTCGACAAGCCAGCCCTCCTCCCACAGGACTCGTAATGCCCCGTTTGACGAAAACTGCAGCGGGTTGACCACGTTCACTGCGCCGCCGGTTGTTGTACTGCCGCCCGCCGACGCGATCTTGAACACATCCGGGCCATCGTCCACCACGGACCGAGGCTCGGCCTCGTCGACGGAGTCAAGCTTCTCTGAGATGGTGCTGGAAGCAATCAGGCATGAGGCGCTTCGTCGCTGTTCTTCACACAGCTTGCACAGCGTCCACTCCTCGCTGAGGGCCTGGTTCCCATACTTACACAACTCTGGGCTGACGCGCCGAGACGCCGCGCAGCGGTAGTTGGCAAGGTGGTACTTGCGAGATGTCGACTTGCAGGTCCACTGACACTTGAACTCAAACTCGCCGCCGCCCTCCGGATGAAGAGCGCCTTTCTGAGGTCCACGAATTACTCGAGCGACGAGGGGCGGACGCCGCTGGCCATCCGTAGGGACGGCCATAACAACAGCTCGGTTCACACGCCGCTGGGGTGTCTTGGTCAAGACCGGCGTAGATGAGCACGCCCCACGATGGCCATGCACCCCCTGGACACCGCCAACGAAGCCCGTGCCATTGTTCCCCGCGACCAGTGCAAACGCCGTAGTAGCCGAGAGTTGAAGTCCAGGCCCTCGCATCAATGCTGCCTCGTCGGTGGATGAAGAGGCGTGTCGAGGTGCCCCGCGTCGCACGCCAGGTCAGAGCTATAGGGGGAGGAGTCTTTGAACCGGTAGGCCCGGCCACACGTCAAGGGCGGACACTGGGAAACCCGGTTCTTGCTGCGGGGAAACCATCGCATTAGGGATGGATTACAGGTCACGACCCGGTTATATGCCCCCCAGTTATATGGCACCCTGCCGTATAACTGGGAGTATCGTTGCGGCCGTTCCCTTTGTTACCAGCGGCTTTAGTAACTGCAGTTACTGCTACCGTCCCGCCTCTGTTCGGGTGCGTGCTTCACAGGGCTGTGATGCACCCATGAAGGGGACCTCATTTCCGTTGCCAGTTGCCTGTTTCACCCGTGCACACTCTCGGCATGGCGTGCTTGCTCTTCTCCCTACACCCCCCCCAGAGCCCCTTGTAGCGCATGTCTCTTCCGAGCGAAATCAGTACGTGGGTATAATTTCGGTGGTAAATGTGCTTCTGTGTCACGAGTGCTCCAGATCCGCCAGAGGCCTCCAGCTCTCGACCGACTGGCAGTCGTCCAACGATCGTCATCACTAAACGTGCGCGCGCCCATTGAGGGGTCGATTAGAGGTCTAATCACCTATAGAGCTTCCAATGGGCGAATGGTGGGTCCCGTAACTGAGTCATTTTGGTGTCATTGAGAGGTGGGTATAATGACCTTTCACAGGGGTAGGCTCAATGATCAGTCTGAGAGGGGGCCCGTCAGAGAGTTCCGAGAGCGACCCCCCTCGCAGAATTATTTCCGTTTAAGACCAAGCCACGGCCTGCTGAGCAGTGGCGCTGCACCGCCCGCGTCCTGCGGGCCATTTTGAGGGGCAGTGAGTGCAAGTCTCTTCGTGGCAGGAGGGTGCTCGGGGGGGCACGTCCACGCCGTAGTTGGTGCGGCGTCACGCAGCGCCTCGGCAAAGCGTTGCTGGCAACGGGAAAGAAGAGGGGGGGACCGCCAACTGTGCGGGCACAACGGCCACCAGCCCTCCGCAAGCACTTCGACTTGGTCGTGGGGCGCACGGCTCGTCGGCTCGAGGAGCGTGGCGCGTGGACGGCGAGGGAGCGTGGGACAGCGAGGAGGGCTCTGGCCAGGACGACGACAAGGACGGGGACGAGGAGGGAGGCGGTAACGGAGGGGTAAGTGAGAAGGGCGAGGGGGTGAAGATGGCCGAGGACGTTGAGGCAAGGGATGTGGTGGGGAGAAGGGAGAAGGGGGGTGCGCGGGGACAAGGGGGGTTCTGGCGGCGGCCGCGGTGGGGGCCGTGTGGAAGGGCGGGTGGGTCTTTATTGATGGGGCGTCTGCGGCCGAGGTGACGGGGGTGGCACGAAAGGCGGCTGGAGCAGCTGCCAACGCTGCTGCCCCATTGTTGTTCCTTTAGTCTGCGCCATCTGCCGCTCACGCTCCGCCGCTGCTTGCGGCAACGGATGTTTATTCACCTATCGGTACGGCGGACGCTGATGTGGTCATGCCATTAATACCTCCGCAGAGGTAGAGCGCCCGGAGTGGTGGATGGGCATGGAGACAGGTACGTAAGTGGGGGGGGCAAGGGTCGGGTGCGGAACGACTTCTGACGGGCACGCCGTTTGCGGCAGTGAGATTTTGTGGGCGCATGCGGCAGTGGGGAGGGAAGCATGGAGGGGAGGGTTCTGCACGGACCGCAGCATGGAAAGACTGGCGTTAGTGACGGTGGATGAGAGGTTGGACCCGTGGAGGGACGCGCCGCGCGTGTAGCTTGCTGGTCGACGGTGCCCCCACCTCCGCGCAGCCGGCTGGTTCTCGCAACGCGTACATGTTGCTAGCGGCGGAGCGGCGGTAGTACCTTGGAGACTGGAGTCTCACCGTAGGTGAGGGTGTGCTGGAAAGGATATAAAAAAGAACCCGTGGCCATGAAACATCTGCCCTTTCCGAAAAACATGACAATTCAAAAAAAAAACGGTGCCAATGGACCGCGCTGTCAGGGCACCATTAGGGCACCCCTCGTAATGGGACCAAGGGATCCCATAAAGGCATGCCTCATACAGTCTTTCTCCATTGCTGTGACATCCTTCTTGGGCACGGTGTCTAGTAACCAATGCAGGTCGACCGACCTCTACGGTGCGATCAACGCATGTGTCAGCATTCGATCGTTGTCACCGACCAATCAGAGGGCGGAATGAAGTTACAATCCTTGGGCTTACGGTCGCCACAAAGGGTGCCCAACAATGGAGAATGACTGTAATGGTTCCATTGGATGGGGGCCTCAATGGTGTGGCGCATTTTACTGATGGTAGAGATCGAAGTAGACAGTATCATATGTACAATAGTGCTAGTAACTGCCGGCAGATACTAAATGCAAGTAAAGGTGCGTTCATCGATTTGAAGCCGGCAGCCCACCAGGGAAAAAAGAGAGAGCGAAATTGGGCGGCGACTCGCCCGACACCTCTCCCCTCGACCACCACGGCCCGCCGCCCACCGCCGGCTGCACACCGCCAGGTGCCCCGTGCCACCGCCGCCGTGTCGCCTCTCCCCGCTCCTCCTCCCCCCGCTCCCCCTCACCCCTCACCCCGCTCCGCCTCCCCGCTCACGGCCGCCACGCCCCCCCGGCCGTCGGCTGGTACGCCAGCGGCGACCCCTTCCGGGGGGGGCGCGCGCGCCCCAAACGGGCGGCTGCCAAGCCACTGGATGCGCGAACACGGAGCGACGGGCCGCGTTGCTGGCCGCGCACCCGTCCCACCGATCACTGTCCGGCAGCAGCTGCCAAACAAGGGCAAGAAGCCTCCTCGCCCCCCCAATTACACCGGCGCAGGCCAAAGGAAGAGCAAACGCCAGCCGCCCCGGCGTGACGGCGGCCGCTCTTGCCGACCCACGGAGGTCGGCACAGAGCACGACGTCGAGGGAGATGGGACGGAGCGATCCCAGCCGCCAGCGGCTGCTATGCTCCGCGTGGCCGCCGGCAGGGTGCCGCACAAGTCACATCCACCATCGCAAACAGACGGTCGCATGCGATGAGGAACAAGGAACTGGCGGAGTACCCTTGTGAGCCTTACACGTGGGCGCTCCAGCACTGATTGTAAGTCGCTGTACCAGCATCAGGTTTAAATAATTTCTACGGCACAATAGGCCGATGAATGAATCAATTAACCAATCAATTAATGGTTAAGTAATAAATGTATGGCGTTCATTGCCGCCATCCATGACTTCTAGACCTGATCGAGAAGGGTCTGGAAGGATCCGAAAGCCTCGAGATTCAAAAGTCCCAGGGCATTCAGTAATGACCTCGAAGTCGAGGGTTTCCGATCGTTGGCCCTCGATATCGCGGCTGCCGAGCGACAGGTATGAAGCAGTGTCCCCAAGATCGAGGCTGCTGATTTGGAACCCGGCACTAAGTCCCCGATGTGGAGGATTGTGCTCCTGTTTACCCACAATTTTAAGGAATCTACCCCCAATATTGGGCAAGATACTTCCGATATCGAGAGTAAACCCTCCAGATCGAGAGCTGAATGATTTGTAGGGCCGCGGTGACAGCGTCGAGCCGCGCGTCGATCCCCCCGTGGGCGCCCAAGGCGGCAGGCGCCGCCTACGAGGCTGGCGCCCTCGGCGACGCCCCCCTCGCGAGCGCCGCCAGTAGCACCGCCCGCAGTGCCTTCCTCTGCGACGGCGCGTCGGCCACTGCCGCCACCGCGCGTACAGCCGGCGGCCGCGTCAGGCGGGAGGTGGGCCGCCGCTGCGAGGTAGTCGAGTAGGTGCAGGCCCGCTTGGCGCACCGCATCCGCAGCGGCGGGGTTCACGGAGGGGGAGGGCGGCGGGCGGCCCCCCATCCCCCTCCCCGCCCCCGTCCGCCACAGCCTCTGCTGCCACGGCGGCGAGCAGAAGGTACTGCCTCGCCGCTGCGTCGGCCGCGCCGCTGGCGGCGCCGGCGTCGCGGACGGCGCCGGCGCCCGCAACGGGCCGAAGGGGCCGACGCAGCAGAGGATGGCCACGAGACGCGCCGCCGCGAACGGGTCTGCCACCGGCGCGGACCACCGCTGGGCCTCCGCCGACGCTTCTGTCAGGCGCAGCAGTACAGCTATGGCATCGTCCGCAGCGGCGGGCACGACAACGAGGCGGCCGAGGAGACCGACCGCCGCCGCTGCCAATGCCGCACCCGCCGTACTCGCGGCCGCATCGTCGGCAGTGCGGCGACGCCCGCCGTGGCCGCCGCAGCGATGCGGTGCCGCAGTTGTCGCGGCCGCCGCCGCCAAGCGCGCCGCCACACCTACGCCCCAAGAGCACACGCCGCGTCGGCCGCGGTGGTGGACGCCAGAGCCGCGTTGGCCAACGTGGCGACGGAGGCGGCGCCGCCACGCATGGCAACGGCCAGCACCGCGTCCGCGGCGGCCGTGCCGAGGCGGTCGCCGACAAAGGCAGCCGGGTCTCCCAGGCGGATTCCCCTCCCTCCCCCCCGGGGGGCACCCCGTCCGGGGGGGGGGTAAGGTTGGCAATTACCGATCGGTACGATTCTCTGTACCGTTTACCGATCGGTATCCCGATTCACCGATTCCGAATCGGTACATCGGTACACTGAAATTAACAATATCTGTATTTTGGAACTGACTGGCATCAGAGCTCAGAGGCCACAGATCGAGCCTCAACTAACTGAATGCGTCCGTTCTTCCATGCATGCCAAGCCAAGCTATTTAAGTGCTCACGCATCAGTGAACACGTATTCACCACAAACTGCTCTTCAGCTACTCTCCCAACGATATAGCGCCCTTTTTAAGTGAGAGGGCATCCTATCTGCCGCCCAGGAAAAGGCTCCGCAGGGTGTACAACCTTATGCTCGTCCACGGCCTCCTCGTCGCCATTGCACGCCGTCACAGCCGCCTGGTATTTGGCGTACTGTGTCTTTTTTGTGAGGGGTAAGGCGTTGTGCGTCAGCCGAGCGGGTGACATCTTCCCCCGTCGCGGGGGGGGCTCGGCTACTTTCTGTATCCGGCCCGGCTAGGCACTTGTCCGCTGTCCGCTGGAGGTGCCCAATAGCAGAGGCGCGGCGGGCACGCTCCGGCCGACGACGGCCGACACGTTCGTTTGCCCTCGCGCCCCACCTACCTTCCTTGCATGCAGCCCACGGGCTTCCCAGGTGGGCGCCCTTTTCTCTCTCTCTCTAGTTTCTCTCTCTCTTCTTCATCTTCGATGCCTGCCTACCCACGCGGTGGCACGCTGTTTACCCTCTTGGGCGGGTGTGGGCACATCCTCACGCCCGATGGCCGGCTCGGCAGTTGGCGGCGATCCGAAGGGGCCCACGGACAGCCTGGCCTTGGCCTCCATGAAAACATTGTACCAACTGGCACACCCGCGTCTGGCAGGCAGGAGTAAGCCCCCTCACAGGCGATGCAGTAGGCCACACAGTACTTGGATGCACTTCCATTATTTAGCACGTTCCAGTCGCTCGTATGCTGATACGCCTTCTACATGGACATAGTTGCGCTCTTCGTCATGAAGAGGGCTGGGGAAATGTGACAAGAGTGTATGGGTGAGCAGGTTGGCAGGCGGGCAAGCAGCCGTAAGCACTAGCAGCGGCGTGTTGCTGCGTGGAGTGGGCAGTACGGAGGTCCTCTCCACTGAGCGCGCTGTCATTTCGAGCGCACAAACGCCGGTCTTGCGGAGAGGTTATTCGGTCGAAGACCCGCTGTGAGGCAGCGCTGGGTCTCTTGATAGACCTGCCACGGCGTTTTGGCCAGGGGCTGTGGTAGGTGTGGCAAGGAGAGCAGCTGGAGTGGGGTGTTACGTCAGAATAGAGGACACGATGCGCTGCAGAACGTATGCGGCTCGTTCGTTCCCTCGACCTGGTGTCTGGTGGAGCAGACTGCTGATCGAGCAAGGATGAAGCTCTCCCAATAGTACGTACCAATATCATTACCGTACCAAATCATACCGACATGGGGGGAAATGGAGCTTATCGATTACCGGTCTGGATACCGAACTTTACCAAGTTCGGTAACCGAACGAGTTTACTGACTTGCCAACCTTATCGCATCACCACCATGTTAACAGCTACCACCGCGACTATGACCGTCACGACAACAAATGAATAAAAGCAACAGCTACTGAGGTGAGGCGTGCTCACCGCGCTCCACCGCTCATCCAGGGCTAAGAGGAAACGTGAGCAATGGTAACTAACCTGAACAAGGCGCGGCTGCAGCTGCAGGGCAATCCCTCTTTCAAAGCTTGTCGGAATTGTTCTTTCCGAGCCCCCGACGCCAACAGTATGCACGGCGTCACATGAAGCGATTGAAACCTTAAGTGAGCGCGCGTCAACCTCGCGATGCCGAGTCAGCCAGGATCTAGGGTCAGATGGCAATGCCCACGTTGAGCCCGTTGGTAGTAGGCAAGGAGGACGAGCTGCCGCCGCCGAATACCTCTGGCTGGGACGGGACCCCCGGTGGTCGCCGAGACGGCGGCGGCTCCGCTCTCCCCCCTTCCCCAGCGACTTCCCCAAACCGTCCCGCCGTCGTTAGCTCGTACAGCTCCATGTACCCCTGGCACCGCCCCCGCCCCGCGATGGTAAAGTACACGCGGCTGAGGTCCAGGTTGGGGGTGGCGGCAGCAGCAGGGAGCTGCCGCCGCCGACCATACGCCCCGCCCGCGCACGGATAGGTGGTGGCAAGCGGCACCACTTGGCGGGTCGCCACCTCCATCGCCACCACCTTGCCACACAGCCAGTCGCCGGCGGCGCCGGCGTCGCACTGGTCGGCTGAGAGCACCACCCAGCCGGGGCGGTCGTACGCCTGACCCGTCACAGCCACCCGCGGGCGGCCGTCGCGGGTCCCGTCGTCACGGGGAACGGGGAAGAGGGCATACTTGTCGAGGGTGACCAAGTCCACCGCCACCACCCACCCCCCATCCTCTGCTGCCTGGTCATCATTGATTGCCTCCAGCGTGTCGTGGCCACTGCCCGACGCAACCATCACATCAGCGGCGTCGTCTTTGAGGAGCCGCGTGGCCATAACGCGCTGCCCGACCGACAGGGCCGCGTCGTACACGTAGACACCCGCAAATTCAAACTGCACAAGCACCGCCCCACCGCCAGGGGTGATGCGCGCGGCAAGCACCGGCCCCCGTGTGGACGGCCAGGTGGTGAGGACCCCAAGCACGGTCGGCGGCGCCGTGCCCAGGTCGAGCCCCACCACGCCTTTCCGGTCAGCGTTGACGTCGTTGTCAGACCACCAGACGTACCGGCGTCCGTCGCGGCTGGGATAGGCAACCTCCCAGTAAGTCAGGTAGGCGGTGGGATAAACGGGGTGGAGCGCCGCCAATTCCCCCCCAACCGCCCTAGATGGAGACAGGAGCGTCGACGGGGGGCGCGCAAGGGCAGCCACAACCCCCGTAGCCACGGTGACGGTGAGCAGCTCGAGCGACACCCCAGGGCCGCCATCACCACGAACGTAGACCACCGCGGGGTATTCCCCCCCCAGTCGCCAGTGCGGCATGCCACCAATGGTAACGGCCGGGCGGGACCACGGGCGACCGCTCTTCCGCTCGTAGACGCTCATGTTCTTGTTGTGAAAAGAGCCTACGCGGCCACCCTCGTACAACAGCACGTGTCCGTCAGGGTGCTCAACCTGCAATCCCCCTGGCGGTCCTTTCGATGCAATCCGGGGTCTCTGGTCGTGCCATCAGCCGCATTCACTCCCGCAGGCAGCACACGTGGTTTGCCGCCGACGCTGGCGCTTCTCACAGCAGCTTGTGCGCCCACCCCGCCCACTACCCTCTCATGAACGAGGCGCTTTTCGCGTGGCTCTTGAGACTGCGGAGCGCTGGGATGCCTGTGTCTCGCATGGCCCTGCAGGTCAAGGCGGTGGCCCAGGCCGGGGTGCGCTATCCAGAAAAGCCTTTCCGGGCCTCTAATGGGTACATCCAACGCTGGCGCACACGCAGCGGGGTCCGCAGCATCCGCCTGCACGGAGCTGGTGGGGCTGTGAACGTCGAGACGGCGGAGGTGCTCATGAACGAGCTCTGGGACAAGCTCATTGGGGTGGACCCCGACATGCTGCTCAACATGGATGAGGCTGCCCTGTTCTATAAGCTGGCCCCAACGAGCTCGTACGCATTGGTGCGCCGCGTGCGGGAGACGAGGGGCACGGCGCTGCAGCATGCCAAAGCGCGCCTGACGGTAATCTTATGTGCGAACGCCACGGGAACGTTCAGGTTCTTGGCCGTCATTGGCAAGGCCGCCAAGCCGGTTTGCTATCGCAACTGCCCTGGGAGCCCGCCCGTCAAGTACTACAGCCAGCGCAATGGCTGGATCGATCAAGTGGTGTTTCGGGAATGGCGCAAGGACTTATCTGCACATTTGCGAAAATTCTCTACACGGGACGCTTTGCTTTTGTTGGACAACGCGAGCGGCCACGACCTAGGTGATTCTCTGCCGGGGCTAGTGGCCGAGCCCGTTCCCCCGAACACCACGTCAAAGCACCAACCATGCGGCCAGGGTATCATCAATGCCTCCAAGTCAGTGCAAAAGCGCGAGTTGATGTGGAAGATGTTGAAGGCGTTCGAGGAGAGGCTAGATGAGACGCCTGACGAGTCCGCCGTGCGGGTAGCCTGGGAGGCGGCAGCCAAGCCCGGGTCATTAGGCTTGGCTGACGGTCGCAGCGCCAACGTGCTTGACGCTATGGAGCCGGTCAACGAGTCGTTTGCGCAGGTATCGCCTGACAGCGTCAAGCGGTTCTGGCTGCGGGCAAAATGCCTTCCCGAGGACGTGGAGGCCGCCCTCACTGCACGCCTTGGGCCTAGCGATGGCGTTGCACAGCCGCCTACCGATGAGCAGGCCCGGGCCATCGTGGATATGTTGCGTACTACTCGTAGCCTGGGTGTAGGTCATAGTGTGGAGGGGGTGGTAAGTGGTGGGACTCCTTTTATGGACTTACTTGTATCCCAGAGGAGCCCGGACGCGCTCTCCGTCGTCCAGCAATGGCTGTCGGAGGAGGACGGCCTGCCCTCTGCTTCAGAGATTGAGTAAGAATCACGCTAGTCTGAACTCGCTTGTCCAGACCGATGCCATCCACTCACAGAGAGAAAATGCTGGGTAACGCGCAGTTGCGAGGTTTGACAAAGCGCGAGACGTGCGGAAACGATGCAAAAGAAAGAACGGACAAAGATGCCAGAGCTGATGGCTCTCCCTGTAGAGCGGAAGGAGCCATCAAAGTCGCAAAGATCAGATGCCCAACTTGATTTGCCACACATGCAGGAGACACGCACAAGGACGGAATGACAGGAAACAAACAAGACACCACGTTCTCCAGTGCGAAATCAACATGATGGATTATTCCTGTCATTCATCGCAGGGAGCGCCATTGCAAATCACAGAGCGTCCAAGCAGATACGATTGTCCAAAGAGATCGCCACAATCGTGATCGCAAATGCATCAAAATCAGCCATGAGTGACAGAGCATCATCGAAACTCAGTGTCGCCAGTTGCCAGGTGCGCACAACCACATGCGCCGTCCAGACAAGCCCCATCGCTCTCTATGCACCGCCACCCCCCCCTTTCCCTCCCCCACGCTCGGCCCAAGCCCCATGCCCCACCCACGAGAGCGTACTATGCATACCAGTCGGTAACCGCAAACGACCTATCACCGAATATCTTACCCCACCACCGCTCAGACTCTCGGCCGTCTGACCATCCCGCAACCCGCCCCCCATCCCGCCGGCACATTGCAAGGACGAAGAAAGGGGCACCAGCGTAGCTTGGTTCAGCGTGGAGCTCTCGCACCTTGGGATGGGCCCTGCATAAGTAGAGAGATAGATCACGCATAGCACTTCAGGCAAAAAAGCATGACCAGGAGGACACCAGAGATAAGCAGGGTCGAGCAGCCAAAGAACATCGGATACAGCCTTAAAACGAGCGAGAAGTTGGTCGCGACGTGCATACAATAGACACAACAGCACTCCATGAGCAAGGGCATTAAGAACAACACAACGTCGTCTGCAAGGCGGGCAGAGTAACGTAGCGGATTGGTTCGGGGGGGCAGACAGCATGCATCCTAAAAAAGCCAACGAGAGAAACTGCGTGGAACGGTCGGCCAACAGCATCACGTTGCCAGCCAAGTGGTTGCTACAAGTACATCGGGCCGATGAGCGCTCTTGCCAGCCGCCAAGCGGTGACAGAGCACGTATGGCGGGGTGGAGATCGGGGACATGCGGCGGGGTTGGGGCCCGCGTCGAGGGACGCGGTCGCGTACGAATCGCGCGGCGGGGTGGGGGTCGCAGCCGCAGCAGAGGTCGGGGTGGTGCTGGATGTGTGGCGCGCGCGCAGCGCTCACGTGACGTGCGAATGTTGATGCCGGCGTCTACTCTTGGGTCGACGCAAAATACATGCATTTTGTGAGCGCCATTACTGAGGGAGACGTCAGATGTCCGTGTCCCCTCCGAAAGCGTTCCAATTCGAGTTTCGGAACGTGTCCTAGGAAGGGTCCTACACTCTTGTCCTACCCCGGGGCATGTGCGGGGCCGTACTGTATTGATAAGCTCGACAAGAGAATGACCTTTTTCGCAGTGGCGTGCGAGGGCCTGGCATGCAACTCGAGTCCCCGGATCCTCCCCTCCGCCGGTCCGTGTTCCCAAGGGCCCGACACCGACTGCCGGGTGGGCTGCCGCGGCCGGTTGCCGCACGCAGTCTGTCGATTGTATCGCGGTCAGAGACTAGTCCATATTGAGCTTGTACTGACTTCTGAACGTCAGACGGCACTGGAACCAAAGTACACCGGCCCAATTGGGGTAGAACTCGGTCACTATGATTGAAATAAAAAAAGTCGCTTTATGCAGTTCACAATCCAGGGCTTAAAGCACACCCTTCGACAGCCAGACCAAGACCAAGCGAATTTTATTTAAGGCTAAAACGGGAGCACGTGGCGGCATGTGACTGGACTAGAAAACAAAACCATCCTTCCTCAACCGGGGGGGGGCAGGACTTGAGGAGAACGATATCCGAGGTTGGCTGAATCGGGCGTGAAATTTCGAAGCCAGTGGTACACCGTGCCGGACCAAACCCCATTCCCATTGGAATATTTCATAGTGACCATGGATGCGCGGCATCATGGCGAGGGAGGTACTGTCCGAGCTTCCTGGATCGCCTGCGACCATGTCCTTCCGAAGCGTTTCTCGGGCGATCAACCGTGACACGGAGAGGGCAACTACGCCGTCGATCGCAATCATGGCCCCCAAATGACCCCCAAACCGTACGCTTTTCTCGACGATCGGCGCACGCGGCGCAATCTGGCTCGGATCTCCCCCGTTGTGCTCGTCCGCGTGGCGTGGGGGGGGAGAAACGGGTGAAACACTCACTTCGACCCGCCGCATTGGGCGTAGTCTCCCCGTGTAGAGGAAATTTTGAAGAGGGGGTGCTAGTGTGGGTGTTTCGCGGTGTCTCCTATGGAAAGCATGTCATCTGTGTTCCCTTTCCGCGTGACTCCATGGATCGCCATCGATGTACAAGGTTCAGACTCTGCTTTTTCGGGTGGCACCGGCGTGAGCGCCGCAGCCGTCTGTGGCAGAACTGACCCCACGCAGGGGGCAGGGCGCGCCGTACTGGGGCGGGACACAACTGGTCTGACCCGTTTCTCCCTTTGCATTTGATCCCGAATTTCCCTACGTCAGGGATACTTTGCTTGATAGTAAATCCAACATGGATTTGAGGGTTTTCTGCATTTTTTATCGTCTTCAATTCTCGTGTGGCCCGGTGGCCAGGTGCTGGGGTCGGAGACTCTGAGTGGGAGGATTCTGAGAGGACCCTGTAGGGACATGGGGAGGTACAGCGGGGCTTGGCCTCGCTTCCCCGTCCCGTCGAAGAAACTCTGGCCCCCACACCATCATATTGTTTACTTGTGGGGGGATTGCCCCACAATAGGGACAGCGTGTGTGCGACTTGCACTTGTTCCGGTTCCCCCGACACGGGCAGCCCTTGTGCACCGCCCCAACTTGGGTGCTGCGTGCGCGAATGGTTTTTGCCACATTTGGTGGAGCAGCAGGGGACAGAGGTAAACTTTACCTCCGGGTGCACCCGGATATAGGGGGCCCTCTGTCTCAGAGCAACGGTGATCTTGGTCTGTGTCGTGCGGATTGTGAGGGAACATAGCTGGATCGGACCCCCGTCGCCTGGGGAGTACACGGGTGACGCACCTACTTTAGTGCCTTTGAATACTGGTGAGACACAGGTAGGTGACCTGGGGTCGCAGAGGGACCGGAGGTCCCTCAAGCCAGCGGGACTGGAAGTACTGGCGGTCAGGTGGCCACCCCGACTCAGTCGGGAGCTCATTCGGGTAACACTCACGATGATGGTGGGCCGAAGTCCGGCTACCGGGTGGTAAACTCAACGGGAACGTCCCAAGGTGAGAGGACTGTTCCCGCGGGATCCACTCGGGTTGGAGCCAAGTTTGGCATGGAGCTATTGCCAACTAGGATTTCGGAGGACGGCGGACCTCCGTTGGTCGGTGATGGGCTCGCGCCCTTGCCCTCGGTTGAGACCCCTGAGGGTCGTGGGTACCCCTCAGGTGAACTCCCGGAGGCTGACCGAGACGCAACTGGAGTCGGATACCCTCTCCTGGCGGAAACTGTCCGTCGAGAGGCGACTGATGTGTTGCGGCAGGCTTTGCCGGAACTGGTGGTCACCATGACGAGTTACATTCTAAATCACATTGTGGCGAGTTTGCCATGTGGTCTCAATGTCCAGATTGGAGTGGGGCTTTCGAGCCCGCAGACACAGGGAACACTTCCTCCTACGCCTGCATCGGAGCATCCCGAACGGGGATCGACCCCCGTGGCCCCCAACTTGGGGGCCACAATGACCTCGGCAGGGCAAACGTCTTTTACGGGGGGGCTCCCTGCAGAGAGTCCGGGGGCTACACTCAGCCCGCCGCTGCGGACGGCAGAGACGTCGAGTCAGTTTACCCCTCTGCCCCAGTGGCTGTTACCTCACTGTGAGGTGCCGCCCAAGAATCAGGTCGCCAACCGGGCCTAGCAGATGATCTTTGGCTGTGCGACCTTCACCCTCCACAACAAGTCCGTGGCGTATGGTCCTACGCAGGCCCGAGCTATGGCCCGTGCCAAGAAGAACGTAACTCACTCTTTTGGGCACAAAGCTGAGTGGGATGGAGCTCCCCCCCTCCGTATCTTTGAGTTCCTTCGTCGTTTCACAAAAGCCTCTGACTCCAATGCTATAAGCGAAGGCATGGAATTTTATATGCTACAGGAGTTCACAAAGATTGACCTACGGACGGAGATTATGTCCGTCATGCCCAGTTCCTCAAGTAGAGGGGCTGGTGAGGTAACGTCCTACTTGGAGATCATCAGCTGGTTGCTGAGAGCCATCGTTGACGAAGCAGCGTTGGCTTCTCAAGTTGAGGAGTTCACGCAGGCACACCAGGAGGAGAATGACGACGAGATGCCCTTTGCAGAACGGGTCCGCAAGCTCGACAGTCTTTGCGGCTTTTCTTCACCCACATGCTGTGGTGAGGGGTCTGCTTGTGGAAGGTCTTCATTTGTCGGTCCGTATGAAAACCCGGGAGCATAATACCTCCCCGGCGACGCTGGCCGAAATCGCCCGATTCGCCTATCGCAGAGGTGAGGCGTACCGCAAGTTGATGAATGAGCAGCGCCAGGAACGGCAGGCCGAGTTGGCCAAAGAGAAGGAGGAGGCTCGCAAGGCCAGAGAGTTACGAGAGGTACGCCGGATCCGTAAGGACAAGGTAGTCGCCGCTGTGGGAACTTCCCAGGGCAATTCTTCGGGTTCCCAACCCGGGAAGACTCTCCCGGGGACAGAGAATCGGTGTTGGAACTGCAACGCAGATGGACACTGGGCATATGACTTCCCTACGTTGAGTAAATGCATTCAAAATCTTTTCAAGAATGCCAGGAAGAAGTCGCCTGCGGGTGAAGTACGCTCGCACGGTGAGAGCGGTACGCGGCCGGTGGTGGCTGTGGCCGCACCCTCGGCGGAAGAGGCCGACACGTTGTCGTCGGCCTCGTCGTCCTCCCCATTGCCATCAGACCCCGAAGCCAAGTCGGTGGGAAGCGAGTAACCGCTGGAGCTGGTCGTCCGAAGCTGACAGCGGCAGCCTCGGCTATGAGGGTCCAGAGGACGAATCAACCCTGTCGCGTACTGTGCCGACCCAAAGGGGTTCGCCCACCTCGGGAAGGACTCCCGAAAAATGTAAACCCACGTCGGGGCATCGCTGTGCTGACAAGAGAGAACTTCCAGGTGGCCGGCCGGGTGCAACTAGCCCCAGGCCGTGCGTGCTGTGCCCGCATCGTACTTGATACTGGCTCCGGCGCTTCTTTATTGCGCAAGTCGCTGTTGCCCAAGGACGTGAAGCTTCAACGCTGGAGGTCCAAGGCCAGCTATATGATCGACATCAATGGTGGGCTACTTCCCATTGTAGGTACTGTGACCCTGCCAACTGGGTTGGGGTCCCATGAGGTCCACGTGACCTAGGGTGTGGTTGAGAACATGTCGGTGCCCCTGCTTCTGGGCACCCCGTATGTGGTGAATCAGAGGACCATTCACAATCCAATCGACCCAGCGTTCGACTTTAATGGACTTTCATATGCCGCGCGTCTGCCCCCCCACCCACCGTAACCCCCCCCTGATTTCCCTCTCCGATCCCCACTCCTGCTCTCCCACGCCGCTCATCCTCCTGCTCTATCACTTCTCCCTCCCCCCCCCTCCCCCCCCCCGCGTTCCGGCGGTTTGATCTGCACACTGCTGCCTCCGCGGCCGACCGGCGCGCCCTCCCGGGGGGATCAGCACGGGCAACATGGAAGCTCTCCCTTGTGGTGTTGTGGACGTCCTGCGTGAGACTGTGGACGTGGACCCCAACCTCAAGGAGCCTTCCTACGTGCTGGGGGTACATGACGCTGCCATCAAGCTTTGCGGCCTCTGGGAGGGTGCTTCTCTGATTAATTGGGTGCAAGCGGTTGTGCCCATGCTCACCGCGATGGAGCCGGACGACAAGGATTGTAGGGAGTTGCTGGCTGCTCTGCGTACCACTTCTGCTGTCGTGGTGGGGGAGGGTGAGGGTCAGTGGAGTGTGCGTCAGCTGGTGGAGCGTGCGGAGCTGGGTGACTTAGCCGATATATGTGGTCAGACCAAGGGGTGTGCGCCCCATGCGAGGGATCTCTTAGGTCGTTTCTTTAAGAAGAGAGTTGAACAGGGAGCTTTCTTTCGAGATGTGCCAATGACTCCGGCACACTTCGACGAGCTTGTGGCTCGTGCGGCGCCCCATTTTCCTGCTTCTTCCCGGGGGCCAGCGACCCTTCCGCCGCAATGGCGATGCTTTGCTGTTTTATTTTGGCTGGCGCAGGGTGGGCGGCAGCGTGTGGTAGCACGGGCTGCAGACGTGGCGGAGTCGACTTTTGCCAAGTTATGCGCCCCTGTGGTGCAGGCCATGCTGCGTTGCCTGGCCGAACAAGACGATGTGCAAGAGGATCGGCATCGACCTTTCTCGCCTCACCGGCGAGAACCTTGCCGGGTGGCGCGGCATGTACATATATTGCTCCTCCCTTTTATTTTCGATCTTGATATCTCCTCCGATGTGCCCCGTTTTGGTGTGGAGACACCGCCAGCCGGTACTGACCTGGCTGGCGCTTCGCCCCTGTGTCCTCGCCCTTTTCCTGGTGTACCTACGGAGTTGTAGATGGTTGCCACACCCCGCTACTTACCCCATTTGGGGAGCATAAAGACGACTTTACCGACCGACACCAGCGCTGCTGTCTTCTGTCGATGGCCATGACAGACACTCGGCAGGTGCGCTTCTTCGTTGGTGGCTTCCCTGGATCGCGTGGGGACTCTATGGCCTTCAAGGGACGGTCGTGGTATCGAGCGATGCTCAATTCCGACAGCTTTCTGTCCCCACTGGAGGACGGAGAGTTCATACTTGGCGATGCCGGCTCTGCGCTGGCGCCATTTCTGGTGAGTTTCTGCTCAGATGCGGGGGGGGGAACGGTGCTATGGGCGGTTGGGGGAGGAGGACTCGTGGAATGGGAGGTCTGATGGTGAGGCGGGTTGGGCCTTTGAGGGAGGGGTGGACCAAGGGCCGGGGAGGAGGGCGGGGGAATCAGCGACAGGAGGGTGCTTCAGCTCTCATTGAGCTTGGGTCTATCTCTGCGAGGGAAAAGGGGCAATTGCCGTGGGCGTCGTTTTCAGACGTCTTTTGCTCATCGGTGACCAACCTGTGCGCCTCGGTGGCCACCGACAATGACGGCTATGTCTGTACATTTTTTTGCTGGCTGCTTCTTCCCGTCCACCCCCCCCCCCGCCCCCTTGCCACTGTGCGTTCTGGTCTTCCTGCTGAGCATCCGCACCCCCCAACATCCCGCGGTAGATCACCCCATTCCGAGAAGCAAATATGCGCGGCCCGAACGTAGCGTCCATGCGACGGTTTAATCACCAGCACGCAAAATTGCGTCTGGTGGTCGAGAACGCATTCGGGAGACTTGTGGGACGCTGGCTCGTCCTTCGCATGATATACGCGCACCCAAATCTGGCGGCCAGTTTTCAGGAGCTCTGTGTCACTCTCCACAAGTTTTTGGAGGAGCGCCACGGTGCTTACGATGAGGAGGCGGGAGCAGACACCGAGGACGAGGACACCGCCTACCCTGCGCCTGACTGAGACGACTCGGTCACCTCAGCGGGTGCTCAGCGCTGAATCGAGTTAGTGAGCGCCCTCGGGTTGCCGTGGGTGGACACTGCCGAGTAGTGATTGTTTGCAGTCGGGGCAGGGTGATGGGCGGCGGGGCTGGAGGGGTGGGAAGTGGGCGAAAGTCACCAGAGCGGGCGGCCCACTTCGCACGGCGGAGCGGGCGGAGGGCGCGTGCAGGGGCGTCGGTGGGTAATGATGCGGCGAAGCGCCCAGCGCACCTATGGGGACGCCTTTGTCAATGAGCAATGACGAGGGGCGGGGGTGGCGGCCCACGCGGAGTGGGCGCGGCCAGGCGGTGAATTGGAACCATTGTGGTGGTCACTGGCGACGGAGACCACCAGTCAAGGTGGTGATTAGACCTACTGCATTGGGTCAACCGGAGTCCGCGCTTGGTGCCCTTTTCACTGTTGCAAAAGTCAAGAGGAGAACACGTACGTCTTAAAATCTTGATGCGAGACCTGTGCCTTCCCCAAACGCGCCTTGTCCGGATATGCATTGATCATATTGACCAGTGCTTGACGCACATCATTGTCGGTCGTGCCCCCCGCCTCCCCGACAGCCGCGGGGCGCCTTCTCTCCGTGATGTACTCGCGGAAGAGCCCGACCGCGGTGTCCCGCTTGGCTTTCTTGACCGGTGATGCGGCCGCAGCAATCTCGCAAGCGCTGGCAGTGCCCTGGGCGCCACCATGACGGGGAGCCGTCTCGGGCGCTCTCTCCGTGCCGCTCTCCACGTCCTCGTCCCCATCGCTTCCTGCACTGCCCCCATCGATTCCGGGCCCCTCCACCTCCTCTGCGTCCGCAACGCCGTCCCCACCAGCGCTTCCGGCACCAGCTGGGCGTACCTCACTCCCGCCGGCGGTAGGCGGCGGCACAACAGCGGTGGAGCTGGTTTCGCTGGCGGCGGTGGGCGCCGCGGCAGTGACGTCCACCGGCTCTCAGACCGTAAGCTGCGTCGGCACGTGGGATGTCTTAGATGCTTCCCAAGCGAGGCCGTACAGCTCAGCTCCCCTAAACTTGATCAAGAGGTCCTCGAGTTGGGCCGTGCTCATACCGGTCGACCTCAGCGCCTGACACGTGTCCATGTAGCGCTACCTCGTATTCTTGCTCTTCGTGTTGATGCTGTCTGTCGTGCGCGTCTGCGCCAGGCGGCGGTCCTTAGCCGGCTTTGCGTGAACAAACGCCTCTAGCAAAGCCGCAGCAGACCGGTGCTTCTTGTCGCCCGTATTGCTGCCCCGATACGCCGCCAAGTGGGCTTTAGCGACCGTCAGCACACCGATACACTCCCCAGGAGTGAAGGTCTTCGACCGAGAGGTCGCGGCCGCGCCACCAGTCCCAGTCTTCTTGCCCGCCATGACACCTCGCACAGGCAGACGGACCTCTTTTGATGAGAAAGGGGGAAGGATGATCGGAGGGGGGAGGATGGGGGAGGAGCGCAAGTGTGGGGAGGGAGGGGCAGGGGCGAGGGAGGGGGAAGACGAGGCGAATAGGAGGGGGGGCGTGGGCAGGTGGAGCAGAGCGGCACATGAACGGGACAAGACAAGAAGGTCCTCAGCTAGGAGAGCACAGGGGGCCCAAGCATCTCTTTACATAAGGCACTGCCACCTGCCCTATGTACGACTGGCCACGCCGCCGCTCCATAACGCAAAGCTGGCGCGCACGCGCAGAAGAAAACGTAAAAGGCGCGACCCTCCCACGCAGAAAGTGGGGCGCTCACCCTCAGCTGACGAAAAAGTCGGGCACGCCGCGGACGCAGGCGACTTGGAGGCCCGTCTTAGGGCGCGTTAAAAGGTCGAGCACGCCACGCATGCGTCTGGGTGCCAGCAAAACCGTCGGACTGCAGTAGGTTGAACTCCAGACAAGGCATACATCTAAATCTATCTAAGTAGGAGTTGCAATCTGGGATGCGCCCTGGGCCTTGGCTTAAGACATCAAAGACCGTGAATCGTCCGCACGTGCCTTTGATTTGCGGCCCGCGCCTCTTTCGGACCAATATCACAAGTTGTGGGATGGTCAATTGGGATATATAAAACTACCTTTACCTGTCACTGTGGAACCTACCCGTGCAAGCGGCTGCCGTTAGGGCTATGTAACGCGCCGGAAACTTTCCAGCGCGCAGTGGACATGATTCTGGCCGGAGTACGGTGGCAGATCTGTCTTGTGTACCTAGAGGATATCATTGTGTTCTCCCGAAGTCCGGAGGAGCACATTGGCCATCTTGGTCAGGTGTTCAAACTACTTGCTGACGCAGGTGTGTCACTGAAGGCGAGCAAGTGCCACCTCTTCACTCAGGAGGTAGAGCACTTGGGACATGTTGTCCGTCCGGGGCGCCTCAGTGTCAATGAGAAGAACTTAAGAGCCATCCGTAAGGCTCAGTACTCCCGGACACAAACCCAGCTGAGGAGCTTCGTGAGGATGTGTAACGAGTACCGACGTCTCACAAAGGGGTTCGCCAAGGTGGCGAAACCGTTGAACGAGCTGGTCAGCTCGACGCTTCCAAAGAACCTCCCTCCCCCAAGTCGGGTGGGGCAGACGGCCTTTGGGACCCTTCGGAATCAGCTGATGAACCATCCCTTCTTGGCTATTCCCAGGTTGGGGGGTCACTACGTCCTAGACGTGGATGCTAGCTACGACCAACTTGGTTGTGTGCCGCTACAGAAACAGCCGGACAAGGAGTACTTGCCGGTAGGAAACTTCAGTAGGGGGCTGAACACGGCCGAGGGCAATTATGGAGTCACCAAGTTGAAAGGACTCGCAGTGTTGAGGGCGGTGACGTCACTTCGTCACTACCTGGAGGGTGAGAAATTCCTCATCCGTTGTGACCTTCGCGCGTTGCAGTTCAACTTCAAGACGGGTTGCACCAATACCCGCCTTAACAGGTGGCGGGTGCGGCTGGCGCCCTTCAATTTTGATATTGAGTACCGTCCCGGCCGGCAAAATGCCTTGGCCGACGGCCTGCCTCGGGTACCTACCGAGGGGTAAGATACTAACCAAGTCGATGATCAAACCCGGCTCCGGTGGTAGCCGTGTCGGCTCCTGTGGCTCCTCTGGCTGCGCCAGTGTCACCTTCCGCCCCCGTCATGCCTGACGGGGGTCCCCGTCTATGGTATGAGGGCGTTGACGCCCTCATTGACCGCGCGATGCGGGAGGGTATCTCTGTTAGCTGGGGAGATATCCCTCCAGGTGCTGCGCTGGTTGGGTCCGCGCGTTGCTTCGGTGGCGTGCTGGACCGCCTCCAGTCCGCTCTGGCGGACGTGGAGGCTGGCCGCAGCACCCTCGTCCAGCTATGCACCGAGGTAACTCGGGTGATTGTCCGTCGTGAGATTGCCGACCAGTGGAGCATGGAGGTGTACGCGCTTATGCGCGAGTGGCCTCCCTCGGGCAGTGGGTCTACTCACTGAGGAGTGCTATTGTTTGTGAGGGAGAGAGACCCGGAGACCCTAATGGTGGCCGGGTAGTAGTGAGCATAAACTCATCCGCCGCTGGGGCGTTTGCATGATACCGATGCCTGCCATTGGGGAGTACCCCGTCTGACTTAGCCGTGGCCTGCCTCGGTTCTTTCCCGCGCCCCCCAACCCATCCTGGTTTGCTAATACTCATGAAGGTCAACCTTCCTTGGTCCGTCACTTGCCCCATGGATGAAGGTTTGCATTGGTGTAAGCCTCAGGTTACTTTGAAATTATCGGAGTTAGTCATCTCCTTCAAGTAAACTTGTAATAATCAGTAACTTACTTAGTTTGCCTAAATCCGCTCCAACTTAGTGAGCCTAAGTCTTGCCGAATCCATGTGACACCCTACTTAGTAAGTATAAGCCTCACCCCCCAACAGCCGAAGTCGGTGTCGGTTGGGTTGTTACAGTAGGCGTCGTCGCCTCATGTATGGCATGAGAAGTTGGCGGGCTATATTTTCCGCCTGTTCCCAGGTGGGTGAGTCGTATCCGACCCACATCACCTTGACGTACCAGGGTCCTGGTAGGTCCGGATCGGTGTGTCCGACCACGCTCTCTACTTGGTATGGAATCCCATCCGGTCCCACCGGGCATCTGACCGGTGGGTTGTAAGAGCTCCATGTAGCAACCCAGCGGGTACCGGCTGAGGCTGTTCCGGCTTCGGAGCAGGTGTCACATCATTGAGGTTGATGCGTTGTATCTCCATATCGGAGTGCAGGATGACAGAGTGATCATCTTTGTGTAAGATCTGGTACGGTCCCTTGACCGGTTGCATAAGCTTGTTCCCTCGGAACTTCTGTTGTCTGATGTAGACCCAGTCACCTGTTACCAGGGTTGCGTTGCGTACCCGTAGCCGGGCGTCAAAGTTCTTCTTGTATCGAAGTTGTGTTCGGTCAAGGGCACCCTTGTGCTTTGGAGTCATCCACGAGAGCTTGGCCAACCAAGCTAAGTGGATGCGTTCGGCCGGTCGGCCCTTCGGTATGTCATACCGGGTGCATCTGCCCGGTGGCAGCGTCAGGTTACCGACGCCCATCGGCATGACCCATTCCAGTGAGGGAATGCTGGAACTCCGGTGGGGCCTGGCATTGCATGCCAGGGTCAAGACGGACAGAAGCCTGTCCCACGTCTTCGTGTGCTCCGCCACTTAGCATTGGAGCATCTTCACGATGGTGCGGATGAACCGCTCCACCTGCCCGTTGGATTGCGGGTGGTAGTCGGATGCCCGACGGGGTTCGATACCGAACATGCCCAGGACCTTAGTGCAGAATGCTGACGTAAGGTTTGCTCCGTTATCGGAGAGGAGTTGCTTCATTACTCCGTAAGCACTGATCGAGTGGTCAACCACTGCGTTCATGATGGTGTAGGCCGTATCGTTCGGGATTGCTAGTGCCCGTGACAGCTTAGTAAAGCGGTCCGACATGACCAGGATGTACCTGTTCCCTTCTTCCGTTACCGGAAGCGGCCCGAGTATGTCGATAGCGACTTGCTCGTTGGGCCCATCTGGGGGGAACAGTTTCATAGCGGATGCTCGCCTATGAAGACTTATACGATTCCGTGCACACGGGTGGCATCCCCGCACGTGGTCGATTACGTCGACGGCCGTAGCTGGCCAGTAGAATAACCTTCGCATTGCTGCGAACATGCGCGAACCCCCGGGTGTCCGGCTGTGGGGTTCTCGTGTTCTCGCTACATGACGGCTTGCCGTAAGGACACGGGAACCACGACCTGATGTCGTCCATCGGTGGGTGCCCGCCGGTATATGAGGCCGTCCTCATTCTCGGAGAAGATGCCGGCCGTGCCGGCCAGGAGGTTGTCACGATGGCGTTTACAGTCGTCGTCATTGGCCTGTGCCTCGCGGAAGTCCGCGAGGGTCAATGGGCACGCAAGGTGTGCCATGGTATGGTCAACCATACCTTGGGTGGCGTTCCCCACCATGCAAACCGGTATAACCGGAATGTCCTCGTCCACCTGTCGGGTATCCCCGCTTGGAGTATCGAGTCGCGACAGCGCGTCCCCCAGATGATGGGTGGAGCCGGGCTTATATATGGTCCGGTAGTCGTGCTCGGCCATCTTCAGCCTCCACCGGGCTAGCCGACCGTGGCTGTCGGAATCCTTGTCACCAAGGTTGAGAAGCCATCGTAAAGGTTCGTGGTAGGACCTTACGATGAACCTGGAACCTTCCAGGTATGGCCGGAGCAGGTGCACTGCCCATATGACTCCGAGGCACTCGCGCTCGGTGGCACTATAGTTACGCTCAGCCGGGTTGAGTGTCCGGCTGAAGTACCCTACTGGACGTAGGTCCGGGATAGCATTATCGCTACCGATGACGGTCTCACCTTGTAACAGGGTGCATCCCACTTGGGTATCGCAGGCATCGACGTCGATGACCAAGGTCCCGCGTCTATGCGGCAACGCAAGCACGTGTGGGGCTAGCAGAGCGTGCTTGAGCAGCTCGAATGCCTCTCCCTCGCTGGGCGAGGGAGGTTGGAGTACCTTTGGCAAGGCGCTGCTCGTCAGAACCGTTAACGGTTTGGCTATACGAGCGAAGTCCTTGACGAACCGTCGGTATACGTTGCACATCCCCAGGAAGCATTTCAGCTGTGTCTGGGTGGTTGGGTATCGCGCATCCCGGAGGGCCCGGGTATTAGCTTCGAGCACTCCCAGTTTACCTGGTGTGATCTGGTGACCCAGATACTCGACGGTCTGCTGAAAGAAGGCGCACTTCTTGAGGCGCAGGGTTACCCCGGCGTTCCGAAAGAGGGTGAGTACCTCGTCGACATGATGCACATGGTCATCCATGTTACGCGAGAAGACGATGACGTCGTCCAAGTACACCAGGCAGTTATGCCACTTGACTCCCGACAGTACAATGTCGATGGCCCGCTGGAATGTGGCGGGGGCGTTGGAGAATCCGAAGGGCATCCTTAGGAACTCGTACACGCCACTGTGACTGACGAACGCCGTCTTGGGGATATCCTCTTCCGCAACTGGGATCTGCCAGTACCCGGCATTGCAGTCGATAGTGGTAAACACTGTGGCCTCCCCCAGCGAGTCGATGCACTCGTCCATCCTTGGTAAAGGGTATGAGTCTTTCTTGGTAACCAACTTGAGGCTTCGATAATCGATGCAAAACCGAGGGGTTTGATCCTTCTTCGGTACGATAACGACTGGGGCGCCCCACTCCGACATCGAAGGTTGGATCACCTTTGCTTCGCTCATCCTCTTCACTTCTCCATCAAATATCTCTCGTTGCATAGGTCCCGCGCGATGCGGTTGCGACCGCGCTGGTCGAGCACCTGGTACCAGGTCTATACGGTGTTGGGTCGCCCCAATGGTACCCAGCGCCCCGCCGGTCCACATGACGTCATGCCTTCTTAGCGTCCGTCGTACCCCTTCAGCTACCGAAGGGGGAAGGTGGTCGAGGTCAGCCTCGGCCAGTGCCATCAAGGCTTCTTGGTCCTTTGGCGGCATGTCCGCCGGAGCTGTCGATGGGTAAGGCTTCCCATCATCGGGTTGCCGCCGCTCGGTGGTCTCGGCGACCGCCAGTACCTCAAGTGGTTCCACTTGACCTTCCTTGTCAGGGGTAAGGATATCTCCTTCGTAGAGCTCGGCAATCCCGAGGATAATTCCCTTCGGGAGGGTGACTGCCTTACGGCGATAGCTTGCCAGCACGAGCAGTGCTGAACCTCCCGCTGGGAGGTCTACGATACCGTTAGCCATGGTCAACCCATGGCGCTTGTAGGTTCGTAGGTTGGACTGGACTCTGCAGATGCCTGCGAGGTCACAGTTAACCGGGAGGACGGTCTCCGATAACGGCTCAAAGCGAGTCCGCTTGGCCAGCCGGAGTGTCTTCGGTTCTACACTTGCGTACACCTCAGCCACGTTAACGTGGCTCCCGTGTAGCGTCAGGTCCCTGAAGATAGCTGTCTGTCCTCTCTTCGTCCCGTCGGCTTCTTGTAGCTCGACGGTCCTCCGGCCCGGCCGGATTGCATCCACGTGAACGTTGATGAAGGTGCACCCCAGTATGCAGGGCACAGATAGAGTCTCACACACCAAAAAGTCAACTTCCGTAGTGAGCTCCCCGATGGTGACCCGTAGCGACATCGCTGCGGTCGTACGAATGAGACGTCCATTTGCGTCCTTGATCGTGGGTCCCCGAGCAACTCTGACTCGCGGGAGCCACTTGTCCGGGAGGGTATCCTTCCGGATCAGGTAAGGTCCAGCCCCTGTATCCAGTACAGGGTAATACGATCGGGTCGACTGAGGGTCAACCCCCAGTGTGGCTGATACCTTGAAGTTCTCCAAGGTGAACAGTACGTGGCCTACACCGATATCCGGTGTAGCTCGGGCATCCTGAACAGGGCCCTTGTCTGGTTCCATGTGACGGGGCTTTCCGTCCTCTCCTCCCAACCTTGGTGGTTGGTCATCAATCCCCTGACGCCGCGTCGTCGGGGCCGGAAGGTGTACCCGGGGGTTGATGCGGCGTCGGCTGAACCGCACTCTCCGTGGGGCCTTCCCCGCGGCAGTCCGGGGTGGCTTGCTAGGGCTACCCCAGCGAACCCGCGTCGTCCTTCCTCTTACTCGTTTCCCGTGCTCGGCCGGGTACTATCTTCCGGGATAACCGGGAGAGGAGGTGCCTCCTCGACTGCCAGTGCTCCTCCTGAAGCTTGCTGCGTACCCGGTGCCGGGCCTCGGGCGGGATACCCCCCAATGGATGCCTTGCGTTGCGCCGCTGCCCGTCGAGATTTCTCCGGAATGAGCGGGCATACGGACACCCAGTGTTGGGGGTCTCCGCACAGCATGCATCCGTACGTGCCGGCCGTCCCGGGCGTCCGCGTCGGGTTGGCTCCATAGGTCCGGTTGCCTGCCTCCGGCGCCCGAGTGCCCGCCCCTTGGTAGGCCTTGGGTCCCGGTGCCAGCCGGAACATGGACTCCCCCAACCTGTTGGCTGTACCAGCGATGTGCGGAGGTGCCTCCGTACGTACTGCCCATGTCGGCAGGGGCTCGTGGGGGTTAACCGAAACCGGGGCATACCACGTAGTCCGCACATGTGGGACGCGCCGTCCCGCTCCCTCGTCAACCTGGAACTGGGTCCCAGCCGGGGCGATGTACGATACCGTACCATGCTCATCGATCACCGGCGTCGCCGGTAGCAACAGGTGGCCCTGTTGGTCGACTAGAGGTTCATCCTCACCGGTAGGGGTATGTTCGGTTTCCACCAGTACTGGTGCGGCCTTACGTTCCCCCTTCTCTTGCCTCGATACCGGGCTAAGACTGGGCTTGCCTCCCTCACCCTTGGGCTTCGGGGCCAAGGCGTATTCCGGGTGTAGCACCCGGTAGGCTTCCCCTAGGGACTTGCACATATGCATCAGTCTACTGAAGCTCGTCCGAGCCGTATTGGCTCCCCGCGCGGATATCCGCACATAGTTCGGTACTCCTGCGAACAGGATGGCCCGGAGTTTCCTTTCACCGAGGAGCTTCCCCAGCTCGTAGTCGAGCTCTTGGATCCGGCATCCAAACATCTCTTCATCCTCCCAGGACTGGGCGGTGGCAGTGCGAAGGGCCCGATAGTGGTCTTCGCACTTGTCCTCACTGAGGTAGCTGCTAAGCAGCTCCATCAATATCCCACGGTAATCCATGGATGTGGCTGCGACCCTCCTTCCCGGCATCGGGGATTCCTGGCGGAGGATGCCTCGGACCCGTTCGTCAACAAAGAACGGGAGGATCTCCAGCGCCAGCCCCTCGTTGACGAGCGCCTTGTCCGCGGCTGCCTTGAAGCTATTCAAGAAGCCAATGACTGCCAACGGGCGTCCGTTAGTGCCCCCGAACATAGGGACTCCCTTCATATGGGTCTGCATAGAGCGGATCGCTCGGTGCGAGGTCGTACGCATCGATTCCGATACGGTAGTGGATCGGTCCTCCAAGCTATAACGTTCCGGAGTCAGTACCGACCTGAAGACTTCGTTGACAATCTCCGTGTCCGCGTCCTGGATATCCAGTCGCTTGGCCAGTTGATGAGTAAACTCATCGGACTCCATCCGCTGCAGTAAGCTCGCAGTAACCTGCGCTGTCATCGCTTGAACCAGTGACGCTGGAACTTCCGACGTCGGCGCTTCGGGTACCCGAGTTGCCTGGCTCCCTTCGTCGATGGGGTACTGCGATACGGTACCGCCTCCCCCCATCGCCAACTCTGTTCCGGGGTAAGTATCCGCCTGATCATGTCCGCGGAGCCCGCTCTGGGAGCTCCGAGCGTAGCGCTTCGTATGGCTACGTTCCAACTAAGCCGACGAGTCGGATCCATAACCCGCCGTGTCCGGGGGTTGTCCAGGAGTAGCAACACCTGGGTTGATCCTGGTGGACTCCGAAAGTAGTCCGGCCGGTTTGAACCGTACCGGTGTGGGAGGGACCCAACGGGGTACCGTCGTATGGCGTGCTGACATCAGCACAGCCATTGCGTCCTCCGTACGCTCTTGACGGGCGTCGAGCCCGGTGAACCGGGCCTCGATGCGAGCCAATGATGCCATCAGGGAGTCCCCTGGTGAAGGTGGCGGCGGCTTGAGGTCAGCAGAGGACAGTTGCGGCCGTCCGCCGCCCCCGGCCGTCCGTGCCGTACCAAACGTCGATCCGGCACCGGAGAGCATCGGCGTCTCAATGTTCTCGATCGGGTTACCGATCCCGGTTCCCGGGCTCAGCTCCGGGGTCGGCGTCGACGCCGATCCGTCATCTTGAACGTTCCCCGTCGCTTGGGTAGACATAGTCACAATCAGTCAACCGACGTAACGATCACCACGAATAAGAGAGCGAGGGGGTAGTTGGGGGAGGGTAACGATAGATCGAACTCAAACGCAACCACTCAACACAATCAAACAGATCGCAGCACCACGAGTACAAGAAACGGACTGGATCCCTATCCGTGTTCCAGGGCCGAAGACGGCGTCACCACCAGGGTGACGGAAACCCGTCCCCTGCTGCTCCACCAATGTAGCACAATAGGTATCCGCTGCACGTCCACTCTCAGGGAACACTCACCAGGGGGGATCGGCACCAACGTCACCGGGAGGCCAAGGTTGCGGACCTTGGAGCGCAAGCCACGGGACCAAGATGGGAGCCCAAATGGGAGGGGTTTGTTGTTCTACCATGGCCGGCGGTGGATTCGCCGCCGGCCCCTCGTTATAAACCTTCGGAGACACTACTAACTACCCTCCACCCCAAGATGCAAGTCCCTCTGGTCATACGTAACTTGTAGATACCGTGACCAGTACGGACTCTCAAATTGAAAGTTAAGGGTTAGAAGTAGCTCCCCTAGTATTAGGGTCACAATACGGCCAACCATATTACTACATCATGGTGCCCCCGGTACCCCTGGTGCTCGGTAGTCGGGCTCCCTTGTTCAACGTGACCCCGCGCGGGGAAGCCGTACCGTCTTCGTGGCCAACTTGCTGGCCCATGGCGAGGTACCTGATGAGAAGCGTCGTGATCTTGATGGCAACCTGGCTACCTCGACAGTTCTGGGGCTCCGTGGTTTCTTTGCCGGGTCCGCGGACGTTTTGGCCCATGCTCACGTGGGGCCCTTGCTCTCGGCTTCCCTCCATACCACGGTCAACAATGGGTCCCGTGTAGCCGAATGGACCCGGGTCCAGGCGGGTTCCTCGACGCCGGACTACGAGGGCCTGTTGGCGATCGTGGACCGTAATGGTATCCGTGGGGACCTGGGGTCCGAGTTGGCCACGGCCGAGGAGGAGGCCCGTAAGAGTTGGCATGGGGTCCGTGAGGGTTTCCGGGTCCGAGGTCGGGACGATATGGACCAAGACACTGACCCTCGTACCGAGGGCCGGGCCCGTTACCAGTGAGTCACACAGAGGGGAGGGACCGGAGGGACCATGGCTTGTTCTTGCATGTGATGTTGATCCAAGGAGTCATAATGTCTCTTTGTTTGTCAGCTCCCTTGGGACCCCTTCTTCAGTGTTGACCATAGGAGCCTCCTTCCGACTTCGCCGCATAGCTGGCTCAAAGGGACCCATACCAGCCCAGACTGGAAAAAGGAGAACTAAAGGGAGGGAACGGGGGAGTTCATATCCAAGGGGAAAGAAGTAAATCTCCATTCCAAAAATCATTATCAATAAAACCCCTCCCGTGGGTTAGATGTCTTCCCAACCTACCCGGGTTGAACCCCTGACCTCCTTGTTGACCCCTCCCGATGACTTGTCCCTTAGTTCGTTCCATTGACGGACCAACAGGCCTGCCCTTGTGTTTCCCTTTCAGGGTCAATAACGGGACCACAGATCCGCACCCGGTTCGAGGTTCCATGGCCACACGGCATAGATAGCCTTAAAGGGTTCCAGTAGTGCCACGGCCTCTTCCTCCCGCAGCGGGGGCTCGGTACCAACACGTTCACAGCACTGAACAACCTTAGCCCTGTCGAACTTATGGCACGGTTCCCATGTATCCTGGGACTCTTCGTACCCCCCCCAGCGGACCAGGAGCCATAGGTTCCCATCACTGTCCCGATCGTGGCCCACAAAACGATCCCAGACAAAAGGGGTGCCTGAGTCTTCGTAGTCCATAGGTACAACCGGGTCTTGTGGCCCGTGTAAACGGGACGTGGAGTCAGTGTGTCCAGCAGGCGTGGGTGCCCGGGCCACATGGTCACTGCTTACCCTGTCACGGATCCCCTCAACCAGAACCGTGAATGTGTGCCCGTCCCGGTCCACGATACGATAGGGACCCTTGACCTTCTGGTCCAACTTCCGCCGGCTGTCATCACTGGTATCAACGTAGACCCAGTCCCCGATATGTAGGGCCTCGTTGACGGGAGTGAACCGCTTGTCGTACTCTCTCATGTACCTCTTCTGTGCCAGGTCCAGGTTCTTACGTACCGTTAAGGCCAGGTTCCTTAAGTGGGCCCGTCTCGCCTCTCGGACCTGTCGCGCGGTACCAGTGAACTCCTTAGGGTACGGGGAACCAGGGAGCTTGTCCAGGGCAAAGGTACGGACTCGCTCAGGGATCACGAACTCAAACGGAGCCACACCGGTACTCTGTTGGGGCCTCGTGTTAAAGGCAACCGTGAGCACAGAAACCAACTCGTCCCAATGGTCCTGGTGGTCCTCAACGTACGTGCGGAGCTGGGCCACTATGGTACGATTAAACCGTTCCACTTGTCCTTGGGTCTGGGGATGGTACGTGGTGGAGGTAATTTGCTTGATCCCAAGGAGCCCGCAAACGCCACGGAAGTATGTGGACGCCAACTGGGGCCCATTGTCCGTTAGTAGGGTCTCCGGGGGACCATAGGAAGCCACCCACGTATCCAGAAAAGCCGAGGCCACTACTGCCGCATCCTGGCTGCCAAGGGGAACCACTCGGGTCAGCTTAGTAAACCGGTCCACAATAACAAGAAGGTACCGGTTCCTGCTGACGGTCCAGGGTAAGGGGCCCAAGAGGTCAAGGTACGCGTCCTTGAAGGGCTCCGTTGCAGAGAACAGTTTGAGCGGGTCGGTCCGCCGTCTCCCTTGGACCCTGCTCTTGGAACACGAGGTTCAGTTGGAAACAAAGGCGTGCACATCTGCCACCATAGACTCCCAGTAAAATACCCGCCTCATAGAGGTATACATCTTGTTCACGCCTGGGTGCCCTGCGTGTCCCGGTTCATGTTCCAAGCTCAGGACCTCTTGTTGTAGGGCCTTGGGGACCACAATCTGGACCGCTCGGTCAAGAGGAGCCAATCGTACCAGTAACCCTTCCGGCGTTTCCCCGTACCTTGACTTCACGTTCTGGTCCATCTCTTTCCGTTGTTCCTGGCAACGCTGGTCCTGACCTTGGGCCTCAAGGATCCTGTCGACTGTCAGAGGAGGGTACCGTGTGCCTGTCTTAAAGTTCGGCCGGGTCCAACCAGTGACAAAGTTAGCCAAGGTCAACAACGAGGGTATCTCATGAGGTATAGGGCCCCTGTCGTATCCCGTGGTATCCAAGCGTGACATAAAGTCCGCTGCGTGATAATGTTGCCCGGGACGGGACTCAACGGTATACTGGAACTCTGCCAGCCGAAGGCGCCAGCGGGCCAAACGTCCATGGGCCCGGTCCATATGTAACATCCACTTCAGGGCCGTATGGTCCGTTCGTAGCACAAAGCGTGTCCCTTCAAGGTACGGTCGTAACAGAAACAGAGCCCAAACAACGGCAAGACACTCACGTTCCGTGGTACTGTAGTTACACTCAGCCGGAGTCAGCACACGGCTCCAGTAACCGACAGGCTTGTAGGCCCCGTCGCCTTGGTCCTGTAGCAAAACGCACCCAATCTGGGTAGCGCTAGCATCCGTATCCACGATGTACTGACCCGTGCGTCTCGGAAGAGCCAGAATGGGATTGTGGGTCAGACGGTACTTGCGCTCCTCAAAAGCGTCCGTCTGGGCCGGGGTAAACGGTGGTAACAGGTCTGGGACCTTGGTACTGGTCATGGCCAATGAAGGTCGGGCCACCTTGGCGTAGTCCTTGACAAAGCGCCGGTACACATTGCACATCCCTAGGAAGCTGCGAAGGTCCTTCTTGGTCCTTGGGGTCTTAGCTTCTCGGAGCCCAGCCAGGTTCTTTTCGTTCACACGGAGTTGACCCTTACCAACAATGTGCCCGAGGTACTCAACTTCATCCTGGAACAAAAAGCACTTGGTAGCCTTGAGGGAGACACCGGCCCTAGCGAGTAACTCAGAGATCTCTTCCAGATGGGCCAGGTGATCCTTAGGATCATTGGAGAACACGATTATGTCATCCAGGTACACAAGGCACGTCTTCCACTTAACCCCCGACAGGATCATATCAATGGCCCTCTGGAACGTAGCCGGGGCGTTGGTAAGACCAAATGGGAGCCGGATGTATCTGAAGGCTTCTTCGTGACAAGTAAACGTGGTCTTGTCTTGGTCCTCAGGAGCCACAGGGATCTGCCAGTAACCACAGTTGGCGTCCAGCATGGAAAAAACGGTAGCCTCTCCCAGGAAATTGATACAGTCGTCCATGCGCGGTAACGGGTAGGTATCCTTAACCGTGACCTCGTTCAAGCGCCGGTAATCCACACAGAACCTAGGAGTACCATCGGCCTTCGGGACCAACATAACCGGGAAGGACCACTCAGCCTGGGACGGTTCAATGACCCCGAGCCAGGTCTGCTTCTCCACTTGTTCCTTGATAAGGTCCCGATGATGGAGCCCGGTGCGGTACGGTTGGGACCGAACGGGTTTGGCCCCTTCCTTGAGGGTAATCCGGTGAGGGGTCACATCAATGCGTCCAGGTTGCCCGTCCCATAGGTCCTTGTAACGGTCCAAAAGTTCGCCTACAGCCTGGTGTAGCTCAGGCGAAATCAATTCATACGCGACCTTGGGCATCTGGACCGGGGTTCCGTCAGGCTTCTTGTCCGTCGTGTCCGGCTCAGGGACCGTGGTTCCGGCGAGTCCCTTCGGAGTCATGTCCCCCGGTGCCGACGCTTGGCTCAACGGGTTCCCTTGCTCTGGCCCCAGGGTGACAAGTGGTGCGGCCCCCTCACTAAGGGCCGACATGTAATCCGCAGGGACCTCGAGCACGGGACCATCGTACGGTATGGCCACGCCAACGGCAAAAGTTTTTGGGCAGGTTGACAGCCCGGTCCGAGATGTTCATAACATGGATCCGAAAGTCCCGTCGGGTCCGTATCGTAGCCAGTGCGTTGTGTAAAGGGAGCCCCTTCTTAGCCATCTTGTGGGGCCTCTCGTACAATAATCACTTCCCATTGGTACCGCACTTGACATAAACCGCTTGAAGGGACCGGGGAGCCAAAGCCACGCCCTTGGACAGGTACAGGGCCCAGGGATCTTGACGGATAGGGTTGCCCTTGACAGGAAAAGCGCTCTGGGCCTTACCCTCCCAGGTCCTCTTGGCGTAGGACAGGAACCCAAGGTTCCAAAGGACCGACTCGTTCCCAGGGTAGGTAGCCTTAACATGTTCCTTTTGGAAGTCCATCCCAAGGATCAATGGGACAGAAAGGGCCCTGAGGACAAGGAACTCAAACTCCATCGGCTTCCCGTTGACAATGACCGATAGTTCCAGGACTCCCCGGGTCTTGAGCAGTTGCCCGTAAGCGTCCCAAACATGGGTAGACTTAGGAGCCCTAGAAGCCAGTCGTTGCCATCCACAGGGTAAGATGTCCTCGCGTACCACACTGAGTCCCGCACCTGTGTCCAAAATGGCCGTCGTTTCCTTGGGGTCCTCTTGGTCCAAACGTACAAAAGCATTCAAAGCAAAGTTCCTCTTACGCAGTACAAGCAAGGTGCCCTTGAACCCATATGGCTTCTTCTTTCCCAATCGACGTCGGAGCCCTGACTTGGACCGCCGTGCCAAAGAGGGTAAACAGGAACAAGGGGTGGGCAAAACAATAGGAGACTCAGAACGAACAGGTACAATGGGGCCCTTGAAGATCTTCGAGAACCCCAGCTTAGTTGCAAACGAGCAGGTGCTATCCCGACGATGGGGAGCAGACCTCTTGGATCCGCCCCCCCTTACTCTTTTCCAGAGGGTCCCGGCTCCTGGGAACCGACGGTAACATGGCACACTTGGTCCGCCTCGTCATCTGACAAGTTGATCCCTTCACACAGAGCCTGGACCATGGCAACACGTATCTGGCGGTGGAACTGACGGTCCGCGTTGGGCTTGACCTCGGTACTCTGGCTCCGGCCCCGAGTAGCCGCGAGGAATGAGTCCCGGGCCTGGATAACCACTTTCCGTTGGGCCTCGGATAACATGGAACATTCATGGGCCATGTGGCCCGTTTCCCAGCAAAGGTAACAACGGTACGGGCGCCTGCTATCCATGGTACGTACCCCCACGAACTGGGGCGTGGATCCCTTGAACCCAAACACTTGGCCCGACCCGTTCTTCTCAGTTTCCTTGTCAAGGGGGCCCTTAAGGATCGTCGATGGGCCCATAGGATTGACCGCCATTAACGGTGACGGGTCTGGGGTTGGCTTAGGCCGAAAATCAGTAGGCCTGCGGGCGGAAACAGAGAGACCAGCCTTACTTGAAGAGGACCCTTGAGCCATCTTAATAACGTCCGTGGCTGCCTTGTACATGCTCGCAGTAAAGTAACCAACTGCTGGTACGTGCGATCGGGAACACTGTAGACAAACGCGCCAGTGCGCAGGTACTCAGAGAGCCCTTGGACCAGCTGCTGTTTCATAGTGCCCTCGGTATGGATATTCCCACACAGTTCCGTTAGGCCCTGGAGACGGACCGCGAAGGCCTCGATGCCCTCGTCGGGTTCCTTAGCGGCCCGACTGAACCTGTCCTGTGCCAGGGCCAGTGCATGGGGCTCTGCGTACGTCTCTAGGAACCAGTTAACGGCCTCTGGGTAACTTGTGATCGAGGAGCCACCAGACGCGCTGGAGGAATCCGGAAGGGCCCGTGTGTACCGTAGTTCCGCGTCACCAGAAAGGAAATGTGGGATCGCATAAAG
Source organism: Pyropia yezoensis (assembly GCA_009829735.1). NCBI lineage: Eukaryota > Rhodophyta > Bangiophyceae > Bangiales > Bangiaceae > Pyropia > Pyropia yezoensis. The sequence goes on from CM020620.1 coordinate 19,947,984, forward strand.
GGCCATGCCCTCGGAGACCGCGTTGTCGTTACAAGCCTTTACCAGTTTGCGGAGCCACGTGAACACTTTCAGGGCCTCCTTGCCAGAGAAATTAGGGTACCCAGCAAAAGATTGTTTCATGTTACGCGCGACCCGTCCCATCTTACGAGCCTCACGTGTTCCATAGGTAGCCTTCTTGTTCCTCAGACGGTACGTACGGTAATCTAGGACCCGAGCAAAGCGATCATCTGAACACTTGATAACCTGGGGCTCGGTCCGTGGGTACTCAGGGGTCTCAAGGTCCTCCTCATCCAGGACAGAAGAAAACGTGGAACTTGAGGAAGAGGACGTACAGGAACCACTGGAATGGTGACGACGCCGACGACGGCGGGAACGGGAACGATTGGAACGACTGGTATCATGGGACCCACCCTGGCCAGCAGGACTCTCGCTCAGGGCCTGGGATACAGTAGCCAAAATCTCATCTCGAAACGTTTCCAGAGTAGTAACAATGTCATGGGACGCAGCAACAGGAGCCAAAGGTGGAACTCCGGTCCCTGTCTCAGAACCCGTGTCCCGACGTAAATCCTGACCCATAGTAGCCCGAACCCCACCCGGGGGCGCTGTCCCCCGACGCGGAATCCCTGTCTGCCCGCCTCCGCCACGGCCCAAGGGACCCGAGGGACCGCCACGACCGCGACCAGCGGGAGTAACCATAGAGACGACCGACGGCGCACCACGGCCCCGACCTCCCGAGGGAACAGGGTCCGTCATGTTGGCCGTGCGGTACTCGACCTGAACCAAACGATCTCGTTACCAGAAGCAGGATTCAAGAAACCAAACGCTACTGAGAAAGGAAAGGGCTGTCCCGATACGGGAGAGAAGTATAGCCCTCCCCTGCTGCTCCACCATAAATGTAGCGTAATGGAACCCAGGTCCCCAAAACCACAAACCACAACCACACACACAGAGACCACAGTCCGAAGCCCAGGAAGGATCAGGTAAGAGCCCTTGCTGATCCACTCGCCCGCCACGATACGAGGCAAAGGTAAACAGGACAAAAGCCCGAGGGAGAAGGAACCCAAAGCACTGTTGATTTTACAAGATGGCTCCGGGGAGAACCCCGGAGCACCCCTCAAGAACCTCCCCCCCTGGCCCCTCCAGGGGCCCAGAGCGAGGCCCCCAGAGGGCGCCCCCAGCGGGCCAAGTGCCAGCAAGGCACCGGCCGCTCACCGGGCCAACACACGAAAAGCAAGCGAAATCCCCCCACACACAAATGTCAATCCCCCAAAAAAACCCAGTGGGAAAACGGGGAAAGACACGAAATCACGCAAGGAAAACAAATGCGAAAAATCAAACAAATAACCCGACGGTCAGTATGCCCCAACCCGGCAAGTCCTCCACTCCGGGGGACCAATCAGGACACCGGGCGTGTCGACACTGCCCCGGGCCACCGATGCAGGGATCCCAAGCCAGCGCGTGGTTCCACGTAACGCTGCCAGCCGGGTCCCAAGTCAGCCTCCCGGGTCCCAACGGTACCTGAGGGCCACAACGCCACAAGGAGCCTCGGCGGAAGAGGGCCCGGTGAGCCTGCCTGAGGCGGGGTGGGTGGGGTTGAGGATGGGCAGGTGAGGGTGGGTGGTTGGGGGTAGGTGGGTGAGGGTGCGTGGTTGAGGCGTGCTGCACTTGCCTTCTTGTCCCTCCCCCTGACTGGATGGGACATAATTTGGGATGGCTTTCAGGAACGCGTCCAGGCCCCGGTGGGCCCGGCTGTATGGGATAATATTATGGTCGACATTATAAACACAGGAAATGGCGTTCTCATCCTTCGTTTGCACGCCCACAACAGAGAACGCACAGATCAAAGAAAAAAAATATAATGGCACAACTTTCCGCAGTGAGGGCTATCTCTCCATATGCAGAACTTGACCAGGGGATTCGTGTAGACAGGCGACCGTCGAGGAGTGGTCAACATTAGACACACACTGGCTATATCCCATGCAATAACGCCTGTGACAAATGGCCCCTGGCACTAAGCGTGTTCAGCCGATGACCTTGAAACTTGGTGTGTGGCTTCAGGGTGGTCGTCCTGTTTGCCCAGTGCCAAAAAAACAGGGCGAGAACGAGCCAGATTTGTCTGGGTAGCGCTTGTTCGACGGGACGGAGAAGCGCAGGCGGAACTGCTCTGGATCAAAATTGACTTCTGATGTATCGGGACGAAGAAAATGCAATTTATGAGCGACACTGTCATGAAAGCTCGGGTGCGCCTTCGCCCCAGATATGGAAGATCACTATGGATCGCACACGCGACGCTTGTCAGGGCACGCCTAACCACAGGCGCATTGCGCAACATGGGGTAGTGTCGGGGGGGCACCACGCCCTTCCCTGGGATTGTGAAGACAGCCGGATCTGGCCGCGGCGATGAGGAGGGATTCGAGATATCTCCGTTGGGCTTCGTCTGCCACGGGGGGCATCTGGCCTTTCGGCCAGCTGTGCTCACGGCGCAAGTTGGAGGGGCACTCGGGTGGGTACCAGTGCGTGCGTGGCGCAGAGAGATTGGGCACACCAGTGGGGGGGCGGCCTCCGCCTGCGCCGTCCCCCCACCGCCCCCACCGGGGGCTCCACCCTCGCGGTCGCTGGCGCCCGCACGCCCACCCCGTGCCGCCGTGGAATCACCACCACAGCCCTGGCCGGACCGCCCACTCCCTCCTGTCCCCCCCACCACGTCCATCATCTATTTACCCCCCCACCGTCGCCACCCGCATCGCGCCATGTCCTGCCGCCGCTGCGGGCACCGGTCGCTCCTGCACTGGAGGACTCCCCATCTGTGGAGACCCAGACAGGGCAACAGCGCACGCCCGCTCGAGCATGCGTCGCCCCCCCCCCCCCCCCCCCCCATGATGGGCAACCGGTACACAGCACAGTGACGCCACCAGGAGACACGACTGGCATGCACCTGGGCACCCTAAGGAGGCCCCTCGGCCGCGCATCACGCACATGTGCAAGGCGGATCAGGCGCGCAAAAAAAGGCGGGCAACTGGATCGAAAGTAACCCCCTATAATTTTCAATCTCTCCGAATGAGTCGTTCCAGAAATCATCGATCTTAATGCCGGTCACCAGCGCTTCACGTACGGGAGTGCGCCGTTGAGCGATCGAAACACGGACTTTTGGCAAGAGCGCTACGTCGAAGGGTTTGGAAGGTCAATTGTGCCCGTTCACCAACCATGCCACGGCCGTCCTGCGTCCCCCCGACGAACAGCTGGGACGTTCGTCCCTAATGACACACAAAATACGAGGCGTACAAATCTTGTAGATGCCCAGACATGCGCATGACATCACCTCTGCCCCGATTTCTGTAGCCAGCTATAAAGCCTCTGAGTTGCTCTTTCGTTTGGTGTGACCGGTTTTCCAGTGCAGTACCTGGATCATAATGCAATGTCGCCACAAAGACGCACCTCGCTCAGAGGTTTTATTACGTGGGATACACCTTTAGCTTTCCATGGCTCAGGATCGAACACTTCCAGTCATTATTCGGTTTTATGCGGCTCGATTATATGACAGGGTCACAAAATCAGGCTTCTTCGCCCGAGGGCGATTCCTGTTTTCCAGAGAGTTGCTCCATAATTTTTTGCGTTGCGCAGGACTGACCGTGGGTGCGCCTCACCGATTCGGCTCATCCCTCTCGCTGACGCCGCCGCCGACCAACACCATCCGGAGGGACGCCGCCATGCTTATCGCTGAGGAGTGGGAGAAGGTCACTGCGGTGCAGCTGGCTAACTGCTGGCTCACTGCAGAGGTCTTGCCGGACGAGGCAACCGCTGAAGTGCGCCGGCAGCTGCACGGGGTCGTACCCGTGGCGGATAACGCCCACACTGACGTTTCTGAGGTGCTTTGATGGCTAAGGGCATAGCCACCAACGTCAGGACCATCCCCAACACAAATTCGTTTTAGGCCGAAATGTAGACACGTGGTTGCCAGCGACTGGATGACCAACCAAGAAAGGCGGTCCCCAACGGGCCTTGGTGGAGTTGTCCAGAACGGCGTCGTCAGAGCGCGAATCCGTGGATCAATTCATCGCGTTGTTGGTGGGAGGTGTCGGACCCAAGCCCAAAGGTTATTAAACTGCATTGAGAGTCAGCAGACCTGCTGCCATCCAGAAGGGAAAAGCAACACGAGCGTCGCGTTTCCCGAACGATCGTGCGCCGAGGTTGAGGCACAAATGCTCGATCAAGAGCGCCACGTCGACATCAATTCAGCCATCGTACGCGATCATACGGCGCAAATAGAATTGAATGGGCTCAACTTTCCCCACGATCGTCGCGTTCCAGGCTATCTCGCGTGGATCTCACACTTCGTCCCGCTGGAGTAGGGGACACTGCGTGCGACGGTCGGACGTCCACGGAGCACACGGGCCCTCACACACCCTTCCACCCCCGTCGATGGCCCTGTGAGACAGGGGGGGGGGCTAGCGAAGGCCCATGTGATGGCGGTGATGGCAGGCGTGTCACTCGCGCTCCCTCAGCACGTGGGAAAAGTTGTTGCTGTCGCGTGTCCTGCGTGCCCCCGCATTCCAGCACGCGCCAATGAGAGGGCTTCCCCGACGCGCGGCGTGCGCAGGGACCGTTTGACTGCACGACGTCGCGCGACGAGAGCTTGCGTGTTGGCTGATTTGGAGGCCATAAGGCCACCTGCGTTCGTTGTCCAATCGAATACGCCTCTTTCCCGCCCGCCCCCTCCCCCCCGCGAGTCCACCTGGTGGCGGTTTGGAGCCCGTGGTCTCCTGCAACGGACGTGCCAATCCCGATTGGATTCCCCACAGTGTGATCCCGTTTGCACACACGCTCCCTATCCTTGGCCCTCATTGGCTGGCTCGGGCAGATCGCAGGTCCCGTCGGTCCCACGCGCGCCACAGCCCCCCATCCATTAGGCTGCGCACGCGTCCACACCCGCGAAAGCGCCCCGTCGGACAGCACGATCCCAATCGGGCTTTCCACTGGGCTCGTCCTCCCACATGTATTGTGAGGACCCACCTAAAACCGGGGAGCCCTCAACGTACTCGTGGGGGTGTCAGCGGGCCCTGCGAGCTAATGGGGCGGCGGGGCACGGGGAAGAGGACGGTGGTCTCGACGGGGGTGGGTCTGGGGAAGAAGATGGGCGCGACGTCGGTGGGGATCGAGGGTACAAAAGGTAAACAGTGTCTTTGGTCTGTGTCTGTGGTTGCCCCTCTCGTCTCCCCCGGTGGCGCCGACACCCACGCACTATATACTCGCGTCGGGGCACCCGAGGTGCCCCAAAGCATGCGTTTGTGACAGGGTTCCGACAGTGCGTTGCCGGCGGCTTTCGTGCGGTCGGCCGACGTCCGCAAAATGTCACGGATACAGCGTGGTGTCGCCCAGGGTAGTGGGGAATTGATGTGTCTTGGGGGGAGTTATCGGGGCCGGACATGCAAGGAGAGGTCCCAGTCCATATCCCCTGGGTTTCGGGTGGCGATTTAAGGGGCAAATCCTTACACCTCCCCCCCCTTAGGACGCGCATCGAAGAAACGCGTCTAAAACTTCAGGGGCGTTCACAAGGTCTTGCTTTGTCAGCCAAGAGTTCTCGCTGATGTCGCAGCCTTTCCATTTGACGAGGTACTGCAGTCGTCCACGGCGCTTTCGTGACCGTATGATGGAGTCCACTTCATACTCGACCGAGCCATCCGGAAATGCAACCGGGGGTGGAACGGGAGGAAGTCGACCATACGGATCAGCGCGGTACGGCTTCAGGAGGCTGGCATGAAAGGCGTTGTGAACTTTGCTATCGAGGACAGCTTGAGGAAGATCGAGACGGAACGTGACGTCATTGATGCTCTCCGTGACTTTGTAGGGTCCGGAGTATTTGGGCATCAGCTTACGAGCGCCTTGAAAAGCGTCGGGCAAGAGGTTCTTGGTGCTGAGGAGTACGTGGTCGCCCACAGTGATTGTGCATGGTCGGCGATGACGGTTTGCGTACGCCGCGCGCGTCTCATTGGCGCTCTTGATGGCGGCGATAGCCGTCTTTTGAGCATCGTGGAGGCTGGATAGCCAATCCGACACAGCAGGAAGATTTGAGTCTCTGCTGTCGAGGATGTCCATAGGCACGGTCCTTGGTTCAAACCCGTAGTTCAAGAAAAATGGAGAGTACGTGTTTACGGCATTAGGTGACCGGTTGTACGCAACTCCCGCGCCAACGAGGAAAAGATCCCAGTCGCCTTGATGATGGTTGACGAAGTTTCTGAGGATTTCTTCAGTTTTCTTGTTCATAATCTCAGTTTGGCCGTCCGTCTGCGGGTGGTAGGCCGATGAGGCTTTGATCTTGACCTTGAGGATCTTTGTCAGTGACCGCCAGAAGTTGGAGAAAAAGATGGGGTCGCGGTCACAGACGACTTCTTGAGGTAGGCCGTGGTTGCGATAGACGTGATCGTGGTAAAGCTGAGCTGTGACCGGCGCTGTACATTCCGGCTTCATTGGTGCCAGGCGAATTATCTTGGTGAGTCGGTCAACAACGACATAAATGCCGTTGTGGCCTCGTGCTGTCAGTGGCAGTGGGGTGATGAAGTCCATGGAGACACTTGCCCATCTTTGGCTTGGGGGTTCGAGTGGTTTGAGATGACCCAGAGGTGAATGAGTGCTAGCCTTGTTCCGCTGGCACGAATCACATGATTGTACGTATCTTTGGATGTCCTGCCGCATAGACTTCCAGTAGTAATTGGAAGCAACGGCCTTGGTGGTTTTCTTCACTCCCATGTGCCCTTGGCACGGGACGTCGTGGTAGTCGTGAAGGAGTCTTTGACGTAGAGTACCAGCGGGGATGCACGTACGGTCACCTCGTTTCAACAACCTCATATGAAACCGGTAGGGAGATACCGGGTCCTTGGCTAGGTCGGCAAATTCGGGGTCCGCTTTGTACTCTTGTTCTAGGGTGGCAAGGTCTTGATCACTTTGGTTGATGGTCATGAGGTTGTTGATTTCAGTTTTCTTGAGGGTTTCGTCAATGGTCTTGATCAGCACTCGACTAAGGAGATCTTGATTGGGTTCGTGCTTGTCAGGGGCATCTTGGGGTTGCCTGGAAAGGGCATCAGCTACGGCGTTGGAGATGCCTTTGATCGGGACAATCTTGAACTGGAATTGGTCCAGATGTTCAAGCCACCTGACTTGGCGGTCGTTCAGCCTTTCTTGGGTTCGCAGGTACCTCAGGGACTCGTGGTCGGTATGGACCTCAAAGGGTCTTCCGTGGAGGTAGCAGCGCCAGTGCCGGATGGCTTGGACCACTGCGAGCAGCTCACGTTCGCGGATGCTGTAGCGCTGTTCGTGGATATTCAAGGTCAGGGAGAAGAATGCCACTGGACGCCGTCCCTTTCCGTCGTCTTGTTCGAGGACTGCGCCAATAGCATACCCGCTGGTATCAGTAGACACGTAGATGTGATATCGTTTGTCAAACGGCCTTAGTACCGGTGCACTTGTTGTCAGAGTCCGCAGCTGCTCGAAGGCTTTTTGGGCGTCCGGCGTCCACTCAAAGTCGACCTTCCCCGTCAACCTCGTAAGAGGGGTAGCAACTGCGGCCATTCCCTTGATAAATCGGCGATAGAAGTTGACCATACCGAGGAAGGACTGCACGTCCTTCTTGCTCTTGGGGGTTGCCCACGTCCGAATGGCTTGGACCTTCTGGTCCTCCATGGAAAAGCCTGCGTCAGATATGACGTGGCCGAGGTAATCGACAGTGGTTCGAGCGAATTGGCACTTACTTGCCTTGGCGTAAAGCTTGTGGTCTCGTAGCTTGGCCAGGGTTTTTCTCAGGTGCTTGAGATGATCCTCGTAGGTTTCGCTGTAGACCCAAAATGTCGTCTAAGTAGATGCAGATGAAGTCGTACAGGTAGGGTCTGAACACATCGTTCATCAAGTTCATGAAGACTGCGGGGGCGTTCGTCAGTCCGAAGGGTAGCACAGTAAACTCGTAGAATCCATACTTGGTCCGGAACGCCGTCAATGGGATGGTGTCAGGGTCCAGCCGGATCTGGTGGTAGCCAGAGCGGAGGTCAATCTTCGTGAAATACTTGGCCTTTTGTAGTTGATCAAAGATGTCATCGATACGTGGTAGAGGATACGCATTCTTGATGGTGGCCTTGTTCAATGCTCGGTAGTCGATGCACATCCGCCAGCCGCCGTCCTTCTTCGCCGCAAATAGAACGGAGGAGCCCCACGGTGAGGCACTTGGCTGGATGAATTCCTTCCGAATCAAGGTCGCAAGTTGCGTCTTGAGTTCATCGAGTTCCCACTCGGAGAGGCGGTAAATACCGCTGCGACGTGGTTCAGCGTCGTCGGTCAGCTTGAAGCTAAACTTGTGACTACGCTCGGGAGGGAGTCCGTCCGGGAGCTCAGCCGGGAGGACGTCAGCGTACTCCTTGAGAATCTGTTGGACTTCATTATTGTCTTCAGCTTCTCCCATAATGATGGAGTTGATGTCAAAGCTGCTTGAGGGGTCTTCAGACTGCAGGTAGATGGCGAATACAGGGGTCCTTTGGATGAGGTCACGTGCGAGTCGTTGCCGGCTAATGAGGCCCTCCGGTTTCTTGAGGGAGGCGGTGATAGAAATATTCTTGTGGTTCAACTTAAAGGATATCTTGTTCTTCTTGTTGTTGATCTTGGCGCCCTTGTCATCGCGCCATTTCTTACCGAGGATAACGTCGTACGCACTGAGGTCGCATACGGCGAACCGTTGTCGTTCTTGGTAAAGGCCGATGTGAATCTCTAAGGGTTCAATGGTTTCAGCGAGTACATGGGAACGTCCATCGGGCATGTTTGCCGCGAAGTCCGTTTCAGTGGTCTTGACATTCAGGGTTTTCATGAGGCGCCTGGAGACGACGTTGATGGGAGACCCGTCGTCGAACAGCACCTTTACAACATGGCCATTGACAGAAGCAGTAGAAAGCAGTAGCCCGAGACGCGGGCCTTCAAAGGGTGACGATTTGTTTTCCGGAACCAAAGGAGCATCTTTCACCGTTGTTGACGACGGTTGCTGCTTCAGTTCCGCTGGCCTTTTGGGCAGTCCTTTGCCAGGTGCCCCTTTTCGCGACAGCGGAGGCAGAGTCCCTCGCGCATACAGCGCTGGCGCTCCTCGGGCGTGAGCTTCTCGACCTTGATGCTGGAAATGTCCATGGGGACGACACCCGTCGCAGACGGCTTCCCAGAGGTGCTGCTGAGGTTGTCCGTGAAGCGCGAGGCTCCAGCCTTGGCAGCTTCTACGCGCAGGGCGTCTGTCATTAGAGGCTCGAGTTCAGTATAGTTCTTGAGGCACAGTGCCTGCCAGATGTCCCGCTTCAGACCTCGCGTGTAGCGGTCAATCTTTTCCGCTTCAGTGATGTCTGGGATGTCCACGACGACGCTCAGGAAAGTCTTGTTAAACGTCCCGACGTCCTTAATCTGTCGCCATGCGTGCAGCTTGTCCCGTGCCGCCTGCGTCTTGTTCAGGGGACTGAAGCGTCGGATGAGTGCAGCACGGAAGGCGTCCCAGCTCGAAACGTCTGTAGTCTGACTATAGGTATGCCACCAGTTGAACGCTTCTCCATCGAGATAGGTGCAAGCGACACGACACGCTTCGGCGGGATCACTCAGCCGGACGTAAGAGTCCATGTGGGAGCACCAGGCTTCAATGGTCCCGGGTTTGCCAGAGAAAAGCCCGGGCTTGTTCGGCCGTGCAAATTTTGCGTTCTCGCGGGCTGCTTTCGCCTTGGTCTCGGCGAGCTGCTGCTTCGTGTCCTCCAATTCCACCTTGTGTGCCTCAAGCTCGTCACGCATTCGCGTCACAAATGTCGTAAGCTGATTCCATGCCTCGACACTGGGGGTGCCGGATGTCGACCCAGAAGTGACCGGGGTCCCGCCAGCAATACTCGAGGGGTCCATCGTTTCCAGGAGTTAACTCCAGGAGTTCCAATTTCACAGGACAGAGCGACCTAAACTTACAATAAATGCCCAGTCGAAGTCCGGATAGATATGTGGAAGAAATTTGGTCAAGCAACGTAGTGGCGCGCGACAATTGGTCAAGTGCCGAGGGATCGCGGTGACGAGATCAAGAGCGTGCAACACTATTTCGTTAAATCCAATCACAAGCAAATCGCTCGAGGGCGCGCAATCGGATTTTCGATCGGCTTCCGCGCTCGGGCCCGAGCCGGTCTCGTCGGATTCTCACGCGGGGGGGAGATCAGAGGGGGAAAATCGGGCTCTCGCGGTAGATCAATGGAGGTTGTCAATCGGTGCCCCGCGCCAGCTGGCGGTGGTGCGCCTTGCCACGCAAGTGGCTTTCGAATTGAACCACCGAATCAAATTCACGCCCACAGGGATCGCAGCGTGGGTGAGTGGAAGGGCGGTTGACAGTATTGCGATGCCGACGTGAGTTGCGATGGTGTTGCACGTCACACCACAGGGCTTACACTGGTGTGTGCCCAGTGGGATGCGGCGGGCCTTGGCGATTCGGCGCTGTTCGCGCTGTTCCACCGCCCGCGCGGTGGTCGGCTTAATGTGCCCAATCAGCGGTGGTGGCGGCGCGATGAAACGGCGCGCCGGTTCCTGCGGGGGTAGCAGCAGGCGCCGGTTCATCCGGGCCGCTGTGCCCGCCGAGGCAGGGCCCTTGCCCTTGCCCGAGAGGGGGGGCTTGGGGGCGGTCCGCCCCAGCAGGGATAGGTGCGGGGGGGCCGCCTGGGTGGAGGTGGAGAAGGCGCCCGCCGGGGGGCTGCGTGCCCCCGGGTGGTGGTGCCCTCCCACGGGGCCGCGTGCCGACGGACTGCCGCGTGCCGACGAGCCGCGCGCTGTACCAGCGCCGCGGATCGTCGGGGGTGCGCGGGTCGTCGGGGGTGCGCGGGTCTCAGGGTTTCCACGTGACGTGGCCACCGTGTTGCGGGCCGTCGTGCCGGAGGATGCCGACGCGGCCGCCACAGCCGAGGAAGAATATTCGGAACCTGATTTGGAACTCACTGGGATTCAACAATCGGTTGACCAAAAAGAAAAAATCCGTGACATCAAGCGCGATGGCAGTGTCAGGGAAATATTCTTCCGGTGTGATTCGTGGAACCCACTGTGTTCGTATTTCAATGCCCGTGGCAAGCCGAACGCAGGGGGCAACACGACGTCACAATCGCAGGGAGGTCCAAATCACGCACGGAATCGCAGTCACCGCCAGGTAGAAAGTCGAACAATCGGAAGCTACCACATGTGAGGACCCACCTAAAACCGGGGAGCCCTCAACGTACTCGTGGGGGTGTCAGCGGGCCCTGCGAGCCAATGGGGCGGCGAGGCACGGGGAAGAGGACGGTGGTCTCGACGGGGGTGGGTCTGGGGAAGAAGATGGGCGCGATGTCGGTGGGGATCGAGGGTACAAAAGGTAAACAGTGTCTTTGGTCTGTGTCTGTGGTTGCCCCTCTCGTCCCCCCCGGTGGCGCCGACACCCACGCACTATATACTCGCGTCGGGGCACCCGAGGTGCCCCAAAGCATGCGTTTCCCCATCGCACCGCCGGTAGGCACAGAGCGGTCCAAAAACAAAGCATGTCTCTCAGAACAAAGCATGGGCGGGCGTGCGCACTAAAGGAGTGCAGCCCCAGTTTGCCCGAAACGAAGCGGGTCCCGTGGATGGCGCCCTGCGCGCCCCACCAGCCGGCTCCACACGCCGGTCGGCCAGAAGGTCCGAGTGGCTGTAAGGGCCAGCAAGGCCAAATTCAATCAATCCCTTGACCGGCCAGCCAGTCACCAACCAGCTGGCCGAACTCAATCAATCCAAAAGCCGGCGAGCCAGTCATATCGCACTCAGCCGCCAGCGAGGATGTGCGGTGTCCTCAGTGTCGGTGAATCATGTGACTGGTCCTTGATGCCAGCTTTCAAGCAGCGCAGAGAATAAAATTCAGGCAGCACAGACGGGGATGTCCGCCCGTGGTTGGTCGACGATGTCACTCGCTCCTCGTTGTCGAGTTTCGACGTCCATGACAGGGTTCCGACAGTGCGTTGCCGGCGGCTTTCGTGCGGTCGGCCGACGTCCGCAAAATGTCACGGATACAGCGTGGTGTCGCCCAGGGTAGTGGGGAATTGATGTGTCTTGGGGGGAGTTATCGGGGCCGGACATGTAAGGAGAGGTCCCAGTCCATATCCCCTGGGTTCCGGGTGGCGATTTAAGGGGCAAATCCTTACATGTATCCACCAATAATCCGCCGGGCTGGGGGGCAGGGGCGGCCCGAGCGGCCACCAGACAGCCCACCCCCCCCCCCTCCTTCTGCTGGCTATCCACCACCACATCCCATCACCCGGGCGAGGCGCCTCGTTGGCAGCCCGCACCCCAATCGGGCTTCGCGCGGGGCGGTCTTCCGCCCTCGCGCAACACACCCTCACAGCCGCCGAATAGGGGGCGCCAGCCAGCCCCACAGAAAACTAACGCGGCCGGCCCCCTCTCCAGGCAGCCACGCGGAAGGATCCAACAGGGCGGGGCGCCCCGTCGGCCGCCATGCCACCACCTCGTCTTCTGATTGGGTGACCCCGCGCCCAAGCCCGCCCGAATCAACCACCCAAACGTGTGGTGGCCGTTTGGCAGGGCGGGGCCCGACACCCCACACCCCGGCCTTCCACCCGCCCCTTCTCGAGCGGGAGCGCAGTCGCCCCGCCGCCGCGTCCCACGCCGCATTGCACGCCGCGGTCCAAACTGGGATGTCCGCTGGCCCCGCGCCCCCCGCCAACAACCGCCCATACGGGCACAATCGGGGGGGGAGCGCGCGCGGTCCCCCACCCTCTCCCACCTCTTGTGGTGGGGGTGCGGGGTGCGCCTGGGAAGCAGGGGGGAGCGGGGGGCGCGCGCGTCGCGTTCTGAACAGGGCGGGTGCCGACCCGACTCTTTTTCGGGGGATCGGCGCCCGCCCGCCCTGCCATTTGAACGGTGCCGCTCCGCCCGCGCCCCGCCCGCGCCCCGCCCGCGCCACCACCACAGACGGAATCCATCGCCCGCGCCGCCCACCCTTCCCGACCTCCACCCGTTCCCGCGCTCCGCGTACCGGGCGAGCCGACCCCTGTGCCCAACCCGTGCGGCCCCCTCAATGCACGGCTACGACAACAGCGGCGATGGTCGCCGCAGCGGTGGCGGCCCCGCCGCCCAGTGGGGGCCGCCCAACCCGCGTGATTTCGCCTGGGCGCAGGCGCCGCAGCCGCGCTCGTCAGACTGGGCGCCCTCGTCGTCGGCTGGCCCGCCGCCCTTTTCCTGCCACTGGACCTGCAACTGCCCGTGGGCGGCGGCACCGCCGCCCGGCTGGACGTACACGCCTCCCTCAACTATTTATGCTGGGCGCAGCGGCGGCTGGGATGCCGGCGCCCCCGCCAACCCCCGTCCCGGCCACCACGACTATAACCGCCGTCCTTCCTGCCCTCCCCGCCATCTTCCCGACGAGCCGCCACCCGTCCGTACCCCTGCCAACCGTCCACGCAGACGCGAGAACTACCGGCCGCCCCGCGGCAGCCCTGCTCCGCACTACGGCCACCCCGACCGCGACGCGGCCGCGGACCCTCCCTCCCCGCCCTACGACGAGCGGCGGCCTCTGCGGTCCTTTGAGCACCAGTCCGTGCCGCCGCCGCCGCCGCCGCCGCCCCCACCGCCGCCCCCGCTGCCCTACCGTGGCGACTTGGGTGGCCGCCAAGGGGCCTCTGGTGGGCGCCCCCCGCCGCGCCACGCCTCCCGTGCGCACCCTGACGGAGACGATTACATCCGTCTATAGGACGGCTACTACTACGATGGCGTCGGGGCTGGGGCGGTCCGAGGTGGAGCTGACTTGCCTGTGCCAGGCCTGGCTCGAGAAGACGCGTGACAGCGTGGTGGGGACGGACCAGAAAGGGAGCGACTTTTACGGCGGTGCGCGCAAGGAGCACCTGGTCCTGATGCGCGCCCGTGGTTTGCTGCCGATGATGAGCGACCGCACGGTGGGGGCGGTGACCAAGACGTGGGAAAAGGTGAAGAAGGCGACGAGCGCGTATGCGTCGTCTTTTCTGGCCGTGCAGCGCCTGAAGCTGACCGGAAACCCGTCGGAGGAGGCTGTTATCCAAGGAGCTTTGGCACACAGCAAGTGAATGGACATCTACGAGGCAATTCGCGCGCACCAGGCGCGGATGGACAAGTCCGAGCCGGAAACTGGAGGAAAGCGCAAGTACTACCCACTGGAAAAGTATGTGCCCTGCTGGAGGGTGTTGCGCCACTCGGACAAGTGGAGTGGGGCTGCTGGCGCCGCCGCGGCGGGAATCGGCAGCCGCAGCACGACGGACGGGAGCGGTGACAGCGACGACGACGTGGACACCGACGACCCGACCAAGGGGCCCCCCAAACCTGGCAAAGTGGGGGGCCCCGCGCGCAAATTTGATCCGCGCACCCCCGGCACCAAGGCGGCTAAGCGCGAGCGTATGGAGGACCTGGCTGCTGCGCGCGAGGTGCGCGCCAGCACTCAAGCGCTCAACGCCATTGCCGCTGCGTCCGCCGAGCGGTCCGCCATTATCCTGTTGAACCAACCCGGCATGCGCGACACTGCGGAGGCCAAGCTGTTTACGCGGACGAAGGCGCGGCAGATGCGCGTCGCCGAGGGCGTATCTGTTGGCCCCCCCCACGCAGCGAGCTGGATACTTGACCGACGTCCTGCCGTCGTGGCAGCGTATGCCGCTACGGTCGTTCCTTCTGTGTACGAGGTGCTGGACGACGACGACCAGAACGACTTTCAGCGCCCGCCGCCACCGCCTCCCGCGGCCCCACTGGCCGTGGCGACCCACCCGCGCGAGGCTGACACGTCTCTTGTTACTGCTGAGGCGCCCTCGGTGGAGCAAGGCAACGCCGTCGCCAGCGTGCCGGCGCAGGATAGACCTGTGGCAGTAGCTGCAGCAGATGCGGCACCGCGCGTGAACGCTCGAGACGAGACCAGTCCTCGATCTGTGCCTGTTGTGGCGGGCACGAGCCCTTCCCTCTAACGCGGTCGCTGGGCCCAACTCACCAAAGCCCTGGCCGCCGCTAAGGAGGCTTGCAGGCCCCTGAGCACTACCTTTCCTCTGGCTGTTGAGGATAAGGATGATAGCGGCCTGTCCTCTCCCAGCGGCCGAGCGAGAGCTCCTCTCGTTCATGATCAGTCTAGCAGTGACTCCGACGACGACGCTTAGCTACATTTTGTGCCTGCAGTGTGTGTGTGCATGTCGTGTGTATGTGTGAGTGTGCGGCCGCAGGAAGCAAAGGTTTTTTTTTTCCGCATCCGTTGGGCAGGATGCGGTTTTTTTTTTTCCTACCCACCTTGCTCGTACGCACCCGTTCAAAAATAACGGCACAACGCCGCCTTTCCACGCTTCCCCGCAGGCACGGAAAAACTGGCACCTTCTCGCCCTTGCGGCTGCCCCTCGGTGGCGGACGCCTCACGCGCCACCCAACAGCGCGCTACCGCAAGGGCCGCGGCGGCGGCACCAGCCGCCAACCCTCCAGCAAGCGCTCCCGCTAAGACCGCCGCCTCCGCGGCCGCACGCAGCGCGGCGCGGCGGCGGCCGCCGCAGCCGCCGCAAAATAGCCCGTCACAGTCGCGGCGGCGGCGGCGGCGCTCGCCGCCGCCCAGACCGCCGCGGCAGCGAAAAGAATCACGGCCGCGCGGCCGCGGTGGCCGCAGCTACCGCCACCCACACGCCAGCCGCAGCTGCGGCGGCGGCGGCGGCGCCCGCCGCCGCCAAAGCTGCGACCGAGAGAAACCCCGCGCGGCGGTGGCGGCGGCCACGGCCGCGGCCCAAATGCCAGCCACATCGGCGCCGGCGGCGGCGGCGCCCGCCGCCGCCCAGGACGCCGCTGCTACGGCACGAAGCAGCGCCGCGCGGCCACGGTGGCGACCGCCGCCGCCACCAAAAATGCCGCCGCAGTGCCGACGGCGCCGGCGGTACGTGCCGCCGCCCAGGGCGCCGCGGCTGCGGCGCAAAGCAGCGCGGCGCGGCCACGCTGGTGGCCGCCGCCGCCGCTCAAAAGCCCGCCACAGTCGCAGCGGCGGCGGCGGCGCCCGCAGCCGCCCACACAGCCGCGGCCCAGGAGAACAGTGGGCCTGCGCGGCCGCAACGGCGGCGGCCGCCGCCGCGTCAAACGCCACCACAGGAACGAGGGCGCAGCCGGCGACCGTCGCCGCCCACGCCGCCGCGGCCGCGGCGCAGAGCAGGCCTGCGCGGCCGCGGCGGCGGCCACAGCCACCGCCAAAAGGGCCGCTACAGTGCGGATGGCGCCGGCGGCGCTTGCCGCCGTCCAGGCGCGGCACGAAGCAGCGCCGCGCGGCCGCGGCGGCGGCGGCCGCCGCCACCGCCAAAAAGGCCGCCACAGTGGCGACGGCGCCGGCGGCACCCGTCGACGCCCAGGCCGCCGCGGCCGCCGCGCAAAGTACCGGCGCCGCGGCTGCCCACTCCGCCGCAGCGGCGGCGCTAACAAGGCCTGCGCGGCGGCGGCGGCGGCCGCCGCCGCCGCGAAAAAGTCCGCCACAGTGGCAACGGCGCTGGCGGCGCTTGCCGCCGCGCAGGGCGCCGCGGCCGCGGCACGAGCCTGCACCACGCAGCCGCGTCCGCCGTGGCGACGGCACCCGACGCGGCCACAGCTAAAACCCGCCGTGGCCGCGACGGCAGCGCCAGCCGCGGCCGGAGAAGCCTTGCTTGCCGCGGCCGCCGCACCCAAAACTGGAAGGAGCGCGCTGCGGCCGCCGTGGCCTCTGCTACCATCGGAACGCGCGTCGCCGGGCCGGCCGCATCGGCAACACGCGCACGCGGACAACGAAACCAAAAGAAATCCAAGGAAAAGAAAAACCTCTGCTCAATAGGGAAAAAGAACCTTTTGTTGCATTGGACACACAGCAGGAGCAGCGCCCTTACAGGTACGGCTCCAGGAAGGTCCCATGGTCGCGGTAGATGTCCTCTGCCTGGTCGTCCCGCAGGGCCACATGCTCCCGGGCACTGCGGACCTCCCTCCACGCGTGCATGGCCCGCAAAAAAGCATTGGGCGCAACTTGGGCAATAGGCAGCACGACGGGCAGCTGGCCGACCACAGGAGCAATGGTGCCCGCCCCCTTTCCACCGCCGGGTGTGCCGACCCCGGCGGCAGCGAGAGCAGGTCCACCATCCTCACTATCTCCCCCAACGTCTCCAGCAAGGGCCGCCGCGAGCTCACTCCGCTGCCGCCCAAGATACCCCCCCCGACGTAGTTCAGTTACCATATTGCGCAAGATAGCGACCGCCTCGGCCACTGCGCAGATCGTGGTGACGCGTGCGTACCGCGCCGGGTGAAGCGCGATGTGGAAGCGCGCCGATAAAACTGCATAAAGCCGCTCCACGTCTTTGCGAATGGCCTCTTGGAGGCGGTTGAACGTTTTCCGCTTCTCAGTGTTGGCGTCGCCGAAGGAGCAGATGAAGAAAGCGTAGTGTGGGTAGATGCCGTCGACGAGGTAGTACAGCAGGGTGCGCGTTTTTCCGTTGGCGGTAAACGTACTGCTGCGGGGCGGCCAATCCCCCGCAGTAATGGACTGGTACAGTGGCGACTGCTGCATCACATTCAGGTCGTTCATGCTGCCAGGGCACCCAACGAACAGGTGCCAGATGTACAGGTTCTCGTCGCAAACGGTATCCATCACAACACTCCGCCGCCCCTTCCGGTTCTGATACATCCCAGCATGGCCCTTGGGACAGTTCTTCCACTCCCACTGCGAGCAGTCCAGCGACCCGATGCAGCCCGGCATCCCCCTCTCCGAAATCCGCTTCAGCAGGTGGGCGATCTCGGCATCATTGGGGGAACGTAGATAAGCAGCTCCATATTCAGCACAAACAAAGTCAATCAGCTTCTTCACAGCGAGATCAATGGTCGTACGAGAAATGCGGCAGTACTCGTCAGCACGGTCAGCAGCTTCCCCATACGCTAGCACACGAAACGCGGCCACGAGCTTCTGTAGAGGATGGGCCTGAATGCGCCCTGTCGCGTTCACCGACTGCTTCCACCAGGGCCGATCATGCACGGCCCGGTAGATACGCACAAACACCGCTCGGGGAACACGGAAGCGACGTTCAAAATCGGACTCCGAGTACACCGGGGGAGCACCGCCCAACCCAAAGTAGTCTCTCAAAATAGCGTGCAAACCGGCAGAAAAATCACGCAGCTTGTTGTGCAGACGGCCCCTCCGCGATCCCCGAAAAGGAGACCGACGACCGCATCGCCGCGCGCGCGCGCGACGGCGAAAGCGACGCAGCACAGCGACGTGCGCGGCGACAACAGACGCGGCTTCCAGGTCCTCCTGGTCCTGGACGAGCGCGCCCTCATCCAGATCCAGCTCAGCGTCCATGGTAATGTGCTGCAGCGCGCGTGCGCGCGGTGCAGTGAACAGCGACGGTGGTGGTGGGCGGGGTAACGACGGTCGGCGCGGGCGGGGCGAGGACGGTAGGTGCGACGACGGTGACGGCCGACCACGACAGCGGCCGCCGCAAAAAAGAATGCCCGCCCTCCTGGCCACGCATGGTGGGTGGCGATTTGCAGCGCCCTGCGCCGGCGCCCCCCCTGCCAGAGGTTGACTAATGGGGGTCCGCGAATCTCCCCACTGGCCGGGTCCTCCCGGCGAGGCAGCGTCTGTGGTGGCCCGCTTTGGGGCCCCACGACGGCGTCCGCACCCTCTCCTAAACCGCCTCTGCAAACAGACTCGAGTGTGGACCACAGGCCCGCCACCCGCCATTGGACACGGCAGACACTAGACCGGGTGCACAGCCAATGAGGCTAGGCGGGCCGGGAAATCTGATCAAACTCCTGCCGCGGAGTGGTGTGAACCGACGAGGGGGGGAGACACAGTTGGCAGACGAGTACCGATCGTCCAGTACCGCGGAAGCGATCGAGCTAGGCTAGAACGGTATTGGAAAAATTGCCACGACACAGGCTACATCTGGCAAAATCGGAGCCAAAACGAGCCTCCGAGATGGGGGTTGGTCTTGGTCGCCCCCCCTTTCTGAAAAAAATGAGTGGGGACCAAGACCCAAGGGGAGGGGGAGGACGAGTGCGAGGAGTAGATGCCGTCGTGCTATTATGGTTGTGAGTGGTCTTGCGTAGGAAGCAACTTGTGCGCCTGACTGGTGCGCTCTGCTCGCATCACCCTTGACGCGGATTTCTTGCGAGCGTGTAGTTTGATCGGTCGACACTGCTGCGACGCCCGGCGGTGTTTGTCAGTCCACGTACTCGATGCGAATCCGCTGTAAATGATATTCCGATTTAACCCCTAGCCCCCCTTCATATAGTCGAATAATGACTGTACTAGCCCGGATGGCCCGGCCGCGGCCGCCGCCCGCACGTCTCCCCCGCGAGCATGCATAAACACTCGAAAGTCCAGTAGCCTCTCGGCATGCGACAGGGCGTCCAGTAGGCTCGGGCAGAATCGCACACAGGGCGCATGAGGGGGGGTGTTTCGGACCCTACCGGGTTTTGGCAGCGCCCGATTACAGCAGCAGCGTGCCCCAAATGCCCGCTCCGGACGCGAGAGAGAACCCCATATATCTGCCGCGGCAGTCCACCAGCTTTCCGGTACTCACATTTCTTTGCTCCAAATATTCGTGGGTGGATCGCTGCTTTCCGCGCAGCTGGGTGCGTGGCGTGCGGCACCTCGCTCCCGCGCCCGCCCCCCTCCTTGCCTACCCGGACAGCGCTACGATTCCCGCGCTTCCAGCGAGGCGCTCCGCGTCGGCGCTGCGCTTCCCGCGCTTCTGCTTACGACGTACGTAGGCTCCGCTACACTTCCCGCGTTCCTGATGGAGAACCGTTCCCGCACGCCCTGTGCGCTGGGCGCGCTCCCACCGGCTGCGCGCTGCAGTGGTCCGCGGGTGCCTCGCCCATTACTGGAGCTGGCCGCCTAGTATGGCCGTTTGTCACCTGGTGGGGTAGCAGTGCGAGTGACCATCCTTGGTTTGCTGTCGCGAGTCTTCCCTTCCCCTCCCTGCTCGCTAGACTCCCCACTGCACTTCTCCCCGTACACGTGCGTATGGATGTGGCCGTCGACGACGCGGCGGATGGCTACCCCAGTGACTTCGCTGGGGAGCATGATGCTCCGTTCGACTCGCAGCCACCCCCTCCCCTTCCTCTGTCCCAGCTCTTGTCTCAGTCCGTGCTGCCGGGCTTCTCCGCCGGCCGAATTGGAGGGTTGTTGCCGACTGATACTTCGTCATCTCTGGGCGGGCTGGCGTTGCCGCGGCTTGGCTCGGTCCCCGCCACCCTCGCGTCCCCACGTGTGGACCGCTTCCTGGGGCTTGCCCCCCATCCTCTGGGGTCGCTGCCACCCCGGCCGCGAGAACCGCCGCTCCGCCTTCCGCCATTGAGCTACATTGCGTCAGGCGGCCACCGCGGAGTGGGGGGCGGCGATGTAGCACCACCGCCAGGTGTGTCTGTGACTGCAGTCCCCGAGACCGCATCGGCTGATGCCCCTTCCGGCCGTCTTTGCGACCCTGCTGCTGCCACAGGCGGGCAGGCGCCCACGTTGGCGGCACCGGGTCGTGGGTCGGCCTACGACGGATGCATGCCATCGTCGGACGTCTGTGCTCCGTCGCAGCCTGTCGCACCCTTTTTTCTTCCGCCTGTCGAGTCCCTCTCTTGCGGATCCCCTGCAAGCCTTCCGCATCTTGGCCCTCCCTCTGGTGACCCGCTGACTGCTGTTGCTCTTCGAGCTATCAACGACGAGCGACCTCTGTTACCAGCGCTACCATCTCCACCCGTGGCTCCCGCAACGGACGGAGGGGGGGACCCGGCCAGCCTAGTGCTGGCGAAAAGCAAAAGCAGAGGACTTCTTTCCGCAGATGGTAGGATGTCACCAGCAGCCATCCCACCAGCAGGAAGCAGCGCCGGTCGGCCACGCGCTTCATCTCCTGCTGCGCGCCGTGTGCCGTCTGTAGCCCTTGGCGCGCCCGTTTCTACCGCTGGTGCACGGCCAGAACCGCCTACGTCCTCCCCACTGTCTTCCCCGCGTGCCGTCCAGTCCACCGGGGCCACGGAGCCAAGCACCCCCGCATCCGAGCCGGCGAGCTCGACGCCGCCGTCTTCTAGCGCTCCGAGCACCCGGCAGACAGTACCCGTTTCTTTGGGCCCAGGCGGTTTGAGCTTGATGCAAGCCATATCAACTCTTGCGCGGCAGCTCGTGGATGGCCATCGTGGGCCCGTGAAGCTGACCGGCTTCTACGCGGTGCTGCAGGCCAGTACGGACGTCAAGAGCGACCGACCTCAACGCATCATCATTGACTGCTGCGGCTCTAAGAAGACGGTGGAGGAGAAGGACCTCATCATGGCTGAGTGGAGCAGGATGCGCGTGGAAGCCAAAGGTGCCGAGCGACAGCCTCGGGTCGACTCCGCGTTGAAGCAGCCGCCTCCTACCTCTGAAGCAGCCGGCGAGGCTAAGGTTAGCGACGCTAGCAGCGGCAGTGACGATGCTGAAGCGGCAACCTTCCCCGAGATGACGCTCAACAGCTCCGAGCTGCTGATGTCATTTTCGAAGGCGACGAAAGGCGTAAGGAAGCTGTCAGAGGCGGAACTCAAGACCGTATTGACTCGCTGCGGACTACGCTCGGACAAGCAGCTGACGCACAACATCGTGAAATCTATCTTCAAGAAAGCGCACTCCATCATCCTCGGCCGCGGCATGCGGAAGGGGGCCTTCTCATGGACCCTCGTTACACCACCTGAGCTGCTGGTCAACAAGTGGAGCGTTGCTGGGGCTTCCGTCACCGTCGACGGCAGGTGCTTCTTTTCACCGGACAGCAAGAACACCAGCCAGAGAGGTGTGAGTATTGAAAGGAGGAGGATTGCGCTGTGCATCGCTGCTCACATCTCTCCGTTCTGGAGCGCTGTTCTGCGTGGCTTCTTCGTGGACAACCCTGTCAACAAGGTCTCTTTGCCGAAGCGTTTCAGAGGAGGAGACGACGCGTTTGCAAGCGCCAACGGCAGGGGTGAGCGGAGGAAGAAGCTGCGAAAGCTCAGCAAGGCTGCCACGGCCAAGGGCACGAGCAAGGGAGCAGCCCGTGACAAGACCTCGGACCCGTCCGACGACGAGTACGACGACCTTACGCCGGATGTCAACGGGGAGCTGCCTTTGGCTCCGGTCAGGATTTCCGAGCTAGCCCAAGCCGCCGCTCTTTCGTTTGAGGACCTCCTGCTGTTGGACTTCTGCCCCCTCCTCCCATCATCCGCAGTTGTTGCTATTGAGTCGCTACCCACCGCTGAGTTTGAGACTGTATGCAGGGATGAGGGGGCGCTGCGCGTCGTGCTACCCCGGGAGCTTATCAAGCGATCGTTCCAGCTATTGGAAGCTGGGAGCAGGTCTAGCGATGGGCTGGAGCTGGACGGACGATGCCCGACTGTCGCGTCGGACGCTGCGTGGTCAAGCGCTGCGGGACCAACCGCATCGTTGGCAGTATCCATCAAGATCGGAGAGCACCCGTTGATACGATGCTCCTCTGCCTCTCTTGTGCACATGTCGTCGGTGCAGTCTCTCAACGAGCAGCTACGGATGTGCCTTGCTTTCAAGGCATGGATGCAAGCGCTGAAGAAGAGCACCCAGGCTTTCCCGTGGGATCTGGAATTCCTTGTCGGCTGTAGGCTCTCTGTTGCGGACGCAGCTGACCAAGTGCTGTCTGCGTGCGCAAAAAGGCGGATGGGCGACACCGCCTGGCGGTTTTTTCTGGCCAGCGCTGGCGTCCATGGGGATGCGGCCGGGTCCAACCTCTTTGGCGGCTGTGCGGTGGCTTTCTCAGACATCATTCTCGGTGGCCAAAGGGAGTTCATGACGAACGGCGTGCTGGACGCTGCCCTTGCAGAGATGCGGGTGCACCCTGCCCTGCGCTTGATGCCAGCGTACGTGTTACTTACCTCCCAGTCGGCATCTTTTACCACGTGCAACGAGAAGAGGGTCGCGGTCGACGACGCCGTACGCAAGATGAAGGAGATCTACGACGTAATGCCACCAGCTCGCTACGAGCGCATCCTCATGATGCTCAACCTGGCGGGACAGCACTGGATTTCCGCTGAGGTGCTACTGTCGAATGGCACAGTCAACGTTTTTGATTCGTCCGATGGCGGCTTCAAGGACGAGAAGGACTTAGTCGTGGCCAGGGTGGTGCTCTTCGCGCAGCAGTTGGATCGCTTGCGGCGGTTGAGCAACCCCTTGGCTCCTCCAGTCCGGCAGTTTAGGGCGTCGTTTATCAACGCTCCCGTGCAAAGAGACGGGTACAACTGCGGGGCGTTTGCCTTGGCGCACTTGTGGTGCGCAGCGAATGGGCTGCAGCTGTGTAATATGACCAACGTTGTGGGTGACCACCTGCGACTGGGTTTGTTGTGGACTCTTTTGGACCGCGGGAAACGATACGAGGATGCTCGGCTTTCTACCATTGGGGCCAGAGTTGTCGCGTGAACGTATAATAAACGGAGCTCCAGCTGTGATATCACTGGCTCTCTACCCCTCGTCATGGCAAGGTCACGCATCCTGATGCGTTGGCTTGAAATGTTGGCATTCACGCGCATGCACTTCTTGCAAGCGGCAAGGGCCAGGGAAGAACCGCGTGTACAGAGCGAAGCGGTCACACACTATGTCGTCCACCATGGACCGCGCCTTGGACAGGAACAACCAGATCCAGCAGCACGCACCCGATGCACTGGCCGTCAGACGTGCGTCAGTGGAGCCCACAATAGCAGTGGGAGCTCCATCGAAACCGGGAGCCATGACTGCGCGGTGACGCCCGGGGAGCACGAGGAAGGAGTGCCAGGTACCAGGAACTCTGCCAGAGAAGATCGGAGGACAGGTCTGGCGCAGAACCAGTCGGCAGTCCGACCGGCTGTCGGGGAAGTGCCACAAGTGCCGAGAGGAGGGCAGAGCGACCTCGCCAATAAGACAAGGCGATAGTATGCTGGGTTGCGTGTGATAAATAAAGGCTGGGGATGGTGTGCTTGGGAGCGGGCAAGTTACTGGCGTCGGCAGGGGACTCAGCGGAGGGCGGCTGCCACGGGCGGACGCGGTTGGGGAATACACGGCCGCACTGCGGCCCGGTCCAGGACACGTTGGAGATGCGTTGGAGATGACACGACCCCGTCAATCTGAGTCGCTTCAAAATTTGAACTGGGCCGCGGTGGCATCGCAGGTAGCGCCATGATCTAGAGCAGGCGCAGTACGCACCCATGCTGGCGCGCCGTGTGGCGAGCTGGGTGCTCGGCGTCTATTCTTTCCCGCAGGGAAGTGGGCTGGGCGCGTCCCGTTCACACCCATGCCTCGCTCAGCTTGAAGGACGTGATGGGGATTGGGGCTGCCTGCCCTAGGGCGTCGCACAGCACTCTCCGTATCCAAAGCGCATTGATGGCCCGGAAGGCGCCATGTATGTTCCTCTGAGGGCAAACGGGGCACCCCGATGGCGAGCACGCAACATGCGCCACCTCTTCAAAAGAGCCCACCCCTCCCGTCGTGGGCGCACCCTCACGCGATAAAGCGCGAGCGCACTGGGTCTCACCAGTGCAACTCCCCACCGGAAGCCCCCGTGAGCGCCACATCCCCAATGGGGTGCTGGGACGGCTCCCGCAAACTACCAGCAGACCACTGCCCCGTCCCACATCCCCCATGGGGTGCTGGGACGGCTCCCGCAAACTAGCAGCAGACCACTGCCCCGCCCCACATCCCCAATGGGGTGCTGGGACGGCTCCCGCAAACTATCAGCAGACCACTGCCCCGTCTGACACCCCCCATGGGGTGCTGGGACGGCTCCCGCAAACTACCAGCAGACCACTGCCCCGCCCCACATCCCCAATGGGGTGCTGGGACGGCTCCCGCAAACTATCAGCAGGCCACTGCCCCGTCTCACATCCCCAATGGGGTGCTGGGACGGCTCCCGCAAACTAGCAGCAGACCACTGCCCCGCCCCAGGCAGACCCACCTTCTTCCATTGGCTCTCCTGTCTGGAAACCCACGGCAGCCCCACATCCCGAAGAGTGCGTGTGGCAGCCTGCGGCATAGAACCCAATACACTCGCGTATGTTGTCTCTTGCAGAGATGGGCTCTCAGCTGCGAGGTGCACTTTGACTGGCAGCCGCCTCGCCGAAAAAACATCCTGCCTGCTCATCAGACTGGGAATGCTGAGCATGTGGTCTGCACATCCGGGTAGTCCCTGTCTTAGGAGTGCCAAGTGGTGCCTGATACAGAGCTCCCCGTGTGCGACATCACAGCTGTCCCTCCCAGACCAACAGTCCCTCTGGCACGGCAACAACGCGCACCAACTACGCCAGGAGGGCCGCCCATCCCTCACTGGCTTCGTCACTTCGTCGTGGACTGGCAACACGCAAACACCCCTGCACAATCTAGCTCCTTCACGCAAGCCGATAGTCGACGCTCCTGGAGATAGTGACTCAATTTATTGTGGCTCACAGTCCACGTGCGTCCGCTGGTACCACTCAGGCCACTTCATCCTGGTGTCTTCGTGGCCTTGTCGCTGTACATCGCCACGACGTTTGAAAGCGCCTGCTGGCACACAGTGAAGATGATGAAAGCGTCTTGCTTCATTTGCCTAAGGTGGTGCTGCTGCCGGCGCGATATCGCATTCCGCTCCTCGGACGACGACGTGTTCGTGCCGTCCATGGAGACGTACGCATCCGGCGACATCGCCTTACTGCATAGCGTGTGATTCTTGCGCCAATGGAAGCGGTCCACACGCAGCGCCACCTGCTTGGCCACAAGCGGAAGGCGGACAAGCGACGTCTTGAGCGTCGCGCACGCAAAGTCGTACACGATCGTGTCCGGCAGCGTGGCAAAGCGCTGCACGACGAACTCGATCGGCATCCGCTGGCCCTCCGACTGGTCCAGCACCACGACACCCAAGCACTTGGGGTGAGCACATGTACAGAATCCACCAAACGTCCCACCAGTGTGGCTCTGCTGCTTCCCCATCTGGTGCTGGCAGTTGGGGGCATCCGTCTGGGCACTTGAAACACCAACGAACCCCGGCTTTGCGCGAAGAAGCGGCAGACCAGGAGCCCATACGCCGGTTTTCAGGAAGTCCTCGGCCAAGTCTGCAGGGAGCCCGTGCGCGGCGGCGTAGTCAGCTGCAGTCGCGGGGGGGACCAGCCAGGTGTTCTGGTACTCCTTCGCCGTGAACGCTTGCTGGGAGTGAGCAAGCACCATGGCCTGCTTCGTGTAGGGCTCCGCGTCGGCTTCACTGTTGTCATCCAACTCATCGTCCAGCGTGCCCATGGACACGTCATCGTCAGGAGCCTGCGACGCCTCGACATAGTCATCGTAGCCCTCCCGGGTCTCCATGATGGAGAGAAGTAGCTCCGCTAGCACCCTTCGTCTCTCAGGGCTGACGCGAAGTGCAGGCGCACGGCAGCTCAGAGCTCCCCGAAGCAGCCGCAGCTCCGTGACGTCGGCGCGGTTCACAACACCCGCCAACTTGTCCATTGTGAAGCAGTCGTCTAGCAGGCAGTCAAACACGGCTTCAACAGCCCCCCAGTTGTTGCATGGAGCCCAGACCGTGAAGGGGTCCACAACAACCGCCCGGACGAAGTCCATTACTTTCAAAGTGGACGCGACCGTGCCCGGCAGACCCGGGTGCAGCGGCAGCACTAGCGGACGAGCACGAGCGGCACCACGCTCCCCGCCTGTGTCGGCAAGTGCAGGCTCCGAGAGCTGCTCGGCGTAGGACAGCAGCGGCGCATTGTCGTCCCAGAACCTCGCCAGCGGCTGGTACGGATGATCTGGGCCCACATCTCTAGGATGAGCGTGTGGCGCATCCACATCCCCCCCGCTGTCGGACCCGTCGCCGTCGCTTGCCCAGTCCTCCTGCGATTCCGCACCAGCCTCCTCTTCAGGGTCCTCGCCTTCCTTGCCCGCTTCAAAGTCGTCCTCGTCATTTCCTGAAGCTCCGATCTCGGGCATGTCGCTGGAAAGATCGGCAGCTGTGGCACGGACAGCGTCCATCAGTGGCTTGGGAACACGACGAAGGAGGTCAACAGGGCCACCGATGATGTCCAAGGCGACCGCACGCGCGGCGCGGCGACACATGAAGAATGATCGCAAGAAATCAACCAACTGAAACCTCATGCCGCCGTCCTCGATAGGGTCCCAACCCCTCTCCGGCTTGCGCACAGCGGACTTTGATAGTGTGCTGCCAGCCATAGTTGCTTCCACGCCATCGATCCGCACGTAGCCGGTGAGGACGACAAACGCCATCACGTTTCCGCGCATCGCGGACAGCGTAGTGATGATGTTACGGCTAGATCCGGCAGATACGGTCATCACGGCTCCCAGCGCCTTGGACAGTCCCTCGTCCTTGATAACGTGGGCGTAGACAGAAGCACGCGCAATCGGCGACACCGATACCGACGACCGCGAGAATGGAACCATGAACTTGAGGCGGTAACCGAGCTGCAAGCCGTCAAAGCAGATGACGGCGTAGCTCCCGTCGATACGCACACATGTGGCACAACAAGTCACTGCAGCAGGAAGACCAGCTATGACCAGCGATAGGTACAGCACAATGGCCTTGCGCAGAGTGCTCACGGAGCTCAGCTTCTCGGTTGCATCAGGATAGACGTGGTCTCTAGAGAGCTCCTGGAAGGCCTCTCGCAGGTACGCCGAAGACCGCAAGGAGCTCCCGTTCCGCGACAGGCTGACGGCTGTCTCGAACAAGAACACCTCTGAGTACGCCGTTGAGGACGACGTGAAGACAATGCCGCGATCGCGACCGTTAGGGATCACCCTGAAGTTGCACTCAAAGCACCGCCAGATGTAGATGACCCCCTTCGCCACCCCCTCTCCGCACTCGACAAGGATCTCCCGTAGTGTGAGCTGTGATCGTCGCTCGACACGGCAGTACGGGCACCGTTCCGCGGCGGGAAAGAAGAGTGTAATCGACGTGTCTTGAAGGCAGCGCAAGATAGCCGCGCGCTCCACCTGGGCGGCTCGCGCCGGGACAATGTGCCGCGGTTGCGTTGAGCACGGCTTGTGCTTTGAGCGGTCAACCGGTACGCCATCATCCGCTATCCCGCCGACTTCTGGACCCGGTTGGCCTAGCACCCCAGGAGCAACGTCGCCCGCCCCAACGCAATGAGCAGCTCCTCCATCAGCTCCATCGACTCCATCTGTTCCAGAGTCAGAATCGGAGTCTTGATCCGGGGCGCCTTGGGCCACACGTCGCGCCTCTTCCGTAGCTGCTGCCGCGTGGTAGCAGCTCCCGTCCGACGTCCGGCAGGAGTAGCAAATCCAGTTGGCGCTTCGGGTCTTACGGACTACGGCTAACGGCCAGCTACCCCCCGGCATCCTTACAACGCAAGTGGATGGCCCGTAGAGCACGGCTCGAACAAGGACCCGCGACCTCATGCGCAGTGATGCGCTCAAATCTCAAAGAAGTCGTCCATGGTCACGCCCAGGGCGGCTCGTACCGCGTCCAGTGCTCGCTCCATGGGCTGCTGCAAAGAGCACGCAGTGTCGCCGAGGCACGACTCAGCCGTACTGCACGCACATCTGACCCCATTGCTTGCCAGTGTGGCTTCAACTGCCACAGCAAAATGGCGCCCCTCATCGTCCCGCGAACCACTAGATCCGAACTTGAGCAAGACGCCAACAGATCCGCTGCGTGAAAGGTCCCACGCCTTTGTGCTCAGGGCCTGGTCCGTCACCTTCGAAAGAGAGTGGCGCAGGTTTTGAAGTCCTTCGATGTCTACATAAGAGGCATCCTCCGGATCTATGAGCTCGGTGAGGTTGAAGAAGGCACTGGTCGACAGCAGTACGACCACAACATTGTAGACGGACTCGCGGACATCGAGCGCCGACCCAGGCGTTCTTTCAGGTCCGCTCCGAGGATATCCACTAGGTCGCTTAGCAAGACCTGACGGCCCGCCGAGCGTCAGGCCGTTCGCTGCGCCAACGAGATCCGCCAGGTCCATGAAGACGACATCACCATCAGGGGCGCGTCTTGCTTGCACTGCCAGGTCTCCTTCCGAGTCATGGGCAGTTGTCGAAGCCGCCAAGACGTCCTCCAACGTCGAGTAGACGACGTCGTCAAGCACCATTCGGTCAGGCATCCCGGGCCCGTGGCGGGAATAGAAAGACCCTGCGTGTGCGGAGGGAGGTGGCGCCAGCAGCCGCCGCGGTCACCGCCGCAGCCGGAGCCGCGGCGGCCGCGGCTGCGGGGGCGGCGGGAGAAACGAAAGCCGCAGTAGAAGAGACGGCTACCGCCTAATGACGCCTGGGACTGCCGCAGCCACCGCCGCGGCGGCTGCGGCTGCGGCGGCGACGGGAACCAAAAGAGCCGCACAGAAAAGGCGGCGGCGTCGGCGGCGGCGGCGGCAGCGGCGCCGGCGGCAATCCGACGGGGCCGCAACCGCAAAGGCCGTGGCGACCGTGGCCGCGGGAGCCGAAACGGCGGCGGTAAAGGCCGCAGGAGAACCGACAGCCGCCCCCTAAATGGCGTCAGCAGCTGCCCCGGCCACCGCCGTGGCAAGAGCCGCGGCTGCTGCGGCCGCGGCGGCGGCGGGAATAAAGAAAGCCGCAGCAGAGCAGGCGGCGGCGGCGGCGGCGGCGGCGGCGGCTGCGGCGGCGACCCGAGGGGGCCGCAATGGGAGAGGCAGTGGCGACCGTGCCCGCAGGAGCCAAAACGGCGGCGGTAGCGGCAGCAGCAGACCAGACGGACGCCACCTATAAGTCGTCTGCGGATGTCACGGCCACCCTGACAGCAGGAGCCGCTGCGCCTGCGTACGCGGCGGCGGCGGGAAGAAATGGATCCGCAGCAGAGCAGGCCGCGGCGGCGGCAGCCGCGGCGGCGGCGGCCGCGGCGGGGGCAGCGGCGGCGCCCGTCACGGCAGTGGTGAGGCGGCTGAGGCAGCGGCGGCAGTCGCAGGAGAGAAGGTGCTGGCGGCGGCTGTAGGAGCTCGGGCGGTGGCGAGAGGCGAGAGGCGGCGGCCGCTGCCGCCCACGCCGCCGCGGCAGCTGTGGGACGCGCAGCGATGCTGCGGTGGTGGCGGGGCGGTGGCGGGTGGCGCGGCACGGTGACACCACAGGCGAGAGAATTCTCGTGCTGCCGAAAACTAACCGAAACAGTGTTGTACATCTCAACGTCAAAGAAAACTGCTGCCAATGGAGCCGAGCTGGTTAGAGCTCGTGCTCGGGCCTGCCTACTCTCGGGACAGGCCCTGCCGTGGGCCGTGGGGCACTATCCAGTATGCCCCTCCAATGTGCTTCTGCGAGGGGCCTACTGGATGCGATTCCGGGTCCTGAGGGCATACTGGATTTTGAGTGTTTAACCATGTACCCCCCGCCGCCGCTGTCCGTGCCACCTCGCCGCCGCAACCGCTGCGCCGCCACACCCCCGTCTCCACTGCCGCTGCTGCTGCTGCTGCCGCGTGTAGGTACTGCTGGCAGCAGCCACCGCCACCGTCACCGCCTCCGCGTCCATCACCGCCGCTGCCATTAGCAGCAACCGCGGGGGGCCCCCTCACCGCCACCCCCCCTTCACCCCTCCCATCCGGCCGAGCGTCCATGGCGGCGCGGCCGCCGCGGCGGCTGCCCCCTTCCCCCCTCGCTCCCCTGGCGTGGGCAGCCCCGGGGGTTGCAGCGACGGCCACGGTTTTCCCTCGCCACCTCGCCGGCCGTGGCGCGGCAGTGGTCCCGCACCGCCCAGGCGGATGGGCGCGACGCCGGAGGCGGGTGGCCAGCGGCGGCGGCGGCGGCGGCGGCGGCGGCGGCGGCGGCGGCGGCGGATGCGGCGGTTGTGGTGGTTGGCAGTGCGCCCCCCCGCCGGCAGTCACCCCCTGCATGGGCCTGCGGCCGCCGTGCGCCGCCGCTGCCGCCGCCGCTGACGGGGAAGGCGGCGGCGGCACCCAGACGGCACCGCCTCCGCCCCCCCCCCCGCTGATCGTGACGGGCCTCTCCCACCCGCGTGGCCTGTACCGGGACGTGACGTTTGTGCTGCCCCCCCGCACCATCACCTGGCTCGTCGGCCCGTCGGGGTGTGGCAAGAGCTCCCTCCTCCGCACGCTCGCCGGCGCCGACGCGGCCCCCCCCCCCGCCCCCGCCGCCGCCCCCCCCCCCGCCCCCGCCGCCGCCCCCGCCGCCGCCCCCGCCCCCGCCCCCGCCCTCGACCGGCCGCCACCGCCGACGACGACGGGTGGCGGCACGTACGCCGCGCCGGCGGCGGCCGCCGACGCGGCCATCCGCCTCGGCGACGCGACGCCCGACGCGCACGTCCCCGCCTGGCGCGCCGCCGTCGTGCACGTGCCGCAGGGCCGAGTGACCCTGCCGGGGTCCCCGGCAGAGCTGCTCGCCGCCGCCACGACGTTTCGTGCGCAGGCCGCCCGCCGCGGCGGCGACGGCGGCGGTGGGGCGGTGGGGGGGTGGTGGGTGGGAACGGCTGCCGCCGCCGCCGCCGCAGAGGACGCCCCTTCCCTTGCCACCAACGCTGATGGTGCAGCCGCCTGCGCCGACGACGCCGCTGCTGCCGTCTCCAACGCCGCCACCGCCGCACCCGCCGCCGCCGCCGTCATGGGGGCCACCCCAGCGGCGTCAGCGGCAGCTGCAACTGCCGCAGCGGGGGTGGCGGCGGCGGCGGCGGCGGCGGCCATGGGCATCCCTGACCTCCTGGACCGGCCTTGGGCGACGCTGAGTGGCGGCGAGGCCGCCCGCGCCATGCTCGCCATCTGCATCGCCCTGCGCCCGCGGGTGCTGCTGCTGGACGAAGTGTCGTCGGCGCTGGACGTGGCCGCCGCTGTGTCGGTGGAGCGGCTGGTCGCGCGAGTGGCCGCCGGGGGGGTGGCGGTGCTGTGGGTGTCCCACGACGCGGACCAGGTGGCGAGGGTGGGCGGGCGGGTGCTCGCGTTTGAGGGGGGGGGGAGGGTGATGGACACGGGGGAGGGGGGGGGTGGGAATGAAGCGGCTGCGCCCGGCCTCGCCGTGGACCCCGCCCCGCTCGTGGCGGGGTGGCCGTCGGGGAGGGGGGCGCCGCGGGCCTCGGCGCCCAGCGCGCGCCGGCGACCTGGGGGGCCGCGCCCCGCCGCCGCCGTCCCCGCCGCCGCCGCCGCCGTCACTGTCATGGTGGCAGGTTTGGCCGCTGTGGGCGGTGTCGCGGCCGGCTGGCGCGGGGGGGGGGGCGGCGGCTCACCGGCGACAGAGCCCCGCGCGCCCGCCCCTGCCGCCGCTGCGACCGTTGTGGCGGCCTCGGGGAGGCGTGCCCGCGGCGGCATGCCGCCGACGCTGCGTCTCCGTCAGCCGTGGAGGCGACCTACCGGGGTTGCGGAAGCGCCCGCCGGGGCGGTGGCGTCACCTGAACAGACCCCAGTGCCGGTGCCACATACACCCGTGCCCTCTCCCCCGACATCCCCACCTCCGGTGGGCGCCCGTGGCCTGGCCGTGGCCGCCGCCGCCATTCTGGTGGTGGCGGGCATATCCCGGCTGGCTGGCCTGGGCCTCGAGGCGGGCCTCCTCACCGCCGCCACCCGCTGCGGGGTGCAGCTGTGGGCGCTGGGAGTTGTGCTGCGCCCCCTCTTCCTGTCCTCCTCGGCGCCGGCCGTGGCGGCCGCCCTGTGTGTGATGGTGGCGCTGGCCGCCACCGAGGCGACGCGCGGCATTGGCTACACCCACCCCCGCCTGGGGCCGCTGGTGTTGGCCTGCCTCGCCGCCGCCGCCGCGAGCGTGACCGCCCTGGCGGTGGGGGTGGTGCTGCGGCCGGCGGGCGCCCCCCCCCCGCTGGCCGCCCGCACGCTGCTGCCGTTGGCGGGGATGCTGCTGGGGTCGGCCCTGTCCGCCGTGTCTGTCTCCCTGTCGCACCTGCTGGGGGAGCTGCTTGACGCGCCGGCGGGGGTGGAGGCGCGCCTGGCGCTCGGCGCGTCCCGCTGGGAGGCTACGGCGGGGGCGGTGCGGGGGGCGGTGCGGCTCGCCCTGCGCCCGACGGTCAACATCATGGCCGTGGCGGGGGTGATTGTGATACCTGGTATGGCTACGGGCCAGCTGCTGGCGGGCGCGCCGCCGGCGACGGCCATGGCCTACCAAACCGTCATCCTATTCCTCATCACCGCCGCCGCCTTTGCGGCGACGCTAGGCGCGGTGCTGGGGGGGGTGACGATGGTGGTGGGGTCAGACCACCGGCTGGTGCAGCCGGGGGGGGTGCAGCCGGTCGTCACAAAAAAGGTGTGAGGCGGGGGGGGTGCGGCCCAATCGACTGGAACTTTTGAGTCAGCGTGATGAATGTTTTATTGTCTCGCGGAAGTAAGTACATTCAGGAGCCCTGGCCACATCCCCCAACCGAACGTGCAAAACCGAGGATTCACTCGTTGCATTGTCTGGCCGTGATCACCCGCATCGCAGCTCCTATGTCCCGCTGCGTGGCCATTGGCCGCCCGCCATTGCAACAGACGGGGGTGGATGGTGGGCAGGGTCCTCGAGCCCAGACCTGCCGCCACCTCCACCACCCTCGGAACCGCCCTTGCCGCCGTCGTCTGTAGCCAGCTGAGGCCGTGCCGCGCACCAACGTCGGGTACCGGGGCGCCCTGCAGCCCCGCCAACGTGCCGCCACCGCAGGCGGGCGGCAGGCCGGGTGGTGCGTCCCGTCACTGGACGCTATCGGCGGCGGTTGCGCCATCCTCTCTCCCCCCTTCCCCCTCCGCCCGTCCTTGCGCGGAGGGCCATGGCGACGGCCGCTGGTGGCGGCGGCGCACGCCGGCCGCCGCCCCTCCCCGCCACCCGTCCCGCGGCGGCGGCTGTGGCGGCGGCATTTGTGGGCGGCGGGCCGCCCGCGCGGCTGCTGCCGCGCCGGCTGACGCCAGCCACCACGCGCCCGCCGTCCCTGGCACGGGCGGCGTCGGCGGTGGCGGCGGCGCCGCCGGCGGGGGTGGGGGCGCGCGCCACCTCGCTGTGGGGCCAACCTCTGGGGGGGGGGGGTGCGCCGGGCTGGGGGCCGCCCACCGCCGCGCGGCGGCGGTGGCTCGGCCGCGGTGCCGCCGCGGCGGCTCCCTGCCGCCCGCCCGTGGCGGCGGTCTCTGCAGCGGCGGCGGCGCCTGCCGCCGGCGACGGCGCCGGCCGGCCCGCCGCCGTCAATGGCACCGCCGCCAATGGCACTACCGTCAATGGCGGCGGCGATGGCGGTGGCGGTGGTGGCGGCGGGGGCAACCCCTTTGTGCGGCTGGCGCGCTTTGCCAACCCCTCTGAGCGGCTGCTGCTGGTGCCCGCGCTGGCCGCGGCGGTGGTGGCCAGCGGCGTGGCGCTCTTACAGCCGCTGATGTTTGGCCGCATCCTCGGCACCCTCCTCGCCGCAACCACCACGCCGGTGCCCGCCGCGGCCGCCCGCCGCGCCTTCCTCACCGCCCTCGCCACCGTCGCCGCCGTCTATGCCGCCGAGGTGACCGCCACCGCCGTGTGGGTGCGGCTGGCCACCCGCGCCGCCGAGCGGGTGCTCACCCGCCTGCGGGGCGCCGTGTACGGCTCGGTGGTGGGCCAGGCGGCGCCCTTTTTCGACGCCACCCCCCCCGCCGACGTCCTGTCCGTCCTTGGCAGTGACGTGGACGCGGTGCAGCGGGCGATTTGGGACAACCTCCCCCGTGACCGGGGCGTCCGCGCGGCGCTCGAGGCGGTCGGCGCGCTGGCGGTGGTCACCCGCCTGAGCCCCCGGCTGGCGCTCGTCTTTCTCGCCATTGTCCCCGCCGGCGCCACCCTCTGCGCGCGGCTTGGCATGGCCATGGGCGCCGCCGCCGCCGCGGAAGTGGCCGCCGCCGCGACCGCGACGGGCGCCGCCGCCGCGGCGCTGCGGCAGATCAAGACGGTCGTGGCGTACGCGTCGGCGCGCGTCGAGGCGGCGCGGTACGGCTCGGCGCTCGCCACCCGGTCGTCGGCGGCCGACGCGGCGGGGGGGCTCAAGGCGCGCCTCGAGACGACCAACCGGGGCGCCATCTATGCCATCCTGCTGGCCATTCTGGGGGTGGGCGGGTGGAGTGTGCTCGGTGGCTTTGGCGCCGCCGCCACCATCCCCATGCAGGTGCTCTACTCGTGTGTGGGCTTCTCGTGGTCCCTCAACTTTGCCATCCAGGGGCTCAACTATGGGGTGTCGGACGCGGGCCGCGCCGCCGCCGCCCTCCGTCGCGTCTTTCGGCTGGCCGACGCGGCCGCCGCGGCCGCCGCGGCACGCGCGGCGACAGAGGTGGTGGTGCCGCCGCCGCCCCCAGGCGGCAGCCGCCGCGGGCGCGTTGCCGTCCGCGGGGTGCACTTTCGCTACGTGACGCGGCCCGACGCGCACGTGCTGCGGGGGGTGACGCTCGACCTTGTGCCGGGCACGACAACGGCGCTGGTGGGGGCATCGGGAGCGGGCAAAAGCACCACCCTAGAGTTGATATGCCGGTTGTACCGCCCCGACTCGGGGTCCATCACCTTTGACGGCGTTGACATTGGTACCATTGACCGGGACTGGTGGGCGTCGCAGGTGGCGGTGGTCACTCAGGAGCCAGGTACGTCGCGGGCAGGGGTGTGCCCGTGTGGCGGCAGGTGGGGGCTGGCTGGGGGGGGCGCCGCCAACGGCCCTGTGGCTAGCCTGTGCGGTGGCCCTATTGAGTTGCTGGCCTGGCCGCCAGTCCATCAACTCTTGGTGCGCCTGACTTGGCTCTGTGGAGGACCCTCTTGCCCACTCTCATCTGTTGACCGTACTCATACTCACTCGCATGCTCTGTAACTACCGCACTCTGCTTTGCTTCCCGTACTGTCTGGTCGATTGTCCGTCGATCGTGCCTCGTTTGCTTCGGGGTTGTCTCACTTGCGCCATGCCTCTGTGCGTCGACCCTGTTGCTGACTGCGGCGTTCGCGTCGTGCGCTCCCGTCCTGAGCAGTCATCTTTGAGGGCACCATCCTGGAGAACCTGCTGTACGCGCCCCCCCCCGGGCTTCTCAAGTCTGCCCCCACCCCCCCCCCCCGGGTGCGGCGGCCACCGGTGCGGTCCCGCCCGAGGTGGTGGCCGCCACCACCGCCGCCTCTGCCCACGAATTTATCATGGCGCTGCCCGCGGGCTACGCCACCCGCCTCTCCCCCGACGCGTCCACCCTGTCTGGGGGCCAAAAGCAGCGGCTGTCGCTCGCGCGCGCCCTCCTCCGCCGCCCGTCGGTGCTGCTCCTCGACGAGCCGTCGGCCGCCCTCGACGCGGCGTCCGAGGCGGCCGTGTCGGCGGCGCTTGCCGCGACCGCCGCGACCCGCTCCACGCTGGTCATTGCCCACCGGCTGGCCACGGTTGTGGCCGCGGATGTGATTGCAGTCATGGACGGGGGGGTTGTCGTCGAGGCGGGCTCGTATGGGGAGCTGATGGCGCGGGAGGGGGGGGCCTTTCGGGCGCTCGTCGAGACTCAGAGCGGCGCCTTTGTCGACGCCGACGCCCGGGCGGCGGCGGCGGCAGCGGCAGCGGTAGCAGAGGGGTAGACGGGGGGCGGGCTTGTGGGTGTCGCTGGTGGCGCGCGTCCGCATCATGCGGATGGTGTGGCGGTGCGTGACTAGCGCATCCGCGGCGCTGCCACTCTGCGTGGGGCATCGCCTCTCTCCTCTGGCCAGAGGGAAGCTGCAAAAGAAGGATAAATATTCTCTTTTTTACCAGTGGAAGAGGACGCAACGTGGTGAGCGCGGGGGTGTGGGAATACATCCGTGAGCACAGCGTGGGAATGACAATACATCCGTGGGCACAGCGTGTACAAACAAGAAAGAGGAGGATGGCGGTTACTGTAGTGGGAGAGGGCAGTGACCACGCCGCCACCCGCCCCGGCGTTGACGACGGACCGTTGACGGCCCGCGGCGGCCGCACCAACTCAAACTGCGCGCGGCGGATACACTGGGGACCTAAAACACACACACAATAGCAGAGAAAGGAACAGAGACAGGAAAAAACAAAACAAACAAGTAAAAGAGAGGCAAGAGAGGCATCGCACGCCACGGGGCTCTCTTTACCCGCCCGGCGACGGCGGTCGCGGCAGTGAGCCCCCCGCCACCCGCAAGCGCGCCAGCGACGACCGTCGCCGCGGCGGCGGCGGCGCGCCTGCCTCCACAGGGTAGGGGCCCGAGGCGGTGTAGCCGCCGACGGCGCCGCCGCCGTCGCCGCCGCCGCCGCCTTCCTCCAGGCCGGGCGTCATCCGACCCGCTGGCGCCGACAGGGCCGGCGAAGCTGGCATCAGCGGGGAGGTTGTGCCCGACGGGGTGGCCGAGGCGGGCGCCGAGGCGGGCCCCGCCGCCGCCGCTGCCGCCGCTGCTCCTGCAGCCGCAGCGGAAAAGTGGGCGGCGCCCCCCCCCGCAGCGGCGGTGGCGACCGCGGCGGTGGCGGCGGTGGCGGCAGCGACCAGCCGCGCCTGCCGCCGACGGTCATTGCAGCGGCGCGCCGAGTCACGGTTGCGGAGGATGCGCGCGACGAGCACCGAGTTGTGGGACACCTCATCCAGGTTCCGCATCCGCCGCCGCCGCCACCGGCGGGCGGGCGGCACCGCGACGCCCAGCGGCCCGCTGCCACCGAGGGAAGAAGGCGGTGGCATGGGGGTGGGGGGGACACCGCCGCCGCCGCTACCGGCCGCGATGGGCAGGGGGGCGCCGCCGCCGCCGCCGCCCGCGGGTGAAAGTGGCCGCGGCACGATGGGGGCGATGACGCTTGCAGACGCGCCAGGGGAGGAGGCAGCCGACGTCCGCCTGGCGGTGGTGCTGGGCCGCCGCCGGGGGGGGGCGACGGGCGCCGGCGTGGACGCGCACGACGACTGGGTAGTGGGAGGGAGGGGACGGATGGCGGCCGCCGTGGGGGCGCCAGGCGGGAAGGGCCCAACGGCCGCGCTGGTCGTGCCGCTGCCACGGCCGCCGCCGTCCCTGTCGGCCGCCGCACCGGGGTGGGGGGCGGGCCACCCACCGCTGGGGGCGGGGGGGTGGGTGGCGCCCCCCAACGGCGGTGGGGGCGCCGTGGCGCCGACCGCCCCGGCCACGCCCCGAGGCAGGCCATACCCCGCGGCTGGCCCGTACAGCGGCGGGGCCTCCGCCTCCATGGACGCCGACACGCTGGCGGCGCGCGGCGGCGGTGCGCCCGCCGCCACCAGCACGGTCATGGGGGCGGGTGCGGCGGGGTAGTAGAGGGCCGCCGGCGAGCACCCGCCGCCCGCCGACGACGCACAGTCCATGGACACGGACGCCGACGCCGACGCCGATGCCGACGCCGACGGGGGCGCCGGCGCGGGGAGCAGCGCACCCCCCCCAACGGCAGGCGGCGGCACGCTCGCGCTCCGCCCCCGCCCTGCCTCGCCATAGGCGCCAGGCGGGCACAGCCACGCGGGAGTGGCGCGCGAGAGGGGCGGCGGGTGGCAGCCCGCGTCGGTGCCGCCGCAGCCGGGCGTCGCCGCGTAGGGCGGCGGCGCGGGGGGGTAGGCCGCCGTCGACACGCCGGCCGGCGGCGGCGCGCCCGGCGGCACGCACGGGGGGCCGACCGCCTGCCGGGCGGGGTCGACCATGTAGCCACCGGCAAAGGGGCCGCCGCCGCTGACGAGCGGCAGGCCCGCCGTGGCCGACGGCTGCGACGGGGACACCTGCCAGGGGTGGGAGACGCCCCAGGGGGGCGGCGCCGTAGCCACTGGGGGTGCGGTGCCGCACCCCCCGCCGGCAGCGGCACCCCCCCAGGCCTTGGCGCCGGGGAATGGCAGGCACCCCCCAAACGACCACGACCGTGACGCGGGTGGGGGCGGCGGGGGCGCCCAGCCCCGCGCGTCGGTTGGCTGGCGGCCGGCGCAGCCCGACGCGCCAAACGCGCGGGGCATGGGCAGGGACATCTTCATCTTTGACAGCGGGCACGTCAGCGTCATGGTGGGGGGGGGGGGGGGGGGGGGGGGCCACGCCGCCGCAGAGGGGCCCCACAGGGGATGCACCGACGGCTGCGGCGCCGACGGCTGCGGTGGGGGTGGTGGTGGCGGTGGCGGCGGCGGCAGCAGCGCCGCCGCCGCCGCTCCCCCGCCGTCGCTGTCCCCGTCCGAGCCCCCATGCCGGGAGCTGCCGCCGCCACGCAGGGACGCCCACACCCGGCTCACACGGCGGCCGTCGGGGGCACCGGCGCCCCCCCCCCCCCCCCCCGCCGCGTCGGCGTCGAGGCAGGTGCCCTTGCGCTTCGACGCTGCCGGCGCCGACGGCACCGCCGCGAGCGCCGCCCCCACCGAGCACCGAAAGGACGGGAAGCGGCCCTGCCGGCGGGCCGACCGCGGCGACTGGGGTGGGGGCTCGCCCACCGCAGCCGCCGCCGAGCCGGGGGGGGTGGCCTTCCCGCCCACCGCCAGCGAGCTCGCAGACGACGACACCGAGCCGGCCGGGGACCCGCCCCCACGGCCCCTTACCCCAGAGCAGCACGGCGCTGCCAGAGGGGCAGCTGCCGCGGCCGCGTCGCAGCCGCCGCAGCCGCCGCCGCAGCCCTTGGACGGGCGGTGGGCGCGGAGGGCACGGCCAACGGTGGCAAGCGGCGCGAGCGCGCGGCGGGCACCCCCGCCCGCCCCCCCGGCGCCCCCCGCCACCGCGGCGGGCAACGAGGCCGGCAGCAGGCCTGGCAGGGACGATCGGGGTGCGGCAGACGGGGCGGGAGCGGCGGCGGGAGCGGCGGCGGGAGCGGCGGCGGCGGCGGCGGAGGCGGCGGCGGCGGCGGCGGCGGCGGAGGCGGCGTCGGCGGCGGCGGCGGCGGCGGCGGCGGCGGCGGCGGCTGGGCCGGCGGGGGGCCCCCGCAGCGGCTGCAGCGGGGTGATACCACGGGGGTTGTGCGCGGGGGGGGGGGCCAGCGGCTGGGCGCCCTGGTCGTGGCGGCCGCCACCGGCGGCCGCCGACGGTGGCGCCGCGTCTGCCGCCTCGCCGCGGCGGGTGCTGCCACCGTCGACGACGCTGCTGTCACGGCCGCTGCTGCTGCTGCTGCCGCCGCCGCGGGTGCTCCCGCACCGCGGTGGCGGCGGCAGCAGCAGCGGTGGTGGTGGTGGTGGTGGAGGTGGTGGTGGTGGTGGTGGTGGTGGCGGTGGCGGCCGCGGCGGTGGCTGCCGTCCCCCGCCGCCCAGTGGCAGGGCAGACAGCACGGCGGCGGCTTCCGACATGGCCGCCGCGTCGGCGGCCGCCGCCGCCGCCGCCGCCTCCCCCTGCCCCCGCCATGGCGGGGGTGGCCGCGGCGGGTGGACCGCCGCCACCGCCGCCGCCGCTGCCGCCGTCGCCGCCGTCGCCGCCGTCGCCGCCGCGCCGTCGGGGCGGCGGGGGCGGCCGCCATTGCCGGCGGCGACGCGCGGCCGTCGTGGCGGCGGCGCCGTCCCCGCCAGCCGGCCGTCCATGCGCGCCCGCACCGGGGGCGGCGGCCGCAGCGGCCGCAGTGGCAGCGGCGGCAGCGGCAGCGGCGGCAGCGGCAGCGGCAGCGGCGGCGGCGGCAGTCGCGGCGGGGGTGGTGGCCGGCCGGGGCGGCCGCTTCCCCCTCCCCGCCGGCCGCCAGCCGCGGGCGTCACCCCCCTCCGCGCGTTGTGGCTCCTCCTTGTCCCCACCGCCCACGCCGTCGGCCGCCGCTCCTCTCTCCTCCCAACCTACCTCACTCACCCCCCCCCCCCCCCCCCCACGCCCCCCCTCCCCCCCCCCCCCCCCCCCCTCCCTCCCTCCCCTCTCCAGCTGCAACGGCACGTCACGGGCGGGGGCCCCCCCGTCCTACAAGCCGCCCACGCGGACACGGGGGGGGAGAGGACAGGGGAGGAGGAGGGGCGGGGGGGGGAGGGGGCGGCGGCTGGCGGCGGCCGCGGGGCGGGCGGTCCCGGCAGGGCGGCAGACGCAGCGTGCGGGCGGCGGCGTCACCCTCATGCCGGGGGGGGAGCCACCAAAAGGGGTGAGAGGCGGGGGAGAGGGGGGGGGGG
Source organism: Pyropia yezoensis (assembly GCA_009829735.1). Taxonomy (NCBI): domain Eukaryota; phylum Rhodophyta; class Bangiophyceae; order Bangiales; family Bangiaceae; genus Pyropia; species Pyropia yezoensis. Next base: position 19,988,847 of record CM020620.1, read on the forward strand.
GGGGGGGGGGGGGGGGGGGGC